>CM019182.2:50180796-50812728 GCA_009739505.2 Apolygus lucorum
CCAAAATACTCACATAGCAATACTAACTGAAACACAAATGACACATCGCACTAAAATCCACATACCAAATTTTGACATATACAGGTCTGACCGCGATAAGGAGAGGCGTCCTAATAGCTATTAAAAGTGAGATTAACCATAACCTTATCGACACACCCAACAACTGAAGGCATGGACATCATAGGGATTAGTTTATTACCCTTAAGAATGTACCATACGTGTGATAGGCAATATAATCATATCAACAACAAAATCGATCCGAACCTGCTACTCTCTCTCATCCACCCACACCAACCGACGTTCCTAGCAGCAGACTGGAATGCTAGGCACGCTATGTGGAACTGTTTCCGAAAAATGACAATGGTAAGATCATTCATGATCTTGTAACACACAAATAAAATAAACATAGCATCCCCCTACCCCCACATTCTACCCTGTCTCAAGCAGATGCAATCCAAGTACCATAGACTTCATTATTTCTAAACACACCCATCTCGTGCACAACCTAGAACACTCTCCCAAGGCCACAGCGACCACGTACCTGTACAGTTCAGCTTATCTTCCAAAGTACCTATCAAACCACCCAGGTACCGTTACGATTTCAAACGAGCCGATTGGAAGCTTTTTAGAACCCTACTAAATGACAGCATACCTACAACCAACCCACCCATGACTTCCCCCGAGACAATCGACAACAACGTAGGTCGCATTTGTAACATGATAACATACGCCCTCGAGGCTGCGGTACCCAAATCCCGTGATTCGACACATCTTAAAGCCCTCCCGTCGCGAATTGCTAACCTACTCAAAACGAAAAATAGAGTAAGGAAGAACTGGCAACACTTCAGGTACCCTGAAGACAAAAGACTCTTCAATGAACTCCAACGCTTAGTTCACGTAGAAATTGAAAAATGGACTCAATCCACTTGGGACGACAAACTCTCGAAAATGACGGTCAATAACAACTCTATTTGGAAATTAACCAAGTGGTTCAATTCCAGTAGGTCATATTCTGTTCCCACACTTAGAAATAATGACACTGTAGCCACAGGAGATCAGGAGAAGGCTGAAATGCTCTCAAACCATTTCCTTTCTGTCCACACTGACGCACTAGCTAGGGGCAACGCATCTTTCGTGTCAGAAATCAACTCAAAAACTCAAAATTACTAAAAACTCCTATCCCAGAACTAGACCAACCCCTCAATTTACAACACCCTCGGAAATTAAAAAACTCATTAAAAAATTGAAAATTAATAAAGCCCCAGGACACGATTCGATTCCCAACATAGCACTCAAACGTCTGTCTAAAAAAGCCTTGGTCTTCATTGTAAATATATTTAATTCTTGCCTACGACTCCATTACTTCCCCTCATCTTGGAGACTTGCAACCATCTCCCCAATTCCAAAGCCTAATAAAAAACCCTCTGACCCTGCCAGCTATCGACCAATAAGCCTCCTTCCTACAATGTCTAAAGTATTCGAAAAAATAATTCTTTCCCGACTCTCTCTTGAAACCACCCGGCTCAACATCATCCCACATTCCCAAATGGGCTTCAAACACGGCCACGCAACAACACACCAATTGGCACGAGTCGTTGAACACATAAAAACGGAAATGGCACAGCAACATTCTACCGCCCTAATCTTACTTGATTCAGAAAAAGCGTTTGATTCGGTATGGACAGAGGGCTTAATTTACAAACTGCACAACTATGGAATATCACTCGGGTTTTGTAAACTCTTATCCTCATACCTCTCAGAAAGACAATTCCGAGTGAAGTTGAATGGGTCGTACTCGTCATACCACACCATTCCTTCAGGCGTACCCCAAGGTTCCGTTTTATCCCCCGTCCTTTTCAATATTTATATTTCTACTGTCTTCGAAGGCCTCACACACACATAGCAGGATTCGCAGATGACCTCGCCATCTACACTTCGAGTCCAAGCCCCCCAAAAGCTTCCAATCGGCTTCAAAACGCCACCCACCTCACCATGCAGCACTTAGAAAAGTGGAAAATAAAAACTAATGCCACTAAAACGGAAGCTATTTTATTCACCTCCAAAAGGAACATCCCTAAAAGTATAACTGTCAGGGGCACCACTATTCCCTTCTCGAATTCTGTAAAATACCTAGGCGTCCACCTAGACAAAAGGCTAACATACAGAGAACATGTTAAACTCATAAACAAGAAAGCTCTCTCCAAATTAGGTAGGTACTACAACTTATTTAAATCCCGCGCCCTCAGCACAAAATTAAAACTACTTATTTATACATCAATAATCAGACCCACAATAACATACGCAGCACCAATATGGCACACCACAGCACAAACCCACCTCCATAAATTTCAGACCACGCAGAACAAATGCATCAGATTAGCCACTAACAGCCCCTTCAGAACAAACACCATCAACCTCCATACAGAACACGGGATCGAACTACTCACCGAACACATCCGAAAACTGACAGAAAACTTCAATGCCAAACTGCCGACACACCCCAACATATTCCTGAATAGCCTGACCACCCTCACAAAACCCAAATGGGGTCCCCGATTGCGAAGGAGGCTGACTTGATTCGTTACCTCCCGACCCAATCCGCTGTAAATATGTAAATAACAAAAATTGCTCTCCCTTCTAGTCATAATATTATCATTGTAAATAGTAGAAATAGGTGTTAATTGTAGATAGCTAATCAAATTTAGATTAAGACTTACATCCTGATCTGTGGTTTTTTAAAATTTTTCCCACGTCCACATTATTCTGTATTATTTTTATTAGTTACCTAACTCATGTTATAATCTTTTACAATGAATTCACTATATACCAAATAAGGCCTTTCGGCCGGGGTTGATGTACTTACTTACCTTTCTAACACAATACCTGTATTGTACATAATTTCGCTCAATAAAAGTTCTGTATTCTGTATTCTGTATTCTGTATTCTGTATTCTGTATTCGGTGGCCCAACGGCAAGGACTGCGAACGGAGACCCGATCATCCGGAGTTCGATTCCCGGTCAGAACTTTCCAATTTTATAATTTTAAACCTAGTTTTTTTCTATTTTTTCACATCCACTTACTCTTAATTAGAAAGGAGCTCCTTCTAGGAATTTATTTTGTTTCGCGCATTTAATTTCAACATACTCAATTAATTAAACTTACTTGAAGTTTGGGATAAGAGCTTTATTATTAAACCCTTACTCAAACGCACATTGTTTGGTAGCAGAGCGTGGTTTATTGGTTAGTTTCATCCAATAATTTCACATTATCAATAAATTTTATTAAATTTTAATCAAATTTATTTTCAAATTCTCTTAAAAACCTGAAGTTTAAGGTTTTATGACTTGACAAGTTTCTCGAGTTACAATTATTCATTTATTTTTCTGCGATTTTCGTATTTATCATAAACTTGATAAAATAAGTAGGTACCTACATATTTTTCTTCACTGAACCGACACGAACGAGTATAAGAAGTTAATATACCGTTTGGCTTAGGTACTATTTCGCATGATTTGATTCTTTGTTAGTTTATAAGTACTTATCGGTTACATAATATTTTGTGTACCTACATATTTCATGTTATTTTGCATTTTGTCGTTTTTTCGACTTTTACATTATTTTTTAGTTGTGATAATGAACTTGTGCTATTAGTTAAGCATTTCCATCGCACATTCATATAATTTTGGGCCCAGCAAGGTGTTCTAGCGTTCCAAATTTCCCAATTTCAATTTTCTCCAAATTCCATATTTTTCAAATTTGAATTTTCCTTTCATTTCCTATCATGGCAAGGTCTTTCGACGATCAAGCCCGAACTTTGAAAACCCGTTGGGAAGTCGCGGCTCATGAAGTAAAAACCATTGATGGCGTAGGTCAGTCCGCTCTTCAAGATACTTCCAAAATCATCCTTTTCAAAGGACTTTTTCGGACTTTGGAAAAATACTACTCGAAAAGTGAAGATCTATGGGATAAAATTCAAGAACTTTATGATTCGAATTCGAGATCAACAGAGTTTCCTACGCAGCCAGAAAAGGATGAATGGAAGGCGGTTAGAAGTTGTTATCGTCAAGCTCAGGTTAATTTTGCAAAATTTGAACAGGCTGAGCAAAATGAAGCGTCCGCCCGTAGTGCACTCGCTCATACCAGTACTACCGGGATGCCTGCCAATATTACCGTTAGTGATGCTCGTACTTCTTCTCATTTGCCACGAATATCAATTCCAAAATTTGATGGTACCTATTCTCATTGGCCGAAGTTCCGAGATACCTTTACATCGATCGTTGATCGGGATGAACACTTATCCGATATGGAAAAGTTTCATTACTTGGCGTCATCAATTAGCGGTAATGCAGCTCCCATCATCAGTTCATTCTCTCTCGAAGAACGGAATTACAAACTAGCCTGGAAAGCATTAACTGATGTTTACGATAATAAAAGATTGCTAGCAAATTCTTACATGAATCAGCTAATGCAATTTAAACCGCACCAAGGGAAAGCGAACGTTGGTTCACTCATGCAATTTTTATCTAAAATTGCTGACACAGTTTCCGCACTAAAATTGCTTCAAATTCCAGATCTTCAAGAATTTATGCTATTTTATCTAGTATTCAGGTGTTTAGATTCTCACACCAAAGAACAGTTCGAATTCGCAAATAAAGCCGTACCATTCCCAACTTTTGACAATTTAATAAAATACGTTCGGGACAAATGTATTGCTCTACAATTGTCCGAGGGTAATTTCGATTTCCAAAGTTCAGAAAATTCCACAAAACCAACCTCAGATGTTAGATGGAAATTTCCTAAGCAACTGAATTCGAAAAGTAAACCTACCCTCTTGTCAAATGAAACAAAGGGAAATGCAAATAATTCGGCCAATGTTAGACAGGACTTGAAATGTTATCTTTGTCCCAAATCGCATTCATTACGAGACTGTTCTATTTTTAACTCCTTTACTCCTGAGGAACGAGTTCGTAAACTCAAATATTTCAAGGGTTGTAAAAATTGTTTAAATTCACAACATAACAGCCAAAATTGTCGTTCTAAATGGCATTGCCGATTTTGTCCAAACAGACATCATTCTATGCTGCACGTACATTCCGAATCAGGCCAAACCTCATCCAATAATGCACTCGCTGTATTCTTCTTCGAGATTAGTCTCAGAAAACTCGGAGTCAGCTGTTTGTAATGCATCAACCAGTTATGATGATCAAATTCAAATTGTTCTCGGCACAGCACTTGTGCAATTCATGGATAGCAGGGGTCAATATCAAACATTCCGAGCTGTTGTGGACAGTGGAAGTCAGCATTCCTTCATGACATCGAAATGCTTTAATAAACTTGGTCTGAGTATGCAAAAATACTCAAAAAAGATTTCGGCAATAGGTGGTTCGTTATTTGAAGGTGCTAAGGGCAAGGTATTTTGTACTCTACTTTCTGCTGACAGTTCTTCACAATTTTCTACCGATGCAATAGTTGTGAAAAATATCACGAACTATTTGCCTATTTCACCGGTACCTTACGATATATGGCGACACTATGTTAATTTCTCACTTGCCGACCCCAAATTTTGGGAACCTGCTCCAATTGACTTCCTTCTTGGAGCCGATCTTTACGGTGACGTCATGTTGGGCAATATCGAAACAGTTCGAGATGATTTCCCAAAACTTTTTGCATCAGTGTTCGGCCACGTAGTAATGGGTAAATTTGTTGAACCTTCTACCAATCTGTTCAGCACTTGCTTACTTTCGTCATCAGCACCAGAAACGGATGTAGCATTTCAACTTTATAAATTTTGGGAATTAGAGGAGGTTCCATCTCATTCCAAAACTCTCGAACCCGAGGACGCTCAAGCCGAAGAGTTTTTTCAAAATTCTCACTACCGCACCAAAAATGGTAGGTATGTCGTGCGACTACCTTTCAAGGAGCCAAATTTGGAATTTCCTTCGTCCTACTTCATTGCAAAACATCGTTTCGCAAACCTTGAAACCAAATTGAAGAAAACTCCTCTACTTTCTTCCCAGTACCACGATTTCATGACTGAATACCTAACACTCGGTCATATGCAACCGACTTATGACGATCCAAAGTTCGTGATACCACATCACTGCGTTTCCAAAGAAGATCGTGGTGAAACGAAAATTCGAGTGGTATTCGATGGATCAGTCAAAACATCTCAAGGGTCGTTGAATGAACACCTACTTGTCGGTCCAGCACTACAAAATGACCTCAGGGATATTTTGTTGAATTTTCGGGCTCACTCAGTAGTGTTCATTGCTGATGCAGTCAAAATGTATCGGCAGATACTAGTAGACCCTCAAGATTGGCCATACCAACAAATATTATGGCGCTTTGATGATGCAGATGCTATCCAGCGATACAGCTTGTGTACGGTCACATATGGACTCTCTTGTGCACCATTTTTAGCTCTTCGCACTCTCCAGCAACTTCGGCTTGATGAAGGCGATAAATTTCCTCTAGCCTCACAAGTTCTACTTCGTGATATATATATCGATGATTTTGTTACTGGAGCTTCTACAGTTGATGATGCATTGATTCTACAACGCCAAGTCATTGATTTGATGCTTGAAGGAGGTTTCACTTTAGGAAAATGGGCATCGAATCGATCTGAACTTTTGAGAGAAGCTCAGAGCACATCTACAGGCACTACCATCTCTGAGGTTTCATGGGACAATCAGCAGGACCCATCTATCAAGGTTTTGGGCCTAAAATGGGACCCTTTGACCGACTGTTTTCTGTACAGTGTAAAACCTCCTCCCACTGTTCTATCTAAGCGAGGTATTCTTTCTACAGCTGCGCGGGTATTCGATCCCCTAGGTTTCATATCACCTTCTGTGTTCCTAATGAAGTCCTTCATCCAAGAGCTCTGGAAACTAGGTCTCGGCTGGGACGATGATATTCCTTCAAGTTTAGCCAGTGACTGGGAACAGCTTCTTCAAGAGTTGGAACGGCTCAGCAGAATAAAAATTCCTCGCTTTGTGGCATCTACGCAGCCCTTCCAATATCAAATTGTTGGGTTCTGTGACGCATCCCTGAAGGGCTATTGTGGAGTTTTGTACATCAGAACTATGACCAATAACAGTATCAGTTCTCAACTTCTCGTCGCTAAAACTAAACTCGCTCCAGTGAAGTCGATTTCAATACCACGTTTAGAGCTGTGTGGTGCCTACCTACTCGCAAAGCTATACGCATCTATCAAAGGGTTCTTATCCCTTTTACCATCGACTGATCAGCCACCCAGATTTTTCTCCGATTCAACCATCGTCCTAGGTTGGCTCAAAACTCCGACCTACCGGTTAAAAACTTTCGTAGGAAACAGAGTTTCTCAGATCGCTGAACTCACTGATTTGTCCCGTTGGAGTCATGTAGACACTGACAACAATCCAGGAGATTGTGGTTCAAGAGGTTGCCTACCCAAGGACCTGATTGAACACTCGATATGGTGGTCCGGTCCGCCATGGTTGTGTCAGCCAGAACAAACATGGCCTTCCATAAATAGTTTTTCGCCTCAAAATCTTCCAGAATTGAAGTCCGACACAATCTCAGTTTTAGTCTCTACAAAACTCAGTCTTCATACCTGTATTTCTTGGATGGCTCGTATTTCTTCATATGAGAAGCTCATTCGCATCGTCGCAATTTTAAACCGCGCCATGGTCTCTCGTTATTCCAAAACCATGTCACTTCGAGGTATATCGAGTGTTGAGTTCAAGGATGCAGAGCTCGTCTGTATAAGGGCGATTCAGCGCTACTTTTTCTTCGATGGATATGATCCAGATATATCCAAGATATCCAGTAAATTGTCCAGTCTTAATCCATTTCTTGACGTTAAAGGAATCGTGAGAGTCGGAGGACGTCTCTCCAATTCCAAGCTTCCCGAATCTAGGAAGTTTCAAATATTGTTGCCCTCACAAGCTCATTTTTCGCATATACTTGTGGATCACTACCACAAAGTATTTCTTCACACTGGTCCCAATCTGCAACAAGCCTTAATCCAAATGCGCTTCTGGATACCAGGTGCAAGAAAACTCATTCGACACCGAACATTCATGTGTTTGAAATGTTACAAGTCTCGAGCGAAGTGCATTTTTCCAATGATTTTCTGTGATTTTTTTTCGGTGATCTGCCGTCTTATCGTGTTGAAGGTGGTCGTGCCTTTTTACACGTTGGAGTGGATTTTGCGGGACCCTTTACTATAAGGGAGTCTCATCGCCGCAAAGCTCCCCGCAGTAAAGCATACCTTTGTTTATACGTATGTATGACCACCAAAGCTCTTCATTTGGAAATAGTTTCCAACCAATCTACGGACGCATTTCTTGCATCTTTTGCACGTCTGATTTCACGACGAGGTTATCCGACCGATGTATATTCTGATTGTGGGTCTAATTTCAAGGGTGCAGCCAGAGAACTCAACGAATTCGTAAAATGGTTTCGTGAGGAACGTTCGGAAAACACTTTTGAAGCATATTCATCATCAAGAGGAGTCAAGTGGCATTTCAATCCACCGTATTCGCCGCATTTTGGAGGTCTCTGGGAGGCCGGTGTGAAGGCTGTAAAGAGACATCTCTACCTCGCAGCAGGGAACGCTGTTCTCACCTTTGAGGAACTTGGAACATTATTCTGTAAGATAGAGGCTATCCTCAACTCAAGGCCTTTGTGCCCACTATCAAGTGACCCAGCCGAGGCCGATTATCTGACACCGGGTCACTTCCTCATCGGGTCTCATCTGAGCGTCAATCCAGAGCCTTCACTCCTTGACACTCAGGATAATCGTCTCAACAGGTGGCAGTTCGTCAAGAAAATCTCGGAGCAGATTTGGCAAAGATGGAGCCTCGAGTATTTAGCTACGCTTCAAGCTCGTAATAAATGGAGGAAACCCACTGACAACCTTCGAAAAGGGGATCTCGTTCTCATCAAGTCAGCAGACACTCCAGTCCTACAATGGCCAACTGCTAAGGTCCTGGAGGTACATCCTGGACACGATGGAGCAGTCCGTGTCGTCACGTTGAAGACAGCCAATAGCACCTACAAGAGGACCGTAGCCAACTTAATTCCTTTACTCCCTCTTAATCAATCCTCTCAACCACTTTCTTCCTAAACACACCTTTCATTTTTTGTAAACCAAATTTGCTGTGCAAATTTTGGGGCCGAGTATGTTCAGTACTCTGAACACCTAGAACAAGATTTTGTTTGTTTTATCTTTATAATTTAGCGCCATTCTGTTTGGCCAATTATTTTCCTCGAAACGTTGAATCGCGAGTGATTGGTCCAATTGTTGATTGTGGGGTGTGTGTGACGTCATGCGAACACGTCGCTGCGCAGCCAGTGCGATCCATCAGTCTCCATTGCCTCTCTCTATAAACGAGCTCCACGAATTGTCGGTCTTCAGAATCCTGAAATTCACTCGTTTATCGGATCGCCAGCATTCCGAAACCCTGCTTTCCAGATTCTATGGTCAGCTTACATATATCACCTACAACCTACACATCAGCATTACAACGGATCCTGTGAGTATCCCGTATATTTCGCCATCCTAGTCCAATTCCCTAGTCCAACAAGGTTATAATGGAACCATGTTTTCCTGTTTGCAGTTGGGCCGAAATATACGAGGAAGCAAATCAAATCCATGTTCAGATTCGCATCCAAAACACGCCACCAGTTCTGCGCTTTCAATTCCTGTCAGGAACATTCCGAGTGCCCTGTATCTACCTGGGTTCCGGGAGATAGTGCTGAACTTACTGAAACTTGGAGCTTTCCCTCGAATTCGACGCCATTATTGATCCGATTGGAAGTCGATCAATTGTCGTCATTCCTGCAGGACACCGCAACTACTAGCCTCATCGGTGGCCCAACGGCAAGGACTGCGAACGGAGACCCGATCATCCGGAGTTCGATTCCCGGTCAGAACTTTCCAATTT
The DNA here is from genome assembly GCA_009739505.2 of Apolygus lucorum. Classification (NCBI taxonomy): domain Eukaryota; kingdom Metazoa; phylum Arthropoda; class Insecta; order Hemiptera; family Miridae; genus Apolygus; species Apolygus lucorum. The sequence goes on from CM019182.2 coordinate 50,190,727, forward strand.
TATAATTTTAAACCTAGTTTTTTTCTATTTTTTCACATCCACTTACTCTTAATTAGAAAGGAGCTCCTTCTAGGAATTTATTTTGTTTCGCGCATTTAATTTCAACATACTCAATTAATTAAACTTACTTGAAGTTTGGGATAAGAGCTTTATTATTAAACCCTTACTCAAACGCACATTACCTCCTACCTTAAGTTCCTGTGTATTTATTTGCTTTTATATGCTTCACTCCTCTACTCACGCGCTTGAAGCAGATTGAATGATAACCGCCCGTATTTTCGGTGGTTTAATCACAGGTAATTAGATTTTTACCTCCTACCTTAAGTTCCTGCGTATTTATTTGCTTTTATATGCTTCACTCCTACTACTCACGCGCTTGAAGCAGATTGAATGATAACCGCCCATATTTTCGGTGGCTTAATCACAGTTAATTAGATTTTTACCTCCTACCTTAAGTTCCTGCGTATTTATTTGCTTTTATATGCTTCACTCCTACTATTTACGCGCTTGAAGCAGATTGAATGAGAACCACCCATATTTTCCGTGGTTTAATCACAGGTAATTATGTTTAATGAAGTGTCTCTTTTTTTTTGAGATACGAATGTTTTTGATGGCAGATACCTTTTTTTACATCTAAAGACCCTATTTACATCTCATGGGTCCCATCCTACCATAACTAGGCATTCATTACCCACCCACCTTAGACCTTCACCTGGAATCCCGCCTGGGTCTACGGAAGGCCTCCCGAGTGAACTAGGCCTGTTGTGGAATGCTACCTTATTATTTACTATTCAACGTAGGTATCTTATTATTCCGCTTGGGAGGATACGATGATGTCGGGGAGGGTCATTTCCATCCTATTGGCTAGTCACCTAAACAGAAACTTTGAGGAAAAGTGCGACTGAACAAAGAATTAAGTTTATTATTGCAAATATTTATTAAACAGAAAATAAAGAGCACAAAACTTTGATTTAAATTCAAACATGGGAAATAATTAAAGGCGCCAAAGAACGACGCAGAAATAAACTAATACGTAAATAAATAAATAAATTTACGTTCCTCTAACTAACCATAATAACCACATTTTGTTACTTTACCGTAATATTTTTTATCATCAAAGAAAACCCCTTTTTCCCGGACTTAACTCCAAAGGTGGGATTTCCGCATGGTAATTTGTTAGTATATTTCTGTGTTAATCCAGTCTTGAAAGATGTCAATGAGGGCTTCCCTCAATATATTCTACGAGTAAATGTGGGGTATCCGACGAGTGAAACTCACCAAAAACAGGTCTTGTATGTACTCGTAGTTTGTGTTATCTTAGAAGTAACATAATACCTTTTATACCATCATTCCGCTGCAAATTATTACACAAAAGTTTATTATTTTTGTGTATTTATAGATATTTCTTCTGCTACGATTATAGATTTTTCATTGGTCAATACGATTGGTCAACGATCAAGGATACAGTCGTTAATCTCCCCTTTATGAGGTAAGTACCCTTTTCAGATTTGGATCCCGAGTAAAATCATATTCTTGACAACATGAATTAGAATTTAGTGAAAACTATAGGTAGCATTTAATTAACACAAATACGTTTGCGAAATTAAGACGGAGAGACAAAGGGATGATGACCCTCAAGTGTCACTCTCACCCATGGCTCTCCGGGTAGGGCAAACACCTGGTGATGAGTAGGTAGGGTGCGAGGTCACGAGAATGCAGAAGCAGATCACAATGAAATTTATATGAGATCGTCTTGTGCCCCAAACACTTAGTCAGTAAACATTCATTAAACAATACCTGGTATTACGAGTATTTATCCTCATAGGAAACAAAGGCTGGTCCTACATAGCCCTGGGTGGTCTCATTCGATTCTACAAAATCGTTAGGTACTCACTTTTCACCCTTCATAAGAGACTGATAATAACCAGAAGCTTTGGGGCACAACTGGACCTCAAATGGAGCTCCTGCCACACCCCCAGCAATCCTTGGGGGAACCCCCTACTCATCCTTCTCTCTCACTGTTATGAAGTCACACGGAATCTTCCCACACATTCTTCTTCCATATCGTCGGAATTTTGAGCTGAAAACAGGTATTTAGAGGTTTCCAAGGGTGCTGAATCGAAGACACTGTTATTCTATATTCATCGATTAGTAACAATAAAATTAAATAGTAACTGGTAGAGAATTCAACTATTTATTCGCAACAAATAAGGTATTGATTGATTTTCGGGGCGGTTGGTCTGTACAAAAATACTTTGGCTTTCGGGTCATATTTGCTGAACGATTGCGTCAGTAAGATTAAGGATTCTCTGTATTCCGCCGAGTTTTCGAAGATCGTAAAAGCTGTGGACATCGAAATCGTGAAAAGATTCAAGAAATATTTACTAGTGATAATGCTGGTTGACGAAATCCCCGAGTACTGGTTGTCGCAGGAAACAGGGGTCCCAGAGTCTCCAATGCCTGTGCGCTGGTTGAAGGTGGGCAGAACTTTGGTGCAGAAAAAGGTGGCGTCTTCGTATCTCCACGCCAACCTGGAATATTCGTAGCATTCGAGGCGATTCATAGCCAAAACCCAACCATGCATCAGGTCAGGAGGAGCAGAGCGGTCAGTTTGGTTGTCCTTAGTCAGTTTGTATCCTCCAAAACCGACGTTGAGGCATACGGATTTCTTAGCCATCAGCTCAGTCCAAATGCTTGTCAAGGTGGTAATTGTGTACACGGGAGCTGTCCTGATCCCTCGTGCTTGGGCAGGTTTCAATAAGACAATTAACCCAAAATCGTGGTAGACGATGTTTGTCCCACTGATTCCTTTGCATTTGGGGTGAGTTATGTAAGTCCTGGCTAATGCCTTCTTCACACTTTTCACTGGCGTTATACCTGAAAGAAGGTGAGCTTGTAAGAATGATGCAACAGCATCATCTTGATCCTGATCCTACAGGTTTGTAAATAGTAAATTGATTTGATTGTGGAAGCCGAGACCAATGGCCTTAGGCTAAAATTCAAGAAACATGGAACAGGCTTTAGCCGTGTTTGTTTGTTTGCTGTTTCCTTTTACTAGGAATATGTTGTCTGTTGATTTTATTTAGCTTTTCATGGGCCTGCTTTTCAAATTGCTCGTCATTTCATTCACCTCTTGATGTCCCAAAGGTATTGTTATTATTAAGAAATCGAAAACAATAACAAAATCTCGCCTACGTTTCAAAATCCTTTGATTACATTCGTAAAAACCAACCCAACCAAAAACATCAACATAATCCACTAAATCGATGTTGGTTTTTACTGATAATGTTGTTTACAGTTCTTTTACATCAGAGGTATATCTCAGCTTCGTTCATATTTACAGCTTCAGCATTTCAACGAGTGGCGAACGATTTTCGTGTTATGAAAACTAACGGCGATACATTTCCCTAGAAACGGGTCGGTTGTAAGTGAAAATCATTACAAAATCCCGCACTACATTCGTTCCACGGTTTTGCCGCCCAGTTAGGTGATGGCTACAGCATGTTCCATGGTAAAAGAAAGAGGTTTGCACATACTGTCCAGGCTGGACACATTAGGAAGGAACATAATAATATTATATTCCTGTTACATATTATGTTCCTCCCTAATGTGCGAACTCCAACCTCTCACCAACACTTATTTATTTGGTCTCTAAAGGAAACCTACGTCACCATCCTCATCTTATTTCAAAAAATTTTTGAAATAAATTATATTATAGTACATTTAATGTACTATAATATAGAACTTGATGCTTGGGTAATGAGTGTGCTCGGGTAAATATTTGTAATATTATTACAAATATTTATCCGAGCACCCTCATTACCCAAGCATCAAGTTATCAAAATCCTGATTCACGTCTGCTACTTACTGGGGGGGTTCGTCTGCTCCAATTTGAGTATCAGGGTAACACTCACCCAGCAGCTCCTCAGCCACCTTAGCTTTTTAGAATGTTCAAAACTGATACATCGAAGAAAATGTTCAAAATTAAGAAACCTATTTACCTATACCACCTAGCTATTTCGAAAATTCGCTAAAAATTGTCACAATTCAAAATCTATTGCAGGAGCCTCCTATTTTGAAAACTTTTGTCTCTACACTGGGGACAAAATTCACGCTATACCAATAAACAGCAACGTTAAACAACTGTTGCACAAACAACGTTATACAAACACTCTTCTGTTGCTCAGACATATCTATGCCTTGAGGTATCTGCTTGTAGAGTAGATCATTTTCGTAATTTTTCAAAATGATATTGGAAGTGACGAATGCTGGTGTCGTATTTGAGGCTAACGATAACTAAGCCCTGAAACATGGTTCTAATTCTGATTGGTGCATACCCGGATATATTTCATATATGTCTTCCCAAACTGATTTAGCCACTGTTTCGGAAAATAAATTATTCGCGTTCCAGAGAAACCGCGCTATGCAGTGGCAAGCAGTTTGCACGATGGATAATGTGAGAAGGGAACCACCACAAATGTTATTATCGGCTTTGGGAGCGCAACCGATGTAACGTCCATTGGGCAACACTGGTCTGTAGCAACTGTGACCACTGGCCATCCAGACGACGTATCGCACAGACCTATACTCCGAGTTCAGTGGTAAAACGGGAGTACCGAAAATCACTCTTTTCGTACGGTGCGGACCGTGTACAAGAACATCATCACACTTCAATAAACGAGGTACCAAACATATCAAAAACCACTGGATTTTAGTTGTGGAAACCATATTTCAATGTCTTCCTTGACAGTCTGCGTGTAGCTTGCAGACATAAGATGTAGTAGCAGCTGTATTGACTGCCTTGCGTTGTCTGGTTACGGTATCCATATTGTTCGACTAGTTTGTTGAAGATAGGTTTGTCGTCAGAACGACAGTTCTGAATTGCTCTAGTTCTGAAGTAGGGGACTTCATATTTGCGAATTGAGGTCTCGGATTCGACTCTTTTAACCCACGTTATATTATTTTCACAACAAACTGAATTGTAACATGACCAAAATTGAAGCTTTCCAGTCAGTTAAGGCTAAAGTGTGCGAAAGAGACAGATATTCCATAAGGCTATCATTTCCCAAGAGTTTCTCAGCAACCAGTTGGTCAATTTTCATTCTGCAGACTTATTTGATTTCCTTTCATCTTTTTCAGGCCCGTATCATGACCAATTTCTCAAAAAACGTTCATTTTCTGTCATAATGCATGATTTTGGTGATGGACCCAATTCGTGGGTGTTCGAACAAACAGAAGGTCGAGAGGAGCAAGGATTATTGCTAGGCCACCATCCTCATGCTCAATTCCCTAACAGACATTGAGCTCACGTCATTTTCGTTTACCCTTCTATATTGTGCTTGTATTGTGCTTATATTAAATTTCGACGATCTTGTATTAAATTTTAATGTATTAATCGTAAATTACTACCATTAACCCTACAACCCTTTCTCCTTTGCTCGAAAACTTTCGATGTTCAGGTGTTTTTCTCCCTAGTTTAAAATTTTCAAGAATTTTTGGAGTCGAATGATACCACCCAGATATAAGATAAAAGAAGGAAATCACCCAGACGATCGACTATCGTTAAATGAGCAATTATTGTGAAATAATAACACCCGCATGTTAGGATCCCTTTGAACCCACGAGGACCAACACCTTCCTCCCCCACCAACTCAAGGTCCTTATAGGGATCGGTAGAAGCCGTGTTCTTCGCAGACGGGTGATCTTTACCGGAAAATAGTAAACCGTTATGTAATGATTTGTAGTGTTTTTACTTCTCGCAGAGCATTGTCAGATAGGTACAGGAAGTTTTATTCTTTTTCCAAATATATACTCGAACCTTATTCGCTTTATTATATTCACGAGTCTAATTTTGAGCAAATCCTCACATAGCGTACCTACTCCATTTCTGGAAATTCGAAACACAAAAATGATGCTTAAAACACCATTAAGAACTGAGAACCTCCCACATTTACTTGCGTCTCCCATTGTTCACATTCAGACATACGAGTGACTCCAAACATACATACAGAGAAACTGAAGATCTTTCGAGGAGTTGCCTACTGGCCAATTATTGTTGTTTTGAAAGAGGACCGGAGGTCGTTATCGTGAGTTGCAACAGCCAGTTATTTCCTCTAATAGTTGACCACCTCCAGACCCCGCCTGTCCAACTAGTACGGGATTTTTAGGATCAGAAACCAGAAAGCGGAAATTTCCCCTTCCAGAACCAGCGGTCCGCTTTTAAAATGTCCTCACGACTGAGTTGGCCAATACGGACGTGCGGTTCCTACCGAATCTGTAATTTCGGTTCTGGACAGGAACATATTATAATTAAATACTAACGAAAAATTTTCAAATACTTAGATAGTAATGTCATACCAGCTGTGAGAAGGTTTGAGAAATGTTGCAAATTGGGTTTATTATTGTATCCTCACAACCAAAAGGTAGGTAAACTTTGAATTCGTGTTGGTGAAAAAAATTGACGACCGTGTTGATGTCGTGTAATTATGTTTCATATTTTTGAACCCATATCAAACTTACTGCCGTACAATATTGCATGCAATCAATGTTTTACTATTTGAGGAACGTAAATACCCTAGTTTGAAGGAATAAGTTTTTCGCTATAATGGGGTGTGTGCATGGGTCGGAAAAACTGTTTATTGTTATTTTTAATCTAAACTAGACCTCATTCTGAGAATTTTGACTCCAACAGCGACCTTATAGCGTGAGAAGAGCTTTTTCTATGATTTTTCAAAGTTTCGAATGTTTATGACGTCACAGTGGGTTGGTTGTCCCGCCCAGGCGGTAGGGGCGTGTGACGTCGTAATCATTCGAAACTTTGGAAAATCATAGAAAAAGATCTACTCATCCAAAAAGAGAACGGCTGGTGTCAAAACTTTCAGGATAAGGTCTACTACCTATCGATTACAATTTTTTTTAAATTCAGGTGCACCCCCCTTTGTTTATGAGGTCATGCCATGATTAGTCTTACACCGATGGAACTCATTGGGGACAGTCAATATATCAAAATAGAAACATATTTTGCTTCCGAGTCTACCAAGGTTGCGAAAACTTTGTTTTAATTTTTCAATGTTGAAAAAAAATATTCTCCAAAATCAAAATTTCCCCTCGCGTTTTACGTTTCAGACCTTCCTGAACAATTTTGGTTCCGTGTCTGTCTGTCTGTCATGAAATCGTTGTCACAGCCATAACTTCTAAGTTCTCGTCAGATTTCGATGACATTTTCAGGGATTGTACGGTTTGGCGTGTAGATGTTCCCCTATGAAAATCATCACTTCCGGACTGATATTAGCCGCTGCGCATGCGCAAACATGAAATCCTTGTAACAGCTATAACTTCTAAATTTTCCAGCAATATCCCGAGATTGTGTGGGCTGGCGTGTAGAGTCCCCTATAAGGGTACCAAGTGTGAGAAAGAGTGCACTTAGAGATTGGTGTTTCGGGATAAGGTACTATGCAACTGATCATCTATACAATCGGGTCATGGATACGAGCAAGCTATGTGCCACTCCCACTTGGCAGACTTTTTTTGTGGATTTGCCTGAATAAAAGATTTTTGCCGGTAGACAGATTCAAAAAACCGCCAAATGCGAGTAAAACATCAAAAATTGATTTTTGAGGATTCGTTATTTTACATGTTTAAATACATTTTACATGTTTTTGTAATGAGGATGTGAAATGTTAAAATTTCGGATTTTTACCAGTAGCGTTAGATGTTAGGAATTAGCTCAATATTCTTCAAAAATTCGACTGATGAAAAACAATTAGGAAGAAGAATGTCAGAATTCGCCGATTCTGTTGAATCATTAGACAGGTGCCTAAGAGAGAGTGTTTTTCTTCTCACAAAGTGGGTCGATTTTCAGTCATCGGCGACCTCGTTAATCACCGGTACATACATTCACCCTCCAAGGTAGGCGATTACATTCCCCGGGTACCTACCTGGTCCTTTATAAAGTTGACAGTTCGTTCTAACATTATTTTTCGACCTTCTCGAAGGTCGAACGTCTAAAGATAAACCAAGGAAGAGCAGTCGCATGATTTAAGACCCGAGTGACCTCATCTTGTTGATTGTTTGCTATTTCATGGGCCGCCCTTCTCATTCACGCTATGCTGTCTTAGGTGATTAGTTCCATAAGTCGAAACGTTCTGCACTTGGCTTCGTCAAAATTCATCGATGATTGCAATGTAACGAAAAGTGCACCAAAATAACGTATCTATAGCTTAATGTGCTTAGTAGTGTAAATTGGTTCAATCGTTTTGTATGATGGTCTAGTTGTATGTAACCCAATACTTACCAGTGCAAATCAATATTTAGGAGAACTCAAATGAATCTTTAAACATATTCGGGAATGTTCTTTTTGGATTTTTAAAAATCAAAAGTGTTGTTGAATTTTGACTCTCACTATCGGAATGTTGACGCCGCATCGCTTGTTGATCTGCCTTGTCAAAACCACTTTTCAGCCAAAATTATACGAAAACATTGAACTACTCAGGAATTTCATTGAATCTTCAGGAAATAATCGCATAGGCCCATGCTTTAACATGAATTCCTTTAAACTACGATTTTTATAGTTTCTTAATAGTCCAAAATCACTCAAATTTAGAATGGTTAAGTTTAGGCTCCAAGACGATTGACTACTCATTTCATTGTATTCTGATCAGTAGTTCGAAAAATGAGTTGCCCAACATGGAGGTTGCCGAACAATGTCCAATTATTACTTATAGATCTTATTTGGCCCAACTTGTCTTAAATTTTGGTTTCCCACTTGATTTCTTCTCCTGGGACTTTTCAAAACAAAAGCAACTTGTGTGCAAAAACTTAATTTACAAAAATTTATTAAAGTTCTATTTCGAATTTTTCATTATCAAAGGTCGGTTTTTCGATTTTGATTCATCACTATCGAAGATATGAAAGCTGGTCAACAAATTTTGGTCCTCCAAAATCATCATTTTCACTCGCATTTTTCGTTTCAGAGTTTTGAAACAATTTTGATTTCGCGTCTGTTTGTTGGTCTGCCCAAGGCAAAACCACCTTCCGGCCAAAATCGTACAAAAATATTGTACTGTATATGGAAATCTCAGGAAATGATAGAGTTAATTCATAGACAATCACCTATGAGTTTCAAAAATAAAAAAATCACCAATATTTCCAAAAAGTCCAGATCATTTACATCTAGATAGTTTCTTAATTCAGGCTCCAAGAAAGGAGTATATTCCATAAATTTACCTTTATAGTACATTTCATACTTGTATATTTTTGTACATTTCTTTGAATTTTCATCTGTAATTCAATAAAGAGTAATTAAATTTGGCGCATGGGCATGTCTAATGAGCCAAATTTTTCTTAAATTTTGGTATTCCAACTAATGTTGAATGTTTATTCAAAATGTTTCAGAATTGAGTGCTCTAAAGCATTCTATTGAGTAAGATCTCGATGAGAGCCTCCCAAACAAGACAACAAAATGTTGAATTTTGTTGATTGAGTGTGGTCACTCGTCCAGAGTGGGGCTCAGCGGGGATGTAAGTTAAGGAGTGGAGGAGGGAGGGAACTACCACCTAATATTTCTTCTAATGACTTCTTGCGGAAGCGTTCTACCCGTTTTGTGTCTAAACTGAATGTTAAGAAGAAAATGAGTAGGTAGCTTGCAGATCTCAAGGGAATAAAATTTAATTTCCAGTCAAGAATGTCCAAAATTTTCTCCCATTGTTCCACCTTATTTTCAGTTTTTCGTTTTCTCTCGAATGCACCTAAATACAACCTGCCTGCCTTCGGAGAATTATTGGGTTACCGAAGACAAAATGCCATCTCTTGGATTTCTGCAACACTAAGCTCGGGAACCTGTTTCTTGGCAAGAGTTTCTGCAACGCGGTTAGGCATAACCCATAAACGACGGTCGCCGCTGACCCTCACACCCTCTCGAAGGTTAAATACCGACAACCCTCGGGGAAAGGTTTTAACTAAGTTTAGTGGGATCATCTTGAGAGTATTGAAGTAATAATAATAATAACTTTAATAAAAAACAAAATTTAAACATGAATACAAATTAAACAAATGAGGTACTTGACATTCAGGTACATACAACAAAAACAAGTAGGTAAATTTTACAGCGATGACATTGAAAGAACAATAAATGCAATGAAGAAACTAAGGAAAATTACTGAAATATTTTCTAGTTTCGGACCAGATTCGCCCTAAGTGGATGATGATCGAAGTGTAAACGTGGTTTTTCAAGAGTCTTGCAGACACCGCATCCACCAAAAAATGGAAAATACTCGAGTAGTATGAGATAAGATGGTCAGAGTATGAGATCAAGTTGAATATGGAAGGGTGGGTTGAGACGGAGTGAGAAACACCGAGAATTTGGAAGACGAGCTCCAGGATGCTGAGATAGAGCTTGTGAGAGGTGTTGTCTGCTATAGTATGGCGAGGAGGGATGTCGAAAGTATAGGTGAAGATAGAACTTGTTAAGGCAACATGAAGTTCTTAGAAAAGATTGGATGATTGAAGAACAAGAAGATTTGAAGGCAAGAGGAAGACCACGGGCTGAAGTTTTCGAAGGACGAGTAAACCAATTTGCTATCAATGTTGATATTTATTTGACAATAGTTCCTAAATTACAAACAATCTCATTACCTGTAACTGATGAGATAAACTGATGAGATAAACTGATGAGATAAACTAGCTAATGTAGTTAAGCTGCCTTTGAAGCCTCGAGCTGAAAAAAAAAAAAACAGAATTGATTTATATTAAATTATGAAGGTTGAGGTGGCTGAGTAGCTATTACTCGGTGTTGACCAAATACTCACATAAGAGCAGACGGTGTCGCAGACTTGGATCAGGATGCTGAAGACACATGATTTCAGCGTAATGGCGTCGCTTGGTTATATTCTTGGTAGGTAGAAGACGAGGGGGGCGACTCAGGTTCGCTTTAGAACCTGATAAAGAACTAGTCCCTACTTAAGTAGGGACAGATCAGGTAGGGGGTATCTTCAGTAGGGGGTGATCACTCACTAGATGATTCCCAATCAATCCCTTCCTTGTGAACTTTTTGCAACCGTACCAAACGTAATTTCGAGTACAACTTAGATTGCATCATATTACCAAAACCCAATCTCTCACAAAGAAATGACCCGATTTAGCTTGATTTTGAGGGTAATCGGGAGTTGGATCCAGAATGATTACTCAATATTAGTAGTGACCACTGCACTTATTCTGTAGTCTGTATGGGAGATCCTTATTGATGGGATTGGGGGATTCTGAATACTCTACATGGAAGATTCTTGTTGGTGGTCATCCATTTTGAAAGAAGATTTATTAGTGCTAAGATCAATGTCATTCAATCATTTTCACCCATGGAAATGCTGAACGTCCATTTTAGACCTTGAAGGATTCTATGCTGCCCAACGCCATCCAACTTGGCAGGCTTGACCACTTTCTCGACAATTTTCATGAAACTTAGAGCGCAGATCAGGTTTGACGATGAACTGATTCAAAATACGCTCAAAACTATCGGAAAACGTGGTCTGATTTTGATGAAATTTTCGGACTGTGTGCTAGTGATTTCCATCGCCTAGTACCTACCAATCGTAGCATGTGCGTGCTCACATACAAGTTTTCCTAAAACCTACTTTTCTGACAATCTACTTGTTCGATTTGGTTCAAATTTCCAGTAGTCTAAGGTTCCAAATCTAACCCGTATGTTTCACTCATGAAAAATCAAAAACCGATAATCAAGAACAAGTTCTTAATTGCGTTGATTTTGGTGTATTCAAAATATTATTAACGTGATCGAGAAGGTTTCTATAATGTTAATTTATTTCAACCACCTCTTTATCGAACAGACCAGAAATCTGCGACCCCGGTGAATAAGTGGTCAAGTCAAATTTGCCCATTTTACAGGGGAGCATTATTAAAATTTGAACCTTCTACGACAAAATCCGGATTTTAGGTGAACTTTCAAATTTTAATAATGCTCCCCTGTAAAATGGGAAAATTTGACTTGACCACTTATTCACCGGGGTCGCAGAAATAATGTAATGTCCTTGTGAAGTGGATACCTACTGCTTAAAGTAAAATCCATCAAATATGATGGATGTTTTTAAACACAGTTTGTCATATTTGACTGAAATATATTCCTACAGGTGTCTCTAATGCAAAAATGATATCCTGCGTGCGTCCTGCGTGGTGTTGCGAGAACGGGGCTCTTGTGGGGTCCTCAAGGACGCTTGAGACGCCTTCAGGACGTCTTTGGGGGTCTGAGGAGTTCGGACACTCGAGCTTCTGCCCGCCGCCAGCTAACATCCTGAGAGGCACATCCGCGGCACCACAATGTACTTCTTCGCGACGCCGACCGCCATCCTCCTCTTCTTCTTCCAAGCCGGGTGGACTCTCAAATTGCGTAAGTCGATATTTTCAATACCCTCTCTCATATCAGCAGAATACCTCATCTGGAGGTTAAGCTAATACCCAGTTATGAAATACTTGCCAAGAAAACTTGATGCGAGGCTCCACAATTTCCACATCAGAACAACAAGGTGTTCCAGGATATTAGACGAATGATGAGTCATAAACACGAGTGTGAATTGCACATGAAAGTCCGCTGATGGAAGTGAGCAAAATTTCAGCAGACCAAATGCATTAGTTTTTCGTTTTATCGAATAGAATTTGATGTCACTCACTTGTGCTTTCCTCAACAACTTGTGCTTCCAAGAATGAAAACAATTGAAGGCACCTACAACTTTGGGACTAAGATGTTTACCTGGTAGGAACTTTATGTCAAAATAAACTTAACTGAACCCTGCGCGGTAATACGGTTGGAAAAGCCGCCTCCTTCACAGAAGGATGATCTAGCGTATTAATTTGCAGAATTTTTATAGCGTATTAATTTGCAGAATTTTTATCTTGGAGGACCCACGTTTTTTTTACTCGATGCACGATCTTCGTTAAAGAGGAAGCAAAATAAATTCATGAAATTTTAATAAATATCAGGCTAATTGCATCAAACCTGAAATTGCATCAAAATGGTACCAGGATTTCGAATAGTTATTTACCACGAATAGACAACCCACGAAACCAAAGTTGTTCAAAAAAGTATGAAATGGAAAAAGCGATGGGAATTTCTAATTTTGGAGAATCCACGTTTTTTGACCTGATGCTTTTTGTATATGCATACTCATGAACTCATGATATTTCAATAAATTATTTGGACACTGGTCAGTGGATCTTCAGGTCACATACTGCCTCGCAGGGTGCGTCCCGTTGATGGGAGTTGTTTAAAGAATGCCAAGAAATTTTCTAGAAAGAAGAAATTTTTTTCTAGAAGAAATTGGCCTTCACATTCTTTTTCAACTAGGTACTTACTGCTCGTAAACATTTGGAAAGAAATTAATGTGAGCAGGTACTCGTTGGCCTCCGTACGAAGATCTAAACTTGCCTGGCGCATTTCTGTTTTATTCTAGTCGCAGATTATCTATCCGGGATATTTGCACCATTGCTTCCGTGATTTTTCTCATATCGTAAGACAGTAGGTTCCTCCCTAATTCTCCTTTCTGCTTCCGAGTGTACCAAGGTAGCGGAAGCATTGTCTTCACTTTTCAAGGCTGAAAAAAAGTTCTCCAAAATCAAAATTTTCATTCGCATTTTACGTTTTAGACCTTCCTAAAAAAATTTGAATCGGTTTTTTTTAAGGGCGTAAGTCCACACAAATGCCATTTCGATTTTTTTTTTTTTTTTTTCATTTTTTTATTTCTATGGTTTACTATTTTATCGTAAAGATAATCCTTCTGCATAGTACGCGGCTTAGTAGGTAATACTTCCTACTAGGAATAACATCAATATCCAAGGGTTGTGGGCCTTCATAACGAACTTTGATTCATGGTTGCTAAGAGGCACAACTGAGCGCATAACACAGAACTCATTCCCATGAACATTCCCATTCAGAATGATCCCATTTGATCAGATGAAATTTGGACGGAGACGGAGGTTTGGCCTATTTCCTTCAGAGGACCGTCTTTTCCTATTCACACTCATGTTTCTGATTTATAGTAGTTCACCCTTAAGTTCTCAAAGGGAGCTAACGGTTTGTCCTATCGAGCTCTGGACGGTCTCATTCGATGCTAAAACCCTGGAAATTATTACATAACGGTTTATTATTTTTCTGTATACATCACCCGTCCGTAAAGAACACAGCTTTCAAATCAGCAAAACATCATTATCCCAGAATAATTTTTCTTGAAAGAAGTAATACTACCTAATGTTTAAACATATGAGTCATGATAACAAACATTTCCATTTACACTAAGCGTAAATAAGTATAAGTCTTATCAACTATCACATCGGCAGTGAGGATGCATTATGAAATGAAAGTAGGTACTTAACTCAATTCGAGGGATTGAATCAAAAAGTGAAGGTTTTACAAACAAAGGACGCCCATTTTTATTTATGTTGATCACAATTTATGCTCTACCTAATAAAAACGCGTTTTTTCTGGTATGGACATTTGATGCGTCATACGCCGCACTGATCTTGGTGGATATGTATGTAGTGTCTATCAGACATCGTCTATTCGATTGAAACTGTTGAATACATATAGTTAGTGGAGAGGAAGCTACTGCGTCACTACGCTGGGCCAACAGCTTTGTGCATTATGGTTTAGAGTGGACGCCCATGAATTTCCAAATTTCACTTTCCAGTTAGTGCCCTGAGATCATTCGGAAAATGTCTAATTTTCTCGTTTGTGCCTCTCTTTTTCAACGTAAATTGATTGAGATTATCAGTATCGTAGGGGAAGATGAAAGGGACAAAAAAAGAGTTATACCTATTAGGCCGAAGATTATGCTTTCGCTGAAGTTTCTTCCTGTACTCAGTCGAACCTTAGATAAACAAATCAACCCAGCGCCTGCACACGATGGGGAATCAAATATCGGCCGATTTCTAGGTGGTACGTTTCAAATTTTGAGTAGTTTATTTCAGATGGTGTTATACTGTCAACAAACAACAGTTTGTTACAATTAACATAACTCGTTAGTAAATCATAGTTGACTGTACTGCATAGGGCTACCAGTGAAACCACTGAAAATCCATAGGTGTCTGTGAGTGATTAGGTATAAGTTATACTTACATAAGTTATACTTGAACATACTTAGAGTCAAGTATTTCCTAGGAGCATTAAATGCTAAATTTTATGATTATCTTAAATTTTAAGCATTATCTTAAATTTTAAGATTTTATCAAATAGATATGAATAAACACACACCTTCTCTTTGCCTAGGTTACAGATTTCTCGAAGATTCATTTGTATACATAATTATCACTGATACGGGTAGCGGTTCACGCCAGAGTCAGGTGAACTCTCTAGTTCAAAGTGGGAGACACAAATAATGATGTAATTACTGGCTATTTAAGTTAATTATTCTAGGGTGATACAAGTTCACATCAGTCGGTGCGTGCTTAGAAATGCACGTTTAGAATAACTACTGCTGCCTCATCTGAGATCGAACAATACTGAGGATGAAGGACGGAAGGAAGGGGGCGATATTTGATTTCCATAATACAACCTGCCGACCGTTCCGTTGAAAAATGCTAATAGATGCATCGGGAAGGTATTGCGGCAACGGAATTGGGGTTTAAACGCTCGGCAGTTCCGAGAGGCCGTCGTTTCGACACCAACGCCTGCTTCAGTGTCGCGGCCTCGAATGTCAAAGAAATGCTCGCTTTCGGCCGCATTAGCACACGCTTAATGGGGCCTTATGGAAGAGTCATAGGTTTCAATCTGGACGTAAATGAGGTAGTGGTCATGGTTGCCTAGTGTACGGTGATTTGATGCAAGTAGGTTATCGGATGACGATGAGTAGAATAGTAAACTCTGCCGTTCAAAGGAAAAAACGCTGCAAATTATTGCCCAAAGGTTTATTATTTTCTGTATAGATCACCCTTCTGTAAAGATCCCTCTCTACCAACCATAGGTACCTACTAGGTCATTTTTGAAAATTTCAACTCTAACCACCAACCAATTGGAAATGAAGGGTTGAAATTTCAAAAATGCCCTAGTAGGTAGTAGGTACTTATGGTTGGTAGGGAGGGATCTATACACAAGGGTTATCTATACAGAAAATAATAAACCTTTGGGCAATAATTTGCAGCGTTTTTTTTACCTACTTACCAACTTTTTTTACCTGCCAACCATTGGTAGGTAACCTACCACACACCATACTGCCTTCACACCTTCACAATGAAGTTTATTAGAAAGATCTAAACGCTTCACACTCGATTCGAGAAATAGGGAGCTTCATTGGTTAGCTAAAAATTCAACGGAGATTAGACCTCTTTGGAGATTCACACTCGTGATTCTGTTTTATCGAAGGATAACACTCAAGTACGCGTAGGGAGCGAAGGGATCGTCCTACAGAGGTCCGCGTGGCCTCTAAAATTTCTAAAAATTCAATACTATCTTAAATTGGTGAAAAAAGGATACCTTTATTTCGAGAGTTTTTGAGCTAGGGCACTTTTGAAAATTTCAACCCTTAATTTTCACCCCTTAGAAGTGACTGACATCAACCAAAAGCTTCGCGGCACAACTAGACCCCAAATGGAGCCCATATACCAAATTTGAACCAAATCGGTCCAGGGTTGCTAAAAAAGTGACACGCACGGCGGACGGCCGGAAAATTTATTATTCGATTTTCAGATTCTACGTACCTTGAAACGTAAACCAACAAATTTTGAGGGGGGGTTAAAATTTTTTTCTTGGTCGATTCCAAAGGTTCATTATTGAAAATAATAAACCAAAACACGATGTAACTCGATTTTTTCACATTTTGAATTTTTTATATCGTTGAATTCATAAAAACACTAAGCGAGATACTGCTGTTAGTTAAGAGATTGATGGATAACGGGGGAAAAAAACAGTTTGTAAATGAAGCAAGGGCAGAAAGCAGTTTCACCCCATTTCTGTTGAAACTCTCAAAAGAATCGGGAGAAACTCAATAATGACAAATTATAGTTCAATGAACTTGAAATATAATTTCGAGTATTTTGCGCGTAAAATCAATGGAATACATCGAAGAAAGAGTGTAAAGTTATTTTTCAAAAGAAAAATCACATTTTCTTTCAAAATTTAGGTGTTTAATGAACAAACGAAAACCAGTTTTCTGAAAACTGGAAAAACTGCTTTTCTCCTTTGGACGCCAGAACTAGTGTTTTATGGAATCATCAATTAAAACACCATGACTATGAGAGATGGATATGTACTAACAATTCGCTGATGTAAGCTTCACTGCAGAGCCTTCTTACGTGGTGAGAATTTCTTGCCGAAAGGTTGGTACTAACAAATACAGTATTATTTGGTCACCAAGAACAAGTCCCCGTGTGCCAAGGAGGTTCTTCACCAAAGACTGTTTTTTTAGAGATATCTATAATTGGACCACATTATGCTCACTGCAAGTATTAATATTATAAGGATAGTGTACACTAAGAGGGACACTAGCCCTATGTATAATAAATCATTTTTCATGTTAGCTCATGAAGGACCCAGTTAATTCATGTAATTGTTCGACTTTTCTGAAATCATAGGCGTTTTGCAGGTTTCTTGGTCTTGGAATGGAACCTAGAAGGGATAGGAATCCACTCTTGGACAGATACGCATTTAGAAGTGCTCTTCGTACGTTAATCTTGGGGCACATCAGTGCGAATAACTTAATGTATATTGAGAAATCGTCTGACCCTACCTAATACTTCTGTTCATGAAATTTATTGATAGCAGGTTTTGTGTAGGTCGTGTTTCGAACCCTGAGAAGAATTTAATCAAGATGCCGTCAATTTCCGATCTGAAAATCTCCGAGCATTATGGGAATACTGACGTTTCCATGCGTATTAGAACTGGAAATCTTGTTCTATAGTACGATAAAACGACATTTTCATTTCTAGTATTACATTGATATTCATTCATCTTCAGGTTGAAAGTTTGGAAGGAGCATCATTCATATCCATGTAAAGAGTAATGACGGCTAAAAAACATGCAACTTTAACACATCGAGTCTCATCGGAAGTGACTTTACATCTTCAAGGAGACTGAATTGTTTTTGTTGCACTTCAAATCGAGAAGCAAAGGGAAATAAGAAACAGGACCTCCACAGGAAAACACCACCCCGCTTAAAACACGTGGCTCATGCTTCCAGTAGACATGAAATCCTTGTCCCTCCAATCTAAACGCTTTCATTCGATTCGAGGTTTAAATTTCGGAAGAAACATCTTGTTATACATTCCGTGAAAGAGAATTTGATAGCTGCCTTTAACAGGATGAGACAAATACTTGACAGCTGAAAACATGCAACAAAGGACAGGGACTTCCACACTGACGAACCAGTCAGTTGCGACACGTGCTACATGCCTTCAGGAGACATGAAACCTGCGTATGTCTGGTCTGAACATTCTCCAATTGAATTTACAGAGTATCAATTTTGCATTATAGTTCTTTGGCGTACAACAAACTCAAATTTGAGAAGACGCAATGAAGATTTCACAAAGAGGAGTTATAGAGTAAAGAAAATGTAAAAGTCAAGTTATGATTTTGAAATGGATACAAACCATAGGAGACAGGATGGAGTAGGTATAGAGAATTTAAATTTGAATAGGCCATAATATGACCTATTATATTCTTATATGGCCTAGTATGGCCTTATATGGCCTAGTATATTCAGACTGAAATTATCGGTTTGGTATCAATTCCGTTCTACTAAGTCATTAAAGGCCATGGAGGACGTCAAGTGTGCGAGTGTGGGGAAAGATACCAGTAGTATAACGTCAACAACTTGACATGGAAGTGACTGAGAAGCTCTTTACTTCACATTTTTTTCGAATTGGTCATACTTTAATAGGCATTAAGTTTATGTTGTATTTCAATCCAAGTCAATTCGAATACAAAAATTAATTCTCTTAATTGCACCATTCTCTTAATATCCATTCTCTTGCCTGGCATGCGCAGACGCAGTTTTCGACGTACCGAGCAAGAAATTGGTCTAATCTGACTCTAGAAGATATTCTTTAATTACTTGTCTTACCTGTCGCACTGTCACGACTACTAACTAACCAAAGCCGGAGTAATTCACAAGGGAAACCAGTATTTTTCAGATATTCTTCCGTGATTTACGCCAACGTTAAACCGTTCTTTACTCTTCCACACATTCAATCGAACTTTAGTTGGGTATGTGGTATGGTATTGGCGAATATCGAGTAGTCGAGAAGTGGAGTCGAAGCCGAGTGGTCCGCTGACATAGTAACGGGGCAGGTTTGAGTTGCGATATTCCCAGATGTAGTAACCAGCCGACGAGCTGGCTCAGGCCTCGCCGAATGCCTGCACTCTCGCAATGTACCTAATATTTATTTTATTACGGAATTTAAGTTGAAGCCTCGGTAAATAGCCAAGCTTGACAGAGGCGACTCACCTAACATTAGAGAACCCGTCAATCGAAAATGAAGTAATACCACGAAAACATCGTCTTGATCCAGGAAAATTAATCACATTTCTTTAAAATTCAATAGTTTTTCTTCATTTAGTCAGATGGCGTCAACCAAGCAACGATTGACTAGGGTTACTAGTTGTCCGAATTCGACAGCATTCTTGGGTTGTGCGGTATACTTCTCTAAATGGTCCCATATGAATTTCCCTCTTATAAGCCTTATGATCGATGTTATACTCTGCAAAAGCGCTGGTTGTGTACCTGATTATATTTCAGATTGAAATATTTCCTTGTTGGTATCATTGTCGACTCCAAGCGCGTGTTGTGTTTATCATTCTGGAGTCTGTTTGTTTGGGATATTCCGAGAAAATAATATTAGCGTAGGTACCTAATTAGTATCTGAGGTCCTTCTAATGAAGGAACAAATATCCGCAAATAGACCGACCGGACGTGCGTCAGAATCTGTCATATGTTGACGTATCCACCAAATTCTTCCCTTCGATGAGGTTGTTTATATCAGTTCAGTTCAACATTAACTAATTCATAATTATTCAGTTCAACATAAGTAATTATCAGTTCAAGGATTCATTATCAAAATTAGGAAGATTAATATATCTACACATATAATCTTATACAAACTTATACAAAATGGACCAAACTTCAAGAATCGATTCTACAACTAATTTGCAACAAAAAATGTCTGTTAGCAATTTTTTCTTAACCCACTCAAAATGCCTTTTTTCTCTTTGAAGTTTTTTTTCGCGTTTTCGACCTTACGTCATTAAAACCGTCATAACTTCTGTTTTTACCAAGTAAATTCAAATCTAAGGATATCGTTGGAAAGAGCGTTAAATTTCCAAGTTATCCAGTGTAAAACCAAAATCTTTTAGTAGCAAACCATTTCTAAAAATTCAAGTCACAAAGCACACTTGAACTTTGTTTCTAAATTTTATTTTTTCTTCTCGAGGTTTTCACTTTAAACGCCTGCCCATTTCGATGGGCGCTCTTCGGAAAAATATGCTTAAATTGTCAGCTTTCTAACGGTATATCAATTTTTCATTTTTAAAGTCAAAGTGGAAGAGTAAAACCTGTTTGAATGCAAGAAAACGTGTGTTTTACAAGAAAATCCAGTGTTTTACGTGGTGTATGGTCACTCTCGATCTGAACATGACTTGACGAGTTTGGTATCATTTCCTTAGGTAGTAATTTTTCACGCTGAATCCAATGGTGATACTTCCGAATAATTCTGACTCCTAAAAAGTCGATAATTTGAAGAAAACCTTCATTTCTCGTACATAAAATACGCATTATTTGTAGATATGGAAGTGAACATGAAGTAACACCTTTCTATTCAATAAAAGCATCAATCAGCTAGATATTTGATGTTTTTATTGAGTGGGCCTTGTGACTTGGGTTTTTAGAAATGGTTTACTGCTAAAAGATTTTGGTTTTTCACTGGGTAGTTCGGAAATTTAACGCTCTTTCCAACGATATGCTTAAATTTGAATTTACTTGGTAAATAACAGGAGTTATGACGGTTTTAATGACGTAAGGTCGAAAACGCGAAAAATAGCACTATCAACGGTAAGAATTATCACTGGGTTATTAAGAGAGACCTTGAGTAATCATTCAGTCAGATGGGGGGGGGGGGAGATTACGAAAGGATACAGCTTTCGTACAAGTACGCAACCACGAGACACATTTTATCTCTCATGTTTAATAAATTGAGAGCTTTCCAATGAGTGGTGAACGATTTTTGTGGGGTGGAAAATGAGGAAGTTAGTTTTCCCTAGGAACGATTGATTGTACGTGAAAATCATCAGAAATTTCCGCGTAACGCTCCCCTCATAACGCTCCCCGCGTGACGATTTTTCATTTATGTGCCATAGTAAAGACATAAAATGTCAAAAACTTCAAAGTAAAAAAAGGCATTTTGATTGGGTTAAGAAAAAGTTGCTAAGAGACATTTTATGTTGCAAATTAGTTTTAGAATCGATTCTTGAAGTTTGGTCCATCCAAATGGTAGACACCCTGTATAGAGTGTAGAGGTGTTATTGTGGTGGTAATAACGACCTTTCTAGACTTGGTTTGTATAATCTTCTTTCTTTCGACAAGACGTTTGAACTCTGCATTAACAACATATCATCAACTTTCTTTAATGATGAAAAGTTTCTTGCCGCAATTTTACAAATTTAAGTAATTTTAAAACTAACTGATGCCTAACATCTATGATGGTTTGGTTGCTCAATTTCACCATCACTATACACTTCATAATAATTAGGATATAATGAG
Source organism: Apolygus lucorum (assembly GCA_009739505.2). Taxonomy (NCBI): domain Eukaryota; kingdom Metazoa; phylum Arthropoda; class Insecta; order Hemiptera; family Miridae; genus Apolygus; species Apolygus lucorum. The sequence goes on from CM019182.2 coordinate 50,212,473, forward strand.
GATTAAACAAACCAAGTCTAGAAAGTTCTTATAACCACCACAATACTCCTATTTGTCTGCACATCTTCTATCAGTGCGTGTTTCCACCAAGCTTAGTTGGCACCGAGTCAAGTTTTCAACATTCATAATATGAATATATTATAATATATAATATAATATAATATATTATATTAATTGTACCTTTCTATTCAAAATTATACACATCGGAACATTCGTAATCAAGTCAGCCAAGTCAATCTGAAGAACCGTGACCTCATCTCTACCTCACCAGGTTAGGAATACAAATTAGGGGCAACAGCGTGACATTCAACGAATGTCATGCATTAAATACACGTACGTCCCTTCCATCAACGAACCACAATACGAAACTTTATTATTTTGCTGGGAGCTGAATTAATTTTTTGTTTTATGTCATGAGCTTGCTGGTGCTTAATTGGGTGTTTCGTTCCAAAATTTTGTCACAATGCTCCTTTGACTTTTGACATGGATATGTCTTAGTTCTGGGGGTCATTCCAAAAATTTCGACACACAAAACAATGCAACGTTTTTTTTTTCTGATGCTGTTGAACGCAGGAAGCTGAAATTTGAGAGGCAGGGTCAATAGAAACATACTTCTATACATCATCAAAGTTGATGATCACTGATCAGCTGAGTGAGCTCCTAGCACTCTCAGTGCGGGAGCCAAATCATAGACAAACGCCTCTGACGGAAATTTTCGAAATTGAGCTTCTTGCATTATTGACCCAATTTTGACTGAAAATGGTATGTAAAAGCATTTACTCATGGAAAAAACTAATTTTTACCGTTTTTTGGTAAAGTCTCCATATGGAGACGCCCGTCAGGGGTTATAGACCAAGGTATGCAAACCCGCAACAACCCATTTTTTTCCCTACTGCCTTGTTCCGAAATTTCGGAAGTTGTTACTATTTTCCGTCGATGATATATATACGGTTCTGAAATACACTAAAAATGTGAGGGAAAGTAAAAGGTAGGTATGTACAAACACAAAAAAAAGTTGATAAGTACTTTATTCACAAAAAAAAATTGACCAAAAATCCTCATAACTGTATGTACAAATAACTAATGTAGGTAAATATCACTTACATTACACCACATATACACTCTCTACAAAAAGAAAAAGAAACATACAAATAATTATTTTTGACGTAAAAATATATTTACAGTACAGTTTTATTCAAAAATTATTATTCAAAAATACGTTCAGTAATATTCAAAAATACATTCAGTATAATATACTGAATGTATTTTTGAATATTACTGAACGTATTTTTGAATAATAATTTTTGAATATTATATAAACAGTACAGTATTATTCAAAAATACATTCAGTATATATAAACTATACAAAAAAATAATTTTTATATAAAACAAAATTATTCATAGGAACAGTAAATAATCAAAGTCGTTTTCGGACTCCTGAGTCAAATCAAAGTCTCCACCATCTAGAAAAAAGGTAGACATAGGAATAAAACAAAACTGTCAGACAATAAACAAAAAGTTCTGATAACACCTAGAGCTACGAATCTACAGCAACAAATTTACGAGCATGAACCAGTCATTTACCTAGATTTGTAGGAGGTTCCTCTGATGATGGGCCAGGTTTGTGGTTTTCGGACATTGTTCAGATCGTGTATCTATAAAAGAATAATTTTTCGTTGATTGGAATGATCCAAAAAAAGTTTAGAATGAGAGAGAAGAGGGTAGGTACCAACGGGAAAATACCAGAAATAACTACTTTTTAGCACTTTTTGTAGTGATGATCGCTAGAACTGCGTGAATAGATGTTACCATAAACGTTTCATAATTAGAGATGTGATATCAATTATAAAACACTTACCAAAATCAGGTGGTTTTGCAAAAAAGCCCCTCTCAGGCTTTTCCCCTCGTATGCGTAGTTATGAAAGGTCCAGGCACAAACGAAAAGTACGCGCACAAAGTTCACACTCTAATGAAGCCGTAAACTCAGGACGGGACCTTCTCAAGGCTGTTCACCCTCACTACGAGTGATTCAAACTTGAGGAGCGCTCACATTCACAACGTCTCCAAATGGAGACGCCCGTCAGGGGTTGGGGGCGAGCGCGTCTCCATATGGAGACATCCGCACTGAGAGTGCTAGGCCATTTGAGGCGAGTCAATGGAGAATGCTGAAGGCGCCTGAGTGGTAATTGATCAGCTGAGTGAGCTCATCATTTAAATTGCCATCATAAGACATATCCATGTACAGATGTGTTATCTGCATGCAGTGTAGATACTCGTAAGGGTAAGGATTTTGGTTTATTATTTTCAATAATAAGCCTTTAGAATCGAGCAAGAAAAAAAAAATTTTAACCCCCCCTCAAAATTTGATGTTTTACGTTTCAAGGTACGTAGAATACGAAAATCGAATAAAAAAATTTCCGTCCGTCCGCCGTACGCCGTACGCCGTACGCGGCACTTTTCTTAGCAACACTGGACCGATTTGGTTCAAATTTGGTATATGGGCTCCATTTGGGGTCTAGTTGTGCCGCGAAGCTTTTGGTTGATGTAGGTCACTTCTAAGGGGTGAAAATTAAGGGTTGAAATTTTCAAGAGTGCCCTAGCTCGAAAACTCTCGAAATGAAGGTATCGTTTTTTCACCAATTTTAAATAGTATTGGATTTTTAAAAATTTTTGAGACCACCCGGAGCTCTGTAGGACAAACCGTTCGGTCCCTACGAGTACTTGAAGGTTTTCCTTCGATAAAACAGAATCATGAGTGTGAATCGCAAAAGAGGTCTAATCTCCGTTCAAATTTTATCGGACTAAAATGCGATCGCTGTTCATTTCTTCGATTTGTATACAGTTTTGCCTTCTGCGTAACCAGTAATCAAATTTCCATACTAAGCTTTCTATTTTTCCAATCGAGTGTGAAGCGTTTAGTTCTTTCTAATAAACTTGATTGTGAAGGTGTGAAGCCAGTATGGTGTGGTAGGTAGTACCTAGCTGGTAGGTAAAAAAAAGTTGGTAGGTAAAAAAAATGTAGGTGGGTAAAAAACGCTGCAAATCATTGCTCAAAGGCTTCTTCACTCTTCAGATCACTGATCAGCTGAGTGAGCTCCAAAGCCATTTTTACTCCTATTGAATGGAAGTGCTCTTCCAGGCGTCTCCAGCATTCGAGAAAATCTTCTTCACTCTTTAGATCACTGATCAGCTGAGTGAGCTCCGAAACCATTTTTACTCCTATTGAATGGAAGTGCTCTTCCAGGCGTCTCCAGCATTCGAGATCTTCTTCACTCTTTAGATCACTGATCAGCTGAGTGAGCTCCGAAACCATTTTTACTCCTATTGAATGGAAGTGCTCTTCCAGGCGTCTCCAGCATTCGAGGAGATCTTCTTCACTCTTTAGATCACTGATCAGCTGAGTGAGCTCCAAATCTATTTTTACTCCTATTGAATGGAAGTGCTCTTCCAGGCGTCTCCAGCATTCGAGGAGATCTTCTTCACTCTTTAGATCACTGATCAGCTGAGTGAGCTCCGAAACCATTTTTAATCCTATTGAACGCAGGAAGCTGAAATTTGAGAGGGAAGGTCAAGGGAGAATACAGATGGTGGTAGGTGCTACTGATGGAGAACCAGTGATCTATACAGAAGGGTGATCTATAAAGAAAATAATAAACCTTTGAGCAATGATTTGCAGCGTTTTAGTTTTGGTAGGAAATTTCTAAATTAAAACTTTGAAGTAAAATTCTGAAGTAGGTAGTTTGAAAGATTCTCGTAATTTTTTTTGCCATCTGATTGGTTATTCCTCTCAACTTCACTTCTCTGAGGGTCAATAAGTGGGTATCGGTGCTTCTGTTGTTGAACACTAATGATTTACGGAACCAGTTTTGTAGAGGAAGATAATATCTTTCATATTATGAAACGAGAAATTATAGTCGATGTTTTGAATTTATTGAGGAACAAAAAATGTTCCCCGTTCATAGTCAATGCCAACTACCGTACCTAGTCTGTAGGAAGGAAAAGTGGGACCTGTGCGACTTACCTGACGGTATACATCAGTTCATTCCTTTGTCAGCTGCCAGTAGGAACCTACTCCCTTTTATAGTTTTACACCACATAAGGATCTGCAGTTGAAAAACTACAATTGGATTGCGCTCATAGACACTCATTGAGACTTGAATCTTAAACTGCAATAATACCGTTATTTGGTTGCTTTGTTAGTTCAATCTTCATATCTAAAGTTGTTTGTCCTTCAATAAAATAATTATAAATAATGATAATGTAATAGTAAAATTTCATTTCCTATTTTACCCTACCACGATTTTTCATCTGTTTTTCCTCCTTTGATATCCTATTTTTCTCTCCTTTGTGAGAAGCCAACCATTCGGAACGGTCGTATTATACATCAAGATGTCACGCACATGCTGCGGTATTCTTTTTACTCTAAAATGAAAAGTTGTGTTCCTATACGTTTTTGATAATCTCAGATTCAGGAGATTTCAAGCGGCAGGTACTTTTTATGACATTCTTACTTGAAGCATGATCTTGAGGCTCTTGAAGCGTCCCTTGGATGACTCACAACTGAATGGATTTTAGTCAATAATAATGCGCATAACTTGAGTAACACGGAATCAAAAGATTTGGGCAAGTTCTACCCATGTGCCTATTAAACCAGTTTGAGACATCTGTCGGACTCCGGTGGAGCCATTCTCAAATTATGAAAAGCCTACTTGGTCGAGTTCGAAATTCAGTCTATCCAAAATATACACCTGTAAGTATATTTCATAAACAGGAACTATTGTACGTAGCTGTGTATAGTATATCTACTTTACTGACATCCATAAGGATTTATTTTTCTCGTTTGATTCTCAAGTAAATATTCATAATTTAAATCCTTCGATGATTCTTTGCGAACAGTACATACGTTTATTAGGGGAAGTAGGGCTGGAGAAGAAGAATATTTTGGCACATTCGGGCCCGCGGAATTGCAGCACACTCAAGGGGGGCTCAGATCAAAACTATCCCTAATGGCGATCATCCGCTGGGTGCAACATCCTCTCCCATCAATCATTCCTTTAGCAATAACCTTTTTCTTCCTACATATTCAAAGACAGACAGGAAACCAAAAGTTTTCAAGAACATCTATAGTAACTTGAAATGGAAGTTACCTAGATCTTGATTCTTGACAAAATTCACTCTATGTTTTAATATTGTACCATGTAATCTTGGATAAATCTGTTTGAATTGCGTGATAATCAATTCATGTCTGGTTCTGTTCATAGCTAGCTACATAAAACCATGCAAGATGTCGGATCCGAAGCTGGACGAGTGTGTGGTGAAGCACGGCCTTGCTGCGGTTCCAAAATTCATCAACGGTAAGATTTTACAACCCAAAGGCTTGTATCACAGATTAACAATAAAATAATCGTGCAATAGTGAAACCGGTTCCACAGTGGAACCCTCCATTTATTACAGTGTTGTTTCTGAAACTCTTAATAGAACTACCTTCAAGTTCAAGGGTCTTTAGTTAATTCTCAGGGCTCCCCATTAACAATTTACACTTGCAAATGTCAACTGCCGTAATTTTGGAGCTGGATATTACTTTGTAAAGTCATCTAAAACAAGTAGGCATGTTAGGTAATATACGAAGGCTCCAGACAAAAAAAAATTACCTAGTCCCAATAATCTGATTTCGAGAAAATCTAAATTTAAGCGAAGTTTCAGAAATAATGGTTCTTTGTGGCCATAACATGGTCACAAATATATTATATTTGTTACAACCTTCTCTCCACGAGGTACCTTCGGTGTTTTATAGTCATCAACGTTTGTTTTTATTCCTATTCCTGGTTTCAGGTGACCCGAAGTACAGAGTTCCTCGGTTGGAGCCATTGGACATCACGGAGTTGAAAGTTAGGCAGGGGACGAAACAAGTAGGGCTCAATATGATTCTCAAAAACTGCAAAATCTACGGAATTAAAAGCACCAAGTTCATTGAAGCAAGGTGAGTTCATGAAAAATTTAAAGGCTTGTTTGTATTCCCATTGAGAGTTCACATGACGCGACTGGGTCCTTGACACTACCTAAAACCTATGTAATCAACAGTAGGTAACGAATTAAACGAACCAACGTCGGAAAGATTATCCCACTGTTATCAACGGTTTCTTATGAAAGAGGAGGGTTTAGGAAAATTACAATAACCTGGGATGTACCTGATTTACTTCAACACTACTTTTAAATAAAAATGTAAGAACACTATCGAATTTGAATTGAAATTTAAAAACGTCTGCCAAGTGGGTGTGGCACATAGTTCCCTCGTATCCATAACCCGATTATTTAGATGATCCGATGGATAGTAGTTAATCTCAAAACACCAATCTCTAAGTACCTTTCACTACCCTCCTCATAGGGGACCATCTACACGCTAATCTGGACAATCCTAGAAAATTTCATCAAATTCGGATGAAAAATGTAAGTGAGTAGATGTATGTGATTGGATCAAAAAAATGCTCAGCCTCGGCTGGGATTCGAACCCGGGACCCCAGGGGGATAATTCTATGCGCTACCTCTGACCTATTGAGGCCTAGTGATGCAATGAATAGGATTTGAGATTCTCACAGAGGACCATCCCCCTATGAATGAATCCCTCTATGAAAAACCATACTCTGTGATTTTCATAGGGGACCATCTAAACACTACTCGGTAACATCCCTAAAAACGGCACTGAAATCGGATGGAAAATATGGAAGTTTTGGCTGTTACAAGAAATTCACGTTTGCGCATGCGCAGTCGCTTCTATCAGTCTGGGGATGATGATTTTCATAGGGGACTATCTACAACCTAATCCACATAATCCCTGAAAATTTCATCGAAATCGGGTGGAAAATGTGGAAGTTATGGCCGTTACAAGGAAATTCACGTTTGCGCATGCGCAGTGGCTACTATCAGTCCGAAGGTGGTGATTTTCATATGGGACCATCTAAATACTAGTCTGTAACATCCCTGAAAATTTCATTGAAATCGGATGGAAAATGTAGAAGTTAGGGCCGTTACAAGGAATTCACGTTTGCGCATGCGCAGTCGCTTCTATCACTCCGGGGATGATGATTTTCATAGGGGACCGTCTACACACCAACCCGCACAATCCCTGAAAATTTCATAGAAATCGGACAATAACGTCGTATAGTTATGCGCGTTACAAGGAATTCATGACAGACACACAGACAGACAGACACGGAACCAAAATTGTTCAGAAAGGTCTAAAACGCAAAACGCGAGTGAAAATTTTGATTTTGGAGAACTTTTTTTTCGTCCTTGAAAAGTGAAAACAAATCTTCCGCTACTTTGGTAGACTCGGAAGCAAAAGTTCGTTGAGAGATTTATCTTCACTAGGTTGATGCTTCTCAGTAACGCATTATGATCGCTCATTATGGAAGATTCCTTGTTTTAGTTGGGTGATCCTAGAAGGGACTGGACAAACGTTCAAGAGAATTCTCTTCCTTTCGACATTCTATTTTGTCATCTCAATCTTTACTCTCATCGTATGGTTCAAACGTACCTGATGTGTCTTGAACAGGCAGCTTGATTACTTACACACTTTAGTTTACACCTAAGTTTATTGACCAATTTTGAGCAAATTTGCGTTTTCAAATTGAACACAATTTCAAAGCAATTGAAGAAAATTCATTAAAACTTTTGACCCACCACCATCGTCATCTATGTTTTAAGGCTCACATTAAGTGGTCCTCCATAGATGTTAGAATTTAGTCTTTTGCATTATTATTTTCAATAATGAACCTTTGGAATCGACCAAGAAAAAAAATTACCCCCACCCCCACCCCCTCTAAATTTGTTGGTTTACGTTTCAAACGGTACGTAGAATTCAAAAATAAAATATGAATTTCCATATAAGAAGGGTTGGTCTTTTGATCAATCAGAAACACGTCTGTGAATCGCAAAAGAGACCTCCGATAATCTCCGTTCAAATTTGAACAACTTCTTCGAGTTGTACTCAGTTGTGCGTCCTTAGCAACCAGGAATCAAATTCCTAATGAAGGCACGTACGACTCTTTATTACTTTGAGCTGAGTGTGAACAGTTTATTTCTTCCCAATAAATTTGATTGTGAAGCGAAAATATGGTTGGTAGATAGTGGCAGTGGCAAAGCCGTGTTCTTTGCAGACGAGTGATCTATATAGAAAAGATAAACCTTTGTGTAATAATTTGTATTGTTTTTTTTTCATATTCTATTTAACAATTTGAGGAACGGCACATTATTAGGAAGTGTTGGAAGAAGTACAGCTTATTGTACAAGTTGCAATCGTTTGTAATAATTGCAAATTAAGTTAATAATTGCAATAATAAGCAGGTTACGTTTACTACAGAAACGATTTGCAATTATTGCAAATCGTTTCTGTAGTAAACGTAACCTGATTTCAGCCAATTGTAAGACTTTCTTTTTCAACCTTCAGGTTTGGGCTGAGGAAGGTAAAACTAGCCACCATTTGCGAACCAAAATCTCTAAATCAGGAAGTCGAACTAAAATAATCGAACTTTCAAATGGTTGTTTGAAAGTTCAGAATCGTTGTTTTCGTGAGCTGACTTCTTATTATGTTATTCCAATCTGCTTTTGTTTCTGAATTATTACTTCTTATGGCAATTAATCGTTTCAGAACGAATTTGCCTGGAAAACACATCGAGTGGGACTTCAAAATCCCGAGGATCGAAATCCTGAGTGACTACGAAGTCGACGGCCAGGTCCTCATTCTTCCCATCACCGGAAAAGGAAAAGCCAACGTCACCCTAAGTAAGATCCTCAATAATAGTGTGAATTTGAAAAGAAAAAAAAAAAGTGACTGGAATAAACCCGTGATCAAATCTGTATTCAATTTGAAGTCGTATTCCTTCTGGTTTTCTCAGATACGAAAATTCAATTCTGATTAAGCAAGATATTTAACTTTTTGACTGACTTTAACAGAGCCGATTGGCGCGTAAAGGAAGGAGGTATACAGTTCGGTGTGTCATAGGTGGGCGTTTTTTTTTTTTTTTTAATAAGACAATTCAGCAAGAAACGAACATTATTGAATGAGATGCGAAATTGAGAACAGGATCATTAGATGTGACTAACATGATATATTATAACTACCTAGTACCTGATGATGAGAGAAGTAGATATTGAAATCATCTCCCCTTTTATTTCAAGATTTAGTCCTCTTGGTATTCAGGGGATTTGTGTCTACTGAGTAGTCTATGAGAAAGAACCTTCTGAGTAGATGTGTATTGGGCGCGCAATTTTGACATGCCCGTATTCAAATTCCTTACAAAAAAAAAAAACCAAGTCGATAAAAAAATTTATTGCGGGAAATATCTCAGAGGACATCCATTCATAAGGAGACAGACACACTGTATAAACTGAGTAGCAGTTACGGAGAAAGTGGAATAGTAAAACCAGCTTTTGAATATAAACAGCTACCTGTATGCACATTACGATGCAGTATTAAATGTCAAAGTGGCCATAAAATGTTCAGAAGTTATCAAATTTTTTCATTCTCAATAGCCACTGTATTAAAAAATTTATTGTCTGTCAACAGCAAACCTGGAAATTACTTACAAGTACGACTGGGTCTACGAGAACAAGAACGGAAAGAGTTTCATGAACTTCACGAGCAGCGAACTCCTGTTTGACACCGGCAGGACTTACTTCGACCTCCAAAACCTGTTCAACGGGGACAAGTTCTTGGGTGAGTTCCACGGAGTTGCATTAGGAAATTGATTGAGTGTTTTCTTTGATTTTTTAATTCTCCAAAGTGAATTCACACATTTTGGTTTATTATTTTCAATAATGAACCTTTGGAATCGACCAAGAAAAAAAATTTTAACACCCCCTCAAAATTTGATGGTTTACGTTTCAAGGTACGTAGAATCCAAAAACGCTGCAAATTATTACACAATGGTTTATTATTTTTCTATATAGATCACTCGTCTACAAAATCACCAACCATCCAATATGAAGAAAAAAGAAAAAAAAAAAATCAAAATCACCAACCATCGATCGCATTTCGGTCAGCTCTAATTTGAACGGAGATTAGGCCTCTTTCGCGATTCACACTCGTGTTTTGATTTATATATATATATATTTCAATATAAACCTTTAAATTTTCGTAGGGAGCGAACGGTTTGTCCTACAGAGCTCCGCGTGGTCTCAAAAAATTCTAAAAATTCTATAAAATCTTAAATTGAAGGAAAAACAATACCTTTATATTGAAATTTTTTGAGTTAAGGCGTTTTCAAAATTTCAAAATTGATTTTGGAACCCTTAGAAGTGACCTTCATCAACCAAAAGCTTCGGGGCACAACTAGAGCCCAAATGGAGCCTACATACCAAATTTCATCAAAATCGGTCAATGCTAAGTGGCAAAAGTGCCGCGTACGGCGGACGGACGGCCAAATTTTTATTCGATTTTTGGATTCTACGTACCTTGAAACGTAAACCATCAAATTTTGAGGGGGTGTTAAAATTTGTTTTTTTTTCTTGGTCGATTCCAAAGGTTCATTATTGAAAATAATAAACCAAAATCGGATAAAATTTGGCATTTGGGCTCTAGTTGTGCCCCGAATATTTTGGTTGATGTAGGTCACTTCTAAGGGTTCCAAAATCAATTTTGAAAATTTGAAAACGCCCTAACTCAAATATTTTGATATAAAGGTATTGTGTTTCCTTCAATTCAAGATTCTACAGAATTTTTTGATACCACCCGGAGCTCTGTAGGACAAACCGTTCGCTCACTACGGGAATTTAAAGTTTGGACGTACGATAAATCAGAAACACGAGTGTGAATCGCAAAAGAGGCCTAATCTCCGTTCAAATGTTAGCTGACCGAAATGCGATCGATGTTTTTCTTCATGTTGGATGGTTGGTGGCTTTGCAGACGAGTGATCTATGTAGAAAAATAAAAAATAATAAACCATTGTGTAATAATTTGCAGCGTTTTTTTTTTCAATTCGGATGATACTCTAATGAACGTAAATTCAAAAATATCTAGAAATGAACAAAGCTTACGACTTCGACGAAACATCGTCAAGTTCCGAAAAGATGTCTAGTGACTGGAATATTGTTGGTGAACTTCCCCTGAATTTCAAGTTACCAGCACTGGAGTCATTTTGATGTATTTGTGAAAAGAGGCAATGCAATTTTGATCCAGTAAAACTCATATTTTTCAAGGAGTTGGGGTAAATTGAAGTTTTGGTATGATGTACGACTCAACTTTACCCTAAACTGAGGAGTCCTGAATGATACTTCCTATGATGGTGACCCTTCCCTGTCATGGATTTTTCATTCGATTAAAAATATCCGAAAACCCTGTAACAAGTACCTGCTTAAAATAGTCAAGGCTGTCCGGAGAAGAAGTCCGCTGTCGTAATGCTCGAGCTGGGTTAAGCCCCAGGGGCTTGTAAAGTGGTGGGATCAGGCACAAATTCTCTGATCCGGGCCTGGAACCAGTCATGGCATCTGGGGATGAGATTGTGCCAGTTCACTGGCAAACAATCTCATCTCAACACTAGTACCGCGGGAGGGGTGCCCTAGGAGACCGACACATGGACTCTGTCGCAGTGTCACCTGCCTGCCCCCCAATTGTTGAGGTTGGATTCGCGGAGGTCGTGGTTTATATGGTTCTAATTTTTCGACTGCTTGATTATGACAATAGGTGTTGAGGCTCTTGAGGTTCAGTCAGATGACCTAACAAAGTGTCTTTATTCATCTGACAAGGCCAAACAAAGTGTCTTTATTCATCTGACTGAACCTCAAGAGCCTCAACACCTATTGCCGTGGTTTATATCACCTAGGGTTACAACTTTCATCTGTAACCCTGGGAAGGGTTCCGTGTGGCATGGCCAGCGGGGATGGCCCTGGTACACGGATCCCGTCATGTGAGTTTTTTTTTCAATATTCTTTATTGCACCAAGTATAACTTATCAACAATATTACTTTGAAAATATGGACATATATTCAAAACTAAGATACGTCACTGAGTTTTTTTGATTATGGTGGATGTTTCACTTCACTGCTTCACAAGTAAGCTAGGTCAAGTGGTTTGGTACGCTTCAATCTTCTGATGATTTCACTTGTATCAAGGAGTTGGACAGCTTCCTCGTTGATGTGACATCTTAGCCGCTGTAGGTGTCTCACAGCTTGTCGCTTTATAGCATCGTTTATTGTTTCGATCCGAAGCTCATGATGGAGACGTTCGTTTCGAAAGTACCATGGTGCATTGACCACCGTTCTTAGCACATTGTTCTGGAATTTTTGGATGATGTCTCGATTTGACTGAGCTCCATATGTCCAGACTGGTTTAAGGACTTGGTTGTACAATGTAAGCTTGTTCTGGGTTGACAACTTCGACCGTCTAGCCATTAGCCAATGCATTTTTCTGAATTTTAGAAGGAGTTCTTCCTTCTTTTTTTTTTTTTGACATGAGCTTTCCATCTAAGTTTGGCGTCTAGTGTCATGCCTAGGTATTTGGCTTCATTAGCATTCGAAATAACTTTTCCCATGAAATGTACCGGAATAAACTCGATTCTCTTGTTAGTGAAAGCGACATGTACCGACTTAGTTTCATTTATTTTTATTCTCCATTTTGCTGTCCACTTTTGTATGCTGGATATTGATTGATTAAACTTGTTGGTGGATTCAGTGTTACATTCTCCGACTGCCAAAATCACTGTATCATCTGCGAAGGTGGCTGTGGTGTTCATTCCAATTTCTGGGAGATCACTTGTATAAAGGACATACAAGAGCGGTCCAAGAACACTCCCTTGTGGGACTCCTGCATTGATGAGCTTTGGCTCTGAGTAGGCGTCTTCTTGCTTTATTCTGAAGTAGCGATTGGTGAGATAAGACTGAAGCAGCTCAGCATACTTTATTAGTAGATTTTTGCGCAGCTTGTAGTTGAGTCCCTCATGCCAAACTTTGTCAAACGCCTGAGCGACGTCAAGGAAGATGGCTGAGCAGACTTTCTTTTCCTCAAGGGCTTGTTCAATTATATGTGTTATTGGACTTCATCGATCGTGGAACGTTTCTGTCGAAAGCCAAACTGGTGCCTTGGAAACAGCTTACGTTCTTCGATTATGGGTACTAGTCCCTTGTGGATTAGTTTTTCAAATAATTTTGATAATAGTGAGTTTTGTGAATTACCAAAAACTCGGGAGCCAACCTGCAAAGTCGGAAGTGCAAGCTAGACGTGCGCCTCAATCTGTAGGTTAAAACAAGTACTTGCAACTATGCAAGGATGCTGATTGTGTGCTTTTTCCCTCGTTGCTTGCAGCGAGGAGGGAATCCATAGAGCTTGTCTCTAGGAATCCTTAAATCGACTTTCATCCGAAGGGAGAATCGAGACATCCTCCCCGGAGAAGATTGTAACTCATTGGAATTTAGCAGATTTTCGGATATCTGGATTAGCAGATTTTCGGATAGAACGTAGGTACCTACCGAAACAACTTAGATCACTTCCTTCAGTCAACGTTCATGTGCGATTCACACTCGTGTTTCTGATTTATATTAGTACACTCAGAGTAACGAACTAAGCGTCCAACATACTAAATACCGCAGTCTTGCAAGGTAATGTTCAGCTTTCTAGTGTAGGACCTCTGTGAATAGACCCCAGAGAGCACGAGAAATCCTGATTTATTTCACAATCAAAGCTCATTGAGCGATGGTTGATCGTTCATAACTCTGGATGGTCTCATTGGTTAAAAAAACACCATCTTACATTAATGAAATAACGTCTGAAAACTTTCATTTATTAGGTAATTAATGGGGGGCGCATGGGTCGGAAAAACTGTTTATTGTTATTTTTAAGCTAAAGTAGACCTCATTCTGAGAATTTTGTCACCAACCGCGACCTTCTAGCATGAGAAGACCTTTTTCTATGATTTTTCAAAGTTTCGAATGTTTATGAAGTCACAGTGGGCTGGGGGGTCCCGCTCAGGCGGGAGGGGCGCATGACGTCATAAACATTCGAAACTTTGAAAAATCATGGAAAAAGATCTACTCATCCAAAAAGAGAACGACTGGTGTCGAAATTCTCAGGATGAGGTCTTCTTTCGATTAAAAATCAGGCGTGCCCCCCATTATTCTTATGGGAAACGAACGGTACCTACAGAGCTCTAAATAGTCTCATTTGATTCTAAAAATCGTCTCTATTTTAAATTAATGTATAAAACCGTCATATAGAAAGTTTCCTAGATATAACCACAATTGTTTTCCTCGCTCGATTCAAACGAAAAAATTCCATAACACTAACAATCAAGGGAGTCACAGTCATCATCGGACGTGATGATTTTCTTTACCCTCAATAGAATAATTATTCATCTGCTCTGTAGCGGCCAATCTAGGCAAGATTCCTTCTTCAGCACTTCAAATTAATACCAAACTCAAAATTACAAAAAATTGAGATGTTCTATGAAGAGTGTTTGAGCATTTTGTATCCAGACTCATTTGTCAACCTATACAGGGTGTCTACCATTTGGATGGACCAAACTTCAAGGATCGATTCTACAACTCATTTGCAACAAAAAATGTCTTATAGCAATTTTTTCTTAACCCACTCAAAATTCTTTTTTTTCCACTTTAAAGTTTTTATTCGTATTTTCGACCTTGCAGCACTAAAATGGTCATAACTCCCTTATTTCTCGCGCTACTTCAAATCTAAGTACACCGTTGGACAGAGCGTTAAATTTTCTATCCATTTGTTGGGAAACCTAGTTTCTTAAAGCCATTTGTTAGAGTAAAAAAATGAATCAAAGTCAAAATTTATAATTTTTTTCGAAAATCGCCATTTTTCAAGCTAACGATTCCCCCGTAAAAAATACCGCTATCGTGGTGCACTCAACGGGAAAAACTACCCCAAGATATCACCTTTCCAACGATATGTCAGTTTTAAGGTTTAAGAGGAAAGTTTCTTTGAAAAAATTGAGTTTTTCTGCGAAAAAAACGTGCTTCTTTAGGCATATTCCGCTAGAGAGTCGACCAAGTATTATTGCCTTCACTTTTCAAGGATTGCAATAAAAAGTCCACCAAATTACATTTCTACTCGTATTTTACGTTTTTTACCTTCCTGAACAATTTTGGTACCGTGTCTGTCCATCTGACAGTCGATCTGTCTGTCTGAAAGTCCTTGCTGATGGCAAAGCAATACGAAGCTACTGTCCGATTTCGATGTAATTTTCGGCCATGTTCTCCATAAAAATCAAAGTCAAAGCATTACATTTTCATAATCAAATTCAGAAATTTTAATTTTTTTAAAATAGAAATTACAATTTTTTGGTTTATTATTTTCAATAACAAGTTTTTGGAATCGAGCAAGAAAAAGTTACCCCCCTCTCAAAATTGTTTTACTATTTGCCCGTAATAAGTAGCGCTATCGCGGGGCCACTCACTACTCCGGGATCACATCTTTTCTACGTTAAGAATCAGTTTTTCGTTTAATTACAATAAATATCATGAAACTGACTTTTTGTAGCAGAAGAATAACAGAAAAAGAGTTTCATTGACAATAATACTTTTTTTTTTACAATTATTGACTTTCCACTCCGATAATGAGGGTCGTTCGTTGTACCTACCAACACTTTCTAGCGGAATATGCCTAAAGAAGCACGTTTTTTTCGCAGAAAAACTCAATTTTTTCAAAGAAACTTTCCTCTTAAACCTTAAAACTGACATATCGTTGGAAAGGTGATATCTTGGGGTAGTTTTTCCCGTTGAGTGCACCACGATAGCGGTATTTTTTGCGGGAGAATCGTTAGCCTGAAAAATGGTGATTTTCGAAAAAAATTATAAATGTTGACTTTGATTCATTTTTTTACTCTAACAAATGGCTTTAAGAAACTGGGTTTCCCACTAAATGGATAGAAAATTTAACGCTCTGTCCAACGGTGTACTCAGATTTGAAGTAGCATGAGAAATAAGGGAGTTATGACCATTTTAGTGCTGCAAGGTCGAAAATACGAATAAAAACTTTAAAGTGGAAAAAAAAAGAATTTTGAGTGGGTTAAGAAAAAATTGCCAAGAGACATTTTTTGTTGCAAATGAGTTGTAGAATCGATCCTTGAAGTTTGATCCATCCAAATGGTAGACACCCTGTATAGTGCGACCCTGG
Source organism: Apolygus lucorum (assembly GCA_009739505.2). Taxonomy (NCBI): domain Eukaryota; kingdom Metazoa; phylum Arthropoda; class Insecta; order Hemiptera; family Miridae; genus Apolygus; species Apolygus lucorum. The sequence continues at coordinate 50,228,602 of CM019182.2, forward strand.
GTCCCCTACTCTTTTATAAAGACTTTAAGTCTCCTTATAGCACAATAACGTTTTAAACGGCTAATATTTTATCGAGATTTTTGCTCTATTTGTTTCAGGATCAAACATGAACCGTTTTTTGAACGAGAACTGGAAAGACGTCACGAAGGAGCTGGGACCAGCGGTTGGTCAAGCGTTCAGCGACGTCTTTCGACTTCTGCTGACCAGAATTGCTGCTCAAGTACCTTTCGAGGAGATTTACCTCAGCTAAGATAAAGAATGGAGCTCAAAGTACCTAACGCTTCTTCTCACCTCCGTGTTTACAAATGAGGAATCTGAAGCTTTCAAGTCTAGATGTTATCATTTTTTGATGCCTACTGCGACAAACAAATCATAACGTTATGACTGCTGCATTCGCGGGAGTAGAAATAATTAAGTACTGCTAGTTGATACGCCCGAAATTGTAAAGACAGCTGGCTTCTACTCACAAAAATTCAGGATTGAGCTTGATTCTGACTTGTTTCTTGACTATTGCTATCAGGAAAATATATCGTCAAGACTCGTAGAATCATAAGTACCTAGGTGTAGTTTATTTTTTTTAGTTTATTCATGATTCAAAGTTCAAAGCTTCAAGAACAGAAGCAGCTCTAAACTCATTCACTGTTGAGTGGAAGCCTGAACCTTCGATTTACTTCTTTCAGTTTTCTACAAGTTCAAGGCACACACTATTGTGGATCTATAAAAGGTAATGTAATATAACACATTACTTTAAAATGTAACGCGCATATAGAGCTGCGTCACAGAGACAGCGCAGCACAGATCATGAAGAACCTTACTCAGCGGACACCCAATTATTGAAGCGCAAGCGACGCAGTCAACTCAGCACAGATCAGAGCAGTGTTTTGTGGATCTCAGGATGGAATAGAACAAAAGGGCAGATCCCACTCACGAAGAAAACGTGAATCACAGCGCAGCGCATAGTTTCTTCAGTGTCAATTGGTTGAGCGTTGCAGACCACAGATTATGTAGGGTTGTACCAGTAGATGAACTTGCAGGCATTCCTGATTATTCAGATGAAAATAGGTAGTGAAGCGTTAATCAGGCACCTTTTTTTACCAACACAAATGAGCCATGGGTTCCTTTTTTTCAAATACTCGTTTTTTCAAAACTCCATTTTTCATTTTTTCTGTTTTTTGCTTTTTCATATACACTAACACAACGACAAAAACTCGTAATCTGCATCGGACTCAGAGCACAATCCGAAATAATCAGGACTTGAAAAGGTCACCACAGATCGCCAGACTTCACAGGACCTCACTTTGCTCACTCAACTGCTATCCAATGTGCGCTGGACACGAAGACTGCCGAGCAGACCTGAGATGTGCTGCTCTGCGCTGTGCTGAGCCCTGAGCCTCTATGGCAGCTTCCATCCGAAAACGAGTCACAAAACTAACTGCTCCGTCAGCTGAGCTTCAATTTGCGCCTGGCTTTGTCTATTTGAGAATGTCGCAAGTTTTAAATCGGAACCTGAAATTAAATCTCGGGTCTAAGGCAGCAAACAATTCGGCATTGCCTACTGAATTTTCGTCTGATTTTCATTTGTACAATGTACCTACAATTAATTTGTAGACATGTTCAGCTTTTGTAAATATTCAGGTAAATAATTATACACTACCTACTTACCTTGGGATACTATTTTGCCTGTCTAACCTAGATTAGTGAAGACATTACATAAATATTATACCTACCAAGGGATCACTCAGTGATCTTCTACTAGTGTACGAAAACTAGCTTATTGAGAAGTGATATCCTCATATAATCTAATTAAAATCCATTTATACCTGGCGATATTATTTTTTAAATCAAACGCTAGAGCCTTCATTTCTTCAAAATCTGTCTTAAACTTTGATTGTGAAAAAATGTTGAATAAATATTTTTACGAACGTCCAATTCGTTGTCATCTATTAAATTTACATCTCGTTACTTAGTAGATAAATCTGGGTAGTTAGCGAATCTCCCGATATCTAGCGTTCATAGAGTACAAACTTGGTAGATTCTAACCAAAAAACGTTTGCCAAGTGGGTGTGGCACATAGTTTCCTCGTATCCATAACCCGATTGTATAGATGATCAGATGCATAGTACTTGATCTCAAAACATCAATCTCTAAGTCTAAACGCCAATCAAAACAATCCTAGAAAATTTCATCAATTTCGGACGTAAAATGTAAGTGTTACAAGGATTTTACGTTTGCACATGCGCAGAGAATACTGTCAATTTTAAGGCCTTGATTTTCGAAGGGGACCTAATCCCCTTCTACAACCTAATCCGCATAATCCCAGAAAATTTCATCGAAATAGGAAAGAAAATGTGGAAGTTATGGCTGTTACTTATTTGTTACCTACTGTTATTTTCATAGGGGTAGGTTTTCCTGATTTTTTGGTTTATTATTTTCAATGATGAACCTTTGGAATCGACCAAGAAAAAAATTTGTTGGTTTACGTTTCAAAGTACGTAGAATCCAAAAATCGAATAAAAATGCTGCAAATAATTACACAAAGGTTTATTAGTTGTCTATATAGATCACTCGTCTGCAAAGAACACGGCTTTGCCATTGTTACCACCAACTAACTTGAAGAAAAACTTTGATCGTATTTCGGTCGACAAAAATTTGAACGGAGAGCCTCTTTTGCGATTCACACTCGTGTTTCTGATTTATCATAAGTCCAACCCTTAAATTCTCGTAGGGAGTGAATTGGACGGTTTGTCCTACAGAGCTTCGCGTGGTCTGAAAAAATTCTAAAAATTCTTTGCTGTCTTAAATTGATGGAAAATCAATAACTTTATATCAAAATTTTTTGAGTTAGGTAGGTAGGTAGGTAGGTGTTTTTTTTTTTTTGAGTTAGGTAGGTGTTTTCAAAATTTCAAACCTTAGTTTTCGACCCTTAGAAATGATGGTATTGGACGGACGTCCTTAATCATGCATTGTGATTATGATTTTATTCATACTCTTAGTGTGTGAATACGAATTTAATCTTATTCATAATCACATAAACATATTCCTGTGAATAAAAAATTTTTATTAAAAAAAGAGAAGACTTCCATGAGCGCCTCATCTCCTTCAGGGATGAATAGGTAGGTACTACTAAAGTACTAAAAGGTACAGTACTACTTAGTACTGTACATTTTTTTTTAATGGGGATAGGTATTTTAAATTAAATTTAATGAACTATAAATTTTATAGTTCACACCAGAGTTGGGCAAAATCATATTCATAAATATGATTAACATTTAATGTTAATCATATTTATGAATATGATTAACATTAAATGTTAAATATTAAATTAAATTAAATGTTATGAATATGATTTTGCCCAACTCTGGTGTGAACTATAAAATTTATAGTTTCATTAAATTTAATTTAAGATATCCCCATTAAAAAAAGTCTGCCAAGTGGGTGTGGCACATAGCTTCCTCGTATCCATAACCCGATTATATAGATGATCCGATGCATAGTAGTTAATCTCAAAACATCAGTCTCTAAATCTTCCACTACCCTCATAGGGTATCATCTGCACGCTAATCTGGACAGTCATAGAAAATTTAATCAAATTCGGATGAAAAATGTAAATGTTATGGCTGTTACAAGGATTTTAAGTATGCGCATGCGCAGAGGCTTCTGTAAATTTTAAGGCCTTGATTTGCATTGGGGACCATCTACAACCTAATCCGTGTAATCCCTGAAAATGTCATCGAAATCGGGTAGAAAATGTGGAAGTTATGGCTGTTACAAGGAATTCACGTTTGCGCATGCGCAGCGGTTACTATCAGCCGAAGGTAGGTAGTGATTTTCATAGGGGACCATTTAAATACTAATCTGTAACATCCCTGAAAATTTCATTGAAATCGGATGAAAAATGTAGAAGTTATGGCCGTTACAAGGAATTCACGTTTGCGCATGCGCAGTCGCTTCTATCAGTCCGAGGATCATGATTTTCATAGGGAACCGTCTACACACCAATCCGCACAATCCCTGAAAATTTCATTGAAATCGGACAATAACTTCGTATAGTTATGCGCGTTACAAGGAATTCATGACAGACACACAGACACGGAACCAAAATTGTTCAGAAAGGTCTAAAACGCAAAACGCGAGTGACAATTTTGATTTTGGAGAACTTTTTTTTCATCCTTGAAAAGTGAAAACAAAGTTTCCGCTACCTTGGTAGACTCGGAAGCAAAATGTACAGTACTAGTAGTACCTACCTATTCATCCCTGAAGGAGATGAGGCGCTCAAGGATGTCTTCTCTCAAAAACATCGAACTGTCAACCGTGGCTCCATCTTAGTGGAACCATACTTCCCCAAGTTCCATTTCGTAAGTTTTGGATGAAAAAATGTTTCAATGATTTCTCTGTAGCGAACTTTTAACAAAAATGTTTTGAAGTCCATGCTAAAAATGTTGAGTATAATGCAATAACTTCATTTTCCTTGAGACGTTCGCTATTTGTCTTGTTAGAAAAGGATTTTGACAGCAAAAGTTGTTTGGTCAGCAGACCAACAGCTTCCAGGTACTCGTCGTACGTCCGCTGGTACGCGGGCAGGTCACAGCGCCGTCAGGAAACAACGAGTGAAATGAAATGGCACTACAGCCCCCCTCTCAATCGATCAGTTTGTTTTTTGGGGTGGAGCAGCGGGGTGGTTCGCGAGTGGAACTTCCCTCGCCCTCCGCCAAGAGCGCTACCGCCGCTCAAACAATCGATTTCAACAGTCACATCGATTCACTGACATCGAAGATGAACCTTGAATCAACGATCTTCTTTCGAAGCGTTTTCATTCACATGAATCGTTTGATATGTATAATATTATAAATATGTAAGATTGACATTATTATTTATTATATTAGAAAACCCACGGAATAAACTTTTAACTCTTTGTACGTATTGATTATTCGTGTTCCCAAATTTACCAACCAAGTCGAAATAAAGTTTTTTCTAGACAATTTTAAAAATAACTATAGATTACAAAGTTTTAATTTTTACGCATTTGTCAGCAAACTTGAACGCGCCTCTTACTTCTTGTTTACCTATCAGAAGTAAGTACTTTCTTCATGTGGTGAGGGCTTAGTGAGATTCTTATGTAAGAGGTGGCAACACTTACCTACCTACGATTCCAAATTTTATTTATTTCTCATTTGAGGACGAAATGAGATATTTTAATTCTGCAAACGGTTATTTCTTCTAGACTCACGTAGAATCGAGAGTAATTGGTTCAAAACGTGTGAAAATTTAGTTTGCCAACATGTTGATTTCAAGCTCTTGAAAATTTGTTTTATTCAAACAGGTATTTGTAGGATCCAAAAATTGTCCGTTGAATGTTATCTCTGACTTGCGTACGAATTTTTGTATGAATTTAAGTACGAATTTTTAATAGATTAAGGGCAATTCTATGGCCGTACATAGTTTATCACGTTTTATTGCAAATAATGTTGCATGGAAATGGTATATGATGGATAGAGGCAAATTTACCGCGGAAAAGTCATGTTTTTTGCACAAAATTGGCTGGCGGGGGGAAAAACCAGGTAAGTACAAAAAAATGGAATTATACAGGAGATCATTTTTAAGTTTCAAATAATTTGAAATACAATTTGAAATAGGAATACAATTATTGTATTCCTAATTCAGGAATCCACTATAATTTATACTTAGCCCTGCCATTTTTTCACTAAGTATCCTTAGTATCCTAAAACCGAAATAATAAGTAGCTCGAACTGCACCTCAAATTACATCAAATTCAATGGTTTTTTTTTTAAATAATTTGTCGAGTTACCTTGTTACGTGCAGTCTAATTTCCATACTTACCCGGTTACGTGCAACCAAATTTCAGACTTACCTGCTCACCCACCATAAGAAAACCTACCTGCCTGGTTTAAGCACAATTTAGTACATTAGTAAAAAGTAGGTAAACTCAGTTAGGTACTTGTCTGTGCTCGAAACAGAAATTTCGGGAATGAGTGTTAACCGAATAATCACTAACGCCCTAGATAATATTTTCACCAAACAACGACTTACCTCCCCCCCCCCCCGCCAGCCAATTATTAGGTAGATAATCTAATAAATTGCATAATTGCATAATAATGTAGTCATAGATACCTGACTACATAATATGTAGTATAAATTGCATATATTATGTTATAATGTATGCAATTTATACTACATATTATGTAGTCAGGTATCTATGACGTTTGGGCCATCAGGAAAATTGCCTTCAAAATTGGATTATTACATAGCAAGAATGGGCGTTTTTCAAAAATGTGTATACATTCTAGTGCTGTTAGTTTTGAAAATTTGAATCAAAGCAGAAATATTTAACCGAGTATTTATCGATATTTTTTCATCGATTCTTCACTATCGATCTTCCTTCCTCCGGGCTCCGACCTCCGACTGATATCTCTAATCACTAGACTCAGCCAATACTTCCGCACCTACCGATAAAAACGCTACGCCCTCCCCTTCGAATTTTATTACCGGGTTTATTTATATTACGAATGGGTCCCGAAGACCCTAAATAACCGGAATTTTGTGTCGATAATACTAAATATCGCGGGTTTCGTGAGTGAATTGTGGTTTTTCCAGGGGTCGAACGATGTTGGACAATTCGGTTCAGATCTTCGTTGCTCTGTTCGGCGGGTACGTCGTCACTTCGATGATTCTCTTGCGCCACCCGACGATCCTTCATAGGAAGAAGAAAATCAAATTCACTTGTCGACATATCAGCCACCGAGGAGGTGAAATCTGGAGTTTATTTACTACTTTTAATTTGCGGATAAAATTGAGTCCAAAATGCCTTGTAAAAGGTCGATTATTCATTGGTGTCTGTTGGTTCTCTTACTGTTGAGGTATGATAACAATGACCCCAGTCACGTTCGTAAACTGCACGGTTATGATAGTTTTCACCATTAATTTCTCTGTGAGGTTCCTAAATCCTAAGTAGTACACTACAGGTTGAAGGGAGCACGGTAGACTAACAGCAACATGGTAATGGTAACTAGAGAGGAAAGGGCTAGGGACCATCTGTGGCCCTTCGCACCCACTAAAACCTAACTAGGTACTTCTTTTTTCAAGTACCTTCCTACTTTATAGGTATTGGATGTCAATTTATGGTATTAGATGGCCTTTGTACCCGTCAATAGACAATCCAATAATTTTTATGATAAGAACTCATTCATAATAGTGCATCATGGTGTCAGGTGTTGAGCGATTGTATTGGTTTTAGTGCATTAATTGGGGTACCTACCTGAAGTTTGTTCCTCCTCACCTCCGGAACCTATTAGTACTTTAATTTACCCAATTTTTATCGAATTTCCCAATAAAATGACGCTATTGCAATGAACTCAAATTTTTCAGCCTAACAGGAAAATCAAATTTTCTTATAAAATTAATTTAAAGGAATTTTTTACTCTCATTTCTCTACCTTTGACCTACCAAAAACCATGTTTCGTCGCTTAAGGTGCATCATGGCACATCTAACATTTTGTCAAAAATGAGGTTAGAACGGTTTCTTATTTGAATTTTCGCGCCTGAGTAATTGGTGGACTTAGGTTTTTGATTGCTCCAATTGAAACGCTGTAATTTCTGATTTAGTTATCATAGCACAACTAAAATCATCTGACATCTTGGCACATCTACAATCTTTAACATGGCGGAAGGCTACAGCTCATATGATCAGCTGGGTTTTGTTTGACTACGTCAATCTATTCTCCACTAAACAAACTTCAATAAAAACAAAATACCATGTCCCAAGCTATCTGGAATGACAACTTTGTTGAAAGTTGCAGATTTACTTGTGCTATGATGCAATGTTCTGAGAAAGTTTGATGTGCTATGATGTTTCATGTTTTTCTAGCTGCTTTCCTATAGAAAGTTAGCGGACTGTAAATGAAAGTAGACCGATGAATAAAAATTTAAAAAACAATAAAATTTTTCGACCAAATCGGTTTTTTTGCTCTCTTGAAAAGTAGGCAAAAGTTAGATGTGCCATGATGCTTCTTAAGCGACGATTTATTATCTTAAACCTTATTGACATTTTATGTCTACTTTGGCACATGGACTCAATAAGCGTTCCAGTTGATTTCTGATCATTTTCACGTACCACCAAGCCGTTTTTGGGGAAATTGTTCACCATTCGTTGGAAAGCTCTCGATTTATTTTCATATGAACTTAACCCACCTAACTAGGTACTTCTTGTTAGCTCAAACATTCTTAATTGACTTAGTAGTTACCTTTCAGAAAGAATGATCACTATGTGTTGGTAGTATTACGATATAAAACTTAGAAATTGCCAACTCCGATGTTTTTCAACCTTAGCTTCAACTGAAAGATTTCTTTGAAAATTCGCTCAACTCATGCTGCATGAATGGACATTTCCCATAGTCATGTAGGGAAAAACTGGGGTCGAACAGGTCCAGAGTAGATGGAGAGTAGTGTTTCGAACTTGTTCCTCTTTCTAGACTCATAGAACTAAAATACACACTCCTACCATCATTGAGCCAGTTTCTCTTCATATTCAAATTTCATTGAACAATGAGTCTAAAAAGGGAAACTGGTCCACATTTTTATAGACCAGTTTTCCGGTAATCGCTTTAAAAAAGCAGCCATCAAAATATCCACCATATTTGGACCACTTTCTCTTGTACTAGTTTACTCCCAGATCGTACATGATAACTAGGGCTGAGAAGTTTAGCTACCATCTTTGGTCTTGGCCATCCATCAATTGACAACCTACCTATATTTTTATGAAGAGGACCTGTACCATATATAGTTGCATTATGTTATTAGATGTTCAATTTTACAATTTTAAAGAAATTTGAGCGATTGGTTTGCTTACGGAGCATTAGACGGGTACCTGAAGATTGTTTCTCCTCACTTGTGAGACCTAACTTAATTTTCCTCATCAACATGTAGGGACCTAACGATCCTTCTGGCACTGTCAAAACCACACTGTCTAGCGAGAAATTGGGGCTCCGATTTGGATCCAAAGTGATGTTTTGAACTAGTTCCTACCCTTAGGTTATTTGACAAGTAAAGTAAACAACCATTTCGGGTTGGATTTTCGTCAGACTCTCATTCCTGGCGTCGCGGACGTCATCAGCTGATTTCCAAAGGGAAGATCAGAATTTGTTCTGATGATTTCGTTCATGGCTTTCCATTGTCTCACCGCCCTGTGTTGGGAAGAGGGGGGCGATGAGAGCCCTGGGATGAGCCTTGAACCCACGACTCCCGCGGAAGTTGGTCCAAAGTCCACCGCCAAACAACGACGCCCCAACGACCGTAGCCACACCGGATCCCCTTTATATAATTAGATTCCCATAGACCCTAGACTCATAGCAAATCTGTGCCAGCTTAGCCGCTTACTTCTGTAAAGGTCGGTCTACACGGGGACACTTATTGCCATAGAGCGAGAGCAGAGAGCACTCGAGAGCAGTGTGGACACCTCCTAGAGCAGTTGCGCTTGCTCTCGTAGAGTGCTCTAGTGCTCTCGCGTTCCCTCTTGACTCTCGACGTGGAGACACCTGTGCAACTACTCTCGGCAACTAGTCTCAGTGAGTTTCAACAACGTGCAACTAGAGCCTAGAGCAGGATGGCGAGTTCCGGCCGTCAATGGACAAAAGAAGAAACCGAGAGCTTCATAAGCCACCTAGAAGCTATGCCAGAGCTGTGGGATACGTCTTGCGAAAATTACAAAATTTGTAATCAAGTACCTTAGATTTACTTACCAAATTACATGTTGTTGAATCTTCTATTCGGTTAGAAGGGACCATGAATTTCAGGGCTTCAAAAAACTGCCATCCACTTGAATATACGTTGTCAGCCCCACTTCCACTGTATTAAATACAGGAACAAAATGACTGTTTCCCTAACAGCCCAGGCAAATGAATTTGCCACCGACTTCAAGGAGGTTACGAGGAAACTCCATAACATGAAGAACCAACTAAATTCCGAGTTAAGAAAAATTAAGAAGAGGAAAAGTGGAAGTGGGACTGACAACGTATATTCAAGTGGATGGCAGTTTTTTGACGCCCTGAAATTCATGGTCCCTTCTAACCAAATAGAAGATTCAACAACAAGTAATTTGGTAAGTAAATCTAAGTACTTGATTCATTCACAACATTGAATTCAAATTACTATAATTATATCAATTCACAGAAACAATTTAAAAGATAGGTTTGTTATCAAGAAATTGCAATAATTATTTCAATTCACAGAAACAATTTAAAAAATAGGTAAGTTATCAAAAAATGCTTGCATACGGTTCTGCAACACACAGACGGACATTTTCATGTCAACCACTACACAACAAATCCAACCCCACCACAACCATCAAAATTAGAAAACAGTTGATTGTTCTCTACGCAACACAGTGAGTCTATTTTATTTATTGGTATCGCGTGAGTAAGTTTTCGTGACGATTTTTCAGTTTATGTGCCAAAGCAAAGACATGAAAATGTCAAAAATTACTATAATTATATATCAGTTCAGAACCAATTTAAAAGATAGGTATGTTATAAAAAATTACAATAATTATATCAATTCACAGAAACAATTTAAAAGATAGGTAAGTTATCATAAAAACCCAATCTACAAGTTTACAAATCTACGTTATAAAATGATTCTAAAGCAGAGAAAAACGGGTTACTGCTAATCTTTCTCCGGGTTGTATGGATTCCCTCATTGTAGTATCTTGTTTTTTGATTAGTGGAGAAATTTTGCTCAACAGTTCCTGAAAATTTGTGGCCGACATTCGTACGAAGTTCATACACATCTTTGAATCACTTGCCGTCAGCTCAGGAAGTAGAGTCGTGTACACACCGAATTGCTTTCGTTGTAGAACCCATTCTTTCACCCAAATACGACTGGAGGAATCTCGCGCAAGTGCAACAAAGCGACACCGTGTAGGCAGACCTGAGACTGCTCTCGCGAGATCAACAGCGAGAGCGGTCTCAGACACTCGACTCTAGGCTCTCAGGGCTCATGGTGTAGACTCAGCTGACACTGCTCTACGCAATTAGTGTCGCTCTAGCTCTCACCGTGTAGACCGGCCTTAAGTACCTACCCTGGTGGGGGGGGGGGGTATCCGCTGTAACAGCTTGGACCAGCTTTCCCTAACCTACCTAGTTATGATGAAAATTTCTCTATTCTGGAAGTATTTCTTCTTAAATAATCGTAAAGGTGGCCATTCACTAGCGCTCCATCCAGCCAAGTGGCGTGCTGGCCAATGTGGTTGTGTGAATGGAGAAAACCACCGCCATTTCGATGGAGCGGTCGGCTGGGTCGGATACCCGGGCCGGCCAAAATCCACCGCGCCACGCCATTTGGCTGGCCCGCCAAACTCACGTGAATGGGTATTCCAACGCGCCGCGCCAGGATTCACTATCACGCCAACGCTCCAAACTGTGGAACTTCGTGCAAAACTGTGAACCTAAAAACGCTGCAAATTATTACAAAAAGGTTTATCACTTTTCTCTATGGATCACTCGCCTGCAAAGAACACAGCTTTGCAATTGTCACTACCTATCAACCATATTTTCGCTTCACAATAAAGTTTATTTTTGAAGAAATAAAGTCTTCACACTCAATTCGAAGAAAAAGGGAGTTATGGGTGCCTTCATCAGGAAATTCAATTACTGGTTGCTAAGGATGCAAAAGTGAGTACAATTATTCGAAGAAACGAATTATTCACGCTCGTGTTTTTGATTTATCGTAAGTCCAACCTTTAGGTTCTGATAGGGAGCGAACGGTTGATCCGACAGAGCTCTGGGTGGTCTCATTCGATTCTAAAAATTCAATACTATTTTAAATTTTTGGAAAAACGAAACCTTTATATCGAAAGTCTTTCTACTTAAGCGTTTTGAACATTTCAGCCCTTGTTTGTCAACCCTTAGAAGTGATTGACATCAACCAGAAGCTTTGGGTTACAACTAGACACCAAATGGAGCCCCTATACCAAATTTCATAAAAATCGGTAACAGCATCTTCATTAGAGCCACATTCTCATTAGTTTTTTGGTTTCTACGTACCTTGGAACGTAAACTATCAAATTTTGAGGGAGGGTTAAAAAAAAAAATTTCTTGGTCGATTCCAAAGGTTTATTATTTGCTTCATTAAGGCTCATCATAGTTCATCCCTATAGCTAAAAATCTCAGGGTAGCCACGAGCTTATCTTCAGAGATAATAAATTTCCTCATGGGTGTATCTTTCTTTTGAACCAGTGGATATATCAAACGAAGTTGGAGATGGTACGACCCCTCATCCATCCTCAAATAATTTTTCCAGGTTCGAGAACTAGGTCATTCAATAAGTTCACATGAGTGAACTGGTTTCTCTTGAGAAGCCCTTGTTTCACTCATTTACTTTTGGGTTTTCTCTTCTTGATGTAGAGAAAAACCGCTGAGTAGTACAGGAGAGTATAGTTGTCCATGACAAGATTTTACGTATGCGCAACAGGTAACTACACAACACTTTGGGGTCAGATCAGAACTGTTGGCGCGGCGTGGCGTGGCGTGATGGTGAATGGCTAAGAAAATCTCCAACGATTTCTCACCGCTCCATTTGGCGCGGCGAACGACTCGCCACGCCATTTGGAGCGGTATTAATGGCCAGCTTTACTTATATGCTGTCAGTTTTTGCAAGTGCGTACTTGATGTAGAATTATATTGAAATTCCCCTAAAAACCACTGTGATCCTGCATCATTCCTGGGTTGTGGGTTCAAGGCCTGGGCCAAAACGTCCCCCATATATTCCCACTTTTTCATTTACAAGTCAAAATTGGTTGCGATTCCAACAAAATTACCTAAGTAATATAAAGTGGGAAGAATAGAAAACAATGGGAATGAGGAATTAAGTAGTGTGGCTTAATTGAATATTTAGGCACTGACAGTTTTGAGCTGATTTCGAATAGGTATATCCACTATTTAAATATGGTCCCTTATCTAATAAAGCTCAAAAAGCGGTGAAAAACCGCTAAAAAAAACTACAATCAAAAACTTGTGTGGTTTTTTAGGGGTTTATGACTTGAAAAATTCCAATCAATTTCATCAACTACGGTCAGCTTCAGTTGATGACCGCGGCTCAAAGTTTGGCAACGCTGCACTCACTTCCCCATTCAGGTCGATCGCTGTATCTGAATCAACGATCATCTATCTGAATCGACCATCTCGAGCTATACCTCTTTGAATTTCTCTTTTAATTTCATAGTAAAGAAGCTTATTTCGGTTGCTCGCCCAAGAGTTATGCGTTGCCTTCCTCAACTATGACGTAGTGCATAGAGTGAATGTTTTCCTGCTTCAATCCGAAGATAAGGTTTTTGAAAGACTCTAATTTTTTAGGAAGCTTTTCTGGGAGTTGTACTTACAAATACTTACTTCATTAGAGATTCACTACATAGAAAAATATTTAAAATACCATGCAGCTGCCCCGTTGTCGTTTATTCAAATACTTGGAAGGTAGGTTTTTTCAAGCATTAGACATTAGAGCATTATTCAAAATTTGATAGTTTTGGTTAGGAACGATTAGCAACGTAAACGAAAAAACTGTAATAGGTAGTCGACCGATAATGGTGTAACATGAACCATCTATCACTATTACCTGACAATGAATATGAAAGTCCCTTGGAGCCCGCAATGTCTACAAGACTTGTTTTTTCAGAACACACGGAAGGTAACAAATCAATGAATCGTTATATTGATTCACGAAAAAAACAAATTCCTTTCAAGATGTAACGCCTCAACGAATCAGGGTAGTTTGAATTGCTGTCGAAAGGTCAAACCGCTGTCAAACACAACGTTGACAAGAAAGGGGACCCAGTAATCATTCCTGGGGACCTTGATGGAAAACCGTTTTCACTTATAATAAATGATAACATTTTTCGTATCATATATTATACGAGTAAGGTAGTAGATCAGGTGCTAATAGCATGGATAAAAGTTGATAATTTTACTATTAATTGAGTTGAGCTCTGTTGCGCATATAAAAAAATTCGTCGTAGCTATGAAAAATTATTAACTCCTCGTAGCTATAAAAAATTGTTAAGCAGAAGCTGCGCCTCCTCCGCACGTACTTACTGCCAAAGCTGACCTATGGGTTAGTCTTTGGCAGGCTTACGGCAGGGAGACTGCAAGAGTTAGATCGAGAAGTCCGCTCTGCTGTGCGCTCTTGGCTGAAGTTCCCACCTGGTCCCAAGTGCCTATATTCACGCACTGGTAAAATGTGGTGGGCTTAGCATTTTGTCTCTCTCGGCATGTATGCCTTCTCTGCGCCGCCAGCGACTGCTAGCCCTTCAAGGGTAGAGCTGGGAGGTCGCCCGTGCAGCTGCTGATCTTGATTTTTCAGGCAGTAGTTAGCATGGTGCGACCGAGCAACACCATCCGCTCCAAAACCCAGTTCGTCTGCTGAATTTTCTGCGCTGCATGAGTCAGTGGATGGTAAGGAACTCCGACAGTACTTCAAAAGCCTTGTCTCATCCCAATGGGTGGATTGGGCTTCGGTGGGCATTGGGGCTCGCAACTACCGACACTTCCACGCCGTCTGCTTGGCAACTCTGCCAACTGCAGTTCATCTAGCGGCTGGGATGTTGAGAGGGAGAGATTGTATCATATGCCAAGTGACCAGGATAAGAAGCCCCACATCGTTACCATCAAGCCCGACCAGCCTTGCATTATTCTGGAGGTCCAAGTTGTCAATGTCAGCTTGGACATGGAGCAGACTTGGTGGGTTATGATAAGAAAGTATGATAGAGATGGTTTACAGCAAGCAGTGTCGGAGCTAAAATGAGTGGCACCCAACAACATCAAGGTGATGGCTGCTACCTTGTCATGGCGCGGGGTGTGGTGCGGGAAAAGTGTCACGGAGTTGCGCGAGTTGGGCATATCGGTAGGCGTACTCCGTGGTATCACCACCCGTGTCCTGCTCGGCTCATATTTGAACTGGTGGACCTTTTATAAAAGCACTTCTCTTCATCCCTCTCTCCCACCTTCCTCATCACCCTCATCCCTAGGGCCGGCGTCGGGTTAGTCGTGTGTTTCCTCCCCATTATATTTTATTTATTTATTTTATTTTTTATGGTGTGCTCCCTTCGTCTTGTTAACTCCATTTTTATAGCTTGTAAACGGTTCCTTTGACTGCTCGAAATCTTCAAATTGAATTTTGATGACTCGTAACTGAGTGCGTTCGAGTATGAATACTATGAATAGTTAAAGCTGAGACAAGTTCATTGATGTCTGCAATGATGTTGGCTAAATCGCACTTAGACTTTTAGCTATTTTAAATAATAGTGTAATTTTACGACCACTTACGGAATGAATGCTTAGCTCACCCTCTTTATCGCCATTAACAAGAAATGTAATTAAAAAGTAGTTGTACATCGATAATATGATCGAACCTTTCTATTCAAAAAACACTTTATTGAACATTGTAGAAGGAATGAAGGTGGACAAGGACTCCAGTAGTTGTCGAAACGTAATGGATTTGCCGAAAGTTCAAAATGAGTTGCCAAAATTTCTATTCAAAATATTTAGTTTTAACAACTTCTCATCTCTCTAAACTCACGTCTTATCATGTTGCTGTGGTAACCAAGCGCCTAATGATTGAACTAAACTTTCAAGATCAAATTGATAGATTTGTGAAATTAGCAAAAATCAACGCGGGAAAGTGGGGCACATTTGACCCACTGCCAACTGCTAGGTTCAATGAGGACCAAAAGAAGAACAAGAAGAAGAGGACTTCGACTCTAATCTACTCCAATGCTCAAATTGGTCTTTTATTTCATCTTATTTTAATCAATGCTCATATCAATTTAAATATTAGACAAATCATCTTTTTTACAGAACTTTTTACAGTTTATAAGACTTGACAAATTAAATATTTAAACTTTTAACTGTCAAAATTCTAATAAAAACGGTTTATTAAAAATCCGTATTTTTATTACAATGGGTTTTTACAATCTCGTCGCAAGTAATTTTATTGGTTCTTTATGTTTTATTTTATTTTATTTTTTTTATTCGTGTCAAAATTTGATGAATTTTCTAGTTCAAAAGTTTGAGTTGATTTGCCAAAAGTTCAACATTAGTTGAACGGGGTCTCAGTTCGTCGAGCGTTCTGGGTCAGTATTTCCCGAAATTACCGGCGCTCGAACTTCAAAAGTTGTACCTAAAAAAACTTAACTGAATGAACAGTTTTTCCCTGAATGATCTGAATGAACATTATTGTTCGATTTTGATTATACCAGCGGCAATATTTTAGTTTTTCAATTCCCTAGACTGCTGCACTAATAAATTTCGAAAATCCTTGAAATTTTCAAATTTAACCACAACTTTTAAAGTTTGAGCGCCGGTAATTCCGGGAAATACTGACCCGGAACGCTCGACCGACTGAGACCCCCTTCAGTGAATTTCAGCTTTGGCGATTAAGAGATTCTAGGATGTAATAGTGATAAATAGGATGTAATACTGTGTAGTTTAAATTTTATTGAAGGGATTCAAAGTGAGACATTTATATGATTCTGTTAGGAGGTATCGTTCTGTGTCCTTGGGCACCTCAGATTTGCTCACCTGGTTATTATTTAATCCTCTAATGGCAACGGAATGTTTTTAAAACTTGAAAAGTGTTCTTCTCTCTGTACTCTGTGCCGTAAGAATGTTCCACGATTCTCAGTTGTTCTTTTTAGGTGGATTACCTGCTAGTTTATTTACCATGATTAGTGATCAGGGTGCTCCTGAATGAATGATCTGAGTTGATAAATACCGACTTTTCCTTCATTTTAGTACAAACTGCGGATAAAACATGCCGTTAATGCTATTTTCACCAAATCAGAGACTGCGGTTTCCGAACGTGACTGGCCTTCCCACACCATATTTCGTAATTCTCTCTCGACTCACCGCTAATGAAATGTGTCCGTTAGTCTAACCTCTACTTTTCTTCTGAGCATGCGGGAAAAATAACTTGTAATACTCTTACATGTTTAGGGGCCGGAGAAGGCTACGAAAATACCTTGAGCACGTTCAAAAGGTGAGATGGCGACTTCCTTCGCATGATATCTAGGAATGCTTAGAAAATACGATGTACCCTAGGGTTATCTGTATTCTCAGCTAATGATATTACTCCCCTCCCTCCACCTCACACATATAAACACATTTACTTTCCACACATTTAATTTATATGTTTACCTGTGAAAAAAAAACTCTCCGCTTCGATGCCCCCCAGATGCTACCTACTTGACGCCTACGGCGTAAATGATAAAAAACATGGAACATGTTTTAGCCAAATTTAGTGCAGAACCTTTAGTCGTTGGTAGGTACCTATAGGTATAGATAAATACTCGTCTATCAATAAAATTCATTAAAAAAATACTGTAATTCCAAAACTAGGGGCAATTTTGATTCGAGAAAAATTTTAAAAAAAGTTTTCCAAATTACTTAAATTTTTAAAATGGATGTTGGTCATACCCTGTGAGGCAAAGTGAGCTATGGCAGCTCATGAATCACTTTCCCAGTCCAAAATTTAACTTTGAATTTCAGGTCCATGACAATGTGAATTGGGGCACACGGCAATATTAATGTGTCCCAAATAATACGTGTACATTTCAATTTGTTACTCTGTAACAATTTACTTATTGGGTTAGTGAAAGAAAAAACACATTGCATTTTCGGTAAATCTTTTCTTTCTCTATTAACTCTAATAATTCTACTACCTACTAGGGAATTTTTGAAAATTTCTACCCCAACCACCAATCAATCTAAATAAAGGGTTGAAATTTTCAAAAATGCCCTAGTAGGTAGTAGGTTCCTACGGTTGGTAGGGAGGGATCTATACAGAAGGGTGATCTACAGGGTGTTCCACCAAACTTTGGGAGTCGATTCTACAACTAATTTGCAACAAAAACTATCTATTAGCAAATTTTTTTTTAACCCCCTTAAAATCCGACTTTTTTGACTTTTAAGATTTTTTTCGTGTTTTCGACCTCACACCTTCAAAACGGTCATAACTCCCTCAAATTGCACTCAAAAATTAAAAATAAGGATACCGTTGGAAAAAGCGTGAAATTTCTCAATAGTTGAGCCGTTGACAAATTGAGAAAAACTGAACGCTGGAGTAGTTTTTTACCTCAAACTTTAAAATTTGTCAATTTCTGTTTTTTATTTTTTATTTTTTAATTTTGATGATTTTTCCCCATGGAAACAAGGTATTTGCCAGAGAGGCTCAAAAGCTTAAAAACTTCTCCATTTCATCAGCTTTCCAACGGTCACACAATTTTTAGTTTCACTGTGGAATTAGAGGGAGAAAATGGTGTTTCAATGCGAAAAAACGTGTATTTTTTTCAACGAAATTGACGGTTGGACGAGTGGAATCTGGGGTCTGCTCCGCCGCCCCTCCTCCCAAGCACCACGTCAAACCGTCGATTTCGTTGAAAAAAATACACGTTTTTTTGCATTGAAACACCATTTTCTTCCTCAAATTCCACAGTAAAACTAAAAATTGGGTGACCGTTGGAAAGCTGATGAAATGGAGCAGTTTTTAAGCTTTTGAGCCCCTCTGGCAAATAGCTTGTTTCAATGAGGAAAAGTCATCAACATTTTCACCAAAAACAAAAATTGACTATTTTTTAAGTTTGTGGTAAAAATACTACTCTAGCGTTTTGTTTTTCTCGACTGGTCAACAGATCATGTATTGAGAAATTTTACGCTCTTTCCAACGATATCCTTATTTTTAATTTTTGAGTCTAATTTACGGGAGTTACGACCGTTTGAATGGTGTAAGGTCGAAAACACGGAAAAATCTTAAAAGTCATAAAAGTCGGATTTTAAGGGGGTTAAAAGAAAATTGCTAAGAGACACTTTTTGTTGCGAATTAGTTGTAGAAACTACTCACGAAGTTTGGTGGATAACATATGGGACACCCTGTATACAGAAAATAATAAACCTTTGGGTAATGATTTGCATCGTTTTTTTTTCCAGCAACTTTTTTTTACCTACCACACCATACTGCCTTCACAATCAAGTATTTCAATTAGAATTCAACTTTTCATGAAATGTAATATTTGGAGACCCTGCCTAACACTACCCTCTTAATTTGATTACCACATGGCGAAGACCTTAATTTAATCCCTGCAAATGTCATAGAATTCGAATGGAAAGTGTAGAAATTATGGCTGTTAGAAGGGTTTCACAGAGACGCGAGGCTATTATTTATCCGGGGGGGGGGGGGGATTTATTTGTCTATATTTAACTAACGCAATTTTTTTTATTCGATTTTCGGATTCTACCTCGTACCTACCTTGAAACGATATCTTTCAAATTTTAAAGGAATGTTGAACAGTTTTTTTTCTTGCTCGATTCTCAAAAATAAACCAAAACGAAGAGTAGCCTTTTCCTATTAAACATCACTAGTTAGGTTAGTTGTAACACAAACTTTCCATGGATTTTGACTATAAAATTTAAATAATTTATATTTTCTTTCCTAGAGCCTTTTTAGTTGGGCGGTGCCTTGTCACTTTATCGATGAAATATCCCGCCTTCTTTTATAAATACAAAGCTAAAAATGGAACTCTCTCTTTCTACCGTCTTGTCAACCCTCTTTGAAAATCATTTCTCGCAACATTATTCTCCCTCGACAGACGTCGTGTCTACTGACTACCTATAAATTTGCATGCAGTCGGGACAGATTGCATGCTCGCATGTCGCTGAAGGTGGATATTGCATGCTCAACCAACAATTCAGCTCTCTTGGTTTCTTTCCTCGTAATTGTATATTTTTTCTGTATTTTTTTAATGCATAATCGAGTGTTGAAGCTCGAGGGATAATTAAACGAGGTGGGTAAGGTCAATCACCCAACTCCATTTTTCTAATTTTGAAATGTCCTTGAATTCAACGTTTCTGAAACTTCTCTATTACGGGTCAGACTTGCGACTTTCATGTCCGAGGGTTGTAATTACTTATCAAAGCGCGGGCCTATTCCTAAAGAGGCACTTCACAAGCCTGCATTTGTACTCTCCACTTTGTAAATTATGAAAGGAAGAATAAGTGTCTGTTCCTAAAGACTTTCCTACTCTGCTGTTCTACTTGAAATGAGTAGTGTTTCGAAGAGTACACCTTCGTGTAGACAACGACTACCTACTACACAAAGTAGGTACCTAATTTGTAACATCTCCTATTCCTTCCGTATGTTTGTAACTTCCTATTGTAGCCTCAGGTGATATCTTAGATGCCTATGTTTATTTCACCCTCACTAATTGGAACCTCATTATTAGCCCATTTATGCGTTTTCAAGGCCAATGTATTTGTGGGTGAAAATATTGTATTTTATTAATATAATGAAAATAAAAATTTACGTTTTTACCAAGGTTGATAAATATTTATTGTCTGGTGAAGACCACAGGGGCCGGAAAACTTTTTCTACAATGGGTCTGTTCAGAGAGGCAGTCCTGAACGGTTCGGAGGAGTTCGGAGGGGTCCAAAACCTTATCCCCTCCCCTTTTCAGCTCCGGTTTGGTTCCGAACTCGTTCCGGACTGTCTCTCCGAACAGACCCCACGTTAAAGGACAAATAAGTCAAGGCAAGTCACTGTTTCATTTCTTATTTGTGTTTTATTACAAAAAAAAATCATGAAATACGGCGTTAATGAAACGTCTTGATATATGAAAAAAGACACTTTTTCGTAAAGGTCAGCAGAACGTTTAGTATACGGATTAAAATTAGGGGTAGAATTTTTATACGCTGAAATGTCAATTTTTGGTTGCCAGAATTTCTAAATATTATTTTTTAAATGGCGATAATTTTCTGAAAAGCTCGTTCAACTTTTAGTTGAACATTAATTTTGCTCATTTGAACCCTGAATCCAAGGAAACCAAATGGAGAGTAAGCAAGTTTCCTTTTGAGGAAGTTTTGTTATGTGGTGCCCATATCCCCTTTCAAATTTCAGCTTGATTTTTCTGTGGAAAGCGACAATGCTACGAGTCCCAACCTTCCACTCGCAATCGATGCGAGAGACCCAGAAAACGAAAAAAAGGGTGACACATTATCCGTTTAAAAAAGGGGGTCAATTAGGTTCAGCTAAAGAAATAAATTTTTTAGGAGAGGTACTATCCAACTACTATTATGCATAGAGGCCCAAAAAATGGAAAAAAGTCTGCCAAGTGGGTGTGGCACATAGTTTCCTCGTATCGCAGATGATCCGATACGTAGTTAATCCCAAAACACCAATCTCTAAGTACCTACCTTGCACTACGCTCATAAGGGATTCTACACGTCAACCGGCACAATCTCTGAATAATATTGTTGGAAAATGTAGAAATTGTGGCTGTTTAATGGATATCTCGTTTGAGCATGCGCACAAGATACTACAAATTCAAAAACCATTATTTTCATAGGGACCATCCCCATCCCGACTCGCATAATTCCTGAGAATTTCATCGAAACCAGATGGGAAATGTAGAAGTTATGGCTGTAACAAGAAAATACACGTTTGCGCATGTGCAGTGGCTACTATCAGTCTGGGGGAAATGATTGTCATAGAGGACCTTCTACCCAACCATCATAATCCCCGAAAATTTGATTGAAATCCGATGAAAAATGTAGAAGTTATGGCTGTGGCAAGGATTTCATGACAGACACGGAACCAAAATTGTTCAGGAAGGTCTGAAATGTAAAACGCGAGTGGAAATTTTGATTTTGGAGAATATTTTTTTCAACCTTGAAAAGTAAAAACAAGTGGGTGTGGCACATAGCTTCCTCGTATCCATAACCCGATTGTATAGATGATCCGATGCATAGTAGTTAATATCAAAACACCTATCTCTGAGTACCTACCTTTCACTACCCTCATAGGGGACCATCTACACGCTAATCTGGACAATCCTAGAAAATTTCATCAAATTCGGATGAAAAATTAAGTGAGTAGGTGTATGTGATTGGATCAAAAAAATACATAGCCTCGACTGGGTTTTGAACCCGCGACCTTAGGAGCTCAAATCAAGACTTTATCCTCTGAACTACCGATGACCTGCAATTAATGGGATTTGAGATTCTCACAGTGAGCGACCATCCCTCTATGAATGAATCCCTCTATGAAAAACAATTCTCTGTGATTTTCGTAGGGGATCATCTAAATACTAATCTGTAACATCCCTGAAAATTTCATTGAAATCGGATTGAAAATGTGAATGTTATGGCCGTTACAAGTAATTCACGTTTGCGCATGCGCAGTCGCTTCTATCAATCCGGGGACAATGCTTTTCATAGGGGACCGTCTACACACCAATCCGCACAATCCCTGAAAATTTCATCGAAATCGGATGGAAAATGTAGAAGTTATGGCCGTTACAAGGAATTCACGTTTGCGCATGCGCAGTCGCTTCTATCAGTCCGGGGATGATGATTTTCATAGGGGACCGTCTACACGCCAACCCGCACAACCCCTGAAAATTTCATAGAAATCGGACAATAACTTCGTATAGTTATGCGCGTTACAAGGAAATCATGACAGACGGACAGACACACAGACACGGAACCAAAATTGTTCAGAAAGGTCTAAAACGCAAAACGCGAGTGGAAATTTTGATTTTGGAGAACTTTTTTTTTCGTCCTTGAAAAGTGAAAACAAAGCTTCCGCTACCTTGGTAGACTCGGAAGCAACAACTTCTGCTACCTTGGTAGACTCGGAAGCAAAAGTGAAAATGGCCAGACCATTAAAGAAGTAAACTCTTCACTACTATTATCCAGTAGGTACTCGACAAGAATCAATGCTGAATTATGGAGTAGAGATGTAGTTTGAATTCCTAAAAATATTTAATCTTTTTTGCGAGGAATTGTAATAAGAAAAAACGAAGTTGGCACTTTTGACTGGGTTTGTTGTTATAACAAAGTTTCATGTCGTGGCTACCTCTGAAGATCATCTCGAGATTATGGTTACCATCGAGTTCACAAAGCAATGCTCCAAAGGTAGGGGAGGGAATGCGCCTGATTTTTTTTTTTTCTTTTTTTATCGAGTAGACTTTATCCTTTTATGATTTATGCTAGTCTCCGTCAAATTTGTAAACTAATGTATGGCATGATTTGATCATTATGAGGCAAGATTATTCTACAATTTGGATTTGGTGATGACGCAGAGCTCTGGCGATCGGAACGGACATGCTGGAGCTGGACTGCCAGCTGACCAAAGATAGAAAAGTGGTCGTCTGCCACGACAACAACCTCTTGAGGGCCGCTGGCATCAACAAGAACATTTCCGATCTCGACTACGAAGAGCTACCTCCGCTCAAGTCTAGACTCCCTGTGGACTTCGATCCAGGTAGTTATCTATATCGATATATTATGTATGTAGCTTGTCTGGAATGAGAGGAAGAAGTCAGAAGATGGATTCTTACATGATAAAGGAGCCAAAGTTTGCCCTGAAAGTGTAGTGCAGTTGACATTCATCTCCTTTCTTCTTCAACAAAACACATCAAAAGCTGCTAGATTGACTGTAACTTAGGTACTCTTATTTATATTAAATTTTCAAACTTAATTTGTTTTATTACTAAAATGGGGAATTTGCCTCAATTTTAGATTCTGGAATTTCAAGGCAAATCCTATTATAGGGCACTAGAATAACGTTTAACACTAGGAATAACCAACGGAAAAAAATTACCGTAGGAGAAAATGACTAAACAAGTGAACCTCTGTTACAAAACACCGCGAAAATCGAGGAGTATTGTTGACGTCATACGAAAAAAAAAAAGAAAAAAAACGACGCGAAAGCAACAACAGACAGAGTTCTAGCACGCCACACAAAACGATCCAGTGAAATGGCTACTCGAACAATGTGATTCAAATCTTGAAACTAAATAAGAGAAGATGAAGAATAATAATGCTTGATAAACTAGTAGATAGATTCGTATTGTAAAAAAGTGAGTAATACTGTTTCTTTTGGTCAATTTGGTGTCAGGGTTCTTCCTGCCAGATCGTGGCGCACTCTTGTGCGCACTACTCGGAAGGTAAAAGTTCGCGTTGTTCCGCTTCTGTGGTAAGCGCCACAGAACCTCCTTGGAAGTCAGATTGGTGGAATATCCGTCACGTTTCAAACATGGCTGCCTCTTACACATTGCCACCACATTTAAAATTTCCATCTTCCTTAAATTCTCTAAATTTTTTGGATGCGTTTTCGAGCAGCTCACTATGGTTTTATTCCATAAAAATAAACCCTCATTCGAAAAAAAAAAAAAAAATGTGAGGCAAATTCCCCATTGTGAGGAGGGAGAATATTACGAAAGCCTTTCTCTTAGTTTTTCAGCATTTCCCTTTCGATCTAGTGACTTAAGAAAAAAATAGCTAGAAAATACAGTCTTCTCGTATTTAAATGTGCAACCGCAGTGAAAGGGATCTTTTACTTCTTCTTCTCCAGTTTTTGCAAATTTTTTTATTGTCCCTGATTATTGGTTATTATTCTGCTGGATGTTGTTCATACTTGGTAAACTTGATAGTCAAAGAAGTAAAGTAAACAACCATCTCAGGGTGAATTTTCGCCCAACTGCCATTCCTGGGGTCGCGGAAGCTGTTTTCCAAGGGGATGATCATTATTGGTTCTGATGATTTCGCTCATGACTTGCTGTCTCACCGGCTTAAGTGGAGAAGAGTTCACCAACAACCCAACCCGAAAAATTATCAAGAGGCGGGCGTTCACCAATCCAGACAACCTCCCGGCCCGAAAAGGCTGAAAAGTAATTTATACCATATTTCTATTCCAAAATCTCCGCGTTCAAGAATTACTTTATATTTTTGAAAATAATGTTCTAAGTACGAGGGTCTCCAGTAAATGAGTTCCGTTTTGGCAGGAGTGGTGTTTGCCCAATCTCGCAACACCGTACTCAGTTTCTTGGGTCTCAGTAGGTCTTACAACAAGTTCAAGACAGGATGTTGAAGTGGAGTCCTCCACGTCTCATCGGTCCTCGTACTCTCTTGAGTTGTGCGCTAGTTACTAGTTACGCTCTTTAGTTCTGTTTCTTCATGCGATTGGTTTCAATTCGGTTCAAATTCACCAACAGCTCATTTCTGAGTATAGAGTAGGTGTAATGACTGAATAAATGGTGAGGATATGGATGCGTGAATTTAAGGTGAGAAGACATTCACTTGAGGATGAAAGGGGGAGAAGCAGACCCTCAGTTTTGATGAAAATCGAAAATGCAGTTCGCCAAGAATGCCTTTCATCCTTCGATGAACTTTAGCTGAGTTTCCCTAAGATCTCAAGATCTGTCATTCAAGAGATCGCTTCTGAAAAACTGGGCTTTCTCAATGTTTGAGCCCGGTGGGTCCCTAGAGAGCTGACGCCCGAACACAAGGCGCAGCGAGTGGATACAGCTCAAGAATTTTTGAAGATATACAATTTATGGGGATGCTTTCATGCAGTCTATAGTCACTGGAGACTAAACCTGGGTGTGGCACCACACTCCAAAGAACAAATTGCAACCTATGCAGTAGAAATTCACCATCTCCCCAAGTGCCAAAAAATTCCAAGTCGTGAAGTCCAGGAAAATCATGGCTCGAGTTTTCTAGAACCAATTTGGAATTATCCTGATATATTTTGTCTCAATGTGAAATAAAAACGCCCACCGCTATTGTGAGACCCTAGAAGAAGCTTCGTCGATTCACGGTTCATACAGAACAAGAGAAGAGGAATGTTGACCTCTGGTGTTTGCCTTCTCCACAACAACGCTCGGCCTCACGTTGCTCCTTCCACAAAGGAACTTTAGGATGAGTTCTGTTGGGATATTCTGACCCATCCACCTTACCTTTTTACCAAAATGAAGGAGGGTTTGGTGTGAGAACGTTTCACAAGTGACGAGGAAGTGGCAGCTGTCACCAACTGGACCAAGGAAGTGGTAGCTAGCTTCTACGAGAAAGGGATTTCATAGCTCATTTTGCGATTTACAAAATTTATTGACATCGCCGGGTGTTGGGTAGGAAAATAATACTCATGTTCTGTTACTTTCACTTTTTTTCAATAAAAACTGATTGAAAACAAAACGGATATAATTTTCTGGTCGATCCTTGTCAGTTGCGTTTTCATTTTTCCAAGAGTTGTGAATAAATTTGACCAGCATTTTTCAAGTTTGTCGTATCATGGTTGAATTTTTCCTCGGAGTCATGTAGAGTAACACATTTTTTAACTGGTAGATAAACTCTATTTTTCTGTCATGTCGTGACTAAACGTTTTCAATTTCATGAGAGCGCTCGGTGGTGCTTGACGTGAGGAAACCATTAAAAAACGAACTATTTCTGACGCTACCTGCAACTATAGAAATCGCCCTAGATAAAACTATATCTGAAACAAAGATTTGTTTTTAAAATACTGATACATCATAAAAGCTACATGGTTTTTCGAAATCAAGCGAGGACCTCCATATACCATCCGAATCCCTCTCTGTTGGTCCAATAAAATTGTTCTCAGTATAATACACCTAATAAGAATAATTTTTTTAAACTACGGAACATTATTCTTAACTAGCTGAAAAGCCTGCTAAATGCAGGCAAAAACAAATCGTAGATAATATATCGGTACCTTGAAACACAAAAGTGCTATTTCCACCCATCTTCCACATTTCTTTTTTTTTTTTTTTTTTTTTTGTTTTGTAAATTTCAGAAAAACTCAAATATTAGGAGAGGGATCTCTTAGTACAGAGGCCTAGCTTGACTAACCAGGCTACCTAAAATTTTGGAACAGGTATTCGTCTATGTTAGCAGGTATACCTACCCTTGGGGAAATCGGCCGGCCGCTTTCTTTCAATCGTAACACAGTACGTACGGTTGGGGTTTTATGTATTAGGATAGGTTCCTCGGGATAAATTAACTAAATGCGGACACAATATAAACGTTTTCACTACTTGTTGTATTGAACTAATAAGGATGATCTTGAATTAGGATTGAACAGTAAAAACATTGGTAAGAGCACGAAGCAAGCGATAGACACTTGCGAGGGAGGTTACCCAAGGATCTGAAATGGCCGCAGCCACATAGATCGACTCAGTACATTAAAATATCTGATTGTTCATTACTTGATCTATTTAATATTATAATTCCTATCGATCTAGTGCTGGTTCTTTATTACGGAATGCAAGTACTTCTTTATGACGATTGCATGAGAAGAACTAAATTAGCCCGAAGTGGGCGTGGCCGCCTAGCTGCGGAAATCTGAGCCAACTGCACAGTGGTTGGTGCAAGAACTAACTTTGATCTCCCGCCTAATGTAGGCGGAAAGTCCAAACAAGGGACTTGTTTTCATCAAAAGATTTTTTTATCAGCCTTTTTTTCTCGCCTTGTTCACACAAATTTAATTTTGACTGCCTGAAATGCCTTCCTGGTGTTTCAGTCAAGGGTGGTCTCCAGAGCGCTCTATCCTGTTTACCTAGAGCGCTGAAATACTCAGCCTCACAGTAACCTCTGGTAGTGATTGGGTGCAATTCGGGGACGACAGATCAGCAATGTCGACTTCTCATTGATTCGTTAACTAGCCACTCCACCTTCGTTTTGCAGCCAATTTTCATGAAACTTACAAAGTTCAGATTTAGCTGAAGGTCCTTATAGGGTCCTATTTGATCAGCTAGGTAAATGCCCTTCTCTCCTGTTCAAAATACAGCGTTGAAATTTAGAACACAGCCTCTTGAAAATCACTTTGGCGTGAAATCACTTTGGAGTGAAGCAAGGCTCAGTACTTGGTCCATGTCTTTTCTTGATTTTCATCAATGATATGGCTCACCAGTTCCACAACAAAAGGATATTCCTTTTCGCCGATGATGTCACCGCTCTTTCAGCAGGACCTTGCCAGTCAGCTCTAGATTGTGACCAGATTAACATGAATATGGTTATTGAGGGTTGGTGTTCCGCTAATGGTTTGACGTTAAACACCAGTAAAAAGAAGAGTATAACTTTCCGCCTCAATCAACGACTTCAAGAGGAGGTGAACTTTCTTGGTCTGATAATCGGCTGTCATGGAGGTCGCACATTGATAATCTTATGCTAAAATTAGCTTCTTGCAACTTCATGCTGCACCGTTTGGCTGGCTCTGTGTCACGGGATGTCCTCCGGACTGTATATTTTGCCTGCTTTGCGAGCAGGGTTTCATATGGAATTTTGGTATGGGGCAATTCGTGTCATGCGGGTGAGGTCTTCAGTCAACAGAAGAGGGCTGTCAGAACTATTTGCGGGCTATCCTGGAGTCAGAGTTGCCGTGGAAGCTTTCGCACCCTGGGAATCCTCACTGTTCCAGCCCTTTATGTCCTGAGCTGTCTTCAATTCATAAGAAGAAATCTGGGTCAAATGGAACGGTGGCGTGACCTGCACACCTATGATACCAGGAAGAGAGAAGACTTATTTCTTCCAGTTTCACGTCTCAGTGTGACGAGTCCTTTGCAGTCAGGCGCCAAATTTTTTAACCACCTTCCCAACGAGTTGCGTTCTCTTCCTGAAAAGAAGTTCATGGCTACTGTCAGGGAGAAGCTGCTGAATGCAGAACTTTATGCTGTGACGGACTTTTTTCAGGTGGGCTTTGGTCCTTGATATTTGTTTTTGACGAGCGTTTTTTCTTTTTTGCCTCTTTTTTTATTGTTTCCGAACTTTAGTTTTAGGTTGTTTAAATTTTATATTAAATGTTGTTTACATTGTTGACAATTGTATTGCCGATCCGGCCTTTACAAATAAATAAATAAACTTGAAATGATCTGGGATAAGTCAGAAGAGCGATAAAGCTAGTTTATCGACTGTTCATACTAGAGCGCTGATTTCTGGATTCTAAAAATGTCAGATCAGTTATGTGAGTAGTAGATCTGACTGTTCTTAAGTTAATCTTGTACTGCTAAAATTTGATACACAGCATCTTGGAGGCGGCAAATAGTAGAATGGTTGTCAGATCAACTTTGTGAGTATTCAAGCTGGCTTTTCTCTGGTGTGGCTCCTAGATCGCTGTTATGCAGCACAAGCAGCCTCGTACGGAGAAAAGGAGTTGGAGCTTTGAATTTTGGACGCCCTTTATTTCTGTCGGTCCTACTGTAAAAGGCTGGCACTCTTCATTATCCGAACACGTTAATTCAATCTAGAAGGGTTACTTCCAAATCAGAGGACTTAGTGAGGGTTCAGAGGGCGAATCGACGGCGCTAATTCCGTGACCTCAACTCATAACCAGAAAATCGAAAGTAATCACTTCCGTCGGCCCTGGCACCCAGTAAACAAGTCGGCGAGGTGCAATCTGAGAAGGGAGCCCCCCTTCTAGAGGTAATATGAAGCCGAAATATAATCAATAAAGACAGAACGGTTCGTACAAACAAGACAAGGCGTGAGATTTCCACAGGATGACAAGAATGCCTGATTCTTACAACGCAGATATGCTTACCTATTTTACCTCCTTAGTAACCTTAATCAGGTTACTAAAATAAAGTTGTACTCGAAGCTACCTCAGATACATCTCCGTCTAAACTTTCGATGTCAGCAGGAGATCATTGATGTTGGTTAGTTGTTCCCATAATTTAAAGTGATTCGTATAACGTACCCAAGTAAGTTTTAGGAGCCTGAACAGAGCAGATCTGGAGGGCCAAAATAAGCAAACATTATAGTCAAGATCAGGCGTGCAATATCCGAGCTGAAAGAAGTGACATCCAATAACATTATGGTCAAGGCGAGGGGTGTGAAAGTGAGTTACTCGAACTGGGGATCTCGGAGGGAGTGGTTTCGTTCGTGGTGTCACCACACGCGTCCTGTTGGGGCATTTGACAGGGGCGACTTCCTTTCATCCATCTCTTCCAGCCCACCATCCTCAAACTTGTTTTTATTTAAACGAAATTACTGTTCAGGTATCTTAATTTAATTCGATTGTTAATTAAAATTGTCTATTTCTTTCAGGCACAACTTTCTCAGGGTCGGAAAGTGAGGAAGAGAGAAAAATTCCCCTCCTCCACGAAGTCTTTAAACATTTCCCTCAAACCCCCATCAATATTGATGTGAAGGTAGTAAACTTTTCTTATTCAATAATAAGATCATAACATAATTCTGTAGATCATAAATTATAGAGAAAATATGGGTTTACCTGGTAACAACGTTTATTGCAAAGCTTTGAGTACATACAAATTATGTTGACGCTGTTTTATTTTAACTAAAATTTAGTTGATTCCATAATGACATTTGAATGACTTTGAATTTGCTTAGAATTTAATCTGACATTAGAAAAAGGAGGTGAGATGTTTCACCTGCCCGAAACTGTTGAAACGTCAGAGGTAGGTGAAAATAGGGTTAAAAATGGTTTATTTAATGTGGTACGGTAAGTAGCGTATAAGAGTGAGTTTTAGACTAGACCGGATTGTGACCCTATCTCAAGAGCGCCTTATAATATGCTCCTGTTCTAGGCAAAGTTAAGATAGTGAGATGAAGGGAGGGTCTAGGTAGAGGCAGGAGCCAACTAGTAGGGTGAATGAGACCCATAGGCTGCTCCCAGAAAGCTGAGGCTGAGAAGTAGAGAAGAGATCTTATTGGTCCCAGGAGTGTCAATTAGTTCAGGTTTTTCACACGAGATAGCAGCATCGAAGATTCTTGATTCTAGAGTCATCAATCATAAGCTACCTAGGGAGAATTAATTTTGTTTTCTTACATATATTTTTATAGAAACAAATTCCAAGATAATTCATATTCCAATGAATTGCTTGAAGAAACTCTATGTCATGAAGAATAGTGGATATCACCTGAAACTGAGCCAACATTTGAAAAGAAGTGGGAATGGGAGTAGTTCCTACGCCTACCACCTGATCAGTATGTAGCACCCTTAGGCAAGCATCGAGCAGCACCAACCAATCCTCCCTATTACCTTTCCAATCTCCAAATTAAATATTAGGTAGCTTTCTTCTTTGTTAAGTTCTCCCTGTTCCTCTGTGCCAATACATCAGCAGGTGCAGTTTGGCTTTGAAATCTGTCGAATTCCTTGCTTAGGGATTCATTGGTGCAAACTAGTGGTGAACGAAACCCCTCCATCTGCAGAATCATAGTTTATATATTTTTAAGCGGCTGCAGTTTGGCTTTGAAATCTGTCAAATTCCTTGCTTAGGGATCCATTGCAGGCACAAACAAGTGGTGTGAATGAGACATCCAGCTGCAGAATCGTACTTTACATAATAGTGTGAAGCGCTGCAGTTTGGCTCTGAAATCTGTCAAATTCCTTGCTTAGGGATCCATTGCAGGCACAAACAAGTGGTGTGAATGAAGACCTCCATCTGCAGAATCATAGTTTACATATTTTTAAGCGGCTGCAGTTTGGCTTTGAAATCTGTCAAATTCCTTGCTTAGGGATCCATTGCAGGCACAAACAAGTGGTGTGAATGAGACATCCAGCTGCAGAATCGTACTTTACATAATAGTGTGAAGCGCTGCAGTTTGGCTCTGAAATCTGTCAAATTCCTTGCTTAGGGATCCATTGCAGGCACAAACAAGTGGTGTGAATGAGACATCCAGCCGCAGAATCGTACTTTACATAATAGTGTGAAGCGCTGCAGTTTGGCTCTGAAATCTGTCAAATTCCTTGCTCAGGGATCCATCAGCGCAAACTACTGGGGAACGAAGCCCTCCAGCTGCAGAATCATACTTTACATAATATTTGGAAGCATCTGCAGTTTGGCTTTGAAAAATAATATTTCAACGACATATTATGTCGAATTCCTTGCTTAGGCAACAATTGCAGGCACATACAAGTGGTATGAATGAAGACCTCCAGCTACGGCATCATACTTAATATATATTTTGAAGCGGCTGCAGTTTGGCTTTGAAATCTGTCAAATTCCTTGCTTAGGGATACATCGGCGCCAACTAGTGGGTGAACGAAGCCATCCAACTGCAGAATCATATTTTACATATTTTGAAGGGGCTGCAACGCAGGCTACTTGGAGCCGGTCATGGTGGCATAGGAAACAGTGTTGCTGTTGATTTCTTTTCTAGAAATGCACTGGTCCCCGCTTATTGGAACACCGTTGAAACTCAGTCAATCTGAGTAGATTAAAGGTTTCAATACATGCGGTGGAGAACACATCGATTCATCATTTCTCATGAAATGAAATCCTAAATTAAATCATTCGCAGTCTACGATAATTGGAACAGTAAAGACTGAGGCACCAGGAAACTTAAATAATATATCAGAATGACAAAATTACACGAATCTTAACAACTGATCACCTCACATTTTCAGGTTAACAACGATTTTTTGATCGACGAGATCAACCGCCTTATTACAAACTTCCACCGCGAAGACGTCACAGTCTGGGGAAGTTTCAGTAACGTCATCACCGACAAATGCTACAGAAAGGTACACTTTTTGTTTGTTTATGGTTTTATGTTGTAGATTTTTGTTTTCAATTTGCTCGTGGCGTTTATTCTGAAAAATAAATTATTACGGTTGCCTCGGTGGATTGTCTGTAACAGAACTCAAGAGTCAACTTGCTGTTTTCGCTCAAACAAGTGGTGCGACTCATCGCCTTGTTCTACTCAGGGTTGCTCCCGTTCTTCCCCATCAAGGAGTCTC
Organism: Apolygus lucorum; assembly: GCA_009739505.2. NCBI lineage: Eukaryota > Metazoa > Arthropoda > Insecta > Hemiptera > Miridae > Apolygus > Apolygus lucorum. Next base: position 50,261,146 of record CM019182.2, read on the forward strand.
ATTTAGAAATCTTCCAGCCCTCCATGTACCTCCATCCGTCTTGGTGAGTGTGAAGGCATAAATAAATAAACTAAAAACTAAGAAATATATATGTATATAAAAATTGTTCGTTTCTCCATGACAATTGTGATAGAAAACACCTTCCCTATTGAATTGAAAAATTTGGCTCAATTCCTATTTAAACCAAGAAATACTGGGCTTTCACGCTTGTATTACGTGTAGAGACAAGTTAATCTTAATCTCAAGGCTAAAACTTTTCTCAGTAAGCCTAATTCAAATTGATTACTGACTCCTGTTTGGTTTTCGTTACACTTTTAATAGGTAGGCACTCGAAAACACTCTAGTATCAAGCATACAACGAATAGTAACAATTGTTTTTCGATTCCACAGGAGGAAACATTGTAAAAAGCCTGACGGTCACTTCCTCGTATTCTGGTCACCGCTCTTCGTCCACTATGTTGACAGATTGCTGATGAACAAAACTTTGTTCCAACATCTCAAAAAGCGGGGTATCCAGGTAATTAACCTCCCTTTACTATCTACTCACTTTTCACTCAAGATAAGTACAATCATTGAACTAGTTGCCTGAAGGAAGAAGTAAAGCTTCACCTGAAACCTCTTTGAGCTGAGCTGATTCACTCGCTTTCCCGAATGGGCGTCATAACTTCATTTCCCATCAAAGGCCAGGATGTATCCTGAAGTTAGAACCTAAAAGACACGTTAGTATCGCTGCTAAGTGTTGAAACTAGAAACTTGCAATTCGATTTTACGGTAAGATGGTAACCTTTAACGGGGTCTCAGTCGGTCGCCGTTCGTTCCTCGTTCCGGGTTAGTAGTTCCCTAAATTACCGGCGCTCACGCTTTGAAAGTTGTACTTACTGTTAGCAGATAGAAAGAATGCGGCTAACCAATTTTTCAAAGGGTATACCTGCTAACATAGACTACTACCTGTTCCAAAATCTTAGGTAGCCTGGTGAGTCAGGCTGGGGAAAGGGCCGAGCCTCCATATCTCAGACCTTCGTAATTTGGGCATTGAGCAACTCGAGTCATAATGAGTTAGAGAGCCCCACCACTCTGCCAATTATTAGGAAAGAATTCCATCTCAATTGTGAGTTCACTTGCCCTTCAGGTTTACTCATCATTCGCCTTTAAAATTTGAAAGAAGCACCATCCTCTACTGGAAATAATTTTATGGCTATGATCAAGTTAGACAATTTTCTCAAACGGATTCGTATTCTTAATTAGGTTCTGGAAGTGGCTATAAGGCCACTTTTTGCAAATGTTCAAAATTTGAAAAAAAATTTATGTTGGGGCAGTGTGAAGAATAAATTTGCACACTTTCTAAACCAATTACCCGCAATTCTACAGTGATCCTGAAGAGGAATCCGTTTGCGGAATTAAAATATCTCGATCCGTTCTCAAATGAGAAGTAAACAAAATTTTCTTCATTTTGGTGCTGCCACGTGGTGGCAGATTTCCTAACTAAACTCGTTACATTTAGCCTTAAGAAAAAATACCTCAAGGAAGAGGTTGCGATGGTATCAATATTGAATAGAATAAAAAATATGTCAGATTTAGTAACTGAGGGCGTAACTTTAAACAAATGCAGAACTAATATTGATATAGGTATTTACAGGAAGTAACATGAAGCATGTCGGGAATTACAAGAGAAATACAACTTCACAACTGAACCGTGACAGGTCTGGAACATATTGTGTCACTTAGTGACAAAGCTGCTGGTACCTATCAACCTGTTATTGGCTAATGAAAACAACAAACATCCTCTTACGTGTCTGGGGCACTGAAGAAATACAACAGTTGAAACTGGTTACTTAGTCTACCTCTAGGGAGGAGTTGAACAGCAAGAAAGCGACCTGAAATTGACGTGGGTTATGGATATGTGGGATGGAGAAGGTAAAAATGTTCAAGGACTCAAGCTGGGTTCAAATAGGTGCTTAACGTCCATGATGCGTAGTGCACAATTTGATGCTATTGGTGGAGCCAATTGTTGGGGCTGTGAGTGATCTTTGCGGATGTTGACTTTTGAATACTTCGGCAAACTTTGTAACAAACTCTCGTTGTTTGTTCACAACACGTTTATTGACAAAACAACCCGAATCGATGTTTTGTTTTGGAAACAATTCTGCACTTAACGTACCGCACGCTTCTGCGAAATCACATAATCAGTCGACCATGTGAGCGCTTTTACTCACATCTCTTCTTGCGCATTACGGATTATGGACATTGCGCACTCATGTGAACCCGGCTCGACGTCAACAGGTCTAGTTACTTCAAGTTATTATGTAAAGAAACGTGTTGCTCCCAAATAGTGTCATCCCTAGAGACCAGTTTTCAGTACAAAGAACGATTTTGGAAAATAAACGTTATTTCCATGGGTAAAATTACTCAATGCTCATCTTTTTCCTGTCAATTTTCATTTGAAGAACGATTAAGTAAGATATTGAAGAACTTCTTCAATTTTGCATAGCTAAGTAAATATTAATTAGCAAACAATAGCTTCGGGCGCTGTCCCTAGAACCACATGAATCTGTGGCTGTTCCCCCACTCCATGTCATTATCCAAGGTGGCTTAGTTCTGATCAAGAATATAGTATATCCTATCATTAAAATGTATAATTATATTCTGGAAGGTCGGGAAATGATTTAATTAAAAGCAGGTTCGTTCGGTTTTTTTTTTTTTTTTTTTTCTTTCTATTGGGACGGGGCAAGCCGTGCCAATACTTAAATGTGTACTTAAGTGCCCGTTTGAAAACCTCTTCTTTCACAAAGTGAAGACGTTTTTCAGGCGTTTCCCGAGCAATTTCGGCCGGGACAAGAGTACCCTTACCAAAGTGCCGGAATCTGGTAGATGCTACAGCAGGACACTCACAGAGGATGTGTTCTGCTGTTTCGACTCCTTCGCAGCTGAGCCGACATTCAACTGTCCTGGCCTTGCCCGTCTTGTTGAGATGGTATCTCAAGGGGCAATGGCCAGTCAGGAGACCCACAATGGTGCGAAGCTCCTTCCTCTTCAGCGACAGCAGAGCTTTTGCTCTTTTTTAGAGATGGTGATTAGCTGCTTGGCTTACCTCTGCTTTGGAATGTTGCGCCAGTACGCAGCTCTCTTGCTGTCCTCCCATTTTCGGACCTGTTGAGTAATGAAGCTCTTAGTAACCCCGAGTAGAGGTTCAGGACCAAAACATTGGGATTCCGATCCCTGCTTAGCGAGTCGATCGGCTTCTTCATTGCCATCTACTCCTTCATGGCCAGGGAGTCCAGACAATCCCAGGTTAGCCTTGATGTTGTTGAGTAGGCTGCAATGGCCTTTGCGGCTGCCTGGCTACCAGACATTATGTAAATTATCGCACCTTTGAGTCGTTTTTTGGCGATCTCTTGTGCGCATATTTCTATGGCAAGGGTTTCAGCCTGATAAATGGTCGCTGTTCTTCCTAGGGGTTTAGTTAGGCTGAAATTTGGGCCTTCGATCCCTAGGCCAGCTTTTGCATTCATCACAGACCCATCTGTGTACCACAGAAGTGAACCTGGTTCATATTGAGGCGTGCCTCTTTTCCAGCATTCACGATCATTAATGATCACTCTAAAGGGTAGGTAAAAGTTCATTCTCTCTGACATAATGTCAGGGACTGACTTGGCCACTGGATCAGTGTGGACTTGGTCCAGTATTTCCAGGTGGCTCCCTTTATGGTGGGGGGGGGGGGGGTTGAGTTTTCCCTACCCTAGTATATCCTACCATTAAAATGTATAATTATATTGTGGAAGGTCGGGAAATGATTTAATTGAAAGCAGGTTCGTCCTGTATGGTTCAAGAACTGTTCGCAGAATGATGGGGACACCGTATGGCATAACAACTCGTCATTGAGTTCCATTCTTTGATTTGGCGTCTGAATGCTCGTTAGTTCGCTTTCTTTGACAGTTTCTTTGGTTTTGGAGCTTCGAATATGATGGAATAATCTCCGCGAGTGTTTTTGATTATAGCCAGGTTCATATAGGTGCGTATTGTCCGTAATCCATAGTGTGTAATGATTTTTTTTTTAAATTTTTAATCGAAAGTAGATCTTATCCTGAGAATTTTGACACCAGCTGTTTTTTGGGTGAGTAGATCTTTTTCTATGATTTTTCAAAGTTTCGAACGTTTATGACGTCACGTGCCCCTCCCGCCTGGATGGGACCCCCCTCCTCCCATCCAGCCAACTGTTGCATCACAAACATTCGTAACTTTGAAAAATCATAGAAAAAGGTCTTCTCACGCTAGTAGAAGGTCGCGGTTGGTGTCAAAATTCTCAGAATGAGGTCTAGTTTAGAGTAAAAATAACAATAAACAGTTTTTCCGACCCATGCGCACACCCCATTGGATGCTATTGGCTGAAGCCAATGGGGGGTGCGCCTTGATTTTTTTAAGATTTTTAATCGAAAGTAGACTACATCCTGAGAATTTTGGCACCAACCGCGACCCTCTAGCGTGAGTAGATCTATTTCTATGATTTTTCAGAGTTTCAACCATTTCTGACGTCACGCGCCCCTCTCGCCTGGGCGGGACCCCCCAGCCCACTGTGACGTCATAAACGGTCGAAACTTTAAAAATTCATAGGAAAAGATTTACACACGCTAGAAAGTCGCGGTTGGTACCAAAATTCTCAGAATGAGGTCTACCTTAGATTAAAAATAACAATAAACAGTTTTTCCTACCCAGGCGCACACCCTATTGATGGGGCAGGACTGGTCTATGCGGATGTTGACTTTTGGAGTAGTGTACCGTTTTGAAAAATTGAATATTTTACGAATTATGGGCTACCTTCGGTAAACTTTGTAACAAACTCTCGTCATTTGTTTACAAGTTTATTGACTCGGTCTTGTTTATTGACAAAACAACGCGAATCACTGCTTCCATTTGAAAACTGGAAAACTGCGTAATCCCGTAATCAATCAGCCATGTGAATGTTTTACGCACTTTCTGCATTTTTGAACACCCCCACTTCTCTTCTTGCGCATTATGCATTATGGACATTACGCAACTATGTGAACCCGGCTTATGAATGTTAAGATTTTCAAGGATGCGAAATCCGAGGAAAAACAGCTCTTGTTTGTGGACGACTAACGAGACGCCCAAGTTCTCAAACCATACAGGACGAACTTGCCGCCCTCTAAATTACCAATTCCCTTCTCTTCCTAATGTAATAATAGTCAACCTGTCCCAGGAGTTAGGTTGATTTGCCAATTATTTGCTCTCGGTATGATGCTTATTCCTGTTTTAGCCTCTACTGAATGCCGAAATTTTCCTTTTTTCAAAGAATCACCCGAATTTCCTCATTATGTTTTCATTTTGACATTCCAGACGTACGTGTGGGTCATCAACGACGAGACGCAGTTCAAAAAACTCTACGACCTCGGCGTGACGGGTATCATGACTGACTACCCAACCAAACTCAAAATTTTCCTCGACCAGCACCCCGAGTACAGTTCCAGCCAAAACACCTTCACGCCAGCCTCCGCTAGTAACTGAAGACACCCCCTTTTTACTACTAGGAAAAACGAGATACTTTCCTCCTGCTCAGTTTACTCTGGGTGGTTGTTGTTGTGGTTTGCTAGAGACAAGGATAAGTCTGGGCTTTCCAAATTTTGTTATCCCATTGAGTGGTGTGTTCACTAGTTAGATTGGAAACCCTGCACTGTTTTGATCTTGAATAGTGACAATTGAAGATCTGTAATTGTGTATGATGTCTATTTGATGCTAAGGACATTGTTGTTAGCTATCTGGCAATCCTATTCAGGAATTCGTTTTACCACAAATTGTAAAGCCTGTTTTGGGAGGAGATGTTTCCTCTTGAAATCACAATGAGCATTACCCGCCTATTATTTGGAAGTTTTATCAGGAAGAATTTAATCAGCCGAGAAGATCTCTTATTGCTTTTCCATATCATTGCAATTGGAGTATGATCACGTTATCAGGATGAAGCATAGTCAATCAGCTGGACTCGTTGACAGCTAAATTACATACCACAAAATACCGCTAATACACCAATACCACATAATACAGCTAGATACCACAAAACTAGGTTGGCGAGAAGATATCAGCTGTTATTTTCTACTGTGCAGCATGGAGGTTACTGGAGGATGATGTTCATGTGTGATGTCACCAGTGCTGGGTATTTATCAAAGTTTACATGTGAACAAACGATTCTGCTCAATAACTCAATATGAGAGAGTTTGCTGCCAGCTCCGTGATGTCAGCTCAATGAGCCTGTGAACATCAACCTAGAGCGCGCAATTATGTTGCTAACCACCCCCAGCGAGTAAGCCAGCTGGAAAAGATTTTGGTCCGTTGTCATTGACATCACAAGTGTCAACACTGTGTCTCTTTTAGCCATGATTTTTGTTTATGTTGTGTTGCCTTGGTAATGGAAGACAAATCGTGACAGTTGACAATAAAAAAATGTACTGTTATAAATAGAAAGGTTAGTCGTGGGCCAGCCATGTTTGGGGATTCTAAACGGACTCCGCCAAAATTAGCAGCTGGATTGTCACCAATTGACCACGTTTCATCAAGATCACGGTTTCCATGGATACCGCACTCTGTGAAAAGGTTCCACAGGCGCGTTAGTGGCATGCAAAAACTCTCTATTCTCATTGTCAACACGTAGAACGATTCCGGGGGAAACCAGAAATTACAGACCTGTGGTTTACGCTCATTTCCAATAACATTCTTTTGTGATGCCTAGAAGCCACAACACAACTGATCAACTGATGAACAAACACGCTCATCTGTAGTATCTCATCACATGCGCAAAAGTTGAAGCCACTTTCACGAATGGGTTTGACGCTAGAAATTCATTCTTTTGGATTTCGTTTGCTATACAGTTAACCAAAATTAGCCGAAGTCGAAGTATCTATTCCTCAAAAACTTCCCAACCAAGAATGTTCTGGTCTTGAAGTATATTTATGCCTTTATGACCTTTCAACTACCAGAAATCTCATCAATTCCCATCCCGCAGGATTTTGCATATTTGGCTGCAACAGTTGGGTGTTGATCCTATCAACGTTTCTGATCATGTCAGACTGGCCTCTGCTCTGGAAGTATTTGTACCCTTAGTATTTCCTACTGAATCGACGTGTTTTTACGTGTTTTTGCTCTTAAGTAGACATTAAGATGAGATCGCACATTCAGAACTTTTGATGAAGTCACTGATGGATACTGCTTTTTGACAGTTAACATCCACTATGGACAATGGAGTATTTCGGTGGGTCGGTAACTCAGGTTTTTGACCTCAAATTTGAATTCATCACCATTGAAAACCTATATAATCCAACTTTTTGCCCATTGATACTATTGTTGTATCCCTTTTCCTAGGCCACTATCACCTTTTTATGGACTGAGGGGAACTAAGACTCAGAGAAAAATCTAGGGGAAAATTGTACCTTTAATCAGGTCACTCTCTATCACACGAATGAATCCACCACGGGCCTACAGTTCCCGTCACAGGGCCGCCCCCCTCCTCACCCATGTTCCACTTTCATTCCTTCCTCGTCAGCAGCTAGGTGACGTCCCTTTCCGAGACTCCCGCCCTGTAAGAGTGACCTGATTGAAGGTACAATTTTCCCCTGGATTTTTCTGTGAGTCTTAGTTCCCCTCAGTCCATAAAAAGGTGGTAGTGGCCTAGGAAAAGGGATACAACAACTTGGCGCAGTCGGTAGGTTTTTCGAACCCAGTGAGAACGCGCTATTTTTGACTGGCTTCAGAATTTTTTGTTATTGTTCCTTATTGATGGGGCGGGGGATCTGTTGGTGCTGGGGAATCCGGGAAAGACTCAAGTTGTTGAAGAGGAACCGCTAATACGTCAGGTGTGTGAGCTCCTGAGCTCGGAGTTGGTGGAGCTGTAGTTTCACCAAACGTTTCTTCCCATCGATCACGAAAATCTTGGAATTCCAGGTATGGGAGAGAGAACGGCGGTCTTGTCAAGTCGTCCGGACGAGTACGCTTCAGTTGGCTGACGGTGGTGACTCCGTTCACTGTACAATTCCTTCTTCGTGCCTTCGTCAAGTAGGATTGGAATATAGGTAGGTGGTTGTTTCTCAAAGAAAGAAACGCCAGCGTTTCACTCGGAAAATTTCGATGGTCGCAGCTGAGAGGCCCCATTCAGCCAACATGCCTGTCACATCTTCCATATCGGGAGAGGGAGAACCAATACACTTAACACCTTCAGACCGGGGCTCAAAACCCAGATTGTCCCCAGGACCTAGGAAAATTTTGGAACTTCACAGCAAAACAGTTGCACTGATGAGAAGCCGGCGTTTTTGCGTGATAAAATGCACTTATATCCGAAACCAAAAGGTTGGGACGGTAAGGTGGGTTCATTCCGAAGCGATTGAGACCAAAAAGAGCCCTGTTAGAGGAAAAATGAACTATCCAGAGCGTTTCGAAAAATGTTCATGGATCCACCGAATCATGAGTTCATGGATCCACCGTGGAAGCAGCCGTACCAGGCGAAGGTTTCGCGTGGATCCAGAGTGGAAGCAGCCGGTCTGAACGTGTTAATCAAGAAAATATTATAACACAACTCTCACAAGAAAACCAGAAGATGATAATATGAGTTGAGTATAGTAAAAAAATGAGAGCGTTACACGTGACACGTGAGAAGTTCAAAACTGGAAGTGGGTCCCGGAAATAGAACTAGTGCTACTGCATCTACTCATAGGAAGGCTTGGTGGTGGAATTGGCTTGGCCTGGTGAGTCCGTAGCAGATGCCTACGCCACGTATGCAAATTGGTGTAACTGGCCATACAATTCCGACATTGAAACAAACCTTGCACTCCCTCAATGAACTCTGGACACCCTAATTCATTAACATGGTGCACTATCTCCTGCACGGTTGGAAAACCTTTTTTACAAGAATAACACTTAAGCCTGTTATCCCCCATCTTTAAAGCTACACTAGCAAAATTAATAAAACAAAAATTAGGCCTCTTCGATATTCACACCTTGTGCTACCTCAGCTACAGGTTGCAACTGGGATTGCTCGTTGTTCACTATAGGCTGAGATTCGTCGATCTCTCCAACTTCGTCCGAAACGACCTGGTTATTTTCCCCTAGATTACCAAGAGAAACTCCCTCCACTTCCGCCTGAAGAATAGTTTCCTTTACTGAAGTTATAAAAGCATAAGCTGCACTTATGTAATGATCGTTTGTAGATCTAGGAATATTGTAAAAGAGCTCTTGAATAGAAATCCAAATGTGTTCACACTCCAACGTGTATTTCAAATTGAAAGTGTAAAACACTTTGAAGCTGAGCTCCACTCCTGTCAATAAATTATTGGTTATGTATTCGAAATCGAAAACTCTGACAAATACTTGTTGTTATAAACTTTACCCAAGACAGCAATATAAGGCTGAACAAAGCCACTATTGGCCAATATCAGCTCCTGATGGTGAGCCCCCTTCTGCTCAGGAGTTGCGATGAAGGAGGTCTGAGAATCGCGCTTTGATACGACCTGGCGTTTGCAGAGCGTCTTAGGCTTGGATCTTTTGCCAGCGGCAGGTATGGCGAAGCGAAGTAGGATCAGGAGAAATTGAAGGCGATCGTGTTCGTCCGTGTGTTTGTTGTGGTAGCAGGAGAGAGCTGCGTTGAGGATGGGTATATCCTTATGATACCTCGATCTCTGGCAGTTTTCGGCGGATTTGACGATCACAGGGGCGCATTTACGAAGGCCAACAGCCAATGCGTCATCTGAAATCTCGGGGTACAGGAACTTGAAGTCTGCAGCTACCAATATGGGTCCAGAAATAGGAGACGCTAGCTGCGTAAATAGGGGCAAATAGTGCGACACCGTGATGTCTGATGGATGATGAATCACTTGGAATCGGAGCGGTGCAGACGCTCTCCAAGTATCGAGGATATGATTCTTAAATGCATTGTGATTTCTCCATTCACTAAGAGTCTGATAGTGGGGAGAAGCTTTCAACTCCTCTAAAAGACTTTTAAGCTGATCTGCCTTCTCTCCTTCAGTCAGCACAATTTTTTTCGTCCTTCCTCGCTTCTTCTTTGGAGGGTGATCCTCACCAGTGTCGTCTGAGTGTGACTCGTCAATTGGTGACTGGTTGGTCGCTGACGTCCTACTGACTGCGCCACAATGTTGAATCATCAAAAATTAACTTCCCTCGACTGGGGATCGATCTCCTATCGTCCGACTATATACACTTCTGAGTCGGTGCAGACGCTCTCCAAGCATCGAGGATATGATTCTTAAATGCACTGTGATTTCTCCATTCACTAAGAGTCTGATAGTGGGGAGAAGCTTTCAACTCCTCTAAAAGACCTTTAAGCTGTTCTGCCTTCTCTCCTTCAGTCAGCACAATTTTTTTCGGCCTTCCTCGCTTCTTCTTTGGAGGGTGATCCTCACCAGTGTCGTCTGAGTGTGACTCGTCAATCGGCAACTGGTTGGTTGCTGACGTCCTACTGACTGCGCCACAATGTTGAATCATCAAAAATTAACTTCCCTCGACCGGGGATCGATCTCCTATCGTCCGACTAAACTATATTTACACTTCTGAGTCGGAGCTCGTTACCACTAATCTAAGGAAGCAAAAGGACAGAAATGCGAAGAGGTTGCTGATCACAACACTATAACATGTGGTAGAAAAATTAAATAAAGAGATCACACGTTCGAAAAAAAAGGCGGGCCTCCTACGCCACAGGCGTGTGTGTGTAGTATTTTGTAGTATCCAAGGCCGCGAGACGTTAGAGACCACACAGGATCTACGATGGAACGTCTCATTTCAAGGTCAGCAACTTACTACGTCACAACATTCAAATCTTCAACTTTCATTAGCTTCCCTAATTTCTTCTAAACATTTTCTCAATGTACCGAACTGATTACTGTTATTCCTGTTATGCTCTTTTTTAAAAAAAGAATTAAATTGACTGAAATACACCATTCCATTGTACTTGGATTAGAAAAGTTAGGTGGAACATGGATTCAAATACAATGAAGTAGCTTCCCCATTGTGTAGCATGGTGGAAGAACTTTCCCGGGTGACGTCATCAGGGCACTTCCTGGTAACTTTGAAACCACGTAGACATCTGCTGATACATCAAACCAATTGTTTGTATTCTTCCCTGATGAAAACATGCTGGAAGCAATTTTGGGAAATGTGGATATATCAAGTCCCATCCTGTATAATCCTTCTTTACTTCCGAAGTTCGTACGATTTAAAATGTGTTGACTCGTCCTGATTCCACAACGACAACCATCCAGGCTAAGCTGAGCATCGTCCTCAAGGTGTCAGGGTAAGGAAAGTACAGAATGCCGCCCTCTCCATGTTGTCTTAATTTTGTCGGCAGCTTTCAAAGTTATTTCGCCTAATTTGGTTTAGCCATTGAATTCGCCTGTGTTTGAGTTATGAGAACGATTCAATGAGTTTGAATGAAGAAGGTTTAAAGTTGTTGAAAGGAGAATAGACTGGGAGCGAAAGTTGCAAATTATGTGGCTAAATCAGTTTTGTTTGATGAGCCAAAGGGAGGATAATATTATAGCCATATAAGAGTTGAAATAACACTGATCCCTCATAACCGTAAACTCCACCTGCTCATTAGTCAAGGTGGTTGTCGGACCTCCTTTTTTGTCTATTATAAATTAATTCCGTCGCTGGCTCGCCAGATGGCTCTGTGTTCCTATGCTGCACCGATCCTCCCATGGTTTGGAACTTCCTTTTCCTTATTCCAAGTCCCCCAGGTGATGTCTCCTAAAGAAGACCTGCCCTACATCGGCCACTAAATTTGCAACGTTCGACTCTCAGCCTTCCAATCGAATTATTGTACCAAAGCAAAGCGCCAATACAAGAAACGCCTAGTCAGAGACCTTCTCAATGTCATGTGAGGTCTCCTATCCTCAAGTCATGTTTTATATTTTAATTTCACAACTGCGGTGAAAGTGTCGACCTCACCTGCTTTCTCACCTCACAGAATTCACGTGTGTCAGTTTGTACAGATTTGCATTTTACGGCCTTTTCGGCTTGTAAACCACAATTCGGATCTCAAAAACGTTTTTACTTCTTCCAAAGTTGAAATTTGTTTTCAACCAGTCACCTCAATCTCGACTTCCTATCCTACTCTAGTCACGTTCTTAATTAGGTATCAAGCGTTATTTGCCAAGCTTGCATTTATGATCTTCCTTCAGTTTTAAGCTGTGTCTTTCCGTTTGTCAAATTGTATTTGTCCTCCATTGAAGGTAAACGTCTCCAAATTCTACTTCGAAGGGAGTGTCCCTTATGAATTTGGAGGACAGTTGTGTTCCCAACGAATTGGAAGGAAGAAGGGTGTTCCCTATGGATGATAGATAGTGAGGAGATCTGAAAAAAATGACGTGGAAAGTTAGCATCTACGAGTGCTCGCGCTAGCTGTTCGTTTTCACGTTTCGCGTTTTGTCAACACGGGAAGTACAAAAATACTCTAGTAAAAAAACCAAGTGGATGGTGGACACGAATGAAAGAAAGAAAAGAATAAAACAATGTACGTTGAAAAATCGATTGAAACGAAAAAGAAACGATACGTAGATAGATAGCCGGTGGATAAAAAGGAACGATAACGTCTTCCAAGTGGGTGTGGCACATAGCTTCCTCGTATCCATAACCCAGTTATGTGGTTGATCCGATGCATAGTAGCTTATCTCAAAACATTGATCTCTAAGTACCTTCCATTACCATCATAGGGGACCATCTACACTGCAACCCACTCAATCACTGAACATTTCAGCGAAATCGAATGGAAAATGCAGAAGTTATGGCTGTTAAAAGGAATCACTTCATCCGCAGAGGTTACCATCAGTCCGAGGGCGATGATTTTTATAGGGGACCACCTGCACACCAATCCCCACAATCCCTGAAAATTTCATCAAAGTAGAACAATAACTTCGTGTAGTTGTGCCCGTTACAAGGATTTTGCGAAATACACACGTACAGACAGACAGACATGAAACCAAATTTGTTCAGGAAGCGCGAGTGGAAATTTTGATCTTGAGGAACTTTTTTTTTAAACCTTGAAAAGTGAAAACAGTGGAAAACTTGATGCAGCGAGAACAATCAGTAAGAATGGGGAATTTGCCTCTTAATTTTCAAGTTTTGTTTTCGAAAGAAGGTTCACAGATATGGAAGGAAACCATAATATGCTGCTCGAAAACGCATCTAAAAAATTTACTGAATTTAAGGGAGATGAAAATTTTAAATGTACAGGGAGTCTGGGATGTGACGAGTTTCCCCTTATGACAGCAGCACTACCTCTGATAGTGCACATGAAACAACTATAGGTCTACCACAGAAACTTTCGATTCGTAGCGCCCCCTAGGTGGCGGATCCACGAACTATATCGATCGAGTCAACCTTCCATGGTGAAACCTTGACACAGAAATTGGAGCCGTGAGAAATTTGATGTTCGTGTAGTGCCATGGAATTTCAATTTTGGAAATGCTCGAACTTCAACCTGCAATAGGAGGAGAATCAAATCACTTTTAAGTGGAGAAATTCACGAAAAATTATTGCACGCGCGGGAATTTGCTTGATGATAAGAGATAAGTAGGTAGTTACATGTTCTCCCGAAGAATGCGCCAAAGGGATGCAAAGTTTCTGTGGCAGACCTATAGCTTACGTGATCAAACACACGAGTGCCCTGCGAACTGGCAGAAAGAACCTAGACCAGAAAGTGAAGAAAAGAAGCAATTATTATACTCACTCTTTTTTACAATACGATTCTACCTATTAGTTTATCAAGCATCGTCTTCACCTTCTCTTATTTAAGCTGGGTTCACATGAGCGCGGTTGTGCAACGAGGCAGTTACGCATTCAGCCATTTGATTGGTGGCGCCTCAGCCGCCTGAGTACTTCTGGAGTGGACTGTCGCGTTTCAAAAATTCTGAAATTTGACGCGCTACCGCACCCATGTGAACCTCTAGATACCAGCCGCGTCCTGAATACGTAACCGCCTCGTTGCACAACCCCGTTGACCGCGCTCATGTGAACCCAGCTTTAATTTCTATATAAGTTTTGAAATTTGATTCACATTATTTGAGTGGATCATTTCATGTGGTTACGAGGGCGCCTACGACTCCACCTGTTGACATTCTCTGACACTATTTGCCGAAACTCCGCTTCGCCAGAGCTCAGTTTTGTGGGAGGAACCCTGGGGAGTGACGTAATCAGTTTCCCTCGATCTTCGCAGTGTTTTTTGACACCGCTTCACTTGTTTAGGCATTTTCTTCTACGGTATTTTTTTCCTTTGGGTATTCCTGGTGTTGAACGTTATTCTAGGGCCCTATTATAGGATTTGACTTGAAATTCCAGAATCTAAAATTGAGGCGAATTCCCCATAACTACTTCCGTATTCAGTAATGATAAAGAGGCCAGCAGTTTTGACTGGGGGAAGGAATTATCTCTGATAATGCCACAAAAGTCGTTCAAAGGAATCAGTAGAAATGCGCCATTTCTTTTTCAAACTATTTTTCTCATTTGAGAAACTTTTTTTCCATTAGTTAGTAGGTAGGAGAGGCAGAAGCATCGGTTTCATTTTTCAAGGGTTAAAAAGCAGCTCTCTAAAATCAAAATTTCCACTCGAGTTTTCTTTTTAGGCCTTCCTGAACAATTTTGGTTTCGTGTTTGTCTGTCATGGAATAGCATAACTATTAGTAGTTATTGTCCCCTAAACTTTGAGAGATTGTGCGACATGGCGCTTAGATGGTCCCCTATGAAAATCATTGCCCTCAGATATATAGTAGCCACTCAGCATGTGCAAAAACCTTATAACAGCCATAACTCCTAACTAATTCCACCCGATTTCGATGAAATTCTCAGGAATTATTTGTGTTGGCGTGCAGATGGTCCCTTATGAGTGTAAGATACTTAGAGATGTTTTGAAATTAGGTAGGTACTGTGAGATCATCTACTATCGAATTACGGCTACGAGGAAGCTGTAATTAGGGGTGGCCTCACCTACATGGAAGACTTTCATTTTAAACCAATTTAATTTTTTGTCCATCCCTACACTGGAGGCACTGATTTCTTAAGAAGGGCTCAGTCCGTCGAGAAAAATGGGATAAATAATTATTATTGTTCGATTTTGATGATTCCAGTGGTTAACTTTTAGTTTTTCAATTCCCTAGGAATGCACTAACTAATTTCAAAAATCCTTTAAAATTTCAAATTTAGGTACAACTTTTAAAGTTTGAGCGCCGGTAATTTAGGGAAATACTAACCCGGAACGAGAAATGAATGGCGACCGACTGAGACCCCCTAAGGGAACTGGACGGGTAAGGGCTGATTTTTTTAGGTCACTTCGTGGAACCATCCAAGTTGACACAGTTCCACAGTCCCAGTACAGCTGTACCTAGGGGCGGCTATAGTATGGTATATTTTTCTGAGTAAGTACTTGATATTTGATATTTTTTTACCCGTCTACTTTGGCAAAAATATCGATAATATCATCAAGAAAGTATCGATACCTCCGATATTTCAGGCAAAAGTATCGATACCAATATATTGGTATGAGTTTTTCATCAATAGTATCGATACAAATATCGGTATCGATACTTTTGCTTAAAATGTCGGTGGTATCGTGCCATCCCTAGCTGTACCTACCAAGTCGGTAGTGCCGACACACCTCTAGTTTCGATCTGAAGGAAAACCGTATCGTTTCACTCCGATCCTACTCTTATTCGTCGTACCATCTCGCCTGGATCAGTCCACCCCTTCACCTCATAAGTACGATTATTTCCCATCACTGCTTGATTATTCTTGTGTTAAGCTAATTTCTTGATAGTATTAATGAGTAATGGTGGACAACATGCACATGTGTGTGAATCTCGTATGTACATAGTAAGTTGTTTTGCGGACTTATGTGACTGAAACTCCAAACAAGAGCTTTGTATTGTTACTGTTACGTGAAGACTACGTACAGTTTTATTCACAGAGTAGATTCATTACAAAAAACAAAAAAAATTAGTTTTACGACCCAAATGCCATGGTCTACCGAAATTCGAAAATATGGAAAATATCAAATTTGTTCGTGATTTTTCAATTCGACCGTTATTTCCATTGAATGCCAAAATATTGGCATTTCTTGTCCTTTACTCAAATTTAGGTGTAAATTTGAATGAAATTTGTGTCCCTGTATCGGTGTAACCTTAGCTCGACCAAGTACGAAGCGTGTAGAAAACGATTGTTGTTTCATTCGTGGATGTTTAGGCGATAGAATTGTGTCTAAGTGTAACCTTTTCCAATTAGACTGGTTGATAAGATGGTTTTGTATGGAACGGTTCAGTCAGTTCATTACGGCTTCCTTTCACGAATTCCTTTCGTTGAAAATATTTATTTGTGATCACCGATCTACAGTTAGTTATGGTCAGATGTTTGTCTTGAGGCACCTTCAAGTTTTGTCTGTTCATAAAAATCTACGCAGTAATTATGATAGGTTGTTTGTCATGTTTTGAAGACATTTCTTATTGTAGCTACCTTATTATTTTCGAAAAATTGTGAATTTTACGCGCAATAACCCAACACCACGTTAACATTAATAAAAAAAATCATGGAAAATTATATGTGGCGTTTGTTATTTCCCCTACTCGGTGATGCCTACTTTTTTTCTGGTAACTTTTGTATACAATACTTTTTATTTAATTTATAAGCGTTATTTTAACAGTACATAAGTACAATGGAACTTGAGTGAGGGTGGCTGTCCTTTTTACAGACCCTCTCAACATAAATGTTACATTAATATATAGAATATTACAATAATTTAGATATTTAGTGAGTTATTTTAATTTGTATAATACTTATCTCACACATTATAACTTAGGTGTATTAAATGCGCCGTCACGTCATTCCATCGCTCTCACTCCCCAGTCAAGCACCCTTACTTAATCAACGGAGCTCTTCTTTCTCGTAAGGACGACATTGTGGACCTCGGCGTACACCTGGACTCCCAGCTCTCCTTCTCCAATCACATTGCGCAGGCGGCTTCCCGCGGTATGTGTGCGCTGGGCTTTGTGAGGAGGAATTCCAGAGAATTCACCCAAGCATCAGCCCTAGTCACTCTTTACAAAACTCTCGTGCAGCCCATCTTGGAGTATGCGTCGGTGATCTGGAGCCCTTACTACAACTGCCACACCCTACAAATTGAGCGTGTCTTCAGGGCCTTCCTTCAGTTCCTCGCCTATAAGCTCTCCATTCCCCGCGAGAACATAGACTACCACGAGCTCGCACGCCGTTTCAACTTACTGCTTCTCCATAATCGTCGCTTATGTTCTGATGTCTCTTTCCTCCATGGTTGGCTATCAGGGAGAATTGATGCTCCGGATCTCCTAGCTCGTGTCGGCTTCCTTGTGCCTCGGCTCACGTCACGCTCTGCCACACCTTTTGCCGTCCCTTTCTCCTCTACGAATTACCTCTACAATCGCCCAATGTGTCGCATTCCTCGCCAAGTGAACTTCTTCTCCACGTTCCCTCCCTTCATCGATATTGTGTCCTCGCCTCTCTCATCTATTAAGAGTGCTCTTTTCCGCCATCTCTGCTCCGACCCTCTACACGACCCTATCTAGCCCTAGTTTCATATTTCTGTAACCATTTGACTGTACTCTGTTTTGTTTTTTCATTTGTAATTGGGTTCGTCCCGTATTCACATAAATAAATAAATAAAAGGGGCTAAAGGTGGGATTTCGCATGCAGCGGCTGCGGCCAGCGTACGCGTCTCCGAGACGCAGCGGCCAGCTGCCCACTACTCCTTCTGTGTATTTCAATGGAACCGATTTGACATGACCACCAGCGGCCGCGGTCAGAAATTCGGGCCGCCGCGTCTCGGCGGCTCGACTGCTCGAGGGACCAGTAGAGACGCGCCCCTTCCGGCGGCTGTATATGCAAACCCGTTTCATCTCAAGTGAAATTCTTCTTCAAGTGAAGTGATCTTCTTCCACGAGGGAAGTGATGAAACCAAATTGGTTGAAGTTGAGCCGGAAAAACAGTCGGAACTTCTCTTCATCGTTCTCGAGGTGCAACTGCACTAGTTTCGAGAAAAAGCCCTCCTCTTTTCTTTTTTTAAACATTGGACCTATTGGTCTTCTGATAGTACAATTAAAATCTTCCTCCTCTTCTTCATCCATTAATAAACACACCGCGATTTTCCTTCTTGCCATCACGTTTCCGCTCCCGTTGAACCAAAAAAATAGACTGATGATCGACGGGACGCCGCGTTCCATCGCCGACATGCGAAACTACCCTCTCCCGCGGCCGGCTGCGGGCGGTCGGGCAGTTGGCCGCCGGAGGTCGGGCGGTCGCGTCTCCATGCGAAATCCCATCTTGAGTGGCACGGATGTCTCTTCGATGTTGTCTAATAGGTCAACCGTTCTCTTGCTTTTGAGGTTTCGGGGGTGGAGCTGACTGTCCCATGATTTGAGGAGGTGCCCGAAAGCTGAGGTTTGGTGAGAAATTATGCTTGCGTGCATTCTGTTTATTGTAGTTTTAATAACCTCCTCCGCCCGCGGTACATCTAGATCTGAGTGAATGATTGAATTTCTCACGAACCATGGAGCATCAGTGATCATTCGAAGAGCTCTATTTTTCTGAGTTTGGACTTTCTTGATCTGGGTCTTGCTTACCAACCCCCATATAGAACAACCATACTGCCAGATTGGGCGGATCATAGTCAAGTAGAGGAGACGTTTGTTGTCAAGGGATAAAGGGGAGACATGGCTGAGCAGTGGTTTGAGGAGGTTGATGCGGGAGCGCAGTCTTTTCACTAATTCGTTGATGTGTAAATCGTATGTCAGTCTTTGTTGAAGGTGCACTCCTAGGTCATCCATGACAATTTGGCTGGTCTGATAATTTCTTCTCAGGGTGAATGTAGCCGTACATGACTTTTCTGCGTTCATTACGATTCGCCACTGATCAGTCCATTGTTGAATGTCGTTGAGGTGGAGTTTATTGGATGCTTCTATGCCAGATGTATCACGGGAAAGTATCATGCAATCGTCAGCAAACATTGCAGCACTTGTGCCATGAGAAGAAGGGATATCATGAGAGAGTAACAGGTAGAGGATGGGCCCCCATACTCTTCCTTCTGGCACTGATGCTGATATATTGCAGCTTCGAGAAAGGGCACTATCGCATTTTATGTGAAATGATCTATTGGCGATGAAACTTTGGATCAATCTGAAATAGGTATCGGAAAGAAGTGGCTTCAGCTTAAATAGTAAACCTGGGTGTCAAACTCGGTCAAAAGCTTGTTTCGTGACAAGGCTCAACCCCAAGCAAATTTCCTTATTTTCGCAGGTATCCATTATATTTCCTCTACAACTCTGTGAAGCTGCTGCTGACAAGAGTGGAGATGACGAAAGCCAAACTGGAAATCTGGTATGGATGTTTAATTTATTAGTTAATACTTAACTACTGTTTAATTTATTAGGGTCATTCAATACATCGTGGTCCCAAATGAATGGACCACGCTTCCCATTTTCGTTATAAAAAGGGTTAAACTAATTTTCAAACGGTATCTCCCATAATTGTTTACGAGGAATTCAAATATCACACTTTCGCGCGCGAAAATGCGCATCAATGCGCGATTAATCTGCAGTGAAGGAGGAAAACATTCAACAGAAGAAAAAAATTACCACACTAATCCTTTTTAGATCATCCTGAATCTAAATTTGCTAAATTCACATGGATGAATGTCTGTGTTTGACAAAATCTTGTGTACTCTACCCAGGCCTTAGTTTTTCACCGTTTTGCGTGGTGAGGGGGCTAATATTCACAAAATTTACCATTTTTAAATATTTCGGTTCCTTCAAAGCTTACCTACTAATTTAATTGTACCCCAAACTTTGAATTAGAGGGAAAATTATCTTTATACCTCTGGATTTTCTTGAAGTTTTTTCGGGCGTTTCACCTTGAATACGGATGTGAACTTCTATGGACTGGCACTGTTGGATGAGAACCCCGATTTCGCATGTTGGGTATCGTAGATCATGGATTTTAAAATTCTGTTCAAATTCGAGGCTCGCATGTCGCTAGAAATGTTATGGCCGCTACGAGGGGAGGGAAATACTATTACTAACTCAAAATACTACCTAAGTTACATTGAGTGAAACAGTTTTGTGCAGTTGGAAGGTAAATGAAAATGTACCTATGTTTTATCGCTTGCCTAATTCATCTAATGCTTATCCAATGGGACATCCCCTAGAATGCATGCATTACTAAACAATATGTTTTTACCTAGTTATAAAAAACGGTGCAAATTATTACACAAAGGTTCATCATTTTTCTATATAGATCACTCGTCTGCAAAGAACACGGCTTTGCCATAGTCACCATCTACCAACATGAAGAAAAACATCGATCGCATTTCGGTCAGCTAAAATTTGAACGGAGATTAGGCCTCTTTTGCGATTCGCACTCGTGTTTCTGATTTATCGTAAGTCGAACCCTTAAGTTCTCGTAGGGAGCGAACGGTTTGTCCTACACGTGGTCTTTAAAAACCCAATACTATCTTAAATTGATGGAACAACAATACCTTTATTATATCAAAATTTTCTGAGTTCGGGCGTTTTCTAAATTTCAAACCTTAGAAGTGACCGACATCAACCAAAAGCTTCGGGCACAACTAGAACTCAAATGGAGCCTACATACCAAATTTCATCAAAATCGGTCCATGGTAACTGAGGTGCGGCGGACGGACGGCCAAATTATATTCGATTTTTGGATTCTACGTACCCTGAAACGTAAGCCAACAAATATTGAGAGGGGAGGGGTTTAAATTTTTTTTCTTGGCCCACTCCAAAGGTTCATTATTGAAAATAATAAACCAAAATCAGTGACAAATATCATCAACGGAGTGCCTCTTGGATTGACCTCCTCACTTTGAAATACCCTCGAGAGATGAACGTAGATCAAGCGTTAAATTAAGAAGCGAGGAATTAAATAAACGAATTCGCTTTTTAATAATATTTTTATTAATAATATTTATAAATTTCAAATAGGTAGGTACATAAGATAGTATATTACAGTTGTAGGTACCAAGAGTTCCGCTACGCTAAGAATCGGTACCATTCTAAGTACATGCAGCACTCTTCGTGTTAACAAAACTTCTGTAGAAACCTCTATTACAAAACAAGTGAGCGGCACCTACTGTGAACATTGTGTACTCAAACCACGCTAGAAGAACAAAAGAGGTAGGTACTCTTCACTGTAACTGAAGTTGTAAAATATAAAAGTACTGTAAGATATGGATAAGGACAGGAAAATGTTGTTGTAACTTCTTTGGCGCTTAACTTTATCAGTGATAAGGAAACTAAGCTGAGCGGAGTTCGACTGGACAGCTTAGGAAGGGAGTTGAAGCAACACATAGACCAGCTTCGAGAAAATACTCTTCAAAGTAAACGAACTGTCTGGTGAGGGCCATCTCAGGTCATTCGTGATTCCTAGGGATGATAGTCCAGTCTCTAACAGCTTCGCAGGTGTTTGGTCCTTTGGTCTCCAGCTGCTCCAAATCCATCTGGTCCTAGAGGGATGTAGCTATTACTCGTGTGGACCATCTCAGGTCATTTTGGATTCCCAGGGCTTCCAGGCTGATAGTTCAGTCTCCAGCTGCTCCAAATCCATCTGGTCCTAGAGGGATGTAGCTACTACTCGTGTGGACCATCTCAGGTCATTTTGGATTCCCAGGGCTTCCAGGCTGATAGTCCAGTCTCCAGCTGCTCCAAATCCATCTGGTCCTAGAGGGATGTAGCTACTACTCGTGTGGACCATCTCAGGACATTTTGGATTCCCAGGGCTTCCAGGCTGGATAGTCCAGTCTCCAGCTGCTCCAAATCCATCTGGTCCTAGAGGGATGTAGCTACTACTCGTGTGGACCATCTCAGGTCATTTTGGATTCCCAGGGCTTCCAGGCTGGATAGTCCAGTCTCCAGCTGCTCCAAATCCATCTGGTCCTAGAGGGATGTAGCTACTACTCGTGTGGACCATCTCAGGACATTTTGGATTCCCAGGGCTTCCAGGCTGGATAGTCCAGTCTCCAGCTGCTCCAAATCCATCTGGTCCTAGAGGGATGTAGCTACTACTCGTGTGGACCATCTCAGGTCATTTTGGATTCCCAGGGCTTCCAGGCTGATAGTCCAATCTCCAACAGCTCCACATCTTTCTGGTCCTGGAGGGATGTACTTGTACTGACTACTCGTGAGAACCATCTCAGGCCATTTTGGATTCCCAGGGCTTCCAGGCTGATAGTCCAATCTCCAACAGCTCCACATCTTTCTGGTCCTGGAGGGATGTACCTACTACTGGCACTGGTACCAACCAGCCTGCTGTTCGTCCAACTTATGATCCAGCAATTATACAATTCTGAGACTCCAGGGACCTACTATTTATTGAATATGAAGGGGCATTTATTGTATTTGCTGGTTATTTATATTAAATTTATAGTCTGACATGTTGAATTTTGTAATTTTATCAATAAGGCACAGAAGTTATGGATGTAAACAACATTTTCCTACGTCCTTAACGTTACCTTGAGTCCTTGAATAATTTATTTTATGAGGGGCGAACTAAAAAAATATTTTTGTTAGCCAAGTTTTCCAGAGGAATTTGTTTAATCTTTGGCAGTTTGAATACATCGAGTAAACTATTCCGAACAAATATTTACATAAATTCTAGAAAAACTCATTAAAATTTTTTAAAATCTTGACAAACAGACCCGAATATTGTTACAAGGTTTGGCGACATGGACGAATTTTCAGGTGTAAAATTATTTGTTGAAAATCCATTGGAACACACAGCAGATTATGCTTTAAAAACTGCTGTTAAAACTTTAAAACCATTTCTTTGACAAAACGTTCAACAGTCGAATTTCAAAAATTATATCTAAATGTTATTTTATCAGCATTCATTTTCTCAAGATTCATTTCATGTTTCAAGAGTGAAATGTTTCCTAGTCTTGCAAATAATATCTATCTAATGAAAGATGATTGATTTTTCTGATGAAATGAGAATTTATGACGCTAAAGACTAAACTAGCAACACGTGTACCTTGGGCCTCGTGTATTCGGACGCAGCTGTGTATAACTAAGACTTACATCTATGACTATTGTAGCTCAGTAATAAGTTAGGTCCGCGTTCTTCTCACCTGCGATTGCAATTTAATTGCGCTCAAGTTTATTATAGTTAGTTAATTTACATCAGTTCTGCTTTAGATAGACGATGGGAGTGACAAATCAAGGAAAGCTGTCATCTCTAAGATCGTCCTAGCTAGGGTATTACGATTGGTTACACTACATGTGTACTTAAGGGTTTACTCAACAAAATTTGTAAATACACGTGAGTAGGTACTAGAGGTATTTTCACATCACGCTATACAGATGGAAGAACTGCTACCGGATGGTTGACTGGATTATGTATCTCATCACAGACCCAATGAGGAATTCGAACATAGGCAGGTACCTGAGTGGTAGAGATGGCTCTTTCCATCTGGAGCCGTTACTTAACTGAACCTAACCCAAGTGTGTCGTTTTAGGAACAGTTACACCCCTCTGAAACTACAGTTCCAATGGAACGCTTAAACTCCAGTCCACTTCTCCCTTTACACTTCAAGGATCCAGTTCTATCCAAGTTCCCCACACGATTTATTTCATAAAATACATACACACTCTCTGATACCACAATACTCACCATAGACAACGATATACACCTCAGACAATATTCATTTTTGGTTTCAAAGACAAGTTTCTGAAGTTCAGGATACTTCAGGAGCTACATGACTTACTAGAGAGTTCCTAGTGGGTTTGGATACGGCGTGACATATCACACACACACACACACACACACTCTCAATCCAGCGCCGTATTGTGATAAGAACGCGCCGTATCCCATCCGGCGCCGTAATATTACGGTAGAATACGTCACTATGAGGCAATCCGACAAGCCGTATTGAAAACATGGCGGATGATCCGGCTACGGCGCGCCATATTTCAGCTGAAACAAACCTACTAGGAACTCCCTGATGAAGTAAGTTTGCAATAGAGGTGATAATGGAAAGTCTAATGCTTTCTGTACTTCTGCAGCCAAAAACCAAAGTTGGCTACGCAGATGGCAGCAGATTCTGTTCCATTGCCAACTGTCACCTAGGATGAATCGCTTAATTGTAACTGTTACTAGTTACTGGAACGTTTTTATCAAAGACGAAAATTTCGTAGAACTTTCCATGAAAAAAATGGAAGTGGATCCGCCGAAATCCGAAGAAGCCCGATGGCGCTGTAGAGAAGACTGCTTTGGAAACCTCAGAGAGAATAGAGGATAAGGATGGCCTAGCGAGGCTTGGAGAAGATCCGTCAATGGCAAATCCTAGAGTGAAACGAAAAGAGTGGCAGCCAGCCCTTGAATCTGCTCCCAAAGGAGTTGAAACAATTGAAGAAGAAGATCCATCTCCACTAAGCAGTCCGTGAAGATACCTTTCCGGGTATCCTAGGTTTCAGGGTAAATAGTTACGATTGGATGGAACCACTGATTCAGAAGTCCTCCGGAAACAATTAGGTAGGGTAATACCATTATCATTATTAATGCGATGTCTCACAGCCAGAGAGAAGTAAATAGGCAGAGTAACCAGAAGTGGAAGATCAGAGAATCCCAGATGGAAATACACTTTCATGAACTTTAAAGCTGCATATGAGAGGTTGACTTTACCGTCCTCCAGGAGTTCGAAATTCCCTGAAAATTGTACCGTAAAGTAAAACTGAGTATGAGGCGAATCGTAGGTACAGGTAACGAAGAAAATGTTTGGAGCGGTTCGAGACCTTTGATGGATTGTCTTTGCATGACTCCTGATCAACATGGCCTGGAGAAGATGGTAAAGCAAGCAAACTTCAACGAGAGGTGAACTATGTTCTATAAATCCACAGTTACTTGTATTTGCACATGACATGAGCTCGATTGCAAGAACTGTCTTCAGCTTAGGTGACGCATTTGAGTCCCTTAAAGGAAGAAGAAAACTGCGACTTTTGAAGGGGCTCCAGTAGGCAGAGTTCGCTTCCCACAGTTTTGATATCTTTGGATCTCATCAGAATAAGTAATTAGAAATTTCCAAATTTCATGCTGAAAACCCACCAATTCTTCCCGCCTTATACGGACATACAGGTAGGATCTGTAATGTTTCATTTACTTCCCTAGTTTAATTCTCCAATAAAGAGACACAAAGGGGAACCCCTGAGTGAGTCATCAAATGGTAGGAAGAGTGAGGTACGGGGTAAACACGTCAGACTGACGTCACCCTCCTCTACTCTCCCCTTACCTATTACTTTTACCTTACATTATACTCTAACAATTCGACTTGATCATTTCTCTCTCCTTCGTCTCATTTACAAGCCCAAGTTCCTCAGAAGCATCGGTAGCTGTCAGATCTCTGGCCTCTGCTCCCATCTTACCTAGGAGTTGTCTTCCCTAACTAGCCACTCCCGCCGGTCTGCGATATTCGCGCCAAGGTCCGCGGCTAGAGTCAACTATTATACACTCCTTCCATCGGTGAGCAGTAATGCGCCGGGAAGCCAGTGTACGATAAATCTCCTGCATCCTTGTTGAGTAGGGACCAATAGAAATCAACAAGCCATGAAGAAGACAACACGCTGACATAACAGCATCAGTTGGAGATGAGTAAATATTAGAATCTCGATAATTCCAGGGTCTTACACAACCGGTAGCAGTATCTTCATCTGTCAGCTTGGAAAAGTATTTGAACATCGAGGTATCCCACGAAAATATCAATTATTCCAATGTATAAGGATTATCTACATTACACGGTAAATACAGAATAATAAATTGATCTTCATCTACTGGTATACACTTATTAACAGAGATTAAATAACAACATTTCTTTGGCTAAAGGTTTTTCTAAAATTTACAATCAACAAAAACGGGGATTCCAAGATCAACGATCCAAGTTCCATTTACGAATATTATTGAGCTTGTAAATAATAATAGACCAATTTTCGTAGTTTCTTCTAAAAGAGACGAAGCAGGGAATCAAACACAATGATATTCGTCAAATCAACTCAAATCATTTTAGAAGATCGATACTTATCAGACACTATCTAGATAGAGACCTACTTAACTAGTTTTATTATATTATAGTCATGACCTTGAAGGCAGAAGTGATAAACACGTTAAAACAGGACGTACGCATGAAAATTCTTAATTCAGTAGATCAGTAGAAAAATGAAAAATTGCGCTAAAAAAGATATTTAAATATTCAATCGGTTATAGGTGCCCAACGCCGATTTCTGTCGTCGAAGTAGTTATGAAAAAGATGCAATTGTTGCAAATTGAGATGTTGGTTTGAAGGAACGTGGTAAGCGACTAAATCACACACCTAGTTGAAGTTGTAATACGCTTGTCTATAAAGCTGGGTAGTTCATGATAAAAGGATAACAGAAATGACGATTTTTTGAACTTTGTTTTAGGCAGAGGTAGGTATGCACATCAGAATCGCTGCAGACCTCCAACAGGGCTCCCTATTGTTTCGTCCTAGCCAAGCATAGTTCACCATCTTTTCGGCAATGGAGATAATTCCTCTCATATTGCTCAGCAAATCATTGGAGCTCCAGATGGATTGAAAAGGGAGAGCTCTGCTATCGTGCAATGGATTTTAAGCAAAATCCAAGGGGACGTTGCAAACTCTCACGAAAACCTAGTTAAAATGAACACAGCGGATCTTAATGATAATTGACAAGCAAAACTGAAAAACCCATCAAGATAAAACTGCGACTGATGGCTGCTAACAGGGTGTACTTTGCCAGTCTCTTCTGGTTTTGGCTTTTCTCCCGTTCCATCATACCCTGCATAAGGTATTGGTGCGCGACCTGTGCCTCAAAGACATGGTTTCTCAAATGACATTCGAGTTGATGAATAGATTCGAGCGAAAAGTTTTACGTAGAGACGGCTCCACACATTCACTGAGCACCGAGCAACTCGGCGAATACTCGCCTAGGTAGGTACTCGGCGACTGGAGAGCTCACATTCGGAGTTCGTCCTGCGCATCAGCTTGTAATCCATAATAATCAACGAGGCGATCAAACGAGAGATCAATTTATTCAGGGAAATGTAAACTTCGGGAACACTCACTTCCTGAAAAACAGGGAATTCCCATTTTCAAGGGATCAATAATACATCGCGCCTCCGAGTGGGATGGGCATTACAGGTTTTCATAAAAATGCACCAACCATGGAGATTGTTACTGATCCAAATTCCTAAATAGGAAACCTTGCGATGTGCTAAACTTTGGCAACATTTCAATTATATACCTTCAGCAAAAATGGAGCGGGCCAGATGCTCGCTACTAGGCGAATATTTGTCTCCTTTGAAGTGGGCAAATAACCGACTCTGGCGAGCACTGAGCGCCGATCCACACCACTAGGAAATCGGCGAGCATCGGCTCGGTGCTCGGCGAATGCCGAATGTGTGGAGCGGGCTGAAGAGAGAGGTGGCAGCGACTCTTTAATGCAGAGCTCTATGAAATGTATGACGATCCCTCCAGCCTCACATATCATCAAGTCAAGCAGACTGAGGCTGGTTATGTAATTCGATGGCGAGAATATCACTTGAAGACCCAGGAAAAGATGGCTTGATGGGGTTGAAGAGGATCTGAGGCTGATGGACCTTAGAGCATGGAGGACGATGACTAGGGATCGATTGGTCTGGCCGAGCATTGTATGTAGAGGCTGTCAAGGTTCAAAATGAGAGACGGCAGACGATTGAAAGAAAACTGACCTGTAGATCCTTTTGTCTGAATTCCAGTAAGCTAGAGGGTACCTGGAGGCGGCTATTTTCCTTGGTGACTACAAATGACTCCAGAAGGTTTGTCAATCTCCCGGGGATTCGGTTTTCTGAGGACTTCAGCGGATGAGGAAGGTCCATCTGGGTTGCTCGTAATATACCGAATAAATCTCGGGGGTCGAGATCTTGCCGAAAAACATCAAGGTCGCCCTTGGACCAGCGGCCTTCTCGTCTGCGTTTTCTCTTGATTAAACCTTGAAGCTCCATGTTGGGAACAATGTTTTATGCCTTATGTCAGAGCGCGGCAGATTTTACCTTGGAGGGGACTCCACGTGCCGTGATTTTTTGGCAACGTGGACCTTACCAATTGTTTTGCCCTGTGAGCCGTCGATTAGCTTCTTCCGGAGTCGAATTGCAACGAATCGGTTTCCCAGGGAGTAATACGATACTTTGTCAGCGTGAGCATCTGACACCTTAGAATGGTGGGGTAATTTTGAAGGGTCACACAAATTTCTCGCCACGCTTAATCTGGGAAACCCCACATTTGTTGACAACTTATGGAACGTGTGGAATCTCCGCTCTACCCACATTGCCCTCGATACAAGCAAATCCAATTCCTGCTACCTACCAGGCAGGCAATGGGGTATTTCGGTGGGTCAGAAATTCAGGTTTTTGACCTCAAATTTGGATTCAGCACCCTTGAAAACCTATATACTACAACTTTAAGCCCAATGATACTATAACATGTGGTAGAAAAATTAATTAAAGAGATCACACGTTTGAAAAAGGCGGGGGCCGCTATAAATGCACACACACTAGGCAAGGACTACACCGCGGACTACGCCGCGCGCGTGTGAGTAGAATTTTGTAGTATCCAAGACGTCCTCCAAGGGTTTCTGTGCATGGATACTTTTTTCAAAGACAGTTGGCTAGCTACGTCACGATTGGCTAGCTACGTCACACCGTTTAAATCTTCAACTTTCCTTAGCTTCTCTGATTTTTTAAAAACATTTTCTCGACGAACAGACCCGATTACCGTTATTCCCGAGCCTTACTCTTTTGAAAATAGAAATAAAAAAAATTGACCGAAATACCCCATTCTGGAAGTTTCTCACATCGCCACTTGAGATATACGAGTTTTAAACAGGTGTTAACTCAAAAACAACTATTTTGGTGTCGGTTAGTTGTTGTTGCAGGGTCTTCAATTGCGAATGTCGCTCACCACGTTATTCAAACTAACCCACCGAAATTCCAATCTCAACACCATTTAGGCAATTTATATTAATCTTGAATCCGTCCAGAGGTTCCCCGTTCACTCTGATCCTTGACAACCCTTAAAATTAACAGACTAGTTTCATTTACAATACTTTCCATTCGGACTGCCGAAGTCACGTTTTTCTCTGTGCGCGTTCTTCAATCAGAAATCATCTCTCCATTCTGGTAACTATTATGCGTCGACCTTGTCCCCAAAACGCGATAAATATTCGGCAAAACAGGGGTTCCCCTCACCGGGTAGACCCTGATTTGTGGAAACTTACTTAGTTTTAATTGAAGGGACTAGGGCATCACAGTTGCTTGACGAAAAACGTTTCCAAATAGGTGGTACTTAGTATAAATGTCTTTGGAAGTTCTTATATGTTGACGATATTGTCGTTGCTGTGCGTCGTTGCTTTGAGTTTCTGTTGCATCTGCGCCAGCATATCTTGCATCCGTCGGATCTGTAATGATAAAAATCGAATCAAATTAACGGGCATTTATTATTGTTGAATCCAGTAGATAAATAAAGAGTCCTTCCCTCTTCTGTGCCAGTGGCTAAGTTGTTTTGTAAGTACGTGTATCCCTTCAATCCCTTCCCCCTATCCCTATCCCTTCAATGCCTTCCCCTAACTAAGAGAAAATAATCTCATCATCAGTCTCGTAACTCGATGTGGAACCCTCAAGCCAAAAAAATCCGTTCAATTGCGTTTCATGCTAATTCAGTTGACTATTTTCATAGCATTTACTTATTCGTAATCAATTTCTTGTAACGTGTTTGTCAATATTAGTGACGAGTTTTGGACTGGCTCACCGTGGGGGCGTATTTTCGTGCGACCCCCCCCCCCCCCACTTGTCGTGTATGTAATACACACTCAGGCGAGGGCTACTTGTAGTACAGTAAAAATAGCACTTTTGATCGGAACTAGTTCGTCTAAAGTTGAAAGTTGGTGGAGATGTTCCTTTTGGCACCAAATTGTGCTAAAAAAAAAAGTCTCTAGCGATTGGAGGGGTAGAATTTCGGAAAAACCACGAAATTTTGGCCCTTTTTTCCTTTTTGGCTTACAGCTCCATAACGGTGCATCTGACAGAAAAATTCATAGTACACAAATTAAAGATCATTAAATTATTCTCCAATGAGCTACTTAAACATTAAAATTGGTTCAGCGGTTCAGCCGCAATCGCTCGTCAAAGATCGGCGATTTTTAGGAACTTGGTTGAAAAGTGGTGTATGCTCACGTTCAAACACTTCTAACTCAAAAACTGCTACTCCAAATTAAAATTGTCACTGAATAAAAGTGGTACAACATCAAATTCTGCGATAGATGGGCTCCTATTATTTTTATTGCCCCGTTCTGAACCAATTTTAATGTTTAAATAGTTCATTGGACGCATGATTTAATGATCTTTAATTTGTGTATTGATAATTTTGGTTTATTATTTTCAATAATAAGCCTTTGGAATCGAGCAAGAAAAAAATTTTTTTAACCCCCCCTCAAAATTTGATGTTTTACGTTTCAAGGTACGTAGAATACGAAAATCGAATAAAAAAATTTCCGTCCGTCCGCCGTACGCCGTACGCGGCACTTTTCTTAGCAACACTGGACCGATTTGGTTCAAATTTGGTATATGGGCTCCATTTGTGGTCTAGTTGTGCCGCGAAGCTTTTGGTTGATGTAGGACACTTCTAAGGGGTGAAAATTAAGGGTTGAAATTTTCAAGAGTGCCCTAGCTCGAAAACTCTCGAAATAAAGGTATCGTTTTTTCATCAATTTTAAATAGTACAGAATTTTTAAAAATTTTTTAAAAAATGTCCCTACGAGTATTTGAAGGTTTTCCTTCGATAAAACAGAATCATGAGTGTGAATCGCAAAAGAGGTCTAATCTCCATTCAAATTTTATCGGACTAAAATGCGATCGCTGTTCATTTCTTCGATTTGTATACAGTTTTGCCTTCTGCGTAACCAGTAATCAAATTTCCATATCAAGCTTTCTATTTTTCGAATCGAGTGTGAAGCGTTTAGTTCTTTCTAATAAACTTGATTGTGAAGGTGTGAAGCCATTATAGTGTGGTAGGTAGTACCTACCAATAGTTGGTAGGTAAAAAAAAGTTGGTAGGTAAAACAATGTTTGTAGGTAAAAAACGCTGCAAATCATTGCTCACTGATCAGATCACTGATCAGCTGAGTGAGCTCCGAAGCCATTTTCAATCCTATTGAATGGAGGTGCTCTTCCAGGCGTCTCCAGCATTCGAGGGTATCTTCTTCACTCCTCACATCACTGATCAGCTGAGTGAGCTCCAAAGCCATTTTCAATCCTATTGAATGGAGGTGCTCTTCCAGGCGTCTCCAGCATTCGAGGAGATCTTCTTCAATCCTCACATCACTGATCAGCTGAGTGAGCTCCAAAGCCATTTTCAATCCTATTGAATGGAAGTGCTCTTCCAGGCGTCTCCAGCATTTGAGGAGATCTTCTTCACTCTTCAGATCACTGATCAGCTGAGTGAGCTTCGAAGCCATTTTCAATCCTATTGAACGCAGGAGCTGAAATTTGAGAGGGAAGGTCAAGGGAGAATACAGATGGTGGTAGGTGCTATTGATGGAGAACCAGTGATCTATACAGAAGGATGATCTATACACAAAATAATAAACCTTTGAGCAATGATTTGCAGCGTTTTTCTGTCAGATGCACCGTAATGGAGCTGTAAGCCAATAAGTGAAAAAAAGGCCAAAATTTCGTGGTTTTTCCGAAATTCCACCCCTCCAATAGCTAGAGAGTTTTTTTTAAACACAATATGATGCCAAAAGGAACATCTCCACCAAGCTTCAACGTTAGACGAATTAGTTCCGATCTTATCCCCTTATTAAGCCTATTTTTACTGTACTATTATTGCAAGAAACGGAAGAACCAATCAATTCGTGGTGACATCCTCCTCAATGACAACACGAGGCCCTACACTGTCTTGTTCGAAAATTGAAAGAAATGCATTGGACTCCACTTGAACATCCTCCCAACAGCCCCGATCTATTCACCTAAGATTTTCACTCGTTTGGGTGGCTTAAAGTAAAAGCGATAGGAGGCCAAAGATTTGATGACGATGAAGGAGTGGAGGGGTTTGTGCGGAATTGGCTTCAGATCCAACCTTCTCTTTTAACGATATAACAAACTCTTTATTCGCTGGGAAAATGTATTTTGAAAACAAAAAAAAATGGAAAAATGAGATGATTTTTTTTTTAATTTAAAAAAATGATATGGGTTTTTTGTGTAATACAAATTTTTTAAACAAAAAGTCCCGTTTATATTTGATCCACCCTTGTACTTTTTGTGAGGCAGCTATACTGCCCACCCTACATGGTTGACGTTTTTTCCATTAAGCGTGGAAGTTTATGGTATAGGAAAATATGGTCTATTATGGTCAATAGGAAAATAGATTTGTACCTACAGGAGGTACGAATTGTGATTTTACACTCGAGTCCTGCATTTAACGCGGCTGTGATTCTCCAACAGTAGCTCTACCTAAGAACGGGTAGAACCGGACAGTAAAGCCAAGTTTGGCAGCACAGCTCGGTACATCGCTTACTGCATGCGTAGGTACCCACCTCTTCATCTTTCTGCAGTAGTAACCGATCCGTTTCAGTGATCATTGTGGGGTCCAGGTTGGGAGGGACCGAGTCTCGCTTCAGTTTCCTGTAAAACAAGAATAAATTAGTTCACGAATGAAGTCGCGACATCGGAACTACCATCAAACATCAGCTACCTAACAATATTATTGATGGGCCCCGTGTAGGTAATTGGGGATTTGGCATTCAGAGCACTCTCAGAGCGGGGCTGGGAGGCCCAGGACCGTTGCACATGTACGTGCTATTCATACTAATGAGGATGGAACAGCAAGTGCTCAGAACAGAACCTCGTAGTCACTGTCACTAAAACTCACTTTGTAAGATGCACTAAGGGCCTAAAGGGGTGATAACATTCTAGACCACTTTTTTTAAGAATTCGAATCAATAATAATAATTAATTTAATGTAAAAACGTCTGCCAAAGTGTGGCACATAGCTTCCTCGTATCCACAACCCGATTGTATAGATGATCCGATGCATAGTAGTTGATCTCAAAACATCGATCTCTAAGTACCTTCCACTACCCTCATAGGGGACCATCTACATGCCAATCAGAACAATCCTAGAAAATTTCATCAAATTCGGATGAAAAATGTGGGTGTTATGGCTGTTACAAGGATTTTACGTTTGCGCATGCACAGAGCCTACTGTCAACTTTTCAATGGGGACCATCTACAACCTAATCCGCAAAATCCCTGAAAATGTCATCGAAATCGGATAGGAAATGTGGAAGTTATGGCTGTTACAAGGAATTCACGTTCGCGCATGCGCAGCGGCTACTATCAGTCCGGGAGTGATGATTTGCATTGGGGACCATCTACACGCCAAATCCCTGAACATTTCATCGAAATCGGACAATAACTTCGTATAGTGATGCCGGTTACAAGGATTTCATGACAGACACAGACAGATAGACACGGAACCAAAATTGTTTAGGAAGGTCTGAAACGTGAAACGCGAGTGGAAATTTCGATTTTGGAGAACTTTTTTTTTTAACCATGAAAAGTGAAAACAAAGCTTCCGCTACCTTGGCTGACTCGGAAGCAAAACACTCATAAACAATGGATAGAGTAATCGTTAAGAAAAGAAGTAAGTCGGTAGATAACAAATTGTGTCATGGACGGAAGAGAAGAGTTTGCGGAAACCACTGCAAATTATTACACAACGGTATTGTTTGTCTGTAGGTACATACAGGGTGTCTCAAAAGTTGTTACCCCCTGCTAAAATCGTTACGTGACAAGGAAAAAAAATCTTTCTTTTTGGAATCTATGTATTTTTTTGTGAGGATCTCAAATAACGTATTTTTGTGCACGTGTCTGAATTCGGTGGAATACGGCGATGAAATTTTTAAAACTCCTTGATAATGGTCAGAACTTTAAGAAAAAAAAGAGTCAAACCAAAGGAAGGCGAAGCTTGGGTTTTCCACGCCTTTAAAGCAGTATTTCGCTGTAAAACCCCAAATCTGGAGCTAATTTTCAAGCTAAAATGTTTTGAAAAGATAATTAGTATTTTTTAAAGATACTACATAATATGCAGTATTATATATATTATATATAATTATATCATTATATAATTTTTTAAATTTTTTGAAACACAGAACGTGGTAGGAAATTTTCAGATTATACTCTCAAAGTGCTTAAAATTTCGAAATATCTGGTAGGTTTCAGCCTCCATTTAGTAGTGAAAACAATTTTTAACCACCGTAGGTCTTTCACACCCTAATTCTACAGCTAATAGACTTTGAAAAAACCACATTACATTTCATTTTTAGTCACTTTGCAAAAACGGATTTTTTCCCACTCCCGCCCCACTGAGGCACCTGTCGACCTAGTGGACGAGCACCTTCACCCGCTGTAAAGAACACGGGGTTTCCATTATTAGTAGCTACCATATCACCGCGCAAGGTTCAATAAAATAAATTTAGAAGGCAGAATAAGAATAAATTCAGAAAGAATAAATTCAGAAGGCTGCTGTGCGAATTTTGGGTCGGAGGGCCCCCAGGACCCCTTGTCGGCCGTTGTTCGCCAGACTGGGATTAAGAACCCTTCCTGCTTTGCTGGCAGAAGCTCCAGTCGTCAGAGTCAGATTGAACGAGGGAAATTTCGCGCGCCAAAACTCACACACGACACAAGACACTCTGGAGACTTGGTCACATCCCGACACCGCCTAGCCCTCACCCAGAAACGCAGCCCTGACTACCTAGGTGTCAGGCTCTTCAACCACCTACCCAAGGATGTCAGGGCCCTTCCACTCCGACGTTTCAAAGTTGTTGTGAGGGCTTGGCTCGTTGGACTAACGCCCTACTCACTTGATGAGGTGTCCGGAAATCCGTTTCCATGATTGTGTGTGATGTCACTTTTTAACGTTCTTAAGATTTGGTTAATAGTTATGGACATTTTTTTATATCTTTGTTGCTGTACCTAATTATTTAAGAGTTTGTTTTGTTGACTTGTTGTGCCTAATGACTAGAAATTGTTTGACGTGTGTTATATACCTACTTTACTTTGTATGCTCAACACAAATAAATTGAAATTGAATTGAAATTGAAATTGAATATCAATCTACCTGGGCTAATCGATTTACCATCACCAGTGGTTTACGCAAACGCGATGTTCCACAAAATGGTGAGCTATCATTTAATGGACAATCGAGCTACTCTGGGCCCCATTTGCCTTTCAAATTTCAGCCAAACATGTCCATTCGGTCGTGACTTATGTTTGATGAAAATGAAGTTTATACTGTGTTTAAACTAACCCGTACACATTACTGAATTTGGACAGCACAGGTTTGCCAGGAACAAGGAACTAAAATTATCAAGAGAGATTTCTAGATCCCACATCTGCGATGAGACAACCTCTTGGTAACATTCTATGTGAATCAGGCAGGTAGCATTTAGTGGAACGTTAAGCTCACCCTCGCTCTCGGAAGGCCTGCTGTGAGATCTGGGAGATGCACTGAGCTCTGAAGTTCTCGTAGTGGACGTCTTCAGTCACATCCTTCAGGTCTTGCATGTGCGTCGTGATGAGCATGTTCCTCAGCTTGTTGAAGTCGCTGTGTTTCGGATTTTCAACTGGAAAAGAACAAAAAAATTCATGTATTCAAACACCAAAAAGGAGTATCTGGCACAAGAATCACAAGCGCCTTTGAAGCCTGATACTTAGTTCTGTGGAGGGGGGGATTGTATGATTGAGTTAGTTTACTAGAATAATCTTATGAACTTTCTATTCCACCCCCAGGAACTATACGTTCGCCAGAATAATTTTCCTTGGTGAAATCCAGCCCAAGGACAATGGAGGTAATATGTAAAGATATAAGGAAATATTACCCTGTAAGCATTGAGGCTTCCAGCGAGTAGTAATAGTAAGTAAACAACCATCCAGGTTGGATTTTCGTCCGACTGCCATTCCTGGCGTCGCAGAAGTCATCAGCTGTCTTCAAAATGGAAGATCAGAATTTGTTCTGATGTTTCGCTCAGGGCTTCCCATTGCCTCACCGCCCTGGGTTGGGACTAGAGGGGACCGAGCCTGGCTTGCACGAAAATACGCTCCCGAGCCGAGCCTCGAACTGACGGCCCCCCACCCCACGGATGGTCTGAGACTCGTTGCTAAGAGACGCACGCCGTAACGAGCACGGCTTCCAACTAGTATTAGGGAGGTCGAAGAACTATTAGATCAATGGATTTGAACCACGAGAGTAAACGAAGCAAACTTGAAAGAATTCAGGTAGGTACTTGTAGTTCGTTGTCCGCAATAAGACTGGACTACCTCTGAGTCGCAACTCGATGGAACGAATTCGTTCCATCAAATCACGACTCAGGTGTCAGAGCAGCTGTTGCTCTGTCACACTCATCAACACTTGGGTATTGCAATCACGGGAGACCAGCCATCTCAGGTTACATTTTCGTCCAATTCCAGGCGTCGCGGACATCATCAACTGTCTTCCAAAGAAAAGATCAAAATTCAAACCCGCGGGACCACAAACTCCCAAGGTTATAATTTCGTTATACTTACTAACTTCCAGCTAGACCATACACTACAATCAAATATCAACAACTTGCAAAAAGTCCAGTGATCAATACACCCAGTTTAATGTTAGCAAGTTACAGTGGTACTCACCCTCGACGACTCCCCAAGGATACTGGCGACCTCTCGTGCGACTTCCGCCAACCTCGATGACGGTGTTGCTTCCGATGACTGAGAAAGGCAGCGAGGCCTTCAGTTCTCTGTCTTGCTGCTTGAACTCCTCGTCTTCGTCGCTGTCGCACTCGGGAAACTGGTAAATCTAAATCATCAAAGCATACCTATAAGCACATCGCTGACTACTCAGAATCAGAAGCCCCCTCACTGATCAACTGGTGGATCTCTATTGAGCCATTCAAAATGCTCTCTCAGGAAGGGACCGGGTAACCAAGGACCCTGTTTCTCGATGAGTCCAATTACTCGACCCTTAAGTTTAGTCCTTCAGTTGAGTCTAAAGATTACCTAGAGTGTCCAATAACTACCTACCCAGTATAAAAGTCAACGGTACTTGAATATTAAACGGAGGCCACCATTACGAAACGCGCCGCGGCACTTATAGAAGGTTAAATTGTTATAGATGTTGTAGTAGAACTATTCTAGTATTGTAGTGAGTCGAGCGTTATCAGATGAGTCATGTGTCTAATTAATCATTTGATAGCTATTTGGCAGAATACATGTGGCGATCTGATGTGACTGCTAGCGGCGGAGACGCTTTCAACTCCATCCTGACCGACATTGCTGCGTTATGGGTTGCACAACGTCAGAACCAGGCGTCGGATTAATTCTAAACTTCACCTGTAAATCTATTAAAGTGTGTTCTTTCCAATTATGTAGTTATTTTTGGTATCCGGTACGAAATATTTCTATAGGTTAGGTGGCCTCCGTTTAATACTCAAGTACCAAGTCAACTAATACTCACTTGAATGCCGTGTTCGCCGATGTCGTCGAGTATCCTCTGCTTCAGTTTCTTGATTTCAGGGAGCGTGAGTGCGTCGGCTTTCCCGATCACCGGCACGATGTTCACTTTCTGGTGGAGGCGTTTCATCAGTTCCACGTCTATCTGCCTCAATCTAGAGGTACAGATTGTAGATAAGTAGATCATAATGTATGACAAATCGTCAAATTCAACGTAATATAATGATAACACAAAAATCGATAAAATTAGGCCCAATTCGTGGCCTAGATACGATTTCTCACTTTTTTTTTTGCAGAGAAACCGCATTTTCCCCCATAAATACCCAAATTTCTCTTCCTTAAAACAACTTTTCTCAACAAAAAAAAATGTTTCATATTCTTGAAATCAACAATAAATTTTCTGTAAAACTAGTAGATCAAGTAAGAATTGCAATAGCAGCTCGGACAATAACAAAGTTTAAAAACGTGAAGTTTTAACGTTTAACGTTGGACCTTCAACTGCTTTTCTTTAGAAATCCTGCAAGTTGTCAAAT
Source organism: Apolygus lucorum (assembly GCA_009739505.2). NCBI lineage: Eukaryota > Metazoa > Arthropoda > Insecta > Hemiptera > Miridae > Apolygus > Apolygus lucorum. The sequence goes on from CM019182.2 coordinate 50,299,281, forward strand.
TGCTCAAAAACGGTGAAATTTGGTCATCTTTCCAGAGGTGCACCCAACTTTGGGATCATTTTCAAATTTGATGATAATACGGCGCTAGAATGTGTAAAAACGTCACTTGCTTCAAGTAAATACGGCTATCGAAGGGTAGTGTGTAGCAGGGGGAGAGGATGGGGTGTGCGCATGGGTCGGAAAAACTGTTTACTTTTTATCTAAACTAGACCTCATTCTGAGAATTTTGACGCCAACCGCGACCTTCTAGCGTGAGAAGACCTTTTTCTATGATTTTTCAAAGTTTCGAATATGTCCCTCCCGCCCTGAAGGGAGGAGCGCGTGACGTCATACACATTCGAAAACTTGGAAAAATCATAGGAAAAGATCTACTCATCCAAAAAGAGAACGGCTGGTGTCAAAATTCTCAGGATGAGGTCTACTTTCGATTGAAAATTTGAAAGAAAATCAGGCCCACCCCCCATTAGTGGGTGGGCTTAACATATCTATGATTTTTCAGATTCTCCATCAAATTTGAGAATAATCGAAAACGCTGCAAATTATTACACAAAGGTTTATCATTTTTCCATATAGATCACTGGCATGAACACAGCTTTGCCATTGTCACCACCAACCAACTATGATTGTTCATGCTACCTACCTATCTCATACCTACTTCACAATCAAGTTTATTTGGAGAAAATAAAAGCTTTACAGTCGTTTCGATGAAATAAGGAGTTTCATGTGGGAAATTTGTATACTCGTTGCTAAGGAAGCAAAACTGAATACAACTCGAAGAAACGAACAACGATCGCATTTCGGTCAGATAAAATTTCAACAGAGATTAGACTTCTTTCGCGATTCACACTCGTGTTTCTGATTTCCAAGTCCTACCTTTAAGTTCTTAGGAGCGAACATTTGGTCCTACCGAGCTCCGGGTGGTCTCATTCTATTCTAAAAATTCAGTACTATCTTAAGCTGGTGAAAAAACAATACCTTTAATTCGAGAGTTTCGAGCTAGGGCACTCTTGAAAATTTCATTGAGAATGAAATTGAATGAATTGAAAGTGAATGAATTTTCTTGATAATTTTCAGCTCTTGGAAGTGACTGACATCAATCAAAAGCTTCGCGGCACAACTAGACCCCAAATGGAGCCCAGATTCCAAATTTCATCAAAATGTCCATGGTAACTAAGTAAAGTGCCGTGTAAGGCGGACGGACGGACAATTTTTTATTCGATTTTCGGATTCTAAGTACCTTGAAAAGTAAACCAACAAATTGTTTTCTTGGTCGATTCCAAAGGTTCATTATTGAAAATATTAAACCAAAAGGAGCTAAAAACGATATCAATGACGCGCCGAAGAATGTATTTAAAGACATCGGAACGCATGATTCACCCCATTAGATATTCATTTGTCAAGCAAACAACAAGATAAAGTACGACAACTGTTCATACTGCTCTCCATTCGAAGATAAAAATGTAGAACGTAGAACGTTCGATTCATGACTCATTTGGAAAGTCATAAACGGAAATGAAAGTATGCCTGGTTATCAACCAGAGAACCTTCTCACGTAAAATTGAAAGATGTAAAACAAAGAAATGTATCTTAAGCACTCATTTCTCTTTTCAAGGATGAAAAAGTCCACCAAAATCACCCTTTTGTCGCATTTCAAACCTTCCTGAACAATTTTGGTTTCGTGTCTGTCCGTCTGTTAGTCGGCCTCTGTAATCGCAAATCCAGGTTACAGGTAAAACTAAAGTACCAGATTTTTATGAAACTTTCAGGGTTTGTGTTGGGGGGGTAGATGGTCCCCTATGAGATTGATCACCCCCGGACCGATAGCAGCTCAAACGTGAAATTCTTGTAACCACCATAACGAGAGTTGAGGAGGCTTATAGTGGGTGAATTATTTTAAATTGTGAGGTTCCTCAAGGTACAGTTCTCGGGCCAATCCTTTTTTTATGATGTTCAATGATCTCATGAACATGGATATCAATGGTAAGGTGTTTGGTTATGCTGATGACACTGCTATTGTGTTCTAGGGCAAAGCTTATAATAATCTGATTGACATGGCAAGTTCTGAGTTATTTTTATTTCGCAAGTGGTTTGATCTTAATTTCCTGAAACTAAATGTTTCGCGTTTCTCAACATCCGGCCAGTGCTATCCTTCAGATAGTAAAGTAATCAAGAATCATGATTATAATTGTGCCTCTTTGGCTACTGATTGTAACTGTAAATCACTGCCTTTTGTTGAAAATTATAAGTACCTGGGAATTATTTTTTATGGAAATTTGAAATTTAAGAATTATATTTCATCATTGGTTAATAAGTTGCGAAAGTTGTTTCTCGTCTTTAAAACTATCAGAAACTTCTTAACAAAAAAAAAACAGTCACGAACTGTGTATTACGGTCTTGCATTCTCCTTAATTTATTAAATATGGCATAACCGTTTGGGGTGGGACATGTAAAACAGACCTAATTGCTCTGCAAACTGTTCAAAATGCATTGTTGAAAATATTACGTAACAAACTCCACTGCCAGACTACGTGAATTCAAAGTATTTACTGTGAAAAATGTGTTTTTGCTTCAATCTTGTATTCTTGTTTACAACACGGGCCTTAGGTCTGAACATGCTTGTAACTTATACCATCATATACCATAGTCTCGTCTAGTCGGTTCTCCAATATGGAATAATCGCTTGGGGTGGAACCTACCCTTCTAATTTGGAAAAACTACTAGTTTTACAGAAATCTATTATTAAAATCATTTATAGGAAGCCTAAACTATTTGATAGCGAATCTGTTTTTAGCATATCCAAGTTATTTTCTGCACGTCATTTATTCTTGAAGAATTTATTGTTTTTTTACCATAGAGTTCCTTCTTTGATCAATGTTTCGTCGGTCCATGATCATAATACTCGTTTTAAAGCAGCAGGGAATGTTGTAAGTCCTCTGAACCGTTTAGTTTTGCCCTCGTTATATACTCCATGTGTTGCACAACAAATTGAGTAAGGAACTCAAGTCTCCGTCTACGTGTCCGAAAGCCAAGTATAAGTCTTCTGTAATTTCCTATTTAATTTCTCTGAATCTGGTAAAATCTAACTTGATTATGAAAAGTATTTATGTTTGCTAGTGTTCTCTCGTTTATCTTTTTCATTCAAGATTTGTTAGTTTGTTGTCTTAATTTTGAGTTGCGATTGCTTTATTTTGCATTTGTAGTTTCATATTTTTTCTTAAAGTTTCATCTTGAATTTATGGTGTCGTGAGTAGCTGCTCTTGACCCGTCGCCTCGGGCTTTTAGCCTTTAGACGGGCAATATTTTTTCTGACAGTTTTATTTTGTTCTATGTACACCATTATATGATTATTTAAGTGAATAAAAACTTTTGAATTGAATTGAATTGAATTGAACATTGTCTCTGGCTTCCAATACGTCACTACCACGTTGACGAACTGAATTTTACCGAAGGAATTCTTATATTGCTGCGGTGAACTTTTTTTACCACCACAAGATTGATGTGTCTCGTTTTTGTAGTGTGTTTGGATTAAAGAAGTATTTGTCGGTAGTTTTTTCGAGTTTGGTGAGTATAGCATAGTATAGTATATTGCATAGCATATTTATTTGGTGTGAGGGCATATTTGGGCTTGAAACTTCGTATAACTTAAATTCGAAATTTTGTCTCCAAAAAAATTTTTTTTTAAATTACTTACTAAGACTCCGCCAGGGGACACAAGTTCGTAAGAGCCTTGGTGGGCAAGGTATTGAGATAATATGTTTTCTTTTTTTCATAAGACTTTGTTTTCTATCCTATTCTTTGTATTTATGATGTGTATTTGATTGCCAAATAAATAAATTAAAAAAAACTTCTCCAGTTCCTTTCAGAATTATGCGATTTTCAGGGATTGGGCGGTTGAGTCTCTGATAGTCCCACATGAAATCTCTCAGGATCAGTTTAATGGTTGACACTGCTCATGCACAAACGCGAAATCCTTCATAAACATTAACTACTGCGGTCACTATAAATATCATTGATATTCGATCAATTAATTTTAGGGAGGTAATTGGAGATTGAAGTTACGATTATCCATGCAATCGTGTAATGAAAAAGAGAAAGCTATGTGTCACACCCCCTTTCAGACTTTTTATTTCTAATGCGCAGACCCCGTTGAAAAGGCACCTCTGGAGAGTCGTTCACTCACCCGTGGCCGTAAGGAGGAATGAAGTAGAGGCAACAGTGAACTCGGTTGTCCTGGATGTTCTTGCGGTTGAGGCCGCTCTCGTCTGTGAAGTACTGCCGGAACTGGTCGTCGATGTAGTTGACCACCACTTTCCAGCTGTCGTCGCAGTTGAGGGCGTCTCCGAATCCTGTCCAACATAAATTAAATTACGGTGTTAAAATATTGTCAGAGACAATCCACGTCTCTAGTTTTCAAGGTTAACATCAGACGATTGCAATCAAAACCCTGTTTTCAACAAATTCAGATATTTTCTCAAGAAAAAACGGGATAGTTGGACGATATTTAAAAAAACGTCTGCCAAGTTGGGTGAGCAGTAAAGCTTCCTCACTCATTGTAACATGGACGTATAGAATCAGTTGGCGAAAAAATTATGATTCAAAGAGTTATTGAAAGATGCAAAAGAGACTGTGATGAGGGGTCAATTTGGTTTCAACATTAATTGACCTGCAGACCACAACATTTGATCACACAATAAAAGAAGCAATTTACACGGGAACCTGGAAGTAAGTGTGGGCACGAGTAGTATGATATTTGTATTTTCAACGTAGAATTTTATTTAGCGGTCCACCGTCTAGGACCTAACCCACACAATCCCTGAAAATTTCATCGAAATTGGTTGAATAGTTGCGGAGTTTTGGTTGTAACAATAAATTTAAAGTTCGCGCATGCGCAGCGGCCATTGCTTGACCAATTTGATTGAAACTTATAGGGTGTCTCTTAGAAGTTAGTCCCTAACTAACCTCCAAATTTGAGCAAAATCGGTTCATTAGAAACCGAGAAACCGAGATTCCAGGAAATTCACGTTTGCGCATGCGCACTCGCTCCTATTGGTCCGAAGGTGCTGAAATTGATAGGGGACCGTCTAGGACCTAACTCGCACAATCCCTGAGAATTTCATCAAAATCGGACCACAGGTTAGTATAGTTTTGCCCGGGACAAGGATTGACCACAGACAGACCGACAGACAGACAGACACGGAACCAAAATTGTTCGGGAAGCTCTAAAACGCAAAAAGCAAGTGGAAATTTTGATTTTGGAGGACATTTTTTTTTCACTTCTTTCACGAATACAAAGCGTCCCTACCTTCGGTAGTGAGGAAGCAAAAAATAATTTCTGTATAATCTTTATAGAAGTAAATAATTATATTCGAAAAACTCCAAGAAACTCTTCCGACAAAAATCAGGCTACCTCCATTTTCCTTTGAACATTCTCTATTATTATTATTATAAAGATGAAGATTTTATGACGATTTTATTTTATTTTAATGAAGATGTTTGTTTGCTAGCATAGTGTGATAACCAGGGGTGGTTTTAAGGTGAAATCGGATGTTTTTTAATGACAGTTCGCATTGCAATATTGCAAATACCTGCTCAGTTCAGTGAAATATTCACGTCACGTGTATCAGCGTGAAACGTTGATAATCCCCCATTATTGCTTCCGAGTCTACCAAGGTAGCGGAAGCTTTGTTTTCACTTTTCAAGGACGAAAAAAAAAGTTCTCCAAAATCAAAATTTTCACTCGCGTTTTGCGTTTTAGACCTTTCTGAACAATTTTGGTTCAGTGTCTGTGTGTCTGTGTGTCTGTCTGTCTGTCTGTCTGTCTGTCTGTGTGTCTGTCATGAATTCCTTGTAACGCGCATAACTATACGAAGTTATTGTCCGATTTCAATGAAATTTTCAGGGATTGTGCGGGTTGGTGTGTAGACGGTCCCCTATTAAATTCATCATCCCCGGACTGATAGAAGCGACTGCGCATGCGCAAACGTGAATTCCTTGTAACGGCCATAACTTCTACATTTTCCATCCGATTTCAATGAAATTCTCAGGGATGTTACAGATTAGTATTTATATGATCCCCTATGAAAATCACCACCTTCGGACTGATAGGAGCCACTGCGCATGCGCAAACGTGAATTTCCCTGTAACGGCCATAACTTCCACTTTTTCTACCCGATTTCGATGAAATTTTCAGGGATTATGCGGATTAGGTTGTAGATGGTCCCCAATGAAGATCACCACCTTCGGACTGATAGTAGCCATTGCGCATGCGCAAACGTGAATTTCCTTGTAACGGCTATAACTTCTACATTTTCTACCCGATTTCAATGAAATTCTCAGGGATGTTACAGATTAGTATTTAAATGGTCCCCTATGAAAATCACCACCTTCGGACTGATAGTAGCCACTGCGCATGCGCAAACGTGAATTCCTTGTAACGGCCATAACTTCTACATTTTCCATCCGATTTCAATGAAATTTTCAGGGATGTTACAGATTAACTTGTTGTGATGTTTTGAGAGTAACTGCTATGCATCGGATCATCTATATAATCGGGTTATGGATACGAGGAAGCTATGTGCCACACCCACTTGGCAGACGTTTTTTTTTATTTGACAGCCTCAAGTAACAACCCACTCTTGGAATGTAAGCCAGCCTAAGCCCATCTCCTGAAAATAGCGAAATCCGTGGTCCAGCCGGGAGACGTTCCGATCGCGGGTGGTTCCAGAAATAACAGTCCGTTCCACCGACTAACTGCAGAGGCAAACAAAAGCCCGAGAAGGGCGCACGCCTCTTTATACACGTGGACTATCTTTATACACGTGGTAGCTTGGAGTACCTTCATAGATGTATCTGTAACAGCCCGAAGCTTGAGTGATGACTGGTGAGTGGGAGGAGGCCTTTAACGACCAACGCCTTTTTTTTCGATGGGCGCCTGCGGGTACTTCACTTCAGACACGCACCATCGGGTGATTTATAACGACCGACACCTCCTGACGTCTGACATCACACTCCGAAGAAATATACAGAGTCACCTAAATATCACACTGTAGTAATTGAGGGAGGATTCCAGAAAAACATTTGGTAATTACATCCGAGTCTACCAAGGTAGCGGAAGCTTTGTTTTCACTTTTCAAGGTTGAAAAAACAATTTTCTCTAAAATCAAAATTTCCACTCGCGTTTTACGTTTCAGACCTTTTTGAACAATTTTGGTTCCGTGTCTGTCTGTCTGTGTCTGGAAATCCTTGCCACAGCCATAACTTCTACATTTCTCAACCAATTTTGATGCAATTTTCAGGGATTGTGCGGATAGGAGTGTAGATGGTCCCTATGAAAATAATTACCCCCGGACTGATAGTAGATACTTGTAACAGCCGTAACTTCTACATTTTTCATCCGATTTCGATGAAATTTTCAGGGATTATGCGGATTAGGTTGTAGACGGTCCCCGATAAAAATCAAGGCCTTAAAATTGACAGTGGCCTCTGCGCATGCGCAAACGTAAAATCCTTTTAACAGCCATAACACTTACATTTTTCATCCAAATTTGATGAAATGTTCCAGGATTGTTCAGATTGGCGTGTAGATGGTCCCCTATGGAAATCATCTCCCCCAGACTAATAATAGTTGCTGCATATGCGCAAACGTGAATTACTTGTAACATCTTTAACTTCTACATTTTCCACCCAATTTCGACGAAATTTCTCAGGATTGTTCAGATTAGCGTGTAGATGGTCCCCAATGAGGGTAGTGCAAGGTACTCAGGGATTGATTTTTTGAGATTAACTACTGAGCGTCGGATCATCTATACAATCGGGTTACGGATACGAGGAAGCTATGTGCCACACCCACTTGGCAGAATTATAAGTCAAAAAATTATATTGAGAGAAATTTTGAACATGTTGTCGTCTATTTCCTTTGAAATTTTTGTAACAACTCCATTTTGAGATTTCCAATGGCTACAAAAAAATACTCCTTTCCATTAGATTCAAAAATGCAATGGGGAATTCGCCACACTTTTTTTTCGAAAAACGGTTCACTGATATGAAAGAAAACCATAGTGTGCTGCTCGAAAAAACATCCAAAAAATTTAGAGAATTTAAGGAAGATGGAAATTTTAACCCTTTGCTCCACGCTAGGTGGGGAGTTACGTTCGTACACGCTAGCAGGGAAATCTCCGAACATTTATTTCAACACAATTATTAATTTATGACTGAAAGGCACGAATTGGTTTTAGAAAGTCATGGATATAGGATGAGCTTCAACTCAATACATTTTTTTTATTCAACAGGTAGGTAATAAAAATATGAATTTTGAAGTAAGAAATACATAAGTAACAAAATTTATAACTATCATAATAATCAAAATTATTATTATGATTATTTAAGATTGAGGAAACATGAAACTATATATCAAGCAAAAATACAAACGAGTGAAATCATAATAGTAGAAATAGTATGATTATAATAACAATCATATGTGTGTATCAAACTTCGCAGTCTGATTGCATACTGAAGGTAAGGTAAATAATTGTTAAGGGGATCATTGTTTACTCAGTTAAAGGTCTGAGAAAAGATACCTTGGACAATGGAGGGACAATAGTGAACCGTTCATCATTCTATTTCTGTTTTTCTGAAAATGCGGGCAAATCCCCGCCTAGCGTGTAGCTAAGGGCTAAATGTAGCGCCAATTTGTTCATGGGGGCAGCCATGTTGCAATGAAAAGGGTTTTCTAACCAAACTGACTTCGTAGGAGGATTTGTTCTCCTTATGACAGTAGTCCTACCTCTGAAAGCTTACATGAACACAGTAGCTTACGTGGTTGAACACAGGACTGCATGACTGGGAGAGGGAAAACCCAAACGCGAAAGTGACCAAAAGAAGCAATTTTCAGTTTCAGTCCAGATCAGCCTCCCTCCATTTTCGCGGTGTTATTTGACAGAGGCTTCACTTCTTTAGGCATTTTCTTCTACGGTAATTTTTTTCTTTTGGGTATTCCTGGTGTTGAACGTTGGAGTGTTCCGTAAACTAGATTTCATGTACTGTATGAATAATATACCGCACTTATGTTTTCAAATACTCCAAGCAATGAAACTAGACATTGAAAAAAGTGGGGGGCGTATACCAAACTATTTCCCTAGAGAAAAAGTTCGATAACCGCCCCCACGACCGAATTGCATTGATTCGGCCTGGGACGTTTTCTTGGGAGAGATAACTGGTGAGGCAGAGAATATCTTTGATCGAAAGATAAGAGGTTGAGGAAACCCTCAAAATTTCAAATTTGCCTTGTGCCCAAACAACAAAAGAGACGCCGCAACTCTTCTGCCTTTCATACTGCAAAATGTGAAACCAGGCACAACAATAATGAGCGATGAGTGGCGAGCATATAGTCGTCTCTCAACTTTGCAGTTTTCACATCAAACGGTGAATCACTCCCTTCATTTCGTGGACCCATCAACGCTGGCTCACACGCAAAACATCGAGTCGACGTGGCGTGCGGTTAAACGAAATATCAATGCTGGAGGAAACATCACCAGTCTTCATTCACACTTGTGCGAATTTTTGTGGAGGAGATGTGTGAAGTCAATGGGCATAGATCCATTTGAGCATTTTTTGGACTGCATCAAGAATTTGTATGACCCAACCATAGAATAATACAACACCACAATACGTGTCAGAAGTAATAATCATATTAATAAATGAATTATTTAAAACTATTAACTATGTGGGGGCGCATACCGAACTTTTTCACTAGAGAAATAGTTCGGTATTCGCCCCCACTTTTTTCAACACCTAATTTCCCAATCTTAACCAATCAAAAATTATAATTCGTCACGATTGTGCTCAAGAAGATGAAATCTAGTTTACCGAACACTCCTCAAAAAATGAAAAAGGTGGTCGAATGTGCTTGCAAAAGAGAGAACAAAATGGGGGCGGATAACGAACTACACCCTAGAGCACTATTATAGTATTTGACTTGAAAGTCCAGAATCTAAAATTGAGGCAAATCCCCATTCAATTTTGGTTACTCCGGTGACACTTAAGGTACGATTTCCCTACCGCGTCTGCGGGGGGCGGCTGCAGCTCGCGACCAGACACTCCCCACTGCTTCAGGGACAGCTGTGGAGTTCCTAAGATGTTTTCGGTGACACTAGTGACATCTTGGTGCAATTAGAGTTAAAAGTGTCGAAAATAGTGAAAAACGTGGTTATTGATTGAGAAAAGATTGGTCCTTATTCACGTGACTTCCCCTGTATCTTCCGATTGAGTCGTTGAAGGACATTTTGTGTGAATTCAAATTAAAGGTCTGATTATAAGCTTTAAAAGGAGATGCTATATGAGAGGGGTTCCGATAACTGAAAGGTGCTGCGGGGAGCAGAAAGGGGGATATTGTAGTGTGTTATTCGCGCAGAACCTGCATGAGTCTCATCAAACGTGTATTTGGTACCAACCTGGTATTACCGGTTAATTTCTTTTAAGGGTACAACTTCATAAATTAAAAATTGTACAGAAATGACTGAAAATGTGTTGGGGGGGGGGGGGGAGTGACGAGTAATTATACTCGTAGTACCCGAAACCGTTAAATAAACAATATTTGGATGGGTTCTCAAGTTAGCAATCCAATAGTTCCTATCTAGTTACTTGACTAATACTTATCTACGTACCAATGTGACTCAATAATATTAGAATTATATAATTATTAACTAGAATTGCAAATCAAAACGAACCTGGCGTGTCTACGACGGTCAGCCTGAGTTTCACTCCTCTTTCTTCTATGTCCATCGTTTTCCTTTCTATCGTAGTCGTCCTCTCCAATTTATCTGAAATTAGCCAAATAAGAATTAATAACGCCAAATCGACATCAATGTGGTCACAGTCAATTATGAAATTTGATGAAATTAATAGAACCGTAAGTGGCATTCAAGGGGATCAATCAAACGGTCAGAACTGGGTTTACACAGAATGGATTTGAGGCGAGACATATTGGAGAGCTGGAGGATAACATTGAGAGGCTGGAGAAACGTAAGAACCTCGAATTCCCAGTGAAATTCCCAAGCAGAAATGGTAGGTGACATCAACTGAGGAAATGGCGCATCTAATTTTGTTAGCCAGAGTCTCAGCATAACCAACTTTTCAGGCGAGTCAGCAAACAAATAAATAATAATAATAAATAAATAAATCAAGGATCTTTGAAGATTGATTTTGTCTGAACGGCTGAACCGTATTCGAGTTCACAGTCGGTTTTGGACGAGAAATTAGGACAATTTTTGGACGAAAAACAATTTTTGAACATGATCAAAATTTGGACAATTTTGCTTCCGAGTCTACCAAGGTAGCGGAAGCTTTGTTTTCACTACTTCAAGGACGAAAAAAAAAAGTTCTCCAAAATCAAAATTTTCACTCGCGTTTTGCGTTTTAGACCTTTCTGAACAATTTTGGTTCAGTGTCTGTGTGTCTGTCTGTCATGAATTCCTTGTTACGCGCATAACTATACGAAGTTACTGTCCGATTTCAATGAAATTTTCAGGGATTGTGCGGGTTGGTGTGTAGACGGTCCCCTATGAAATGCATCATCCCCGGACTGATAGAAGCGACTGCGCATGCGCAAACGAGAATTCCTTGTAACGGCCATAACTTCTACATTTTCCATCCGATTTCAATGAAATTTTCAGGGATTATGCAGATTAGGTTGTAGTTAGTCTCCAATGAAGGTTACCACCTTTGGACTGATAGTAGCCACTGCGCATGCGCAAACGTGAATTCCTTGTAACGGCCATAACTTCTACATTTTCCATCCGATTTCAATGAAATTTTCAGGGATGTTACAGATTAACTTGTTTTGATGTTTTGAGGTTAACTACTATGCATCGGATCATCTATACAATCGGGTTATGGATACGAGGAAGTTATGTGCCACACCCACTTGGCAGACGTTTTTTTTGTTGGACCAGCGAGTTTTAGAACAATAAGTGGATCTTTTAGAACCAATTATCCACAATTCCACATGAACTTGGTAGCGAAATCCGTTTACAGAATAAAACTACTTATATCGTTCCGTTCTCAAATGAGAAGTAATCGAAATTCGGCCCTGTAGGTACCATCTAGGCATTCGGTCTTGAGGTAGGTAGTTTATAGTAACTGTCCGTCCTTTACCTGCGACTTCGGGGATTTTTCTGTCCTTGTACAAGTCGGAGAGGAACAGAGAGTTGACGAGGGTGGACTTTCCAAGTCCCGACTCTCCGACGACCATCAGAGTGAAGTCGAATCCTCTCTTCACGGACTTCCTGTGGATCTGCTCGGGTAACGTCGCAAACCCGATGTAGTCCCTGTCCCCCTGCAACAGCAAATTTCCAACATATTCTAGAGATTCTATGATAACACTACTTAAGGGGTGAGAACCAAAGGTGTAGGCTAGGGATAGATAAGATAGGCACTAGTAGTGCCGCACTACCTACACTGCATTCTGATTTTGAAGAATTCGAATTCAAAAACACAGGACCTAATTTGATGAATATGAAAAAAAAAACATTCCAAATCAACAAAAACTCATTACACCTGTACAACCGGCTCTTTGTCAACTATCAACCGGAATGTTGGAAGCCATCCTTCTTTTGCAAAGAAAACAGCTTAGCTACATCGGTCAATCCGGTCGTTGAATAAGCCGTTCCTTTTGACATTTTATGTCTTTACTATGGCACATAAATGAAAAATCGTCACGCGGGGAGCGTTGAGGGGAGCGTTACGCAGAAATTTCTGATGATTTTCACGTACCTACAACCAATCGTTCCTAGGGAAAACTAACTTCCTCATTTTCCACCCCACAAAAATCGTTCACCACTCATTGGAAAGCTCTCATTTTATTAAACATAAGACATAAAATGTCTCTCGTGGTTGCGTACTTGTACGAAAGCTGTATCCACCGTTTGTGTTTTCAGATTTGGATCCCCAGTAAACTCATGCACTTCTGAATTTGGTGGAAAATAATTATAATTTTTATGTAGGTATCAAGTATTTAAATTGAGCACACAATTTTACATACCACGGTGTGACATGGAATCAAAGCACAGATGTCATCTAGGAGCAAACACCATGCCATGGTAATCGTCATTTTTGGCCGCGTTTCCTTAATTTTTAGGGATATAGAACAGTATTTCCCGAAATCCAAGAATCGGTGGAATTTAGTCAATTAATTGCTAAAATATCACAAGAAACTTACTGGTTTGCTCATTGCAGGGACAGGTACCAACGAAAATACGTCAAATAAACGTCATAAATCGATCGGATAGACCTTGCCCTTGGCGTTGTTTACGAGATAACACTGATAAGAATACCCCCAAACATGGACTTGATACCCCCGTACTTGATGGAGAATACCCCCGTACATCGATGTTGAGCATCCATGGGATACTCCATGCCGCATGCCCCCAAACCTTCTCTCATAATTCCATAATCTACTGTTTTTCCCTCAAGGGAGAAATTTCTTCGTGAACCTTCCATCAATAAATTATATAAATGGGGATGATTAAATGACTTTTTCCTACGCGATTCCAAATAGTTGTTATTGAATATCACAAACCAAAAGGACAAAGAAATTATTTCGACTTTCATTTAATTGAGATCATTTGTTTTAGAACTCATATTATGTACTTTATGAACTGGAGGGTTGGCAACATGATAGTGACAGATGAATGGAATGAGCTGTTCCTCCAGTACAAAGGCCTAGTAAGTAATAATGCATTATTTTTGTTGGATTTAACACGTGAGACAACTACATACAAAAACGAAGGAGTCAGAGTCTAATATGTACTTTATAATGATTAGTTAGTATAGAAAATATTGAAAGCAGACTTCAAGGATCCCAGTTTTAGTTTCCAGACTTGCCACTACTAGTGTCTTGAAATAATCCAACAAGGGTTTATTTTTTCTTCTTGTGAAAATCTTCCATAATCTAATAAATAAGTTTAACCATTAGATTTCACAATTTTGAATTTTAAAAAATCTAAAAATAAAATAACTCGGAAAGGAAGCCTCTAAAAAATTACTAGGAGGATTTTTTTTGCTGGAAATGAGCTCTAGAATCGATTATTTGCCTGTGACTTTTTTTAAATGTAACATTGTATTGTAGGAGTTGTGAATGTTACATGGTTTTAAGTTTGTGCATGAGCAGAGGGCATCATTCCGGGGGCTATTATTATTATTATTTTATTTTTATTTTACACGCCAACCCGCACAATCCCTGAAAATTTCATTGAAATCGAACTATAACTTCGTATAATTTTGCTAGTTACGAGGATTTCATGACAGAACCACAGAAACGGAACCAAACGTAGGAAGATCTAAAACGTAAAACGAAAGTGTAAGTTTTGATTTTGAGGAACTTTTTTTAAACCTAGAAAATTGGAAACAATGCTTCCGCTACCTTGTAGACTCGGAAGCGAAGAGTGCTTGTATAGAGAAATGTTGTTGCAAATTAATCGTAGAATCGATCCCTGAATTTTGGCAAATCGAGCCTGATATACCCAGCAGGGCCTGGTTGAGGGGAACCACGACTGTACGTAGCACCTATTTGAGAGATTACAAAGGAGATTTAGCTCATCAACTACCAACACCTAAAGCTGGTGTGTTCCAGTTGCATTGGAGTCAATTACGTTGTTTACCAGCGGGTCTGGTTGGGAGGTGGCGACATCGCTCTGTCACAACCTTGACTGAGTCACACTTTACACAACCTGCACAATACAAAAGCTGATTCTATCTGACACCTGATCAGATAGTTGATAACCTAACAAATTCTACCTTTTTCTATTTGAAGCATAGGAGTGTAGGTTTTGATCGTCCCTAGGTGGCGAGAGTATGGAGACTTTCTTCACATACCTACTTCTCTGGACCCGTGATTCGACAATTTTATTTAACTAGGATTTCGTAACTTATAGGAATAACTATACGATTTTTCATTGCCAAAATGATTCTAATTTTATAAAAATTGCAAAAGGTCCAAAAAAATCATTTGTTTTCCATTACAATGAAAATTAAACGCTAAATTCGCAACTCTGCGACACTAAATACGTTATACCTAACTTCTTTATTATTAACTCATACTTGATTACGAAGTATGATAGTTACGATAGCATGATTTATGTTTAGAGATTATTAAAGTTAGAGAATATTAAAGTAAGTTAGTATATGTTAGAGATTATCAAAATGCGTCCTTAATTCTGACCAATCATGTATTGTTTATTAATGTACTTATTACTGTAATTGTATAGTAGACATCAATTTATTTACCGATATGGAGCGATTTTGCAAAGATCCTACCCTACAACACGGGCCAAGCCTAATGTCGGGTAAGAAATCTGAGCAAATTGCATCCCTTCATGCATTTATATTATTGTAAAAGTGTACAAAATGGCGAAAATAAACATATCTATCTATCTATCTAGCATGATAATTCTTATAGTCCTGGAGCCAAGGCCGAAAATCGCACTTCATTTAGGGATACGATTTGACGACAAATTATGAAAATCTTGTCCATTCTGAGAGAGAAAATTCAAGTCTGCCATTCCAAAACGGTTGCTTTCGAAAATGGCGGCCATGTGAAATGTTCAAAAATCGCGAAAAATCATCATATCTCCGGGATGGATGAAAACTCCGTGAATGAGATGCTGCCACTCTTCAACGGCTGTTAACCCTCGGCAGACTCAATTAAAAAAATTGTACACTTTTTGTGCAAAAATCCACAACAATTGGGACGTCCTAAATTTTTACAGCTGGATTTTAAAAGTCTTCCAATTCTAAGCAGCTGTAAAGTCCTGGCAGAATTAAATTGAAAAATTGTCAAATTTGATTTCAAATTCAGACAATTTTGGGATGATTCACATTTTAAAACGTTGAAGTATGAGTGGTATGTAAACAATAGAGCATGGTCTGCCTTGGATAGCCCGCTGTCTTCTAGTGGCAGAATCAAATTCAAAAATTGTCCAGTTTTTTCACGTTTCAGTTCAGTCTGCCGGTAGAAAGCAACGAAGTACCGATGGCAGACTGTGTTACAAAGTTTTTACTTACGTGCTAGTACCACATGCCAAAATTGCAACTTTCCCAAAATACATAAATTTTAACCCTCAAATTTGCATTTTTTCAATTTTAGTCTGCCTCATATAAGCAATGGGTTACTGAAGGCAGACCACGCTGCTTGAGTTTCAATAAAGTAGTACAGTATTGAGCAAAAATTTGAAATATCCCAAAATCAACAAATTTTCATCAAAAATTGACAATATTTGAATTTGATTCTGCCACTAGAAGACAGCGGGCTATCCAAGGCAGACCATGCTCTATTGTTTACATACCACTCATACTTCAACGTGTTAAAATGTAAATCATCCCAAAATTGTCTGAATTTTAAATCAAATTTGACAATTTTTCAATTTAATTCTGCCAGAACTTTACAGCGGCTTAGAATTGGCAGACTTTTAAAATCCAGCTGTAAAAATTTGGGACGTCCCAAACGTTGTGGATTTTTGCACAAAAAGTGTACAATTTTTTTAATTGAGTCTGCCGAGGGTTAACAGCCGTTGAAGAGTGGCAGACTGATGAAAACATCCATGATTGGACCTAATCTCTCATTCACGGAGTTTTCATCCATCCCGGAGATATGATGATTTTTCGCGATTTTTGAACATTTCACATGGCCGCTATTTTTGAAAGCAACCGTTTTGGAATGGCAGACTTGAATTTTCTCTCTCAGAATGGACAAGATTTTCATAATTTGTCGTCAAATCGTATCCCTAAATGAAGTGCGTATTTCGGCCTTGGCTCCAGGACTATTAGGGAACCTCTTTTTTGGTCTTTCGCCCAAATACACAGAAATCTCAACCAAAACAAGGAGATCAAAATTGTGTTCATATATTATGCAATGAATAGATCACGTGTTCTTCGTTCTTCAACATCTTGGATATATAAATCGGATAGGTAATAAACCATTGCGTAATAATTCTCTTCCGTGAATCCTCCCGTTCCAACTCCATCTTCGATTCGGACAGGAGATTGAGGTTGAAATGACGACGTCCGGCCTTCTAGGCGAACAATCGAGGTGCCCAAATAGGGAAAGTATCCTTCTCCCTTCCCCCATCGCTGTTCCTCTATTATACCCTCAATCTTCTCTCTATTATTTCTCTCCTTCTCTCCAACCATCTTTCTAACTCTTTCTCTCTTCATCGGTGATTTACAGTCTTCTTTTCTCCAACGGCTTCCTCCATCGCTAGATTTTTCCTTTGTTACTTCCAAGATGCGCTTGAGTGGTCTGAAATGAAGAGTGGACTCATCTCAGATCAAAGTCGCTCCTGATGTGACTTGACAGTTTCTTGACGGTCGACAGTCTCTGAGATGGTCGTAATAGTACCTCTCAGACCACCACGGGTACCCACCAATAAGTAGGTAATTGGAACACAAACCGTTAGAGGATATTTTCTTCTTTGTCTCTCTCCAGCCATTACATAGAGTATGCATCATTTTTCAAGCGACACAGAATGAGTCTCTGAAGAGGAACATTTGTAATTGGTACTATTTTAAGGAATGAAGAAATCGCGAGATATCAATGAAAACACAACTACTCGACAAAAGCAACAGATCACAAGTCAATTAACTACTCTTTCTCTCCAAATAGTGTATCCGTCATCATCTTTGTGAATAGAAACTGATGGCACTCAATTCAGGTGCCAGAGAATTCAGTTCTACATCTTACAAGCTAAACTGGGACTCACAGGAAAGGATACAAAAGCATATCATCTTACTTGGTGTGGTCCCCAACTCCTACCTACTAACTAGTACCTGCATGCTGAACATTTCCAGCTCAGGATAAAAGGGAACGCACTAGCTACAACAAAGACGGAGGTGGTCATCTTCACGCGCATTCAACAAGGATTGATAATACGGAAATAATGACCAAACCGGAGCCAGATACTTAGGAGTCATGTTGGACACCTAAGAAGAACACATAAGAAGAACTGAAAATAGGGCAGCACAAAAAACGGCTGCTTTATGTCACCTCAAGAGAAACATAAATGGTCCCAAACCATGCAAGAGACGACTGATGATGACTGTTGTACAATCAATTCTCTTGTATGGGGCGGAGGTGTGGGCGGACGCCATGGAGGTAGGATATCTCTGACAGCGAATGGTCGCAGTTCAACGTCGAGGAGCACTTCGCATCGCCAGTGCCAACAGAACAGCCTCAGAACCAGCCATACTAGTCCTTGCAGGAGTGATCCCATTCATCTCATGGCCACAGAAAGAAAGATAATGTTCAACAGGAGAGATCAAGGAGAGCGATCCCGTATTGCCAAAGAGGAGAGAGAGCTCACCATGGAAAGATGGCAGGATACATGGACAGGAGAGACCAGAGGCAGATGGACTGCGAGGCTGATCCCTCAAATCAAGACATGGCTACAGAGAAAGCATGGAGAGGTAAATTTCTTCCCAACCCAGTTCCTTTCAGGGCACGGACTTTTCTACGCCTACCTACATAAGATGGGGAAGGTGAGGTCCCCAAAATGTCCCATTTGCCAGGAGAACAAGGATGATGACGCATTCCATACATTTTTTGAATGCATGCGATGGACAGGGGAGAGGAACTGCCTAAGGGAGAAGTTACAACTCGCAGCACAGGACACAACTCCAGAGACGGTCATAGGAAAGATGCTGGAAATCGAGAAAAACTGGACCACTGTGGCATATTATGTGGAAAAAATAATGAACAAAAAAATCCTTCAAGAACGGGAGAGGCAGCAAAGGGGAACCATGGACCGGCCCCTAGCAGAGAACTAAGAAGACTCCCAGGACCCAGCCTGAAGTAATGTGTTGAACTGTTCCAGGCTGAGATCCAACGTGGGAATAGGAGGTGAGGTTTTTGTGGGTTTGAATCCCACAAAACCCGTGCGAGCGGTTCCCTCGGGTATCCAATTTCCACCCCTGGATCTTAAAGATTTCCTCACCCCCTACGAAAAAAAAACTTTCTCTCTAAATTGTGTATCCGTGATCATCATGGTGAATAGAAACGGTTGGCACTCAATTCTGGCGCCAGAGAATTCAGTTCTACATCCCACAAGCTAAACTGGGACTCACAGGAAAGGATACAAACGCATATCATCGTACTTGGTGTGGTCCCCAACTCCTACCTACTACCTGCATGTTGAACATTTCCAGCTCAGGATAAAAGGGATGTAGAGGTGATATTAACCAAACTCCATTCTCTGTGACGGTCCATTCTGGCAGTACCTCCATCAACAACCTCACCTAGTAATCCAACTTTGGGGCTTAAAACAGGCACCTTTAATACACAAATCAATGCGGTATTAGCTGTATTGGCCTCTCTTAGGTTGGGATCCTCGTCACCAATATTACAAGTTACTTCATTAGTGTTTAATAAACCGAGCGAAACTTATGTTTTTCTTATTCAATTGCCACTGATTGTTTATCATAGTACTGTACCCCATCCAATATTTAGTCCATTTTGTTCATCAATCAAGTCCACAACTGTTTAGTGTATTCTGATAAGGCTATCAACCAAGACATTAGTCGGAATCTTCAATGTAATCGTCACCTATCTTGAATTTCATCAAACTTTCTCAGCATTCCTAGAATTATAGGTTTGCGTTACCTCACAGACCCACTCGAATTATAGGAAAATAGCGTCGCATATAATAACTCAATGATAAATAATGAAGTAGGTATCTCCGTCATACGGATTCTGTGTCTAGCTACTCATTACTCGACTCAACCGATGAGATATTTCCTCAATTCTGCCGACGGAATGCGCGGTTTTGCCGCGACCTCGGGGTTTTCTAATAAAAATTGTTGACATCACGACTTGACATCCACTTATCATCCAGCTAACCAGCCTCCATCCTGATCAAACAGGTCATGAATGACACGTAGATGTCGGCGATCAACCAGCCCAGAATATTTATTAGAAAAAACAAAGGCAAAAACAATTGCAAACGCGAGGATAACCGTAAAAAATTGTGCCTTTTTTTTAGGTTTGTGACTTTAACTTCTAAAGTATGATAATTTAAATATTCCATGCTCAGTAAAGTTTTTAAGTAGGTTAAATTTGCTACAACTTGAGACCAACTTGAGTTCTGTAGGTAGAATAATTTCAAAAATGCAGTAATTCAAGAATAGGTACCTAATTTTTTCCAAAATGTGAAATTTTTGTGTTGATGATGTGTTTTGAGCCTTTGACTCGCACAACTACTCATTTTATGACTCCATTTCTGTATGTGTCCAAAATTTCCAATATAAATACATATATTGACCAAATTTGAACTTTCTGAACTGAATTTCTTTAGAACCTACACTCAGGTGGGAATAATGGAAGGAAGGATTGACAGAGGGGTTTATTGGCCAGAACGCAGAACCGTTAACGATTTAGGTATACTATATGTGAGGGAATCTAATCCGGCACGTAGAACCGTTAGTAGATGTGGGTGAGGTGGTTTGGAGAGAATACCCGGCACGTACATCGGTCAGCTCTAGGTGGTCCATATTTATTTTATTGTTTTTATTATTTTATTGTTTTAATTAATACTCGCATCTTTCCACAACGCTCGATTACTTGTTATTTATAGCTGAAAGAGGACTGAAAACTAACCACTATAGAAGCAAATTTTTAGCATAAATTTGAACCATTTCAGGAGTGGTTTCAAGGATAGTTTGAATGAAAAGGTTTGTTAGAAGGTCTCTCAAGGGTCTCTTAAGGGCTCCCACCAGACTGAGTGTCTCCTGCTTGGCCTAGCGGCCTTATATGAGGGGTTCCCTTCCACCTGTCCTTTCTTCTCACTATTAAGGTTCTTAATTATCATATTTCAACATGAAATATTGTGGGTTCCCACAAAAACTATACAAGGAAGAACAAAGTTTTTACTTTTTACAAAAATTCCAACTAAAAATAATTTTTATTAATTTGAGTTACGTAGACATTTACTAATTAGAATTACTTTCACTAATTTGAGTAATATAGAAAATTACTATTAAAAATTACTTTTACTAATTTTACTAATTACATTGAAAATTACTAATAAAAATACTTTTACACAGATAATTACTAGAAAAAATTACCATGGAGAAAAAATAAAAACGCTGTAGATTATTACACAACGGTTTATTTATTTTTCTATATAGATCACTCGTCTGGAAAGAACATTGCTTTGCAATTTTTACCACCAACCAACAAGAAGAAAAACATCGATCGCATTTCGGTCAGCTAAAATTTGAACGGAGATTAGGCCTCTTTTGCGATTTACATTCGTGTTTCTGATTTATCGTACGTAAAACCCATAAATTCTCGTAGGGAGCTCCGGGTGATCTCAAAAAATTCAATACTATCTTAAATTGATGGAAAAACAATACCTTTATATCAAAATTTTTTTGAGTTAGGGCGTTTTCAAAATTTTAACCCTTATTTTTCAACCCTTAGAAGTGACTTACATCAACCAAAATCTTCGGGGCACAACTAGACCCTAATTGGAGCCCATATACCTACCATCAAAATCGGTCAATGCTGACGAAAGTGCCGCGTACAGCGAACAGGGCCAAATTTTCATTTGATTTTTGGATTCTACGTACCTACTTACCTTGAAACGTAAACCATCAAATTTTGAGGGGTCGTTAAAAAATAATTTTCTTGGTCGATTCCAAAGGTTTGTTCATTATTGAAAATAATAAACCAAAATCAAAATTACTTTTACTAATCATTAAAAATTACCTTTATTAATTCGAGTTTCTTAGAAATAAATGGGCAACCCCTGAATGGTGGGCGTGTTGGGTGTTCTCTCTTTCTGTACTGGAGGCAGTTGGTTCGGATTATTTTTCGAGTGTTTTTCGGGCTCGACCCATTCGTCATAATTTTATACGATGCGATGAGCGGCTGAGTGATTCAGTTCGAGATAAGAGCAGACAAAGAGGTCGCCTGTTCTATCGTTCTTCTCCGAATGAACCATCACCCCCCCCCCCCCTTTCATTTACACACCAGATAGTCAAACAGCCTAAAACACATGCACTCAGGATTTCTGATACCAACACACTTTCAGGCACTCGGTGTTTTCAGTTATCTATTTATAATTCTCAACCAGCCGATCCAACTCGTGGGCGGATTTCGATTCTGCTGGAACTGAACTTTCGATTCAGCCAATCTCTTACTCGATATTATTCTCTATATCTCTTACTCGATATAATTGAGCGTTAATAGTTTCAGTTTCATGTAGTAGTCTGATAACAGTAGGTATCTAGACCGAAGATATAAATTTTTATTCGATTAACTATTTTTTTCAATTAGTAACTGAAGGAACCGGGTAAGACATTTTACACCCCTTCCTCTGAAAAAAATACGTTTTACGTTTGCAGTTTCGTAAACTAATCGAAAAAAAATCGAACTTGAGTCATTGAGTCGTGAGATATTGTTGAATGGTCGAAACGACTCAGAGTCCTCTTTCATTAAGTGATTTTGGTTTATTATTTTTAATCTACCAAGAAAAAATTTCTTTTAACACCCCCTCAAAATTTGTTGGTTTACGTTTCATGGTACGTAGAATCCAAAAATCGAATAAAAATGTGGCCGTACGCGGCACTTTCCCCACTTAGCATTGACCGATTTTGATGAAATTTGGTATGTAGGCTCCATTTGGGGTCTAGTTGTACTCCGAAGATTGTGGTTAATTTGGGTCACTTCTAAGGATTGAAAATAAGGTTTGAAATTTTGAAAACGCCCTAAATCAAAAAGATGTTGATAAAGGTATTGTTTTTCCCTCAATTTAAGATAGTATAGAATTTTTAGAGACCACTGGGAGCGCTGTAGGACAAACTGTTCGCCCCCTACGAGAATTTAAGGGTTGGACTTACGATAAATCAGAAACACTAGTGTGAATCGCAAAAGAGGCCTAATCTCCGTTCAAATTAAAGCTGACCGAAATGCGATCGATGTTTTTCTTCAAGTTGGTTGGTGGTAACAACGGCAAAGCCGTGTTCTTTGCAGACGAGTGATCTACATAGAACAATAATAACCTTCGTGTAATAATTTGCAGCGTTTTTATTCAATTTTTTCCCTTTATTTAGCTTCAGCTACAGTTTCGCTAAATGAGCATCTTCAGGGTAAAAAAATTAATTTTAAATAAAAACTAATTTAACAAAGAGAAAAACCGACAACTTAAAAATAATAATACTTACCAAGCACATCAAACCGGTCAAAAAACGTAACAGAATTTTCTCTTTGTTAAATTAGTTTTAATTTAAAATTAATTTTTTAGCCTGAAGATGCTGGAAAGCTTATCCTTAAACTGTAGCTGAAGCTAAATTAAGGGGGAAAACCACGTCTTCCCTTTCTCTTAATGAAAGAGGACCCTGAGTCGTTTCGACCAACAACGTTTCATCGAGAAAAAAATCCGTCATTTGCGTCACTAAACGTTAATCAAGGTAATGAGCTCCGATTGTGCCCAGAAACTGTGGGTCACCATCAGTGAAATCAAAGAAGAGAAAAGCAAAGTGGAAATGTTCAAAATGTCTCAGCTAGAAAACTCTCAATATGAAAGTATAATTGCTTCCGAGTCTAACAAGGTAGAGAAAGGATTGTTTTCACTTTTCAAGGTTGAAAAAAGTCCTCCAAGATCAAAATTTCCGTGTGTCTGTCCTTATAATGAGCAAAACTGTACGAAGTTATAGTCCAAGTTCAATGAAATTTTCAGGGATTATGCGGATTGGGGTGTAGATGTCCCTTATGAAAAGCACTAATAGCGTAGCCTCTCCCCCATAATCGATACAGTAGCCTCTGCCCAAGAGCAAACGTAAAATCTTTTCAACATACATAACTTCTACATTTTTCATCCGAATTTGGTGAAATTTTCCAGAATTGATCACATTGCCGTGTAGATGGCTCTTCATGAAGGTAGTGCAAGGTAGTATACTTTTAATGTAGACGTTTGCAATCACGAGCACATTGAAATATTGATTGGTCGAAGCGGCTGTTAGTTTTTAATAAAATATTACTAAATAAGCCAAGAAGAAAGGGGTGACTAAGGTGGACAAGTAAAGTAGATAATCAGTTGAAATCATTCCAGAGTTTTGAGAGTAACCGCAAGGGCTGAAACCAAAGAAGGGTTGCTTTCACCTCCAATTCTTGGAAGAAGTAGAAAAAGAAGGTTGAAAACACCGAAATTCGTTGGATCACTCGAGAGACAAGACCTCCAAAAGGCTTGTTTTCACCTCCAATTCTTGGAAGAAGTCGAAAAAGAAGGTTGAAAACACCGAAATTCGTTGGATCCTCGAGAGACAAGACCTCTTCAAAGGCTTGTTTTCACCTCCAATTCTTGGAAGAAGTCGAAAAAGAAGGTTGAAAACACCGAAATTCGTTGGATCACTCGAGAGACAAGACCTCCAAAAAGGCTTGTTTTCACCTCCAATTCTTGGAAGAAGTCGAAAAAGAAGGTTGAAAACACCGAAACTCGTTGGATCACTCGAGAGACAGGACCTCTTCAAAGGCTTGTTTTCACCTCCAATTCTTGGAAGAAGTCGAAAAAGAAGGTTGAAAACACCGAAATTCGTTGGATCACTCGAGAGACAAGACCTCCAAAAAGGCTTGTTTTCACCTCCAATTCTTGGAAGAAGTCGAAAAAGAAGGTTGAAAACACCGAAACTCGTTGGATCACTCGAGAGACAGGACCTCTTCGAAGGCTTGTTTTCACCTCCAATTCTTGGAAAAAGTCGAAAAAGAAGGTTTGAAAACACCGAAACTAGTTGGATCACTCGAGAGACAGGACCTCTTCAAAGGCTCGTTTTCACCTCCAATTCTTGGAAGAAGTCGAAAAAGAAGGTTGAAAACACCGAAACTCGTTGGATCACTCGAGAGACAGGACCTCTTCAAAGGCTCGTTTTCACCTCCAATTCTTGGAAGAAGTCGAAAAAGAAGGTTGAAAACACCGAAACTAGTTGGATCACTCGAGAGACAAGACCACTTTTTGTTTTTTTTAATTTATTGGCTTCAGGAGTTCACCTATTCAGCCGCATGTAAAACAATGTTCTTCATAGTTACATTGGATATTGCTTGTTATACATAATCATGTTATTTGTATTGTTCATAATTTCATTCCACTGTCCACAATGGATGTCACCACTGCGTCGTAAACTGCTTCCAACTCCGTCACAAGGATAAGTTCCAGGTTGAATGG
This sequence comes from Apolygus lucorum, assembly GCA_009739505.2. NCBI lineage: Eukaryota > Metazoa > Arthropoda > Insecta > Hemiptera > Miridae > Apolygus > Apolygus lucorum. The sequence continues at coordinate 50,324,483 of CM019182.2, forward strand.
GCGGGGTATAAATTCCTCTATCTTCTCAAAAAGAAGCCGACGTTTATTTCTGTGTATAGGGCACACAAGGATCATATGCTCGGCATCCTCATCTTCCAAGCAGACGTTGCACGTTCCACTTTCCACTCTCCCGATACGCAAGAGGTAGGTCTTAGTGGCGCAATGGCCACTCCTAAGTCTGGACATGATCCTGTAGAAGGTTTTCGGGTGTGAAGGCATTCCTGCAAACCACGGGTTCGAGCTGGGTTGGGGAAACATGTGCTTGTATTTAAAACCAGCGTGGTAATTTGACTGGAAATTATCCCAACCGTTCATCTGTTGAACCTTAAACCACCTGTTTAAATCAGAAGCAGGGAACTCGCAGAGTTCCCTACGAGGGAGTAAAATAGCCTGTTTTGCGAGTGTATCTGCTATCGTGTTGCCGTAGATGTTGAAGTGGCCTCTGGTCCAGATGAAGGTAGTTGATGTACCAGCGAGCTTTAGTGTGTTCACCGCATTCAATATTTCTGTTTCTATAAATCCCATTTTTTCGGTAGGATTTATACTCTTGATTTTGTACAAGACCGAATGCGAGTCAGAGATAATGACGACGTGAGGGCAGTAGACAGTGGGGTCCAACGCATACTGGAGGGCCTCCTTGATAGCATAAGCTTCTGCCGAATAGATGGTAGCTTTGTCCCATAGACGGAATTGCCTTTTTTCTCTTGAATGGGAGTCAAAAAATGCACAGCCAACCCCGCTTGCTGACTGATCCATCGGTATAAAGATATTTGGCGCTCGGATACTTCTTCAGAAGAAGGTCGTTCAAGTAAGCTCCGGCTGTAGCTTGGGTTTGATACGCTGACTGAGGGAGGGACGTCACCGCCATGGGTTCTTGTAGAGCTTCGTATGGGATCGTGAATTTGAATGGTATGTCAGATTGCGGAATCCACCCCGCATCTGACGAGATTTCTGTGTAGGCAGAGCATAAGAGCGGAGAAACTTTCTTTTCCCAAAATGTTTCCGTGAGGTCGTCTATGGCTAATCGAACTACAGCTTCAAATTGTGGTGCTTTCCTCGAGTACAGTGAAACCACTGTTCTTTTGGCTAACATTCCCGTCGTAGTTTCAGAGGTGGTTCCCCAGCTTCCGCCAGTAACGCATTCAAAGGGGTGGATGTTAAAAGTCCCAACGCCAATCTTAGCGCTTTGTATTGAGCCTTATCCAATTTTGAGATGATTGATGGTGCGGCTACTCCATAAAGAAAAGATCCATAGTCAAATATACTTCGTATGGTAGATCTGTAATACAGCAGTGCTGTCTGTGGATCTGCACCCCACGATATATTGGTGAACGAACGCATAACATTTAGGTGACTGATGGCCTTTTCCTCTATCTTCTAGATGTGTCTATTCCAGTTCAATTTAGCAGACAGTTCCATTCCTAAGAATCTCACATTCTTCTCGTGCGGGAAACTAATACCTCCTAGTTCGATGTGATCCCCAAACGGTATATTACGCCGGCGACTGAAAGCACAAACTGAAGATTTTGACGCCGATATAGATAATCCTAATTCGTGTAGAAATACTGCAAGTGAAGATATGGCATCATTCAATAGGTCCCTGCATCCAACCAAATCGGCACCCTTTCAGTAAATACAGACATCGTCAGCATATTGAATGACATGAACCCCATTGGGAAGAATTTCCTCCATCTCGGAAACATAAATAGTATATTGGATAGTGCTTACTTCCTTGAGCCAGGCCTTTCCAGGTATGTCGTGGCTCTCTCAAGTTGCCATTTAATCTCACAAACACTCGTCTCTCAGATATGAGCTCAATAATGTTGTAGGCACACCTACCAGGAATTCCTGTTGTGAGCATACGATCGAACAGTTTGGGAAGTAAAACGTTATCATACGCTGCAGTTATGTCAAGGAAAAGGCACAATGTAGAGTGGTTAGATGTAAATCCGTTCTGGATGTGCGTAGTTAAAAGAGCCAGGGCATCTGCTGTGGACCTTTGGGGTCTAAATCCAAATTGGGTTTTTGGTAAGACGTTCCGATTTTCTAGCCACCACTGTAGCCGATTTTTAACAAGGCGTTCAAAACATTTGTAAGATTTGTAACTGTGTAAGCGCGATTGGGCGATATGAAGCTGCTTCATTGTTTGGTTTCCCTGGCTTCATGACGGGTACTATAATATAGTCTTTCCAAGGTGCCGGGTAAGAGCCAGTTTGCCAGAATAGATTGACCACTTCAACAAGACCACTTCAAAGGCTTGTTTTCACCTCCAATTCTTGGAAAAAGTCGAAAAAGAAGGTTGAAAACCTTCCGAAGGGGAAAGTGCCGCGGCCAGACGGCCAAATTTTTATTCAATTTTTGGATTCTTACCTTGAAACGTAAACCATCAAACTTTGAGGGGATGTTAAAAATTTTTTTTCTAGGTCGATTCTAAGGGTTCATTATTGAAAATAATAAATCAAAACGTGCTCGAATTGTCAGCTTTCCAGAAGTGTGATTTATTGATAATAAATTTTGCTTCCTAGTCTACCAAGATAGACTCAAGGCCAAAATCAAAATTTCCTCTCGCGTTTCACATTTCAGACCTTCCTGAACAATTTTGGTTCCGTGTCTGTCTGTCATGAAATCCTTGCCGCAGCCATAACTCCGACATTTCCCATCCGATTTCAATGGAATTCTCATGGATTGTACTGGTTGGCGGGTAGACGGTCCCCTATGAGGGTAGTGGAAGGTACTTTAGAGATTGGCTATGCATCGGATCATCTATACAATCGGGTTATGGATATGAGGAAGCTATGTGCCACACCCACTTGTCAGGCGTTTTTATCTTTTTTTTGCGCCAAAATCTCAGCTTTACAATGGTGTAATCAAAAAATGTTTTACAATCGAATATAGGGGAGAAAATCGTGTTTGAACGCGGAAAAACGTAAATTTTTTCAACGAAATCGACCATATCGTTATATCGAAGATTTGGGAGGGAATCTGAAGGATCTGATTCGTTCTCATTCGTTGTTTAGTCGGATTTCGATCAAGTTTTAGTGATAAGTTGGCTAGTTACAGAAGGGGGCTTTAGGTGCTTGAACAGCATAATATAGTTACATATATGTATAGGAGACTAATAATGCTTAGAGATTATTAAAGTTAGAGGATATTAAAGTAATTTAGTATATGTTCGAGATTATCAAAATGCGTCCTTTTTTCTGACCAATCATGTATTGTTTAGTAATTTACTTATTAGTGTAATGTATAGTAGATATCAATTTATTTACCGATTTTGCTAAGATCCTACCCTACAACTCGGGCCAAGCCTAATGTCGGGTAGGAAATCTGAGCAAATTGCATCCCTTCATGCATTTATATTATTATTCTGTACTTCTGCTGTAGTCATTTTGTTGGTATGTTGTGGAGAGGGAAGCAGAGGACGTCAATATATTTATATATTCACATTTATTCGGCAAGCGCTTTCGGGGCAAGCTATGGCCCCTTTCTCAAGCCTATGTTCACTCTGCAATTATTCTCCCACAATCTTCCATCCCTCCTCAATCATCAAAATCTCACCTCTGCCAATCTTGAAAACAATTTTCACTTCGTCCATTTCCATAACAATTATTCTCTTCAATCACTGGCAGGACCTAAAATTATTTAAAACTAATTAACAATAAAAAATAAAACAATGACTAGAGGGGATCACAGACTTTTATCAGGAGAACTTTTTCAATTTTAACAGGAACAACAATCTCAATTGTTTTATTTTTCATTGTTAATTAGTTTTAAATAATTTTAGGTCCTGCCAGTGATTGAAGAGAATAATTGTTATGGAAATGGACGAAGTGAAAATTGTTTTCAAGATTGGCAGAGGTGAGATTTTGATGATTGAGGAGGGATGGAAGATTGTGGGAGAATAATTGCAGAGTGAACATAGGCTTGAGAAAGGGGCCATAGCTTGCCCCGAAAGCGCTTGCCGAATAAATGTGAATATATAAATATATTGACGTCCTCTGCTTCCCTCTCCACAACATACCAACATTTATATTATTGTAAAAGTGCACAAAATGGCGCCAAATAAACACCTATTTATCTATTATTAAGGTTCCCGGCCAAGTTTATACTCCTAATAAGAAAGGAGAACACGTTACGTTGACTGAAAAACTAGAACTCAACTTTTTTACTGGAGATCAATAAACTCTTTCATAACCATGTTTCTAAATCAATATAACTATTGTAACTTCCTAACACCACTTCCCTCTTCACCAATAAATTCCAAATAATCCCTAACTCTAGCTATCTATCTATTTCCTGGGATTACGATTTTAATAACTTGAATTTCATCGTACCGAATTGTATTAGGGTGGTCTCAGTGCGATCAGCAAGTTCCTATGATGGATATAGGCTATGAAAGACAAAAGAGATGGAATTTTTAGAAATCGAGAATGTTCAGCTCTTTGGTTCCTCGTCTGTCTGTCTGTCGATCAACCCCAGGCTTAACTTCTCAGAAAAAGAAGAAAAAAAACTTTACTACGAAGACATAATGTATAATGTTCAATTTCTCCCTTGCGAGGGAAAAACATTAAATCATGTTTAATGTTTTTCCCTCGCAAGGGAGAAACTCAGCTGATCAGTGACCACTCAGGCGCCTTCAGCATTCTCCATTGACCCTGCTTCTCAAATTTCAGCTTCCTGCGTTCAACAGGAGAGAAAATGGCTTTGGAGCTCACTCAGCTGATCAGTCACCCTTCAGGCGCCTTCAGCATTCTCCATTGACCCTGCCTCTCAAATTTCAGCTTTCTGCGTTCAACAGGAGAGAAAATGGCCTTGGAGGTCACTCAGCTGATCAGTGACCACTCAGGCGCCTTCAGCATTCTCCATTGACCCTGCTTCTCAAATTTCAGCTTCCTGCGTTCAACAGGAGAGAAAATGGCCTTGGAGCTCACTCAGCTGATCAGTGACCACTCAGGCGCCTTCAGCATTCTCCATTGACCCTGCTTCTCAAATTTTTAGCTTCCTGCGTTCAACAGGAGAGAAAATGGCCTTGGAGCTCACTCAGCTGATCAGTGACCACTCAGGCGCCTTCAGCATTCTCCATTGACCCTGCCTCTCAAATTTCACCTTCCTGCGTTGAATAGGAGAGAAAAAAGTCTGCCAAGTTGGGTGGGCAGTATAGCTTCCTCACTCATTGTAACATGGACGTATAGAATCAGTTGGCGAAAAAATTATGATTCAAAGAGTTATTGAATACCAAAATATTAGCGGTCCACCGTCTAGGACCTAACCCACACAATCCCTGAAAATTTCATCGAAATCGGTTGAATAGTTGCGGAGTTTTGGTTGTAACAATAAATTTAAAGTTCGCGCATGCGCAGCGGCTATTGCTTGACCAATTTGATTGAAACTTATAGGGTGTCTCTTAGAAGTTAGTCCCTAACTAACCTCCAAATTTGAGCAAAATCGGTTCATTAGAAACCGAGAAACCGAGGTCCCAGGAAATTCACGTTTGCGCATGCGCACTCGCTCCTATTGGTCCGAAGGTGCTGAAATTTATAGGGGACCGTCTAGGCCCTAACCCGCACAATCCCTGAAAATTTCATCAAAATCGGACCACAGGTTAGTATAGTTTTGCCCGTTGCAAATTTGCGTGTCGGAATTCACAGAATGACCCCCAGCCCTAAAACATTAAACATGTTAAAAGAAAGAGAAGATAGTCTTTCGTCTTCTTCTTCGCTATTGATGTAATTTTCTAAATTTAGGTATTCAAGAGAGATTTTTCTACTTTTATAGAACTTACGATTTTAACGTTTTTCATGTACGGTGACGTCACGAGTTTTCTCGGTGTTTTGACGGGCCTTTTCGGTGACGTCACGGGACTCTCGGAAGCGACGGACGACTCGTCGATGTAGGGCAGGGGGACGGATGACGTCACGGACGGCAGCTCTTCGGCGACACCGTTCCGGGGTTGGTCGGTCGCGGCGTCCGGGACGTCTTTGACGGAGTCGCGGAGCGTCAATTGGGACGTCGTAGATCGCAAACTCGGCGACGACGGGGGCGGGGAGACGGAGTCGCTCGTCGAGGCCGGAGGCGGCGTCGACGGGAGAGGAGGCGGCGTTTCGGGCGCCAGATCCGCCTTCTTCAACTCGTAGTTTGACACAACTCGTTGCAGAGCATCGATTTTGTCGTCATCTGACGAATTCGATAGATTTTGACACGATTTCGTCGCCGGGACGGTTTTTTCTTCGGGAACAGTCTTGTTTTGAAGCACTTCCGGAATCTCGGGAGCGGCGCCGAGTTCCTTGAGCGCCAAACTCGGCTCGGACCGTCGCAACTTCCCCAACTCGGCGCCGTCGCCCGGAGCCCCCAAATCCGCACAAGGAGTCCCCCCGTCGCCCTCCGGAGTCCTCCCGTCACTCACGACACTCCCGGGTCGGGACAACCGTTTCCGCGGCGGCTTCGGACGAGGCGCCGGCCGAGCGACGGACGCCTCCGACTCGACGCTCACTCGATCGAACTGTTTGACCCGCTCGCTCACTCGCGACATCTTCCTCTGACTCATCCCCATGACAGCCGACGTCTCCTTCCTCGCCACTGGCCCCACTCGCTCACTCTCTCCCTCTCTCTTCCTTTATAACAATCTTCAATCCCACTTCACTCTGATAATTTCATTTTTTCTATTTACTGAGGTGTTTCAGGTAAACTATTTGAACAATATCCCGTTACGTAATCTCACCAGACTGTACTCTTTCCACAATTTTCAAAAATAACTAACTTTCAATAAATTTGTCCATAATTTAAGGCTTTTTGTTCCAAATTCAAGTTTTTTTAGCCTGCCAAGGTAGCAGGAAAAAGGGTGAAAAAAAGTCCTCCAGAATCAAATGGTCACTTGCTGTTTACGTTTCAGGCCTTCCTATACAAATTTTTGTATCGAGTCTGCCTTAGAAATGGGACATCGAACAGAAAACATCGATATCGATAACATCGTAAGGTAAAACATCGATGTTTTTCGCATGCGGAAAATTTAATTCACTTGTCGACGAAATAGAATCAAGGGAGAAAACCAGAAGAAGCTGCTCTCCCGCCAGTCATAAAAGAGGATGTTTTCTTCTAACGTGATTTTTTTAATTCGTGTTAAATTTTTCCGCTTATTCATACATTTCGTTTTTATCTTGATATTCATTTTGTGGGATATTATCTTAATATATCCCATACCTTTCACATTTCAATCATTGTTTCAAGCATAAAGAGATGTTTTCTATTGTTTTCCAGTAATTATCTTGTTATATAAAATGATGAATGAAAGGAATGAGGTGTTCTTCCAATTCCAAGTAAAATCAATGAAGTTATCTGGTCTGGAGTTTGGATTTTTCCTGGTTTCCTTGTGGCACTTAGTAGGTCAAATTTATCGAACCATCTCCATCAGACCATCGTCTCGACATATCGATAATATCGGACCAAATCAACGATATATCGAAAACATCGAGTGTTAAGCCGCTTACGCAACATTCGGCCGCTCCACTCCTCCGGCAGGTGCGGGACGGCAAAACTTCAAAGAAACGAAGATCGGAGCGCTGTGATGTTCAGGACAGAAGAGAGGAGCCGAGCGAGGTTCGGGAAAGAAGAGTGGAGGGGAGCGAGATTCGGAACAAGGTTCAGGACAGAAGAGTAGAGTGGAGCGAGATTTGGGACTGAAGAACGGAGCAGAGCAAGATTCGGGATGGAAGAGTGGAGCGAGGTTCAGAACAGAAGAGCCGAGCTGAGCGAGATTCGGGACTGAAGAGTGGAGCGAGGTTCAGGTCAAAAGAGCGGAGCAGAGCAAGATTAGGGACAGAAGAGTAGAGCGAGGTTCAGAACAGAAGAGCCGAGCGGAGCGAGATTCGGGACTGAAGAGTGGAGCAAGGTTCAGGACAGAAGAGTGGAGTAGAGCGAGATTCGGGACAGAAGATTGGAGCGAGATTTGGGACTGAAGAGCCGAGCAGAGCAAGATTAGGGACAGAAGAGTGGAGCGAGGTTCAGAACAGAAGAGCCGAGCGGAGTGAGATTCGGGACTGAAGAGTGGAGCGAGGTTCAGGTCAGAAGAGCGGAGCAGAGCGAGATTCGGGACAGAAGAGCGGAGCAGAGCAAGATTCGGGACAGAAGAGTGGAGCAAGGTTCAGGACAGAAGAGTGGAGTAGAGCGAGATTCGGGACAGAAGATTGGAGCGAGATTTGGGACTGAAAAGCCGAGCAGAGCAAGATTAGGGACAGAAGAGTGGAGCGAGGTTCAGAACAGAAGAGCCGAGCGGAGCGAGATTTGGGACTGAAGAGTGGAGCGAGGTTCAGGACAGAAGAGCGGAGCAGAGCGAGATTCGGGACAGAAGAGCAGAGCAGAGCAAGATTCGGGATGGAAGAGTGGAGCGAGGTTCAGGACAGAAGAGTGGAGGGGAGCGAGATTCGGAGCGAGGTTCAGGACAGAAGAGTGGAGTGGAGCGAGATTCGGGACAGAAGATTGGAGCGAGATTTGGGACTGAAGAGCCGAGCAGAGCAAGATTAGGGACAGAAGAGTGGAGCGAGGTTCAGAACAGAAGAGCCGAGCGGAGCGAGATTCGGGACTGAAGAGTGGAGCGAGGTTCAGGTCAGAAGAGCGGAGCAGAGCGAGATTTGGGACAGAAGAGCGGAGCAGAGCAAGATTCGGAACAGAAGAGTGGAGCAAGGTTCAGGACAGAAGAGTGGAGTAGAGCGAGATTCGGGACAGAAGATTGGAGCGAGATTTGGGACTGAAGAGCCGAGCAGAGCAAGATTAGGGACAGAAGAGCAGAGCAGAGCAAGATTCGGGATGGAAGAGTGGAGCGAGGTTCAGGACAGAAGAGTGGAGGGGAGCGAGATTCGGAGCGAGGTTCAGGACAGAAGAGTGGAGTGGAGCGAGATTCGGGACAGAAGAGCCGACCAGAGCAAGATTAGGGACAGAAGAGTGGAGCGAGGTTCAGGACAGAAGAGTGGAGTGGAGCGAGATTTGGGACTGAAGAGCGGAGCAGAGCAAGATTCAGGATGGAAGAGTGGAGCGAGGTTCAGGATAGAAAAGTGGAGTGGAGCGAGATTCGGGACAGAAGAGCCGACCAGAGCAAGATTAGGGACAGAAGAGTGGAGCGAGGTTCAGAACAGAAGAGCCGAGCAGAGTGAGATTCGGGACTGAAGAGTGGAGGGAGGTTCAGGACAGAAGAGCCGAGCGGAGCAAGATTCGGGACTGAAGAGCGGAGCAAGATTCAGGACAGAAGAGTAGAGCGAGGTTTAGAACAGAAGAGCCGAGCGGAGCAAGATTCGGGACTGAAGAGTGGAGCGAGGTTCAGGACAGAAGAGTGGAGCGGAGCGAGATTCGGGAAAGAAGAACGGAGCAGAGCGAGATTCGGGACAGAAGAGTGGAGCAAGGTTCAGGACAGAAGAGTAAAGCAGAGCGAGATTCAGGACAGAAGATTGGAGCGAGATTTGGGACTGAAGAGCGGAGCAGAGCGAGATTCGGGACTGAAGAGTGGAGCAAGGTTAGAGCACAGCAGAGCGCAATTCAGCATAGAAGAGTGGAGCGGAGTGAGGTTCAGGTCAGAAGAGTGGAGCGGAGCGAGATTCGGGACAGAAGAGGGGAGCAAGATTCAGGACAGAAGAGGGGAGCGAGGTTACAGTGGAGCGGAGCGCAATTCAGGATAGAAGAGTGGAGTAAGGTTCATAACAGAAGAGCCGAGCGGAGCAAGATTCGGGACTGAAGAGCGGAGCAGAGCAAGATTCGGGACAGAAGAGCAAAGCAAGGTTCAGGTCAGAAGAGTGGATGGGAGCGCAGTCCGATCACTCCATTGGCGGGTTTTCCCCCTTGCATCAAAGAACGTTCGCTGGCCGAATGTAGCAACATATATTATTCAGGCGGCTTGAAACATCGATGTTACGAGCAAAACATTGATGTTTCTGTGGGTCTGCCAGTCTGTGTGACCATCAGTCCGAGTGTCTGTCAGTATGTGTGTCCTAATGTCTGTCGGTCATTGTGTCTGTCTGACAGTGTTTCCATGTGTCTGCCAGTCTTTGTGTCCTCTTAATGTCATAGAGTAATTATTGTACAGTGAAATGCATGCAAAATAAACGGCCTTGGTCCAGGGTTCATTGGATCAAGGGGAAAAAAATGTTTTCACTATTTAATAGTCACTAATTTTAAAAAAAATTTCACTATTTAATAGTCACTGTGTCCGAGTGTTTGTCAGCCTGTGTTTTTGAATGTCAGTCAGTCTGTATGTCTGTGGTGAGTCTGTATGTCGGAGTGTCTGTCAGCCTGTGAGTTCGAGTGTCTGTCAATCCGTAGGTCTGAGGTGAGTCTGTATGTCCGAGTGTTTGTCAGTCTGTGAGTCCGTGTGTCTGTCAGTCTGTGTGTCTGTCTAGGTGTGTTTCCTTGTGTCAACACGCTTTGTTTCCGAGTGTCTGTCAGTCTGTGTTTCCAAGTGTCTGTCAGTGTGCGTTGTATCCGTGTGTCTGTCAGTCAGTATTTCTGTGAGCTTCAGCCTGTGTTTCCAAGTGTCTGCCAATGTGTGTTGTATCTGTGTGTCTGTAAGTTTGTGTGTCCGAGTGTCTGCCAGAGTGTTTTGTGTCTGTGTGTCTGTGAGTCTGTGTTTCCAAGTGTCTGCCAGTGTGTGTAGTATCTGTGTGTCTGTAAGTCTGTGTGTCCGAGTATCTATCAGTCTGTACGAACACATGGAACGAATCATGTGGTAACGTAGCAACCAGGACGCTTTATTCAAATACCGCTATTATTTTACAAAACATCCCTACAGGCCCTTGTATGCCCAAATTGAATCACATTGATGATTTTCAATTGATAACGTGATAGGAGACATTGAAGAATTTTAACATTCAAACGAAATTTCGGGACTTGCAAATAATTACCTACTGCCCTTGTTCTACCCACCTATTCATTTAGATTATTGTCATTGGTAGAATATGGAGTAAAGAGTACAGTCATAAGAAAAGTCGCGAGATCCCGCAAGCACCGAACGTAAGCACGGATGAAACTTGGCGCCCAAACTAAGTCTAAACAGGAAGTTGGGTAGAAACTGTGGGGGAGGGGGGGGGGTTGGCTGAGTTCCCTACTACCTTATTAACCTTCAAGTTGGCATTTAGTAGTTCAACGACCTCAAAAACCCCCTCTCTTCTCTACTTCCAACTTTATTGTGCACTGAAATTACTGTGGGGAGCAGTTTGGTGGGGGCCTTTTGTCCGAAAATCTCGTTTTACCTGGAGGGTTTTTCTGAAAGAGAGACCCCCCTCAAACAAGAGAAATCGAAAAAGTTGAAAGAGAGATGGAAATAATTATTATTGCCCACAATGAATGACATTTCCCATCCGAGGCTATCAAAGGGACAGTAAAAATCCTTTAATCCATTCAATTACTCCACGTTATTGCTAACAAAAAACGCTGAAGCGCGGGACAATATGTTGGAATTCGTAGACCACAATACCATTAATATTTAACACATCGCTGGCTGAATTCAAGACCGGCTTAAGTGCAAATTTCACGTTTTTCTGGTTTTGAGCCGATCTTGCACAGGTTTTTGAGTTCTTTCTAACAGTATACGTGGCGTATTTCTATCTTTACCCAATCCCCACTAGAGCGCACTTGCGACGTTTCCCACTGAACGCGATTTTCCAGAGCTTCAATGCAATATTGGCACAACTTACAATACGACAGTCTTCCATGGCAAGGTAAGATCATTTTCGTATTATTGTATAGCAGTAAAAAACCGTCTTATCTGCACTTCAGTCAGTCTAATTTGGAGAATTCGGATCAACTAGTATATAGTTTCATGCAAGATGTGTAGGGGTGGTTGTGGAAATCAAAGAACAAGATGTGACAGAACCCAGACATTATGAAGGTACGAAATGTTTACCAGGAAGTACCTATTTTGGTTTATTATTTTCAATACTTAATGAAAAGTCAAAATTTGATGTGATGAGAGAGGGAGGGATTTTAGCTCTATTCTCGTTCACACTACGGATACAAAAAATAAGGTTCTTCCCGTCTAATAGAAATTTCTAGGAGACACACAACTACATAAAAGTACGTGATTTTTCTGGAAATTTTGAGAGGTGAGTCCATCATAATTATTAAGTTATGATAAAAATTTAACTATAAATATTTTAAGTTATTAGTATAAAATTTAGACACGATATTTTACTCATGCAACAGACTATAAACTTCCTCTCAGTCACTTTCAGGTAAGAACAAAATTTCAGCTCCCTGGGGTGAACCAGGGAGAAGTCAGCTATATACTCGCTTAAACCACGGATACAAAAAATTAGGTTCTTCCCGTCTAATTGAAATTTCGGAGGGACCCACTACTGTACAAAGGATCGTGATTTTTCAGGAAATTTTAGGAGGTGAGTCCATCATAATAATTACCTATCAGCAATAAATTATTATCCGTGAATATTTTTCGGTAAAACCTGAAATTTTTGCGGAATTATAAAAAGTGAGTCTACCGTATTATTAGATTAAATAGGAGAATAAGTAGTAAATCATACTAATACAATTTTACGAACGGTTAGTCCTACAGGGCTCCGGGTGGTATCTAAAGATTCAATACTAAGTATTTTAAATTGGTGAAAAAACAATACCTTTATTTCGAGAGTTTTTGAGCTAGGGCACTCTTGAAAATTTCAAACCTTAATTTTCACTCCTTAGAAGTGACTGACATCAACCAAAAGCTTCGGGGCACAACTAGACCCCAAATGGAGCCCATACGCCAAATTTTAACCAAATCGGTCCTGGGAACTAAAGAAAATGCTGCGTCCGGCCGACGGATTCAAATTTCGGATTCTACATACTTTGAAACGTAAACTATCAAATTTTGAGGAGGGGGGGGGGGTAACTTTTTTTCTTGCTCGATTCCATTGTTTCATTATTGAAAATAATAAACCAAAATGAGCCACAATTTTAGAGCAATTTTTATAGACCTCATAAGGGAGAAAAGAGAGTTGTGGGACTTCAAGATTAGGTATCACTAAATAGGTATTTCAGTGTATTTTTTTTTTTTTTTTTTTAATTTCAGCTCCTTGGGGCAACGAGATGCAAATTAAAGCTCACCCCGCTGATTAGGGAAGATTTCAGTTCATTATTCAAAATCACCAGTCTTAAGTAAGCTCCCTGTGAAATTTCAGCTTCTTGGGCTCGCCCAGCTAAATTATATCGCTCCATTGGATAAATTATTATCATCATCAATGGATAGAACACTCTTACGTATCTACCTCACGTTTAGGCATTGAAACTCGAAATATTGTGAACAATTATTTTTCGGAGGATCCAAATATTATTATACAAGCGAAAAATTGTTGGTGTGAAATTAGTGTTTGGATGATTACAAAGCATAAGCAAAGGAACTCAAAAATCTTGTAAGAAGCGGAGCAATTTCTAGGGGGCCATCTTGGCCACAATTCTCGAAACTTTCTTCAAAATCTATTTTTGATGAGTAGGTACGGGTTGGCGAGTAAAAAGGGTTCGAGGACGTCACAATTTCTACTCCTCATTATTATTATTATCAATGGATGAAATAGACTAATTATCGATTATTGATGATGAGATAGTGTGGTAGTAAGTTGACACAATTTCCTCCTATCGGAGGAGGTCAAGGGTTGACATAAAAGACCGCCGACCCGAGTTGTGATCCCAATCATAGTAATCACTTCCGCCTGTCATAAATTTTGCCCGGGGGACACGTGGAGGGAGGAAGACACGTGAGGGTGAGAGGGCGTGGCACGTGGCAACTCCAATCAAATTCCACCGATTCCTATTCGACCGAGTTCCCGTTTCTCCCCTCGTATATTTCAGGTTTTTCAGATGTTCTAGCACGACAGGTGTATTTAGGTCAGACGTTGATTAGAGTAGGTAGCTGCTTCTTAATCGAGTTGGATCTCGAAAGAGTTGGTAAATATAATTACCGCCTTAACAGGAACAATACCATGCGATGGAAGATGTAGCTTCCTCACAGTAAGAAAAGAGTGGAACATTGATATATTTTGCTTCCGAGTCTACCAAGGTAGCGGAAGCTTTGTTTTCACTTTTCAAGGACGAAAAAAAAAAGTTCTCCAAAATCAAAATTTTCACTCGCGTTTTGCGTTTTAGACCTTTCTGAACAATTTTGGTTCCGTGTCTGTCTGTCTGTGTGTCTGTGTGTCTGTGTGTCTGTCATGATTTCCTTGTAACGCGCATAACTATACGAAGTTATTGTCCGATTTCGATGAAATTTTCAGGGATTGTGCGGGTTGGTGTGTAGACGGTCCCCTATGAAAATCATCATCCTCAGACTGATAGAAGCGACTGCGCATGCGCAAACGTGAATTCCTTGTAACAGCCATAACTTCCACATTTTCCATCCGATTTCAATGAAATTTTCAGGGATGTTACAGATTAGTGATTAGATGGTCCCCTATGAAAATCATCACCTTCGGACTGATAGAAGCGACTGCGCATGCGCAAACGTTAATTTTCTTGTAACGGCCGTAACTTCCACATTTTCCATCCGATTTCAATGAAATTTTCAGGGATGTTACAGATTAGTGATTAGATGGTCCCCTATGAAAATCATCACCTTCGGACTGATAGAAGCGACTGCGCATGCGCAAACGTTAATTTTCTTGTAACGGCCGTAACTTCCACATTTTCCATCCGATTTCAATGAACTTTTCAGGGATGTTACAGATTAGTGTTTAGATGGTCCCCTATGAAAATCATTACCCCCGGACTGATAGTAGCCGATGCGCATGCGCGAACGTGAATTGCTTGTAACAGCCATAACTTCCACAATTTCTACCCGATTTCGATGACATTTTCAGGGATTACGCGGATTAAGTTGTAGATGGTCCCCAATGAAAATCAAGGCGTTAAAATTTACAGTAGCCTCTGAGCATGCGCAATCGTAAAATACTTGTAACAGCCGTAACAGTTGCGTCTGAGGTGAGGATCTCAAAGCAATTCAACTAACCCCTCTGTAGATCAGTATGCAAAGTTCTGGACTCACACCCAGGAGTTCCAGGTTCGATTCCCAGTCTTACGATGAAATTTTTTGATTCCAATCACTACCGCACTTACATTTTTCGTCCGAATTTGATGAAATTCTCTAGGATTGCCCAGATTAGCGTGTAGATGGTCCCCTATGAGGGTAGTGGAAGGTACTTAGAGATTGGTTTTTTGAGATTAGCTACTATGCATCGGATCATATATATAATCGGGTTATGGATACGAGGAAGCTATGTGCCACACCCACTTGGCAGACGTTTTTGTTTCTCTATTCGGTTTTATACAACTAGGGAGGAGCTAGAAAGCACAACTACATTCCTACCTACTAAATTAATAAAATACATAGCGATGAATGTTTCACGTAAGAAAACCAACATGATCATGATTTTCATTGCTACATTTTGAAGGTCCACTATCTATCTAAAATTATGTGCAATCGTATATAGTTTTGGTGGTTCATGGAAGCTCATTCCAGGTAATATTTATTTTGGTACTTCGTGATGGAATATTGTACCTTATTAGGACGTCCCACAATAAGACTTGGGCGTCCTTATGCGATCGATCTGGGGTGAAGGAGGACAACAATCAACAGAAAAAAATAATAACCACACACTAATCCGTTTTAGACCATTCTGAATCCAAATCCGCGAAAAAAACCATAGGTGAATGTCTGTGTGTGTGTGACAAAATCTTGTGTCGTCTGCCTTAGTTCTCAACCGATATTCGTGGTTCTTTTTTTGTTCGACGCGGAAAACTATCTAGTTGTGCACTACGTCGCCGGAATTTCGAATTTTGCTTTTTAAGGGGGAGAAAGGGGTGGTTAATGCTCAAAAAACGTGCGTTTTCGGACATTATCTTGTGTATTCTGCCCAGCCCTTAGTTCTCAACCGATTTTCGTGGTTTTTTTTTTGTTCGACGCGGAAAACTATCTAGTTGTGCACTACGTCGCCAGAATTTCGAATTTTGCTTTTTAAAGGGGGAAAGGGGGGTTTAATGCTCAAAAAACGTGCGTTTGCGGGCATAATCTGCCCAGGCCTCAATTTCCAACCGTTTCGAGTGTTTCATTTTTTTGTTCGACTCATAAATCTTCCAAATTGCACACTATTTCACCAGAGTATCAACATTCGCAAGGGGAGGGGGTGAGTGGGGGGGGGGGGTAATATTCACAAAATATCCGATTTTTCAATATTTTGGTTCCTTTATAGCTCACTAATTGTATCCAAGTTCTGAAATAGAGGAAAAATTCTCATTATACCTCCGGATTTTCATGAATCATCATGGAAATCACCGGATTTTCTCTGTCTCACCATGGAAATCACCGGATTTTCTCTGTCTCACCATGGAACTAATAGTGGTGTCACCATGGTGCTAGAACACCATAAATCGCATATTTAATGTCATGGGTTTTTAAATTTTTTTGTGTGTTTTACCTTGAATACGGAAATCAACTTCAACGGACTGCCTACCAAAACAAATAGATGGAAGTTCAACGTTACGAAGTATTGCCACTTTGGTGCCAGACTGGCCACCCCTGTCGCTGATATGCCTCGACGTGACAGTCAAGTTTGGTGAAATAAAAGGAGGTTTGTAGTCATCTGCTCATCAGGGAACCCATTCCAGCTCTCGACAGAGTAAAAAAGTCCCTCATGCATGCCTTTTCTTCTTGTTTAATAACCAAAATTCCATAATCACCAACTATTTCGTGATCATTATGGAACGTGACCCAAATAGTCATCGCATCGTCTATTTGGGATTCAATTTCGAACGTAACTTCAGTCATTTCCATTTTTTTCTCCTTCAGTAGTTTCTTCAGTTTTTTTCTTTTTGTCAATGTGGTCTATAATTTCTGCACTCGGTATCATTAGTTCATTCATATTTACACATTTTATACAACGTACGATTGAGTACAATCATGCTACCAGGACCAGAAACAAAAAAAACATATTTTCATACACGTTTGTACGAATGATAGGTAGATAGTTCAAACATGTCCAGGCTAGTCCCTACAGTAAGTGGTATACATGCAATTTCTACCTCGTAATTATTTGACAGGGTTTTTTTCTCTATTTTTTTGAAAATTCCAATTGGTGTTCTTAAACCACCAATTTTGAACTTTCCATAAATCAATCAAAACTTAAGAAACCTAAATTAATCGATTTGCAAAATTTAATTTAGAAAGTAGATTATTAAACAAAGGCAGAGACAAACTGCTTACTCGCATTAGAAATCAAAATTGAAAAATTGAAATAAATTGGATGTATTGAAATACCACAGAAAAAATATGTTCCACACATGAAAAAAACGAGAACTATGAGATAACGAGGCGGCCCAGCATTCAATAAATACTTGCCTAGGTACATTTTCATTTGAAAATTGATGAAAAATGGAGAAAAAGAAGAGAAAGCGCTTTGTGCGGGTAAGTTTAAATGGTTATTGAAAGGGTCCAGATTTCAAGGGTATGATACAAGGCAAATAGAGGAGTCTGTGCTGTTACTGTTAGCAAAAATTCCATAACAAAACTGAGAGACTGTGCTTCCTCCATATACCTACCTACTTCCATGTACCATCAAGGTAATCAGGTAATGATACCTAATAAAATCAGTTCAGTTCTGTATCTCGCCAAGGTGGCCGCTTTCTATCTTTTTATGAATCCCCGTTCATCCGCTATATTTCTTATTAAACCCCTCAGTTATCACAGATACTTTCTTCTTTCATTTTGTCGGGTGTTTTAAAGTCAGTCGAAAATAGAATTTATTCTGCATTTTAGCAATAAATTCGTTTTTAGACACAAATTGGACGAACGAATTCTGGATTTTCCTAATTAAATCGATGTTTTCTACAATAAAAAGTCGAACATACTGAGCGCGCATGGAAATGCTTTGGAGAAATAAATCAGGGAAAGTTTCAAGGGTGCTTTCTGATTCACATATTTGAAAAACCACCATACATTTTATGTAGGTACCTGGTAATGTTAGAATCTGAATAAATAAATTGAATTAAGATGCTTGAAGCTATTTGAAAAAATTTTAAATTAAAATTGGAAAATCCGGAATTCTATTTAGAAATGGCAAAATATGTCAAAGTGCAACGTTCTGGTTGATGGCAATAATTAAATTTACCAAATGAGTAGAGTAGGTCAAAACGTTGAAATTTGAACTTTTTTAAAAGATGAATCTACTTGAAAAAAATTAATCGGCAGGTAAATTTGTACATTTTTTTACACAAACCATACAGAGAAAACTCCACAGCAAAAAGTGTATTGGAAAATGACTCACACACATGAAAGCAGACATGATCTACTGAGCTAGCGAGGCGGCTAATCAGGTCGAAAATTTTGTTTTTCGCCTGAAAACTGATGAAAATTGGGAAGAAAAATATAATTGGAAGGTTAAAGTGACTCGTACAGGCAGGTCGGTGGCCTTACGGGTTTGGGCGACTTGATGGTCAGCGACTGAGCGAAGTTGAGACATGACGGGTGGCAGGAGAGGCAGAAAGTATTTTCGGTGATGAGGGTGTTGGGGCGGCGGGGGGCGGGCTGGAGGGGGTACCGGGTGGGGGAGGGGCTTCTGCCCCCGGCGCGGTAGTAGACGGGGAGGGTGCCGCCCTCCTGGGGAACGTTCTTGTACATGGGGTTCGGCGGATTACGAGGATGGAGAGATTATAGGGATAAAAGACAAGGAATATGAGGATGTAGAGATTATGGGGGACAGGAGACAAGGATTATGAGGATGGAGCGATAATGGAGGATAGAAGACAAGGAGTATGAGGATTTAGAGATTATGGAGATTAGGAGACAAAGATTATGAGGATGGAGAGATTAGGGAGATATGAGACTAGGATTATGGGAATTAGAAGATAGGAGAAAAGAATTACGATAATGGAGAGATTATGTGAATAGGAGCGAAGGATTGTGAGGATGGAGAGATTATGGGGGATAGAAGCCAAGGATTATGAGGATGGAGAGATTATAGGTAATAGAAGCCAAGGATTATGAGGATGGAGAGATTATAGGGGATAGAAGCCAAGGATTATGGGGATGGAGAGATTATGAGAGTTCTGGTGTCAAGGATTATGAGGATAGGGAGATAATGGGGATAGAAGACAAGGATTATGAGGATGTAGAGATTGTGGGGGATAGGAGACAAGGATTATGAGGATAGCGAGATAATGGGGATAGAAGATAAAGATTATGGAGAAAAGCAGACAAGCATTACAAGGAAGGAGAGATTAAGGGGGATAGGAGACAAGGATTATGAGGATGGAGCGATAATGGAGGATAGAAGACAAGGATTATGAGGATTTAGAGATTATGGAGATTAGGAGACAAAGATTATGAGGATCGAGAGATTAGGGAGATATGAGACTAGGATTATGGGAATTAGAAGATAGGAGAAAAGAATTACGATAATGGAGAGATTATGTGAATAGGAACGAAGGATTGTGAGGATGGAGAGATTATGGGGGATAGAAGCCAAGGATTATGAGGATGGAGAGATTATAGGTAATAGAAGCCAAGGATTATGAGGATGGAGAGATTATAGGGGATAGAAGCCAAGGATTATGGGGATGGAGAGATTATGAGAGTTCTGGTGTCAAGGATTATGAGGATAGGGAGATAATGGGGATAGAAGACAAGGATTATGAGGATGTAGAGATTGTGGGGGATAGGAGACAAGGATTATGAGGATAGCGAGATAATGGGGATAGAAGATAAAGATTATGGAGAAAAGCAGACAAGCATTACAAGGAAGGAGAGATTAAGGGGGATAGGAGACAAGGATTATGAGGATTTAGAGATCGATGGGGTTAGGAGACAAGGATTATGGGAACAAAAAGATTATGAGGATGTAGAGTTTATAGAGGATTGAGGTAAGAATTATGAGAATGGAGAGATTATGGGGGATAGGAGACAAGGGTTATGAGGATGTTGGGATTATGGAGAATAGGAGACAATAATTATGAGGATGGAGAGATTATGGGGGATATAAGACTAGGATTATTAGGATGGAGAGATTATGGAGGACAGGAGACAAGGATTATGAGAATGGAGAAATTATGGGGATAGGAGATAAGGATTATGGGAATAAAGAGATTATAGAAGATAAGCAGACAAGGATTATGAGGTTGTAGAGATTATGGAGGATATGAGGTAAGGATGAGGATGGAGAGTTATGGAGAGATTTTGGGGGTTAGGAGACGAAGATTATGACGGTCATCTACAAGATACAGGAAGAATGTATAAATTGTTGATCAAGGATAAGCAGGATAGAGAACTATAAAGGAGAAGAGATGATAGGTTGTGGATCCAAGTTGCGGTGGCGGTCGTAGAATTATAGAATCTATGAGAAGCAGCTGGTATGAGGTGGAAGAATTAAGGAATAGGGTGAGGAAAGTAGAGAACTCTTGTAACAATTACAAGTTGCAGAAGAGGTAATGAAATATGAGAGCACCAGATAGTTATTTATTTATGGTTGAGCTATGTAAAGGAATATGAAGCTGAAGACAAGGCTAGAGAGAGAATGTTCAGATTATGGATTAAGGATAGCAGTGTAGAAAACTATGAAGGTGGAGTTGGGGGACAACCAAAGGTTATGAGGGTAGGTAGAGTATCGTAGAAGAGATTGAAGCGTATAATTATGGAGTCAGCAAAAAGCTGCTGAGTTAAGAGGTTAAGCTTATTGAGAAGGTATAGGGTGAGGAAAGTAGAAAGTTGTGAGGGAACTGCGGAGTAGACGAAGTGGAGGATTGTAAAATCAGTCAAAAGTTACAGAAAAGTTAGGAACGTAGAGGATGAGGAATTTAAAACATTATGGGATGGGATTATGGGAAATATCTAATAAACGTTGGGATGACTGAAGAATCACCAATAAGTTGCAGTGGTGGTTACGAGAACCTCAGTGACAAAGGGGGTAAAGTTTATGAATGATGGGAAAGAAGTGAAGATAAGATGTTCAGATTATTAGGAGGGTAGAAGTAGAGGATTAGATAAGAAGTAGAGAAATGTAGTCAGGGATATTGTGAGGAAGATGCGAAGCAAGCAAGATATGTAGCCAATAGAAGAAGATTTAAGGGTGTGGAGTAATGAAGGTTTGTAAAGAGAAAGTGGTCTACGCAGGATTAAGAATTGAGGATTATGGGACGGCAGTGAAGAGTTGAGAGACTGCTGGTAATGATGGATTATGACAACTCCACAGATCTATATGGAGTAGAAGTGGAGGATTATGAACTCATCCAAAAGTTTCTGGGGAGACATGAAGGATATCATCAATGCTTAGATTATTCGAGATGTGGAGAATTTTGGAAGTACAGTGATGGTAATGGATTACAGGGAGTTATGGGATCATCTAAGAATTATGAGAAGTAAGAAGTTTTGCTCATTCTGCAGGGAGAAAATTTCGAGGACGGAGGAGGTGGAGAAATGATTATGGAAGATGCAAAGATCCTGTGATGATCGAGAGCTGCAGGAGTTAAATGGGGAGGACTACGGTGTCGGTCAACATTTTCAGAACAATGGCAAGAGAAATTAGTAAATAATTACGGGGGCGACTGAAGATTGAGGTGGAAACGATTATGTAGTGAACTTTTTGGAGTTATCAAGAAACACGAGATTGCACTGACAGTAACTTATTATGAATGTTCGAAGTAGAGTTACAGGATCTGACAAGACTTAGAAGAAAGGCGATTTGGCAAGATTTTTAAATCACTGAGGAGGTAAAAGAGCTCATAAGGTCAAAAGATTGATGGAGAAGAATTGTGGGAGAATCATGGAATCTCTACGAAGAATTTGAGGTAGCAGTAAGGAGTGATAAAGGATTGCTTTAATGCAGAGATGCGTGAGGTGATTGTGGAGGATTAAGAGGTCAGCGAAGGATGACTAGAAAGAGGTAAAAAGATGTAAGAAGATCATGAAAGTGGGGAGTTATCAATAGAGGAAAAGGGGATTATTTATGGGAAATAATTTATGGATCGTGTTAATATGAGAACTGCAGTTATGAAGAGGTGAGGTGTGTAGATTATCGAAGAGGTAAAAGAATTGTAGGGAGCAGAAATGAAATGATTGAGGAGGAGAGGTGGTGAGTATTGGGACTACTGCAAAGACTGGAGGACTATGAGGTGGGATTATGAGAACTGTAGAGAAAGAAAGGTACGAGGGAGACGATCAGCCTGTGAGGAGGTAGATGATTATGGCTGCTCAGAGTTGTGATGGAGACAAATTCCTCTGCAGTAGAATGCTACAAAATTAATGACGATGGAACTGGGTGAAGAGTATTTTGAATGCGGGATTACAATAAGGAGGGATTATTACGTTGGGATGAGATGAGTTCAGGAAACTACAAAGATTGTTATTGCAATGGAAGAATTATGGTATCTATATGGTGTAATTATGAAGGGCAGCGAGAGATACCAATCGCTGGAGAGTTTTATGGGAAATCTCACGAGCAGTAGGCAATCTATCAGGAAGTACAGGATTATGGGAGCTGCCGATGACCAACCGACGTCGTCGACGATGAGGTGAAGAAGGGATCGAACTCGGACACGTGTCGACGTCTGACTGCCAGCCCTCAGGGTGTTCCTGACATTACCGAGGGCTTTTTGTTGTGATGGGGAGAGACAGAGGGGAAGGGGAGCTGACATTATAGAATAGGCCCTTTGGCGACCTTCCAACAGGCACCAGAGCAAACAGTACAGGTAAATGAAAGAGGAGGTAGCTTCTGTATGATGTAAAAGTGAAATATTCATAGACAAATGCCAAGTCACCCGACAAGAGAGAGTTATAATGACACCCCCGTTAGTGATGTACAACCGTCGTTAGTAGATTTCAATATTTTGGGTTGAGGATGAGCAGAAAATGTGCCAATCCTTTTGTTCTTCCAATCCGAGTGCTTTCGTTTTTATTCAAAAACATCTTCAGTTTTCACACTATGTAATTCCACTCTTAGCACACAAGGCCCTTTTTAGGACATCCCACAGTAAGACTTGGGCGTCCTTATGCAATTGATCTGGGGTAAAGTTGGACAACACTTAACAGGAAAAAACCACACACTACCTAATCCGTTTTAGACCATTCTGAATCCAAATGCGCGAAAAAAAACCATATGTGAATGTAAGTGTGAGTTTGACAAAATCTTTTGTACTCTGCCCTGGCCTTAGTTTTCAACCGATTTTTTTTGTTCAATGCGGAAAACTATCTAATTGTGCACTAAGACGCCGGAATTTCGAATTTCGCCTTTTGAGGGGGGAAGGGAAGGGGGTTAATGCTCAAAAATGAATAAATAAGTTTTTTATTGTAGCAGCCACATGGCCACAAAAATAAAATAGAAGATTTGATGTGAAAAAAAAAACTAATGCAACAACGTGCGAGCAGGTACAGGTAGGCAGGTACATTTAGTGGGACTTTGAGTGCTATAACTACGATAATACTAACTTATAAAAGACTTCAAATAACAATGAACACATCAAACACCAAACATAATAAACACTCAACAAATAACAGTAAAACTAGAAATGCACCTACATACTCTAATCCTAACATCACGCAAAAACGTGCGTTTGCGGACATAATCTTTCGTTGTCGTTGCCATTCGCAAGGTTATTCCTGACTATTTAGGCGAGGGGAGGAATTATTAGGGTTATTTACTCATGCTTGATCGTTTTCGCCGTTAGGCATCATCAGGAGCATTGAGTATAATAAGGGGTTGGCTCCCACTTCCTCCTCTACCCATTGTCATAACCCTGGACTGCAGGATGTGTCGTAATACCTTGGTAGGGACATTAACAAAACAGAAAAACCACGCAAGCTGTACCATCTTATGTCCCTACCAAGGTATTACGACACGTCCTGCAGTCCAGGGTTATGACAATGGGTAGAGGAGGAAGAGGGAGCCAACCCCTTATTATACTCAATGCTCCTGATGATGCCTAACGGCGAAAACGTTCGAGCATGAGTAAATTATATTATGAGGAAACGACTATTAATTCCTCCCCTCGCCTAAATAGTCAGGACATAATCTTGTAAACTCTGCCCAGACCTCAATTTCCAACCGATTTGCGTGTTTTTCAGAAATTTTCCAAATTGCACACTATATCCAAATTGCACTATATCCGATTTGCGTGTTTTTCAGAAATTTTCCAAATTGCACCGGAGTATCAAAATTAGCATGGAGAGGAGATAATAATATGGATAGGGATATGGGAGGGATAATATTCACAAAATATCCGATTTTTCAATATTTTGGTTCCTTTACAGTTTCAATTTAATGGATGGACTGCCAGTGAGGATATCAATCTCGAGTGTTCCCCATTCTATAAGTTTCCAAATTTTCTGGCCTATGTCGACGGTCTGTTGTTCATGAAAGGCAGGATAGTCGTTCCGAAGATTCTACACGCTTCCGTATTGCAAAAACTTCATGCAGGTCATCTAGACACCATCAAGTGAAGTCGACTCAAAACCCAGGTCAAAACTAACTAAATTCAGGAGTAAACCCCGTTCATTTCCTTATTTGAGATTGCTGAGTAGGTCTACTTTGCCGCGATGCTGGTGTGGAAAATCCTAGCAGAGGTAAAATTATCCTGAGACTCACCATTTTTTCGTCGTTGGATTCTGACAGTGTGCCGGCTTGGTGTACCACTCAGTTACACGAATCAACAGCCCCTGAAAATTTTGTACAGATTAGAAACTTATGCAACTTCAGTGAGTAAGAAGGCCCTGAGGGACGACAGTGTGGAGATGAAAGTGCAAAATAGTTTTTAATAAAAGGAAGAATCTGCAGCAACAAGCCAACTCCAAAATTGTAGTTTTGAATTTTTTTCTTGAACAGTAAACTGGTATTTACTCGCTTGATCTAGTGATGACGCAAGAAACTTCTACTACCTGCGGTTCCTACAAAGGTCAACTTGATAAATTTGCTGAGATTTTCTGTGTCACTACAGATGACCCCTAGGCGACTCTACAGGGTGTCCGAGAAACATACGGCCAAACTTCAGGGGTCGATTCTACAGGGTGTAACACGAGTGGTTCACGACCTTTCTCCCACGTGTTCTACAAATAACATCCGACAAAAAGTGCCTCTTGACATTTTGCTTCCGAGTCTACCAAGGTAGTGGAAGCTTTGTTTTCACTTTTCAAGGTCGAAAAAAAAAGTTCTCCAAAATCAAAATTTTCACTCGCGTTTTGCGTTTTAGACCTTCCTGAACAATTTTGGTTCCGTGTCTGTGTGTCTGTCTGTCTGTCTGTCATGAATTCCTTGTAACGCGCATAACTATACGAAGTTATTGTCCGATTTCAATGAAATTTTCAGGGATTGTGCGAATTGGTGTGTAGACGGTCCCCTATGAAAATCATCATCCCCGGACTGATAGAAGCGACTGCGCATGCGCAAACGTGAATTCCTTGTAACGGCCATAACTTCTACATTTTCCATCCGATTTCAATGAAATTTTCAGGGATTGTGCGGATTGTTGTGTAGACGGCCCCCTATAAAAATCGTCACCTTCGGACTGATAGTAGCCACTGCGCATGCGCAAACGTGAATTTCCTTGTGACGGCCATAACTTCCACATTTTCCACCCGATTTCAATGAAATTTTCAGGGGTTATGCGGATTAGGTTGTAGATGGTCCCCAATGAAGATCACCACCTTCGGACTGATAGTACCCACTGCGCATGCGCAAACGTGAATTTCCTTGTAACGTCCTTTCCTTGTAATTTCTAAATTTTCTATCCGATTTCAATGAAATTTTCAGGGATGTTACAAATTAACTTGTTTTGATGTTTTGAGATTAACTACTATGCATCGGATCATCTATACAATCGGGTTATGGATACGAGGAAGCTATGTGCCACACCCACTTGGCAGACGTTTTTTTTTTTTTTTGTATCCCCACTCAAAATGCCTTGTTGATCACTTTGAAAAGTTTCTTCGTGTTTTTGATCTTTGCTTGATAAATCTACTATAACTCCCTCAAGAGTTAGCTCAAATCTAAAGAACGGTTGGAAAGAGCGTTAAATTTGCAATCTTTTTGATGCCCGATAATATTTTTCTAAGGAGTTAAAATATGTGCAAACGACGTATGAAAAGCAAAGCCGTCGAAATCTTGAAATCGCTTGTTTTTCCAGTCGCCTGGTATACTCAGAACTGTCAAACTTCCCTAAAAAGTGCGCCAAAATCTCAGCTTTTCAACGGTGAAATCAAAAAATATTTTACAATCGAATTGAAGGGAGAAATTTCTGTTTGAACGCGGAAAAACGTGCATTTTTTCAACGAAATCGACGGTTTGACGGGAGGACTCTCTCAAATTATTACACAATGGTTTATTATTTGTGTGTATAGATCACTCGTCTGCAAAGAACACGGCTTTGCCATTGTTATCACCAACCAACTTGAAGAAAAACATCGATCGTATTTCGGTCGGCTAAAATTTGAACGGGGATTAGGCCTGTTTTGCGATTCACACTAGTGTTTCTGATTTATCGTACGTCCAACCCTTAAATTCTCGTAAGGAGCGAATGGTTTGTCCTACAGAGCTCCTCGTGGTTTCAAAAAAATTTTAAAATTTTCACTTTGGCCGTACGGCGGAAGGACGGCCAAATTTTTATTCGATTTTCGGATTTTAAGTTTGAAACTTAAACAAATTTTGAGGGGGTGTTAAAAAAAAATTCTTGGTCGATTCCAAAGGTTCATTAGGTATTGAAAATAACAAACCAATAGTTTCTATCAATGGAAGAATCTGCAGCAACAAGCCAACCCCAAAATTGTAGTTTTTGAGATTTAAAACAAAATGAACTCCTCTCAAAGACGGAGGAGGCACGCTACAAATAAAAATAAATATACAAATGAAAAATTAATTGGGAGGACGCCCAGGATACACCCGACGCCGGCCCTGGGGACGAGGAAAGAATGGAAGTGCCTCTATAGAAAGATCAACAGTTCAAATATGAGCCGAGCAGTACGAGTCTGGTGACACCACGGAGTACGCCTACTGAGATGCCCAACTCGCGCAACTCCGTGGCACTGAGTAGAAGAAGCAAACTTTCAGAATTGTAGTTATTTGTGGAGAAGGAAGCAGTAAGACCCAGTTCTCATTCGTCATTATTTTACTAAGGCGAGCGCTTTCAGGGCAAACTGTGGCCCCATTTTCAAGCCTAAAACATTCATTTATAACGAAGACCAAACATTTTTTTTAAATTGAACCACACATAATTAATATTAGTATGATGGAGATGGGATAACTCTAATTCCATTCTCCGGTATTTCCTCTTCTTCCAGTTGGTTGTCAGGATCATAAATCACTCGTGTATAAAGAAACAACTGTATTCTACAATAACTTGGTTCAAATCAGATTATAAATCGATTACATAGCTCTAGACCGCCTGTAATGACTCATATACTCGAATATGTTAGTTCTCCAATAAAGGACACAAGGGAAACCCTGAGTGACTCATCGTGCCAGGTAGGTAGAGTGAGGTACAGGGGACAAACACGTCACTTGACGTCACCCTCCTCCACTCTCCCTTTAACTTGTTAAAGTAGTATAAAAGGACTCAGGGCTTCACCTGGAGACATTCATGCATTCGTCTTCTAACAATCGACTTGATTATTTCTGGTTCTACCTCGCCTTCTCTTAGAAGCACAAAGTTCCTCGGAGGTCTCAGTGAGCACATTGTGCTGGCCTCCGCTCCCATTTCTCCTAGTAGTTGTCTGCCCCCAACTAGGAACCAGGTAAATGTACTGCCTCCCTCCAGTCGGCGAGCAATCTCGCCAAGGTACGCAGCTGAGCTGAATTCCTTAAGCACTTCTGCATGCGGTAGGCGGTAACGCGCCAGGCAGAAAGTGCTGTCCCATCCTATACCTTCGTTGAGTAGGGACCAATAGAAATCGACAAGCCGACATGAAGACCATTGCCTTCACATGACGACACGCCAACATAACACCGCCGAAACTCCCCTTGCAGTCAGTTCACTGGCTCGTCATGGAAGAAGATAGGAGGAAAGCTCAGTCAACGTTAAAAAACGTGACGAAAAATCGCCCCCTGCTTTCAGCGCAACCTTTAGGTGGCGAAGAAAAACATAGTCCTCCAATATTATACGACTCAGTCGCTAGAGCGCAGCTTCGTCCCTCCTGCTAATTCCCGCGGGTTTTTTAAAATTGCACTTCATCAATATTTCTTGTGGAGTACGATTTTGGACGCTCTGTCCTCTATAACTATCGTAATAGTTATAGAAATAAGATACCAGGAGAAAAGGAGTTACGGCAGGTATGTACATACCTACCATAAAATGAGAAACTAAAATATTGTGTTAGAAAACCACTGATTGGCACAAAATATGACAAGTGTAATTTCTTTTCAATATCAAAAACACAACAACTTTTTCAATATAACAACTAACTAAATTCCTACAAAAAATTATATCCAGGGACTGTAGTTACACTACAATATCATCATCTATCATCTGCATCACTCTTATCACTGCATTTCTACCGAGGCGTACCTACTGATAATCTCAAGTTATTAGAATCGACATCTACCAACACTACTTCATGTTTTGAATAAGTGAAAAGCAAACCAGAGACGAACCACTGTAGATGAACAGAAAGACGAGAAAATTAAACTTGGATACGAACCACTATCAAACAGAAAGACGAGAAAACATACGTTAGCAACGAGAAACACATCTGAAAAGTACGTTGGAGTAACTGTTATCATGGCTAGGGGGAGGGGAAGTGTTACGAGCTCTAGTGACTGTGAATAGTACTTCTTAACTCTGTTCGCCACCTAAAGAGAACACTACTGTCGCCATAAATGAAAAAAGCGCACGCGTCGGCCCATTGAAGTGAGCTTTCCTCCTATCTTCTTCCATGGGCTCGTCCTGAACCTGACTGACGATTGAAGAAGTATCTAGGGAGAACCCAGGGTCCTCACACTCTTCTTCCAGGGTGCTTGGCATGACGATCCTACTTGAGATAGGTCTAGACTATCTGTGGGAGCGGCTACAAGTATTCAATAGCAGTTGCTAATAGCAACTGGTCAAAAATATGTTGTTAAAATTTTTAACTTAATTATAATTCATTGTGCCAATAAAAACACTAAAAATTAAAAATAAGCACTCAAGTCAGAACTGAACTATATATCGAAACCAAAAACACAGACACAACATCAAAGAAAAGAAGTAAAACAGCACCTACCTATATTCAAAGAACTGCAGTCATACATTAACCTCCATCACCAACTCTGATCCTCTACTGCTTCCTTCTCCACAAATAACTACAATACGACTTTAGCAGGAGTACATAGCAACTTTCAGAATTTTGCTCCAACCAACATGTCTATCAATCAAGGCTTTTGCAATCAATAAATCTTTGATGATGTTGGCATTAGTTGAAATATTTATAGACATGAGAAGGCTAGTTTAGCTCAGTACACCAGGGAAGGGTGCAGTAAGTTTTTTAAAGCTCTGGGTGGCCTCAATCAATTCTAGAAATTAGAAAAGTTGGAATGTGAGGAAACTGTACATCAAATTAGTAATTTTTGAGCTAAAGAGCCTAATTTTCTACTCTTTACAGTTGATTACAACAAGATTTACAAAAGGCACAGTTCGATACGAATGAAATACTGTTTATTGGAAATGTAGGTATACGTACATGATGCTGGCGGTGGGACCTACACATTATTTTTTATTTTTATTAATTTATCATATTCTGATTTTGAGTGAGTCAACTTATGGTACTTCAGATTCGCTAGCTGTGCAGCTCTGTAATCGCATTTATCACAGGCGTAGGGCTTCTCGCCAGTGTGGGACCTCTTGTGGCGTTTCAGATGTGCCACAGTTGCAGCTCTGTAATCACATTTATCACAGGTGTACGGTTTTTTGCCAGTGTGAGTCATCATATGGATCCTCAGATTTCCAAGCTTAGCGGTTCTGAAATCACAGGTGCCGCAAGAGTAGGGTTTCTCGCCAGTGTGTTTCCTCTTGTGCTGTTCCAGCAGTCCTACCCTGATAGTAGTGTAGTCACACACTTCACAGGAGTAGGGCTTCAAGTTAGTGTGGTTCGACATAACGTGATCTTTCAGACCTCTTTTCTGTGTGGATCTGTAATCACAACTTTCACAAGCATAAGCTTTCTCGCCAGTGTGCTTCAACTTGTGACGTTTCAAATGTGCCGACTTCTTAGTTCTATATTCACAAATATCACAGACGTAGGACTTTTCAGAAGAATGACTCATCAAGTGACGTTCTAGATAACCACGCTTATTGTATCTTTTTCCACAATCATCACAAGCGTAAGGTTTCTCAGGCTGTCCCAACTCACTCAATTGTGCAGCTCTGTGGTCCACCTCAGGGTCGTCAACAGCTTCTTCATCTTCAATGACTTCTTCTTTGATTATGACTTCACTTGCTATCGTTTGGTCGACGTCGATCACTTCTTCGGAGAAGTCCTCCCCTTCAACCCTCACTGGTTCTTTGCTCACACTTTCGTCTCCCATCCCAACACAAACCACTGAACACGTCCACAACAGGTAAATATCTGTAATGAATGTATTATTCAACTTTCGACACGCCAATACTAATTCACCAACGAGGAGAGATGCGCGAAAACAGAAAAGTTTTGTATCAGTCAAAATGCTAACTGAAAACGGAAAACCAAACAATGACAACTGATAACAGTGATAACGTAATAGATGTGCATGGAAGTAGGGTGGATACTCTCGATGCTTGCGTCTCGCCTCCGAAGGACGAGCAGCCGTTGCTGCGGTCTAGCGGCATTTGTGACAAGTAGGCTGTACCTCGTTTTTACCGCTCATTTCAGAATTTAACGGTTCTCCTTCCCTGCCTTATTAAATTGTGAGGCGAAGAAAACTGTTTTTGACTATTTTTGTACTTTGGGGTGACGAATCAAACAGAGTGCATTAATTTAGTAGGGAATGCCGTCTGCATAACTATTTACGAACTTGAAGCAAGGAAAATTTCGCCCAGTTGTAATTTTCAAATTCGCAGCTCAAATCTTGGGAAATGGGGGGTGCGCCTTGATTTTTTAAAGATTTTTAATCGAAATTGGACTACATCCTGAGAATTTTGGCACCAACCGCGACCTTCTAGCGTGAGTAGATCTGTTTCTATGATTTTTCAAAGTTTCGACCGTTTATGACGTCACGCGCCCCTCTCGCCTGGGCGGGACCCCCCAGCCCACTGTGACGTCATAAACGGTCGAAACTTTAAAGATTCTTAGGAAAAGGTCTACACACGCTAGAAGGTCGCGGTTGGTGCCAAAATTCTCAGAATGAGGTCTACCTTAGATTAAAAATAACAATAAACAGTTTTTCCTACCCAGGCGCACACCCTTTTGCTTCCGAGTCTACCAAGGTAGCGGAAGCTTTGTTTTCACTTTTCAAGGACGAAAAAAAAAGTTCTCCAAAATCAAAATTTTCACTCGCGTTTTGCGTTTTAGACCTTTTTGAACAATTTTGGTTCTGTGTCTGTCTGTCTGTGTGTCTGTCATGAATTCCTTGTAACGCGCATAACTATACGAAGTTATTGTCCGATTTCTATGAAATTTTCAGGGATCATGTGGATTAGGTTGTAGATGGTCCCCTATGAAAATCATCATCCCCGGACTGATAGAAGCGACTGCGCATGCGCAAACGTGAATTCCTTGTAACGGCCATAACTTCTACATTTTCCACTCGATTTCGATGAAATTTTCAGGGATCATGTGGATTAGGTTGTAGATGGTCCCCTATGAAAATCATCATCCCCGGACTGATAGAAGCGACTGCGCATGCGCAAACGTGAATTCCTTGTAACGGCCATAACTTCTACATTTTCCACTCGATTTTGATGAAATTTTCAGGGATCATGTGGATTAGGTTGCAGATGGTCCCCTATGAAAATCATCATCCCCGGACTGATAGAAGCGACTGCGCATGCGCAAACGTGAATTCCTTGTAACGGCCATAACTTCTACATTTTCCATCCGATTTCAATGAAATTTTCAGGGATGTTGCAGAGTAGAGTTTAGATGGTCCCCTATGAAAATCAT
Organism: Apolygus lucorum; assembly: GCA_009739505.2. Classification (NCBI taxonomy): domain Eukaryota; kingdom Metazoa; phylum Arthropoda; class Insecta; order Hemiptera; family Miridae; genus Apolygus; species Apolygus lucorum. The sequence goes on from CM019182.2 coordinate 50,356,524, forward strand.
AGAGAATTGTTTTTCATAGAGGGATGGTCTTGTGGTTCATAGAGGGACGGCCATAGCTTCTACATTTTCCTTTCGATTTCAATGAAATTTTCAGGGATGTTACAGATTAGTATTTAAATGATCTCCTATGAAAATCGGCACCTTCGGACTGATAGAAGCCACTGCGCATGCGCAAACGTGAATTTCCTTGTAACGGCCATAACTTCCACAATCTCAATCCGATTTCAATGAAATTTTCAGGGATGTTGCAGAGTAGTGTTTAGATGGTCCCCTATGAAAATCATAGAATATTGTTTTTCATAGAGGGATTTATTCATAGAGGGATGGTCTCCTGTGAGAATCTCAAATCTTATTCATGACAAGTTTAATAGCTCAGAGGAAAGAGTCTTGATTTGAGCTCCAGAGGTCGCGGGTTCGAATCCCAGCCGAGGCTATGAATTTTTTTGATCCAATCACATACATCTACTCACTTAATTTTTCATCCGAATTTGATGAAATTTTCTAGGATTGTCCAGATTAGCGTGTAGATGGTCCCCTATGAGGGTAGTGATAGGTACTTAGAGATTGGTGTTTTGAGATTGACTACTATGCATCGGATCATCTATATAATCGGGTTATGGATACGAGGAAGCTATGTGCCACACCCACTTGGCAGACTTTTTTTTTTTTTTTGAAGTAGAGGCTGTCGAGGGTTATGGAGGAATCTTTCAGGGGGTTGAATGCTTGGTGGCCAGGGACTGCAGAAGCACTTTGACGTATATGAGGTTGTTCGTAAAGCGCATTGATTTGGTCATAATTTTCTGCAATACTTGCAATCACATCTTCATGTTGTGGATCCAAGGCTCTCATGGCTTGGCAGGTCGAAACCCAGCATTCAGAGCCATGTGTGACGATAGGTCTTATGATCGATTCATAAATCCTTGCTTTTGGGTCCCTAGAAAGGATCCTAGATTTCAGGAAAAATTTGCCTGTCTGGCTCGAATTTCTTTGGAATGATCATTGTCTGTGGATATCGGGACACCTAGGTATTTAAATTCTTTAGTGGATTTAAGATTTAAGCACCCCAGCGTCACTGAGGTTGAGTAGTTGTCATCACTGCGCGAGATTCTCACGTATTTTGATCAAACAATGGTAGATATATACTACTAACATTAAATGTATGATATATATCTATGCAAACAATGAGGAAATATCGTCGGTCTTTTTTTTTTTTTTTTTTTTTTTTTATAGAGGAGGAAACCGTTTATTGGTTGACAGCGGGAGAGGGATGTTTGTCTCACCGCCCTTTATGTGGGGGTCCGGCCGCTATAAGCAACTGGTTACCCACTAAAACCTCCTCTGTTCGTCTGGACTGCCCCGGGACTACAGTTGATGCATTACTTCGGGACAGCCCCTTTTTCAGCCCGGCTGTTGCTGGGCTTCCTCTTCAATATCGTCGGTCTTGAAATCAACCATTTTGTAATTATTTGCAGAGCGTGTTATTCGATTTATCTCGAAGGTTTATTTTGATGAAACACAGCCAAAGATATTATTACACTATAAATTGGGGTGATGATAGTTTTCCCCTCACTCTTGTACTTTTTTGAGGTTTCACAAAGTAAGTGTGGACTTGAGCAAACAAACACCATTTATTTTCCTTCCTAAATAAGTGGGATTTTGATGAGAAAATTTAAAAAACATGAAATTTGAGACTAAAATTGTCGATTTTGACGAAACATTTCGAATTGGATGAGTAAATTCCACGAATAGAAGGAGGGAGGTTATGAAGACGCGGTTTGATGGTGGAGGGGGAGGTGTGATTGTGTTGTGAAAAGAACGACATTTGGATGACGGTGGAGGCGGCGCCGGGGGAGGAGGAGTTAGTTTGTTATTTGGATGATCTCACCTGACATTTAGATGATCCCGGTGATTGCGAAGACCTTTCAAGGGTCCGATGAAGGGCAACTCGCGGGGGGAAAGGCGTCGCCGTCACCGCGCGTACTATCGACTGGAGGCGTCCGCGGGGGGGAGGAGGAGCCCTTTGTCCTCCCACCTCCCTCCCGCGCTGGTCCTCCAGGAATCAATACTCCAGGTCGGATCCCCCTCCTCGCCCGTGGACTTCACGCTTTCAGGATCTCTTATCAATGGGCTCCTACCTCCACCTACCGCCTCCTCATCATCGCCTTTCCGCTGTTGAACACGAAACCCACTGATTGCGACGGAGAGGCTGACGACCCCTCACAGCTCTCACGCACAATCACAGCTCGCCTACATAAAGCCCCGTCCACACTTGAGCATTTTTGGCGAGCCGAGCCGAGCAATCGGAAACCAATAATAATGGTGCGAATGCTCGTAAGTGTGGACGCGTTCGCGAGCATTTTTGAATGCTCGGTCGTGCTCGGGGATGTTCCCGCCGGAGTCGGTATTTCCGCGATATCAAAGAGTGTTCAGGGTTCGCTTTCACGAAAGCTCCCGAGCATCATCCACACCGGTATCGTTTTCGTTTATCTACATACGTAACCAAACGTATGCACGTCGCCGATCGAGAGGAGTCGTGAGAGAAGAGAGAGTCGGCGGAATCGGAGACGGGAGGAGTTGGGGGCGGGAGGCGTCGGTGGGATTCGAGGACAGTCAGAGGAATCGGAGTCGGGAGGATTTGGGGGCGGGAGGAGTTGAGGGCGGGAGGAGTCGGAGGGAGTTGGGGGTGGGAGGAGTAGAGGGCGGGAGGAGTCGGAGGGAGTTGGGGGTGGGAGGAGTTGAGGGCGGGAGGAGTCGGAGGGAGTGGGATCCAAGGATAGTCAAAGGAATCGGAAGCGGGAGGAGTTGGGGGCGGGAGGAGTCGGAGGCGAGAGGAGTCGGAAGGAGTGGGAAGCGAGGATAGAGGAATCAAAGGCTGGAGGAGTTGGGGCGGGAGGAGTCGGAAGGAGTGGGAGGCGAGAGGAGTCGGAGGGAGTGGGAGGCAAGGATAGAGGAATCAAAGGCTGGAGGAGTTGGGGCGGGAGGAGTCGGAGGAAGTGGGATCCGAGGATAGTCAAAGGAATCGGAGGCGGGAGGAGTTGGTGGCAGAGGAGTCGGAGTCGGGAGGAGTTGGTGGCGGGAAGAGTCGGAGGGAGTGGGATCCGAGGATAGTCAAAGGAATTGGAGGCGGGAGGAGTCAGATTCGAGAGGAGTCGGAGTTGGGAGGAATTGGGGGCGGGAGGAGTAGGAGGCAAGAGGTGACGGAGGGAGTGGGAGGCGAGGATAATCGGAGGAATCGCTTTTGCCTGCTTTTAGTAGGCATTTCAGCTAGTTTTCAATAATGAACCTTTGGAATCGGCCATGAAACAAATTTGTTACCCCCCCTCCCCATAAAATTTGTTGGTTTACGTTTCAAAGTAAGTAGAATCCGAAAATCGAATATAAATTTTGCCGTCCGTCCGCCTCACGAGGCACTTTCCTCAGCATTGACCAAATTTCAACTAAATCGGTCCATGGTAAGGAAAGCAGGGACGGACGGGGCGGACGGACGGCCAAATTTGTATTCGATTTTCAGATTCTACGAACCTTGAAAGTAAAACAAAAAATTTTGAGGGGGTTAAACTGTTTTTCTTGCTCGATTCTAAAGGTTCATTTTTGAAAATATTAAACCAGAATGTACCTACTCATATCATCGGATTCGCGCGGAAAAAAGTTTGATGAGCCCCCCCCTACCCTCAACTCAGAATCAACCTGCATTTTGTAAGCCGCTGTGCCTAACAAATTGGGTACCAGTGGTAGAAGGCAAATCCCACCGCTGCCACCAATTTGTAAGCCTGTGTCGCTTTTACTTGGCTTGACAAATGGGATGCCAGTATTGAGTACAAGTCCCAACACTGCCACCAATTTGTAAGCCCGCTTGTCCAGGTAAAGTTGACAAATGAAGTTAGTTACCTGACCCAAGCAGCAACTGAGTAGAATCCTGAAGGGAATCTACCCTGTGTTTGACTGTGAAATGGGGGGAGTCAAAAAGACCGAAACAACTTAAATCTACGTTAATTTTAGGATAATATAGGGTAATTACCTGTGAAGTATGGTAGCTCTTCGAAGGTGTTGACTCCTGGGTTGATGAAAATAATAATAAATGATGCTTTGAAACCTGAAGGGTGTTTCATTTTACCTCGGACCTCCAAGCGTGTCCCGTGCCAGAAGGGCGTGTCCTGCGTGTCCTCTGTGTCACTTGTGTCTTCGTGTTCGAGACACGAGTAACCCAGTTGACCACGAGGTTGTGTTCTTCTCAGAAATTGTGTCCTAAGGACACGACCTGATGGGTCTGAAACGCAATAAAGAGAATATGAAATTTGACTTAGTTATTTTACCCCTAGTTGCTGATACTGATCTGATGCAGGGTGAACTCAAAGATAACCACAGAAATGGAGTAAAATACCAGATAAGAAATTTATTATACAAGTATGGAATGTTTTGGTTGAACTCAACAAAGATATACAAGTCTGAAGGGCGCAGTTTCTGACGTTACAAGTAATTAAAAATGGACAATTTCACAAGGAAAATAAAATGGTTTAAATGATCAACTTTCTTACAAGCAATACCTTCAGTGTCCTTTCTCTTTACAGTTTTCAATGCCGTGTCTTTACCGTGTCTCCGTGTCTTATCAATATTACAATTTGAATCTTTCTCGTTTTCCGTTTTACAAAGCTTTACTGTACCAAATTTTCCAATAGAATCAACTCTAGTTACTACACTGTTTATCGTCACCTGCCTAATTATTTTGGCCAAAATAGATTAGGTTATATTTGTCTGTGCACTCACGTGTTGGGCCCGAAGGTATCCTCGACGGTCTTGATGCGGATGATTTTTATGGGGATGATGTCTCGATAGTCCAGGGGGATTTACTACCACTGACTTTGAGATGAAGGGATGGGGGTGACTTTCAGCCGGAACTTAGTCGTCGCGCTTTTTTGGGGAAGAACGTTCGGCCGGGACCTACTTGTTCGAGCTCTCAGGACGGTGTGATGGCCGACGTGGGCCGCCCGGTCTAGAACGTTTCCCCCTCCTCTCAGTCACGTGATCCACGGCCTCCTGTAGTCTTCAGGCTGCCATCCGGCTTTGGTCGAGGCTCCCTGTTGCTGCTGTGGACACAAGCTGCTGGTGTCTTCCTTTGGCTTCGTGGTTGAATCAGGGCTCGGACGCCTCAGATGGTGTTCGGCGTCCTTATTGTAGGGGGGCGGACCACGCCCCCGTAGAGCTGGCCCGGATTACCCCTCCACAGTCCTTCGCCGCAGGTGGCTCTGTGGGGGCGGCATCTTGGGGTTCAGGAAGGGGGGTGTTGTTGCTTTACCCCAGCCCCGTCACATTGGTCTCATTCGTGAGCAGGGGCTCACAATTTTAAAAAGCAGGGCTGAGCGAATTGTTCACAAACCAAAAAAAAACAAGTGGGTGTGGCACATAGCTTCCTCGTATCCATAACCCGATTATATAGATGATCAGATGCATGGTAGTTAATCTCAAAACATCAAAACTTGTTAATCTGTAACATCCCTGAAAATTTCATTGAAATCGGATGGAAAATGTAGAAGTTATGGCCGTTACAAGGAATTCAAGTTTGCGCATGCGCAGTGGCTACTATCAGTCCGAAGGTGGTGATTTTCATAGGGGACCATCTAAATACTAGTCTGTAACATCCCTGAAAATTTCATTGAAATCGGATGGAAAATGTAGAAATTATGGCCGTTACAAGGAATTCAAGTTTGCGCATGCGCAGTGGCTACTATCAGTCCGAAGGTGGTGATTTTCATAGGGGACCATCTAAATACTAGTCTGTAACATCCCTGAAAATTTCATTGAAATCGGATGGAAAATGTAGAAATTATGGCCGTTACAAGGAATTCAAGTTTGCGCATGCGCAGTGGCTACTATCAGTCCGAAGGTGGTGATTTTCATAGGGGACCATCTAAATACTAGTCTGTAACATCCCTGAAAATTTCATTGAAATCGGATGGAAAATGTATAAGTTATGGCCGTTACAAGGAATTCACGTTTGCGCATGCGCAGTCGCTTCTATCAGTCCGGGGATGATGATTTTCATAGGGGACCGTCTACACACCAACCCGCACAAACCCTGAAAATTCCATAGAAATCGGACAATAACTTCGTATAGTTATGCACGTTACAAGGAATCCATGAAGAACAGACAGACAGACAGACACACAGACACGGAACCAAAATTGTTCAAAAAGGTCTAAAACGCAAAATGCGAGTGGAAATTTTGATTTTGGAGAACCTTTTTTTTTCGTCCGTGAAAAGTGAAAACAAAGCTTCCGCTACCTTGGTAGACTCGGAAGCAAAACAATCAAAACAAAACCAGTTTTTGGGAATTCAAAAACTAAAAACAAATTATCATATTTCTGCTGCACTAATGAATTTCATAAATCCTCGAGAATTTAAAATGCAGGTAGATTCTGATGGTGGGGGGGGATGACCCTCGTGCCGCCCCCCCCCCCCCCCGGATCCGCGCCTGTTGGTGGATGAACTCAGATCACTTGTCGACCTCCATGACCAAAACTAATTCCTTTCCTGGCCTATTGGCGCTACGAAAACCACGAACTGGTTATAAAATGGTTGTAGATACCATAATGATGTGTATAAGCTGTTGAATCCCATGATAAAGTCCTATAATGCTGGTTTTTCTTCTCAGAAACGTCAAGTTACGGAATAGCAGATGGTTTAGATAGGGGCAGTTTATTATCCACGAATCAAGCGTGAAGTGAGCAGGTCGTCAGTCCCTCAGGAATGTGGTCCGCGTTTTACATGGATGCTCTTTTTACCCAGAAGCTGTGCAGCATTGTTGAGGAAAATTAGATTGTTTACTTCATCCTTCATAATTTAAATCGTCGTCAGAACGACGACTAATTGAAATTACGATAATTTCATAGAATTCTGAATGAAGGTGGGCGTGGCCAGTAAAGCGACATCCCCACTACCAGGGAGCTTGGAAGTGCGATGAGGATGGATCCTATACTATGGATGGATTGTATACTACGTCATTCGGAGATACGTTATCAATGTTTTTCTGTTTGGCAGGTTGTTTACAATAACAAATTAATGTATTTAGACGTTCTCGGTTTGTTTCTCATAGTCTGAAATGTTGAATTCTGTGAATGTGAAAATCTGGGGTTTACAGGTGTTTTGAAAAGGATGGAAGACGGAATTATGATTAAAGAGGAGCCGACGAGTGAAGAAGAGGCGTCTGAAGATCAGGTGATGTATGAAGTTACTGCGATCAAACTAGAAGTGCTGATCGGGGATGAACGCGCAGAAGAGGAAGCCACGGTCGGAAATATCAGTAGAGTCGAAGATGAAGTTGCGGAGTATCGGATGATCAAGCAGGAGGACAATTCAACTGCTGACCCACTCGGTGATGTTCCTGATAGTGACGTTCTGCAGGGATCTATTGGAATACAGGAGTTATCCAGTGGAGGGCAAGATGTGAGTGGTGGACAGTTAGGTGGGCAAATGTTTGCTTGTGATAAATGTGATTATAGATCTCTACAGCTGAGCTATTTGAAGAGCCATATGAAGACTCATATTAAAGAAAAGCCTTATGCGTGTGATAGCTGTGATTACAGAGGCTCGCAGGTGAGATTCTTGAAAGAACACTTAAGGACGCACACTGGGGAAAAGCCCTACGCCTGTGATAGCTGTGATTACAGAGCCTCGCTGAAAGTACAATTGCGACGTCACATGAGGACTCACACAGGGGAGAAACCCTACGCTTGTAGTTTATGTGATTATAGAGCCTATACAATAGGACATTTGAATACCCACCTACAGACACACTCTGGAGAGAGGCCCTATGCCTGTGATATATGTGATTACACAGCCACGCAGAGTGCATACATGAAGAGGCATATGAAAACGCACTCTTTGGAAAAGCCCTATGCCTGTGATAAATGTGATTACAGAGCCACGCAGAGTTCGTACTTGAAGAAGCATATGAAAACACACAAGTCTGGCTTTGCCACCAGAAGATCGTTCAGTAAGGCAGTCCCGGGCAGTCTAGGGCTGACCATCTCCACTGAGGAGAGATTAGCCGTTCGGAGAGGCAGTCCAGATGAAGTCCGAACGTACTCCAGATTTCATCGACAGTAGAGTCCGGCGCATGCGCATTACACTCTCCTTCTCCCGCTCTTCACCTTTCGAGTTCGACTGGCAACAATATTGACAAACAATTGAAGAAACTTGAGTTGAAGTTTGTGTGATCGTGTGGTCTTGGTCTGTGAACTGATGATTTTTTTATGGTGAGCCCCTGAATTTATCTTTCAAACATATTGTTTAGTAATGCATGCATTCCAGGGGACGTCCCATTGGATAAGCATTAGATCAGTTTAACCAGTTGGTAAGCGATAAAACTGTTTCACTCGATGTAATTTATTTATTACTCTAGGCTAGAAATAGTGACCTCCCCCCCCCCCACCATTATCCACCTTAACATTTCTAGCAGCATGGGAGCCTCGAATCTGAAGAGCATTTTAAAATCCATGATCTACGATACCCATCATGCGAATTCGAGTTCACCCCCCCCCCTCCTCCTCCTCCAATGGTGCCGGTCTGGCACCAACGCGGAAATACGTCGTAACATTGAACTTTCATCTATTAGTTTTAGTAGGCGGTCAGTCGAGATTCACATCCGTATTCAAGGTGAAACACAACAAAAAAAAAAAAACACGAAATATGCGGTTTATGGTGTTCTGGCACCATGGTGGCACCACTATTAGTTCTATGGTGGCACAGAGAATAATTCATGAAAATCCAGATGTATAATGAGAATTTTTCCTCAATTTCAAAGGTTGGGTACAATTAGTAAGCAGTAAAGGAACCGAAATATTGAAAAATTGGATATTTTGTGAATATTATACCCCCACCCATCCCCTCCCCTTGCAAATTTTGGTATTCTGGTAAAATCATGTACTACTCGGAAGTTATTTGAGTCAAACAAAAAAAGAAACACGCAACTCGGTTGGAAATTGAGGCCTGGGCAGAGTTTATAAGATTATGCCCGCAAACGCACGTTTTTTAAGCATTAACCCCCCCCCCCCCCTTTCACCCCCTTAAAAAGCAAAATTCAAAATTCTGACGCCGTAGTGCACAATCAGATAGTTTTTCGCGTCGAAGAAGAAAAGAACCAGGAAAATCGGTTGAGAACTAAGGCCTGGGCAGACGACACAAGATTATGCTCAAAAACGCACGTTTTTTTAGCATTAACCCCCCCTTTCCCCCCTTAAAAGGCAAAATTCGAAATTCCGGCGACGTCGTGCACAACTAAATAGTTTTCCGCGTCGAACAAAAAAAGAACCAGGCAAATCGGTTAAGAACTAAGGGCTGCGCAGACGACACAAGATTTTGTCACAGACATACACCTATGGTTTTTTTTCGCGGATTTGGATTCAGAATGGTCTAAAACGGATTACTGTGTGGTTATTTTTTTTTTCTGTTGAGTGTTGTCCAACTTTACCCCAGATCGATCGCATAAGGACGCCCAAGTCTTACTGTGGGACGTCCTAAAAATGGGGAATTTTCCTCCTGAGGCCTTACTCTCGCTAAAACACAATAAGTAAAAGTTTTAGTTGAATTGAAATAGTGAGCAGAGTGAGATATACATGCTTAAAATATAAAGTCTGATTATACGCACAATATTTTCAATTATTGGATAGATAAAACAGAAACGAACTTAGTGACTTAAAGAAAGCAATGCAAAACATCGTTTGAACATTAACAAGCACTGTTTAAGCATTACTTAAAGAATAAACTTTGTTTTGATTTTTCTAGCTTATGTTTCTGAGATTCCTATTGTTTTTTTTTTACCTGAAACCTGAAACAAAATTACTCGAAACATACCAACCTGAAATGGGTGTTTTGCACCACCCCTCCCCCTTTTAGAGTGTAAGAGATAAACGTTCTGTTTATCAAAAAGCTTACAATTACGACTTTGCAAATATAGCTTGACAAATATTTTCCGACCCCCCCCCCCCCCCCCGGTATCCATAGTTAAAAAAGGCCTCGCAAAAATGTTTTGCTCCAGGACTCGCATTTTCCAAGGACGGCACTGAATAGGGAATAACGTTTAACACCAGGTATTCCCCAGGGAAAAAAATTACCGTAGAAGAAAATGCCTAAACAAGCAAAGCCTCTGCCAAAAAACACAGTAAAAATCAAGGGACATCCTTCACATCACACAAAAAAATTTAAAAAAAATTACGACGTAAAAACTGACCGGATTCAGATGCTGTGTGTTCTGGCGCAGAACTCCCAGATAGTACCGCAGAATGACAACAGGTAGAGTTCTAAGTTCTAAACGCGACCACATGACCTCAAATAACAAACTAAATAAGAGAGGATGAAGACTAATAATGATTGATAAACTAATCGGTAGAATCGTATTGTAAAAAGAGTGAGTAAAATTGCTTCTTTTGGTTATTTTCACGTCTGAATTTTTTCCCTTACCACATAGCGCGCTCCTGTGTTCTATCACATAAGCTACAGTTTCATTTACGCTTACAGAGGTAGCGCTATCTCAGAGGGGCACAGCTCCTCCTATGAAGTCAGATTGGAAGGCAAATCCGTTACTTGCAACCCCATGAACAGATTTGAAATTTGAAATTTCCATCTTCCTTAAATTCTCTAAATTTTAACCTTGAAAAGGTTTTAGCGATGGGACCCCCCCGCCGAAAAACGACAGGAAAAATCGACAGTAAAAAGCGACAGGAAGATTGGATTACTGTTACTCCATAGCAACATTATAGGTAACTTTGAAAAGAGCACCGGTCATAATAATTATTCTTTAAATTTCTACTTCAGCATCTTACTTTCTGTTAGATTTTGGGTTTTGTAGTTAGTTAGGTTGGCACTTCTGTCACCTCAATAAACTCTTTATCGTTCAAGTGTCTCCATGTCTGTTTGCTCTTGCCTTTTTCCCTTAATTAGGTAAAATTTACCTAATTAAGGGATATAATTTAATTATATTTCTACGGATGTGCGAGCCTGAAAATCTTCATAGTATTACTATTTCAGCATCAGAATAAAGAAGCACATCCGCGACCAGCAAGCAAAAATACTTCATTTCAGAGGACAATAAAAAAAAACTTATTTTTTTCTTGTGAACAAATCTCTTTTTTTTATAAATCCTTAAAAAATATAAATCCTTGTTGTTAATTGCACCATTGTTTTCACTTTTCAAGATTGGAAAAAAAATTCTCCGAAATCAAAAATGACCACTCGCGTTTTATAGTCCAATTTTTTGTGGGAACTTGAAGTGCAAACCAACAAATTTTGAGGGGTGTTAACATTTTTTTCTTGTCGATTCCAAAGGTTAATATTGAAAATAATAAAACAAAAGATGTTGTCGATTGAAATGAATAAAGATAACTACAGCAAATGTAAATCTAGGAAATTACAAGGCCAAGTTATCGTAGCGAAAAAAGATTTATTCAAAAGTTCGAATAGTAATTTTGAACAGCTGATCTAAATGTGTTATTTTGGAGGTAGATTTATTATTGGAGTCAATCAAACGATAACAAAAGACTTAAGAGGAAGTCACGAAAAAAGTGGGGAATTAAGGGTTAACATGGATGCTGTTTTATACCCACAAGTTTTACAGCGTTTTTGAGAAAAATTAGATTGTTTACTTCATCCTTCATCATTTAAAACGTCGTCAAAACGATGACGAGTAATTGAAATTACGATGATTTCATAGAATTCTGAATGAAGGTGGGCGTGGCCAGAAAACCGACATCCCCACTACGAGGGAGCTTGGAAGAGCGATGAGGATGGATCCATCTCATGACGTCATTGGGAGATACGTTATCAATGTTTTTCTGTGACAGGTTGCAATTTCATGTACATTTGGATGTTCTCGGTTTGTTCCTCTCAGTATGAAATGTTGAGTTCTGTGAATGTGAAAATCTGGGGTTTACAGGAGTTTTGAAAAGCGATGGAAGACGGAATTATGACGAAAGAGGAGCCGATGAGTGAAGAAGAGGCGTCTGAAGATCAGGTGATGTATGAAGTTACTGCGATCAAACTAGAAGTGCTGATCGGGGATGAACGCGCAGAAGAGGAAGCCACGGTCGGAAATATCAGTAGAGTCGAAGATGAAGTTGCGGAGTATCGGATGATCAAGCAGGAGCACAATTCAACTGTTGACCCACTCGGTGATGTTCCTGATAGTGACGTTCTGCAGGGATCTATTGGAATGCAGGAGTTATCCAGTGGAGGACAAGATGTGAGTGGTGGACTGTTAGGTGGGCAAATGTTTGCTTGTGATAAATGTGATTATAGATCTCTACAGCTGAGATATTTGAAGAGGCACATGAAGACTCACACTAGAGTGAAGCCTGTTTTTGCCTGTGATAGCTGTGATTTCCGATCAACTCAGCAAGGAGCTTTGAAGAGGCACATTGTTAGGACTCACACGGAGAATAAGCCTTATGCATGTAGTGACTGTGATTACAGAACTTGTCGGCTAGCAAACTTGAAAGAACACTTGAGGAATCATACTGGAGAAAAGCCCTATGCTTGTGATATATGTGGTTACAGAGCCTCGCGGCAAGGAGACTTGAAAACCCACTCCAGGATTCACACTGGGATGAAGCCTTATGCGTGTGACAGATGTGATTACAGAGCCTCGCATCTAAGATGTTTGAAAGACCACATAAGGACTCATACTGGGGAAAAGCCCTTCGCCTGTGATAGCTGTGATTACAGAGCCTCGCAGAAAGGAAGTTTGAAATCCCACATGAGGACTCACACAGGGGAGAAACCCTACGCTTGTAATTTATGTGATTATAGAGCTTCTAGGTTAGGACATTTGAGAAACCACTTAAGGACACACACTGGGGAAAAGCCGTATGCCTGTGATATATGTGATTACAGAGCCTCGCTGATATTACAATTGCGACGTCACATGAGAACTCACACAGGGGAGAAACCCTATGCTTGTAATTTATGTGATTATAGAGCCTCTAGGTTAGGACATTTGAGAAACCACTTAAGGACACACACTGGGGAAAAGCCCTACGGCTGTGATATGTGTGATTACAGAGCCTCGCGGCGTCGAGATTTGAAGAAGCACATAATGAGGCACACTGAGGGAAATCAGTCCGGCTTTGACACTAGGACGAACTCTGGAGAAAAGTCATATGCCTGTGACAGGTGTGATTACACAGCCACGCAGAAAGGGCATTTGAAATTTCACATAATGAAACACACTGGGGAGAAGCCCTTTGGTTGTGATATATGTGGTTACAGAGCCTCGAAAAAAGGTCGTTTGAAAGATCACTTAAAAATACACACTGGGGAAAAGCCTTATGCTTGTGATAGATGCGATTTCAGAGCCTCGCAGAAAGGATATTTGACAGACCACATGAGATCACACACTGGGGAGAAACCCTACGCTTGTAGCCATTGTCATTACAGATCTGCGCAGCGAGGAGATCTGAATAGGCACTTGAGGACACACTCTGGAGAGAGGCCTTACTCCTGTGATAGATGTGATTACAGAGCCACAGTGCTAGACACTCTCAAGAGGCACAAGAGGACTCACTCTGGGGAGAATCCGTAAGGTGTTCAAGAGCTTACCTCCTGAGTGTATTCTATGAAGATTATATAACATCCTTTCATGCCAAAACCATGAATTTCCTAAAATCGAATTTTGGGTGCACCAGCTTGCATATACATCAACTTCCTCCTCACTTACTTACCTTGCAAGTCGTAACTATTAAACAATAGTGGCAATGAAGTAGATCCATGAATGTGATTTGCACCCGTTGTTTAGTTCGAAATTCATGAATGTGAGCTAAGACACACATTATTTATGATCTTTGCTTACATTTTCAATTGATCTCCTGGTTACAAAGTGTGAGCTCGCACCCACTGGGACCCCTTCCCAGTGATGGAGCTGGGTTAGTAAAATAACTCCCTTCAGCCAGCCTCGTAGGTGACGTCACCGCCCCAGGGGAACCAACAACGGCGAACGCCACCCTGCGCATCCCTCCAGCTGGAGGAGCCAACAGCTTCTCCCCCACTCGACCAGCCATCCCCACCCACACCACCCAGTGTGGCAGAGGGGGGAGAGAGCCCCCAGAGCAAGACAGGAAAGTTTAATCCCCTCCCTGCGCTCAACCAGTTAAAGTCACTGAGAGCTTCCAGCCCGTGAACTGAAGCTGGCCCCCTATCTTCCCCCTATTGCCACGCCGTATGACCCTGGGACATCGGCCAGCACGATCATCTTCGCCACACTCGCCATAAGGTTTCCTCAGGGCCCTGAACGTGAGTGCACAAACTAAATATCTTACAATACATTGGCCAATAGTATTGGTGACTTGTGTAGAAGTAAGAGTGGACAAAGAAACACTGAAATCTTAGTAAACATCTATCGCCACATAAATTCAGAACTTGAACAGTAAACTCTTGGAACTTATGATTGAAACTCTTGTATATTTTCGACTCGGCTTGTATCTTAAAAACATGAATTGATTACTGAATGTGTAAAGACTACTTGGAAACGTACTTGATATATTTCGTACTAAATCGCCACAAGCCCTCAGCCAAATCGCCACACTTTAGGGCGAATCAATTGTTCCTATTATCCTTATAAAAAGTGCCTATTAGTCATATCTTTGTAGTATTCTCTTGAGTATACCTGGTTTCAGACGAAATAGTAGAGGAACGTGCATCGCCACACCTCAAGGTTTTTACAACACGTCCCTTCAGGACCCTAGTTCAGCCCCTCAGGCCTGGACACACTCGTGTACGGTTTTCTATTTCGCCCTTCAGGCTTTGACTCTTTCAGCACTTCGTCGCCACACACTATCGCCACAGAGGGGATTCAACTAGCACTGTACCTACGATCGTTTCTTCTGTCACTAGCCAACTTAGGTACTCTTCAAACAAAGAGGAACTAACTTTGGAATTTTTTTTTTTTTTAATTGGCCCCTGCATCACAGGTTACCGATTGCACAAGCTAAACTAAATGACATCTGTACTAGTAGGACTACTGAGCAAACTGGTGAGTGGGGGAGTATTAAATAACCACACAATAATTAGAGTGATAGTGAATGGAGCGAGGAGATGCGAGAGGCTCGAGATCGGGAATATGACTGGGGAGCGGTCAACTCATTAGGAGATCCAACTCATTAGGAGCGGTAGTGAGGGGTAGAGGGGGGAAGACACTAGATTCCAAAGTCGAGCCACTGATAGAACAACATCAATACTGTTTTGAAGAATTTTTTAAAATGATTATTTTTCGTGTTTTAAAATGTTTCTAGCTATTAACCAATTATAATGGTTTACAAATTTAAGCGATTAAATTTCAATTGAATAGTTCTAAAATTTTAACCATTAATCTGAAGCGTTTATTTTTCATTTCGTTTTGTATATTTTCATGTATAAAACAGATGTAAATCATGTTATTCGACTATTTTTTTCTCCAATTTTCAGATGGAAATAAATGAAATAATAAGTTTTAACTGAAAGAAGGTACCTACGTTGCAATAACGTCGTCATCCGGTATTTTGAGCGCGTTCATAACGATGTTTGTTTTTTGGTCTCCGATGTGACAAGAATTGAAACTGTTCAATGAAATGGTCAATTTCCAACAGTGAACAATCATTTGCAATTCACATTCGTGTTTCTGATTTATCATTTTTTGTCCACCCTAATCTAATAGGAAGCCTTCAGAGCTCTGGGTGGATTCATTCGATTCTAAAACTGCCAAGTGGGTGTCGCACTTCCTCGTATCCATAACCCTGTCATGTAGATGAAAAAAAAAGTAAAGTAAAAAACCATTTCAGGTTGGATTTTCGTCAGACTGCCATTCCTGGCGTCACCAGCTGTCTTACAAGGAAGATAGAAGAATTGTAATGGTAAGGGCCCCAGCTGCCAGCATTGAGCCTTGGACCCATGATCCCCGCAGAGTTCTGTCTGAAGTCCACTGCCAAACAAGAGCTTCTAAACCACACCTGCAGCATTAGTTCATGTATCCTCCACTAGATAGATAGATATGTTTATTTTCGCCATTTTGTACACTTTTACAATAATATAAATGCATGAAGGGATGCGATTTGCTCAGATTTCTTACCCGACGTGAGGCTTGGCCCATGTTGTAGGGTTGGATCTTTGCAAAATCGCTCCATATCGGTAAATAAATTGATGTCTACTATACAATTATAGTAATAAGTAAATTAATAAACAATACATGATTGGTCAGAATGAAGGACGCATTTTGATAATCTCTAACATATACTAACTTACTTTAATAAAGCCCCCTTCTGTAACTAGCCAACTTAACACTTGCTTTTTGTGTGCTAGGGATAATAAAGCGTTTTTCTTTTGAATTGAATGAGATAAGCACAGTTACCTATTTTGGTAAAGCTTGAGATAACACAATGCAGCTGATTCAAGGGTAAAATGTTTTACTATCCCTAGCGGCAGAAAGATGAACTAATGCTGCCAGTGTGTCAAACAATAGGTTTGTTCCTACAGGGACGGCAGTTGGAAGGAAACCGACTGGCGCATGCGCAGTAGCCTAACTGCTGTTCCTACAGGACGAACCGTCCAACGGATCAAACCAACTGCTGTTCCAACAGAATAATCCGTTCAACTGCAGTTGGAATGCATTCCAACGGAAGTGGACGGCTCGAAGGGGTCCCGTCGAAAAGGAAACCTTTGACATTTGAAACCTTTTTCATAACCTGCTCATTCTAAAATTGAATTCGTGGAGTTCACTTCGCATCTCCTCCAAACAAATCGGGTTTAGTGTTGTTTTTGTGTTCGTATTTAGTTCGTCCTTCGGCCCTCTTCTCGTTATAACTTTCGTTTCATTTTTTGGATATCGGTCCACCAGGTTTTTCCTTTAATGTGCTGTGTTACTTGTAACCTATACATTAATGAATTTAATGTGATACTGTGACTGGGAAAGTATGGATAAAGTAGGAAAAATGTTCTATGTTTAATAAATTAAAATTAAATGTTTAATTAATGCGTTAATGCAACACGGACTTCTCAATTACAACTACCCCAAAAATCAATTATTACTCCACTGCTTAAATCATTTTTATTAGTGAGTTATGCAGTTATTGGTGTATTTTTTGAGAGTTTACCCCACCCTCTAGCCAATGGTCGTCCATACACAGCATTGGTTATTTCAAATCATCCTGTTCTATTTATTAATTAATCCTGATATAAAAAAACACTATTGAACATTGTAGAAGTTGAACAGGTGGACAAGGACTCCAGCAGTTGCCGAAACATAGGGGATTTGCCAAAAGTTCAAATTGGTATGCCAAAAGTTTTCATAATTTCGAAAAAACAATTAACTTTAATTTTTCACGTTTTCAGGGAAAGTCTATAAAAATTGCAAAATAGTACGCGACGTTTTCTTACAAACTGTACCTACCTAATGGCCTATAGTTGTATAAATTTCCAGCGTTTTTTTTTCCAAACGCAGGAGAGGTATTGTATAAAAATTTAAAGAGCGTTTGAGTAAACAACTTTAATGGAGATGAAAAAAGCATTTTACAACAGAATACATAGATGAAAACAAATAATAATGGATTGTAAATGTAGGAAGGAATCAACAAAAATCACCTAGGTAAACGAATGGTAACATTGATTTGAATTTAGGAAAGCAAATTTAGTAAGAGTTGTACCAAATGTAAAAACGTTTTACAAATTTACCACGCAATTTCATTTAGGTAAACAAAACTTGGCTAGCAATTTTAGCAAGAGGTGAAATGACTCGTGAAACTGGATGTAACGTGAGCTCCAGTTTGTGTAACGTTAAATAAGAGGACAGCAAAAAGCGTTCCTACAGGGAAGTTGAACAGTTCGACAGTTTTGGAATGCGATTAAGAAGGCTGTGAACTGCGGTTCGATTGCCTTCCAAATGCATTCCTCTGTTGGAACAAACCTAATGACCGTAGCCACACTGGTGTCCCCTGTTGAGTAAATGTTCCGATACATGATAGCTAATCTCAAATATCAATCTCTTAAGTACCTTGCACTACCGTCATAGAGGACCATCTACACACGAATCCCTAAAAATGTCACCGAATTTGTACACAATGGTGTTCACCCCCAGGAATCAACCCACCCGCATTGCAAGTTCAGACTCCAAGCCTTTCAGGCAAACCAATGTGTGTGAACGACCTCTGCCTGGACTACAGCAGCTCCTCCTATCGCCGTCCCTAGGAAAATCACAATAGGTTTTCATCGCATTTCTCACTAGTGACGTTCACTGAGCTCAAATTGCTCAGTTTGTTTTATAAATAACTTGTGCCAATTTGCTAACATTATCCTTTCTATATTTGTAAATTGTTGAAGAACTTATTTGAAGTATTTGGGTAGTAAGACTTGTCTCCGGTACTCTGTGGTAGTAAGTTGTAAATTTTGTTGAACATTTATGTTAACCAGGGGCAGCTACTGATAGGAGCATACCACAGCCAATTAACAACAAAAAAAAAATCAAAGTTCGTTCCTATTCGTTTGAAGAGTGAGTTGGCTAGTGACAGAAGACTCGATTGTAGGTACAGTGCTAGTTGAATCTACGCGCGAAAACAGAGTCCCCGCCTCTGTTCTTTCTCGACCCATCACACATTCTTGAGCATCCGTTTGGATCTGCTCCGATTTGGGAAGGATGACGTCATGGGATGACTTATTTCGAGGGGGCAGGCACGTGAGATTGACCAACCAGAGAGCATGAAATGTGCCTTGGGGCGCAAAACTGAATTGATGCGCGCCCGTCAGAGAGCTCTGCAATCTGGGTTTTCTTATCGAGTAATAAGTAAACACAGTCAAACAAAACTGATAAGGGTTTCCATTTTTCGTTTTCAGTCCACCGTTTTGTTCAAAGTATAGTGTATATTTAGGAGTGTTGTAGGTACGATGAGTAGTTTACATTAACCTTCTATCCGTACCCCCTCTCTACCACTGATTAGCGTACCGCCGGTATGGGATACCGCCATTCAAGGATACGCCTCACATTCGATCACCATTGATACATTTTGATAATGTAAGTAGTTTTAAGTACCAATTTTTCATAATATATCAATTAATTCCGACTTTGAGAAATATTTTCACCAGAATACCTCCCTGTACGTACAATTGGTAGGTAAGTTTCCATAAATTGGATGAAAACTAGATCAGTTAATCTTAAACTTTATTGACACAAAAAACAACAGTCCTATCTTGATTGCTACAGTCCCATTGGTATGGCAAAAACCTCTTTATCAAAACAGTCTCATTCTAACATTTACAGTCTCATTGACAGTGGCTGAATTGCACGTTTCTCGTACGGGGAGGGCTGAGGGACCGCGCTCAATCTGTAGATACACCCGTACATAGGTCACTAGAAAACAGCAGACAGGTAGAAATAAACAAATGACACTCACGTGACCTTTCTCATCGAATGTTAGGAGGGTAATAAGGGGCTCGGTTCATTGCTCTTTCTTATGAAGTGTACATTGATGTTTGAAGGGAGGGGTGCGGTATCCAACACCGCGGTACGGATAGAAGGTTAAAGTAAAGTAAACTATTTGCGTTTGCCGATTGTGGAAAAGTGGAAATTCGAGAAACTGGCCGCCCTTTCCCATCTCTCCTTGGACTCCAGCAGACGTTGAAATTTAAAAACCGTGCAGACTTGTAACCGTAAGTTTTAATGTTGGCTATTATAAGAAGATTGGCTTTGTGGGTGTGAAGTGACTAACTGATAATTTTACTTTGTTTGCCTACTTTGTACTACCAACCGAAATGAGGCTTGAGTTGAAGACGGCATACTTGCTCTGGTAGGTATATTTGCGTATACTGGGTTGTAGAAATATAATGCAACAACTCGACAGTGCATATCGTCTTAATCTGATGCAAAAAAACGAAACGTTTAAGAAAAATAGGTACATTTTATCTCGAATCATTGATTGTATCAAGTAGGTACTGTGGTGTTTTCAAGCTAGCCATGCTTGGATGAGAGGGAAGATTCTTTGCATCCCAGAGTCTTCAAGGGGCTCGTTTTCTTCCAAATGGGGTATTTCAGTCAATTTTTTTCATTTTTTTTTTTCAAAAGAGTATGGCTCAGGAATAACGGTAATCGGGTCTGTTCGTAGAGAAAATGTTTTTAAAATATCAGAGAAGCTAAGGAAAGTTGAAGATTTGAATGGTGTGACGTAGCTAGCCAACTGTCTTTGAAAAAAGTATCCATGCACAGAAACCCTTGGAGGACCTCTTGGATACCACAAAATACTACTCACACACGCGCGTGGCGTAGTCCTTGCCTAGTGTGTGTGCATTTATAGCGGCCCGCCTTTTTCAAACGTGTGATCTCTTTAACACGTTCAGTGCGTATCACGCATACGGTGCGTGAATCGGGTCGGGTCAGCTAGGCGTATCACGCACATGGTGCATGATGACTTGCTGCTATTTCAAACTTTTCTTGGAAATCGACGACCGGTGCAAAAGTCTTTGTTTTTTTATCCGCCCTGAGCAGGTACTATGAACAACCGATAGAATGCGTCGTCTGCAGTTTGGAGATGTATTTCACTCGGAAAATACCGCGTAACACAGACGCTCCAAATCGGAGTTTTGCTTTCGATTGTTGTGCGTTTTGGAGTTCTCGTGTGGCTATTTCTTCTCTCATTCAAGGTAAGATCAATAACACATTAATAATTACTTCGTAATGCATGATTACAAACGGGCAGTGACTAAATAAACGTTGTTTTTGGCACCAACATGTAGAGCACCATCCCTGATCTCTGTTCTCTTCCTACCATTTTGCCCCGCATTTTGGTACAGTATGATGCTTATGATTAGTTCTCTTTATCAAGTATTTTTTTACCCACGGTTTTATTTGTATTGGTATTTTAGATGCCTGATGACGCACAATCAGAACGAAAAAATCCCTCACTTGGCTAAGGAGAAAAAGAAATATTCAGACGAGGATATAGTCTTTCTATAGAGGATATGTCTCTTCTATTTCTGTATTGATATATTCTTTTGATTTATATTTTCTTTATTGACATTTGATTGTAATTGATATCTTCTTGTATGATTTTGACATATATTATTGGACTGATACTTACCATAAATATAGTCATTGATACATATTTTCTTCCGACAAGGTAGGTAAGAGATACCAATGGTATGAGCCATGACGTGTATTTTTGCTGATGGAGTAGATATTTATGGAACCAACCCAATAAAAATGCTGATACCAACATTTCTTGTTTCTATTTCTTTGGGTAATTTCCAAACGAACCTTATAATACACGATTTTCCTATTAGACCCAAGCCGGCGCCGTTCCTCAGAAAAGCTGTGATCACTCTCACCAGGCGTATCACGCACATGGTGCGTGATGATCAAAATTTAATCAAATTCGACTATTAAGATTAATTACCTATAAAATACTAATTATGGAAACATTTCGGTCAGATTTATGAAAAAAAAACCAATCCGCCTGGTGGGGTGGGTTGGTTTTGTTCATACGCACTGAACGTGTTAATTAATTTTTCTACCACATGTTATAGTATCAAGGGTGCTGAATCCAAATTTGAGGTCAAAAACCTGAATTTCCGACCCACCGAAATACCCCATTGGACGATGCTGGAAATTAGATTTCTTCAATGAGGAAATCTTTCCCTGTGACGTCATACAGCTCATGTAACCATGATCCGAGTATCCATGACACATGCTGTATTATTGCATTCGTCTACAAAGCATAATGTATTTTGTTTCTGAATATTTTCTATTATGAAAATATTCTTACATTTTAATGTTCCCATTCGCATAACATGTTCTTGCTTATAAGCTTTGAAATTGTGTAACTTCAATGCAGATTACTTTAAGCCGAATCATGTAGCTGGTAACATTGTACGCGGTTCAGTTGTTTTCAGCTGGAAGTCGCTTGCTTTTGTTTTAGACGCTTTTAGACGATCGCCGACTTCGCTTTCGGCTCTTGTGTGAATAGCTTGATCCGTGTCTTACAAACTGCTCTCTTTGATTTGCATTTCCAATCTTGTTTCGAGTCATTCAATATCTTATTGAATTAACTATTATCAGTTTGGAATCATATTCGAGTCATTCAATATTCATTGAATAAACTAATCAAATTCAAATCACTGTTTTGTCTACATATTTTCGATTCCCCATCTCCAGACCTTCGTTTCAACGGTGAGTTCGTTTCATAATGTATGCTATGCATGATGAATATGGTTATTTGTGTTTGCACCTTATTTAAACTCAGGTCTTTTGGTTAAATTGGTGAATCTTAATATTCAGAGTATCGCTCGTTGAAGCTTACAGCCGATACGATATCGTAGGATCCTGGCTAATCCACGTAAAAATACGAGTAGAATTGTTTTTAAATCCGTGATCCCAGTGAAATGCCCAATTCTAACTTCGATCGTTCGATTTCCGATCCAGAAGGGTCGATAAAGTTCTGTTCTCGCCATTTTCGGATTTTCTCGCATTTCACGAGAATATCGTTCGAATCTGATCATGACGTAGCGTTTTGAAGTTGGCAGCTGTTGTGGCTTGCTGAAACAGCGCTCGCTCATGTCCGGATAAAATCCGCCCTGTTTCATGTCCGGATTTCCATGGAGTGTGGATACTATTTAAATTTCGAAACCTTATTCCTTTCCGCCTTACTCCATGTCTGGATGTCCATGGATGAGGGTGGATACTATTTAGCTTTGGAAATCCTCTTATTCCTCTCCGCCTTACTCCATGTCTGGATCTCCATGGATGAGGGTGGATGTGATTTAGGTGTCGGAAACTTCTTCTTCTCCTCTTTCCTATCTCTTCTTACTTCCATCGAGTCGTGATAACGAATTCGATTTTCGGTTTGTTGTTTGTTTTGATCGAGAATTCTGGCAGTACGGCGTTTGCAGTAGGGAAATTCTTTATTTTAAGGGAAGCTTGTTCCATTTACTTCGAGTTATTTTGTGTTGTGTTAATAGTGATTTGGTGGTTTCGTACACAAAGAGAATATGGCCAGTCTCTGATCGCTCGTTCTGAATTGTACATAACTTGTCAAGTGTTCCGATTAAGAAGATTATCGGAACATGTTCCTCAGTCTCCAGCGTTGTGAAAACGAAGTTCATTTGTTCTGAGCCCAACAGAACAAATAGAGCGAAGAAATAATGCGATGGTAATTTGTTTTGTGAATTGTTAAAAACCAGCCCGAGTTGAACGGAAATCAGTCTTAGGTGTGCACATATTTTTAAATTAATTCTATCAGAATTGACCTCAGACTGATGAGTGCACATTCAGTTTTAGTTCAGCGATAAATAGGGTACCCGGTACTATGCTTTGTGTTTAGATATGTTCCTCATAGTACCCAGCAGCGGTCGTGACAAGCGACGACGGAAATGCTATGGGCCATTATTTCGATAGGGAATTTTTGGATCGGGCCTAAGAATTCCCACGGAGTTAAAGTCGATAGTCACTTGTGCGATCGTGTTAGTAATCGTAGTATACACTACTTTTACATAAAAACATGATTTAGTGTCTGAATTACGTATTCGACGCTGAGAGATGACAAGTTAATAATAAAAGGAAACCACCAAGAGAAAAAGAACTTTATCGACGCCTAGGATTTAGTTTGAGAAATCGTAGTTGGGTCTGTTATCAATCGAGTTTTATTCTTTCTGAAAGAGGGATGGACTTGATTAGTTCACATGTAAACAAACATGTTAAAACTGAATCGAGACCCTTTGTTTATTATGTCTCATGTCATCCTGTCGCACAGATTGAATAAAGCAGTAGGTTACAAGTATGTTCAACTAAGTTTTATTCGTTTTTGAATTTTTAGTTTTTCATGTACAAATAGGTGCATGCTGAATAATTTTTAAAGGTGTAGCTTTGTGCTGTTTACACTCAATATTTTGATTTTTCGCTTACACAAGGGTCCGATTAATCGATAATTTGAATATTATCTTATTTTTCTTTTGAATCAGAATCTGACCTTTGTGAAGCGAATAATTATCGGGGCTTCGAATCTTTTAACCCCTGAGTCGTTGAACTTTTATTTTCGCTCACTTGCAACTGAAGGTAGTCACTTTGTCTCAAAGTTGTTTTACACCAATACCGATTGATGTCAGAGATCGTTGTTGTTAGTCGGGACGAACGTACATCGGATATCGGCCACCAATAGTGCACAATTGAATGGCAAAATTTAAAAATCAGATTCATGACTCCAATTTATTAAAACCAATAAAAACTAATAAAAATTCTTAAGGTAACCATTCATGCAATAAAATCATGTCAATTCATTTGTTTACTAATAAAAACATCTGTATAGTTCGACAACCAGATGCCAACAGAAGAACTGAACGCCGGCCGGCAGCTTACAAGAAACTCGTGCGGGATATTTGCATCACTTTTGAGTCACAAAGTTTTGGTCCGCAAATTATCCAACAACGCACTAGGTCCCTTTTAATACTAGTATTAACTAAGTATTTATGTGTTTTTGGGTTCTGAGGACCTACAAGCTCTTGTAGCAGTAAGAAAGTTCATAGAATAAGTTGGATCGTGTATGAACTATTGACATGTGCAGTACCAAGCTGATTCTGTCTCTGTGGGTTACAGGTGACTCTTGAGCCCTACTAATCTCCGAATCAGAAGATACCATAATTGAGCAAAAATGACTCCTTCCTCTCCGACGACATCTTCCTTTGATGAAGACTTGGCGAGGCATATGTTCGACGAAGGCGCTGCCAACGTCGGTGCGGCTGACGAGCCCCACCATGTACCTGATCCTGAGACACTTCGGATTCAGGCTGCCAAGTGGTCTGATGAGGTATTGGTATGGTATCTTGGGGAGCTTAAGCAGCTGATGAAAGTGAGTTTCAACCAACTTATATCTAAGTTAGTAGACCTGAATAATAAGTACACCGAACTGTCCCAGTATTTTTCGGTAGGTCATTCGTTTCAGCCTATATGGCTATTTCTCCTTCATCTAATGTTGCTTCGTCCCTAACTGCGACTCAGGTTTTGCCAACTTTTAGTACTGTTGATTCAATTTTTGAAACCTTAGTACCTCTTCAGGACTCTGATTTAAACATGGAGGTTTATACACCAGTAGTTGTTCCCACAGCTGGGAACTCAGAAATATTCGCCAAAAAGGACCTTCCTTCTGTTTATTCCATGTTTTAAAAACACTTGTTCACTCTGTTCTATGATAGGCATGTGTTCCATCCTTGTGATGAACCCTATAGGCCTCGGAAAAATAGATTTTATCAAGTTTCATTCTTTGAATAGGAGACTTGATTAAGAGGAACATGTTAAATACTGGAAAAGGAATATTGTGAATTGAATCGACACACAAGATTGCATCTTCTTGTTAGACCCTTCCGAAGTTGCCCCTCAGGCTCTTTCACCAAATAATGTTGGGATTACAAGATGGAAGGTATGATGTTTCATTATTGAATCTCTGTCACCATACTTCCATAACTTAGTCCAGGATCTGACAGATCCCAAAAATATTATGGACAAGTTTCCTAGTGTCTGCAATCCCTTAGCAACATTTCAACTAGAACTTTAGGTAAATGATTTTAACTCCATTCGGTTCGACCCCAAATCAGCTGTCAGGAGTGCTTTGTGAAAGAGAGTTGCCTCTTCTGGGGGTCTCGGAAATCATCAAGGAAGCAGAGGAGGCAAGGGTGGTCAAAGTACTGGTCAAATACTGGTGGTCAAGTTACCACTTTCGTGAATCCGGGTAAATTTATCTCCAAAATCAGAATTGTGATTTCCAAGTCCAAAAATGTTCGCAAAAAGTCCTACTGTGTTTATTATAAGAAGAGGGGGCACTCTAGAGAATCGTGCTTTGGAGCAAACAAAATTTGCTACAATTGTGGCAAATCCGATTCTCATGTCGCTGCTAATTGTTCCTCTTCCACCCCAATCCTCGGAGCCTCAACGACTAAAATCCGTCGTTAACAGCAATGCTACCTCTGCCAAAAAGGCAGGTCCCATTCGGTATAAGGCATCCGCGCAGATTGAAAGGCCTAAGCTTTTCAGAATGCCTCTGAGTCAGGCTAGACGCCTAGGGCAACAATTTCGTTCTTATTCGACTCGCTTTTTGCTGTTATAGGTCTGCTGGATGTTCTAGAATCTGAGGACATATTGGGTTCTAAGGGGAGTGAAGAAGAGCAACATGCTGCCACTCTAATTTGGTTAATTTTAGAGCAATTGTCACATCATAGAATTTTTAAATGTGCCAATAATGTTGATAGACGGTCTCACGGTGTTGCAGAGTGGATACATTCATTTTATTAATAATGAACGAGCCTCAAAACTGCAAAATGTACTGTATACACCGGGACTTTCCTCAAATCTCTTCTCCATTCGAAAAATAACCCAAGCTGAAATTAATGTGTTATTTTCCAAAGATAGAGTCCAATTCGTTCAAGCTACTACCGGTAAAACCATTAAAGAAGGTTATTTTCAGAATAATCTTTGGTGGATTGATCTTCCATTAGTGTCACCCCCATCTAAGAGTGTAGAAAATCCGATGCTGCCTTGTCAGTCTAAACGATTTAAGTTCGATTCCGTTCTGACTTCTCTTGGACAGCCTTGTAGTTCCACGGATTCTTCTAACTTAGAATCTACTTCTGAGAAAATGGGAGGGAGCATTACATCCACTGTAGGTGGCCAACCAGTCGCGGACCCTATTCGGCTGGGAGGGAGAATGAGAGAGAAGTCTGAAGGAAAGCCAAATGTAATTGAGAATCCTATTGAATCTAAATCTAAGAAACTTAAATCTAATAATATTGATTCTGAGATTTCGAAATTCGATCATGAGAATTTAAATAATAAGCTTAGCCCATGGCAGGAGACAGGAATCCTCTGGCACTTGCGTTTGAATCATGCTTCTAAATCATATTTGGAGGCGGCCAGAAGGTTCTTGCCTGAACTTAAATATGTTAAATTTACTAATGACTTTTCACGGTATACTTTTGCTTATACTCTTAAAAATAAGAAAGAGGTTCACTTGGCATTCCAACAATGTTTACAAGAAATTAGTTCGCTCACCTCACAAGACAAGAATGTCTTTAGATTGCGTTCCGATCGAGGTCTAGAATTTCAAACTAAGAAAATGAAGACATTGTCTGAGATCCAAGTCAACTGCACGCCCCACAGTAGAATAGATGTGCAGAAAGAGTAAATCAAGAAATTAAGCATAAGGTCAGAGTAAATTTAAGTTCTCTAAAATGCCTCCGTCATTCTGGGGCCATGCTTTAAATTATGTAACTTTTGTGTATAATAGAATGCCTCATCCGTCTAATAATTTTATGAGTCCCTTTGAAAAGGCCAGAGGTATGCTCCTAAAATTAAATTTCTAAGATGATTTGGATGCCTTGTACACTGCGTCGACGTGGGTCAAAAATCTAAATTTGCCCCAAATGCGAAGAAAGGTTTCTTGCTTGAGTGTAATGAAACAGGTTATGTTATATTTTCGGAGCAACATAAAACTCTCGTAAATTCGTGTGACGTTAAGTTTATTGAGTCTATTGTGTACGGTGATAGGATTAAAGATTATCCAAAACAGCTTGAACAAATCTTAGATATGGAAGGCAACACAGATCAATGTGAAACAAGTAATGAAAATCAAATTGATAAAGTAGCTTTACAAAAAGAATATGAATATAGAGAATCTGCTTCATATCAAGAAGCTATGGATAGCCCAGACAGGATGTTTTGGGAAGAAGCTATTCATAATGAATTAGTCATTAAAAAAAAAAAAAAAAAAAAAAAAAAAAAATAGAAACTTGGGATTTAATTTCCAAGTCGAGCCTACCTCAAGGTACTAAAGTCATTAAGTCTCGTTGGGTTCATAAACGTAAAACTGAGCCGGATGGATCTTATAAGTATAAGAGCCGTCTGGTAATTAAAGGTTTTGCAGATTCGAATGAATACTTAATTTCCGAAATATTTGCGCCTGTCGCACGCCTTGGAGATGTCAGACTTTTTCTGTCAGTTGTAAATCGACTGGGTCTTCATCTCTATCAGTTGGACGTTGCCACCGCTTTTCTTCATGGATCTTTGGAGAAATCGGTATACATGAGTGTTCCTGAAGGTGTTGAAATCTCTCAGCAACTAAAGATGACTCATGTGTGCGCTCTCTAAAGATCACTGTATGGTTTGAAAGTGTCTCCAAATCTTTGGTACAAGAAATTCAGTGGCATCCTGCAGCAGCTAGGATTTGAGGCCTATCCCTTTCAGACTTGCATTTTTAAATGGTAGCAGGGAACGAAGTATGCGTTGCTTATCATTTATGTAGATCTCTTAGCTTCAAATGACAGCAACAAGGCCTGCGATGTAATTAAGGAACTTAAGAAAGAAATTCGAATCAAAAATTTGGGTACTCCTAAAAAGTTCTTGGGTTTTCGAAATGATAAGAAACGAATCTAGGAGGGAGCTATTCATTCACCGAAGAACTGCTATTGAGAGTTTAATTTCCAAATTTCTCCCACTTGACAGTGCTGTTAGTAAGATTCCTATGAGTCCAACTACGTGCACACTCACTGGACAAATTAGCTCCACAGAGAACTCAGAGGCATCACCCTGTGTTCCCTATAGGGAAGTGATAGTGGTTCTTTGTTATATATCCAAAATTGGACTAGACCTGATATTTCCTTTGCCGTGAATTTCATGAGTCGGAAACAGGTTGGATATACTTTTTCAGATTGAAAATGGGTATTAAAAATTCTAAAGTACCTTAAAGGAACTATGAATTATGGAATTTCGTTTACTGGTAACACCAATGATCTTGTGGCACATTATGACTCATCATTGGGACTAAACAATCTAAACAGGAAATTCTCTACGGGATTTTCAGTCAAAATTCTTGGGGACTTAGTATCGTGGAAATCTAAGAAACAAAGCCACGTCGCTCTTTCAACTTGTGAAGCCGAGTACATTGTTATGTCAGAGGCCTGCAAGGGACTAGTTAACGTTCGTAGCCTTTGCAACTTCTTGATTGGTCTTGACATTTATCCGAATTTAAAATGTGACTGTTCTCCGGCTACAGCAGTTGCAATGACTAACGATTCCAGAACACTGAAACATGTGGTAAAGCTGTGTATGCACTATGTGCATGAACTATATAAGAATAAAAGAATAAACATAGAATGGGTTTCTACAAATGATCAACTCGCAGATTGTTTTACTAAAGCTTTGCCACATAACAAATTTGTGCAATTTAGAGAATCTTTGTTAACATGTCTCTAATCTGGTGTTCTGTTTCCCCAAAAAGCAGGTGATGACGAGCCTTGGAACTGAGAACGTCGAATCTCCGACTCTCCTCGTCTCATCTCCACGACATAAATGGAATCTCTGCTTCAGCCTCAGTTGAATTTCGCGCATTATTCAATTAGATAAATTCCATTTCTCAACATGTCATTAGCTTTTCAAATGTAAATTCCTTTCGCATCTCATTTGCATTTGCATCTGTATAAATGTAAATTCCTTCGCATCTCATTTGCATTTGCAGTTGTATAAATGTAAATTCACTTGCTTCAATCTTACATTTTTGCTTTGTCGTAAATTCAAAGTCATGAAGATTAACTAGTGTTTGCGAATCCTTGACAAAGTTTGTTGATTTAATCTTCATTAGAGTCACATGTTTACTTTGATAGATTGGATTTTTGTTTTAGAAAAATGCAATAATATTCGTTGTGACCATTGCCTGAAATATGAGTTCAGGCAAAAACAATTTTTACAGAATGTGTTTTATATGAGTCACTTACTCTTGAGCATTTCTGAATAATAATGGGCATGACCCATTTTGAGCATACTATTTGGAAATGGTCGAGGGTTCCCCTTCGTTGAGGCTTCACCTCATTGAAGAGGAGGGAGTGCTGGAAATTAGATTTCTTCAATGAGGAAATCTTTCCCTGTGACGTCATACAGCTCATGTAACCATGATCCGAGTATCCATGACACATGCTGTATTATTGCATTCGTCTACAAAGCATAATGTATTTTGTTTCTGAATATTTTCTATTATGAAAATATTCTTACATTTTAATGTTCCCATTCGCATAACATGTTCTTGCTTATAAGCTTTGAAATTGTGTAACTTCAATGCAGATTACTTTAAGCCGAATCATGTAGCTGGTAACATTGTACGCGGTTCAGTTGTTTTCAGCTGGAAGTCGCTTGCTTTTGTTTTAGACGCTTTTAGACGATCGCCGACTTCGCTTTCGGCTCTTGTGTGAATAGCTTGATCCGTGTCTTACAAACTGCTCTCTTTGATTTGCATTTCCAATCTTGTTTCGAGTCATTCAATATCTTATTGAATTAACTATTATCAGTTTGGAATCATATTCGAGTCATTCAATATTCATTGAATAAACTAATCAAATTCAAATCACTGTTTTGTCTACATATTTTCGATTCCCCATCTCCAGACCTTCGTTTCAACGGTGAGTTCGTTTCATAATGTATGCTATGCATGATGAATATGGTTATTTGTGTTTGCACCTTATTTAAACTCAGGTCTTTTGGTTAAATTGGTGAATCTTAATATTCAGAGTATCGCTCGTTGAAGCTTACAGCCGATAGACGATGTTTTGAATCGTCATGGGCAAATACACATTTCAGCTATTGCAATAAGATGGGTGCATTTCTTGGGTTTAAACCTTTGATGATTAAGTATTTCAGAATTTCTGTACTCAAGTTATTGTGCGGAATGACAAACACACACACACATATATATATATATATATATTTATTGGAAAAACCAGGGATCGTTTCAGAATATTCCAAAACGGATATCAGTGTAACATTTTTCAAAAGTCCATTCTAAAAATTTTGAGGCCATCGCAATAGCTTCATTTTCCTTGAAAATTCGCTTAAAAAAATCATCTGTTCATTAATTTTTTAATTGCAATTCAAATCCAGTTTTTCCGATGACAACTAGGGACAGCTGTGGAATTCTCAAGATGTTTTCGGTGACACACTATGGTCCAATTAGGGTTAAGATTCTGTACTTCTGACTTTTATCTGGAATCACCTTCAACTCTTCTGCAACAACTCATTAAAATTTTCGATTGTCTAGAAAAAATCGATTACCCAAGTTTTTTGAACGCAGATTTTCTTACCAAGACCTTCAACCTTGGGGTTGATTTTATTGAACCAGCCCATCAGACCTTGGCGCTTGAATTGTCAAACATTGATATAATTTCGCAAGTCAAACCTAATTTCTCAAGAGGCATCCATCATCACATGAATCTACTAAGGAACCTGATGATGGAGATTTTTCCATTGAGGGAAATTAAGGATAAAAAATGAAAATCAAGTTCGGATGTTAATGTTGAGTGTAATCTCAAACAACAATATAAATATATAAAATCAAGTGCATAATATATAAACAATGTTCTGCCAAAAAAAGAGAAAATTAGGGGGCGAGACGAAGGAGCGAGATCGGGAGTCCAAAATATAAGTTGCAACGAAAATTCGACGACAAAAAAATACACGTAAAAAAAATAATTATTTTCAAGGGGGGAGGGCAGACCAGCTGGTGGAGGAAATTGTGTACAAAACAAATTGAAAAAACACGATGCGCTCACGAGGGCGGAATCACCAGGCTGGCCACACGTTCAGGAAAGGGGGAATAGGTTTTGATGCTTGGAATGAGATAATTAGTTTTCGTCGATCTCTTGTTCTTGTTCTTCGTCGAATTCCGCGTCTTCGTCGGCGGTCGCCTCTTGGTACTGTTGGTATTCGGACACCAAGTCGTTCATGTTGGACTCGGCTTCGGTGAATTCCATCTCGTCCATGCCTTCACCGGTGTACCAATGCAAGAAAGCCTGAAAATGACAGAAAACGTGATTCAACCGTAATATAGCAGGTACATAAAACCAGTGGGAATAGAAGTTATACTCAGTGCATACAAAAATATTCCAGTAGTTTTAGCGAATTCGATGGACTCAAAATTATCAGCTTTGACTTTTATGAAATCTTTTTCACTGAAATCCGCTTGGGAACATTCTAAAGATGCGGCGACCAGAGCAGACTTGAGTACCGGACATGACTC
This sequence comes from Apolygus lucorum, assembly GCA_009739505.2. NCBI lineage: Eukaryota > Metazoa > Arthropoda > Insecta > Hemiptera > Miridae > Apolygus > Apolygus lucorum. The sequence goes on from CM019182.2 coordinate 50,388,560, forward strand.
CTCCTGTGTATTTAAATGAGGGCGGCGACACTGAGACGGGAGCGGAGCAGGGCGGACGGGGCTCCGCTTCAAGAGCTTTGTTCGTACTTGCGTCTCGGTGCACCGCCCCGAGGGATTCCGAATGCACTCTGACGGGAGTTTTGTGAATCGGGACTTTGATAACAGTGATAACTGTTTGATTATTAATTTTTGTTGTGTCGTCCGTTTTTGATTTGTGTTGTCCCGTTTCAAATAATTCTGCCTTCCCATTGCTTTATTTCATCCGGCTCGTTCTTTGATTTCTTTCTGGCTCGCTGTTCTGTGCAAGTGAAATAAGGGTCACTTATTGCTCGGCATGTCAGAGACACTTTTAGCTTGGCATGAGTCGTAGAATCTCAACTTCAGTCGTAGAATCTCAGTGTCAAGTTACGTGAGTTTAACACCCCGTATAGAAGAGAAAATAGTCAATCGTGCGATAATGTTCACCCTTCTTACATCATGAGTCTACAGTCGAAATTTACTGAATTGATCGAATTTTTAATCAACTAATTTAAATTTTGTGATATTATACTTTGGAGACTACCTAGTAAAATCACTAAAAATAAAGACACTTTTTTTTATATTGCTTGTGTATTTTTATTATTCGTTTTCGTATTCCTACATTCTTCTAACTGTCGCTTTGCAATAATGTTATTGATTCGCAGGAGCAAATAAGGTTTGGTGTAGGTATTTATATTATCTTGTATCCTATAAGACAAGACAGTGGATTGGATATTTTTGTCTTTAATAATTAAGTCCCTTCTGGCTGTAGCTCATTTAGGAAGAGCTCTCTGAATACATTCTATTGATCTGAATCGGTAATATGAAGTGATAATTAGGCTATTACATCTATTTTAGAACGAGGGAAATAAAGAGACGTTGGGGTTACAGAGAAGAAATTTAGACAAACTTGCAGAAATTTCAAAACATTTTGAAAAGAAGGAAATTAATATTTATGTCGTTTTTGCCGTTACTTTCCACCTACTCTCTTTTTGACATCTATTTGAGCCAGAATGACTCTTCGTGATCTAATATTAGGACCGGTATTTGAGACCTTGAGTTGGGCTTTTTTTTCTCTACCATTGATAAAATAATGATTGGACTAGGAAATAATCCATTCTTTCGGTGCCTCATGGGAAAAATTTATTCACCTTATTGTAATCACTGCCACAATATTCAAGGGGTAGATGATGTGAACGAAACATTCCCCACAACGGAGAGTATTGCTTGTAGATGATAGAAACCATCCTGAGCCATCTCAAAATCAATTTCGATTGTACCGTAATGGAAAAGCTATATCAGTTTGCTAAGGATTACCAATTGTCATTCCGACCCCTATCACTCTCAAACCCCTTAAACATTTATTTATTACACACATCTCATTCCTTTACTCACACCTAGTAATTCCCGCAAATCACAAAACATTATGATTGATTTTTCTATCACATCGTAAATAATACAGAAGTTATAACTTCTGTATTATTTACGATGTGATAGAAAAATCAATCATAGTTGATAAATCAACTTTGACTTTCGCAACATCATCCACTACTTCACCAAGGTAATCATTGAATGTCTGGAATGGCTCCTCCAAAGATATTAAAATTAGAAGAGTTTGAGTTGAGGAAAACTTCCTCGCAGTCCCGCAAGAGTGCATTCGGAATCCCTCAGGGCGGTGCACCGAGACGCAAGTCTTTGTTCGTAGTGCAGTCTGGGACAGTTCTAGAACAGTCCGGGCATGCGCAGTACGGCTTTACGCCTTCGCAGTACACGAATTCCGAGTTCTGGAACTGAGTTCGTTGTTCGCAGTGACTTTTGGACACAGTCTAGGACTAGTTCAGAACTCGGTTCTGGCGTTCCGGATTTTTTCTCGAACTCGTTTTCAGAACTCCAGACAACTACAAAGGAGCTCTCTGGTGAGGGTTTCAAGAAACTTTAATAAAAGGCGACTACGTGGCTCATCAGGCATTTTTTGAATTTTTATAGTTAGGATCCCGAATGGCAGGTAGTTTAGCCCCAAATTTACAACGTTAAAACCGCAAAAAAGGAGGTTTCTTTTTAGTGGGTTTGAAACCCACATACCCTGGAGGACGCGGACCCTTCCAGGTATCTTACGAGATCCAACTCCACCTATGGATCTTGAAGATTTTCTCACCTGCCTGCCGGGGGGAGGGGGGGGGGGATACGTGGTAGAGAGAGGACCTGACGCAGGGTCTCAGTGTCGCTGCCCCCAATTAAATACTCAGTGTCCGCTCTGGTACTCAAGAGAGGACTGGTCAGGTTGCAGAGTCGCGAAAAACGATTTCCGACGTTTTTCCAAAAATCATCGATGTAAGTGTGTCACTTCGGACGATAACGTATAATTATATGAATCTCACCTTTCTCCTGAACATGGCAGTGAATTGCTCGGAGATTCTCTTGAAAAGCTCCTGAATGGCAGTGGAGTTTCCAATGAACGTGGCAGACATCTTGAGGCCTCGCGGGGGGATGTCGCAGACGGCGGTCTTCACGTTATTGGGGATCCATTCGACGAAGTATGAGGAGTTCTTGTTCTGGATGTTCAGCATCTGTTCGTCAACTTCCTTCATTGACATCCTTCCTCTGCAAATTGAAAACCATAAATAGTACGTCAACGCCAACATTTGTGGAGTACAACTATCGATAGTACTTACAGCCAAAAATTTGTAATTATTACGGAATAGGAACACGCGACTCCAAGAATAAGAACTTTTACTTGGTGCTATTTAGTTTAGACCGGTTCCAGGCATAAATACTATCATCAGTCATGATCATAAAACACAAGACGAGTGACGTGCTTGTTTTTTCATCCATTCATGAATTTGACAACGTTAAGTCTAATTTAGTTTATGTTAACTAATACTTAGTTTTTCAAGTATTTATTTTAATTAAACGCAGAGCAGAGAGTTCGACCAAGACATCTACCTCTGTCCTAGGAGGAATAGAGGGGTAGGCCCTCCCACACTAGAGGGGACAGGCCTCCCTCTCCTTCCCCAATTAAATGTAATAAAAGTAAAGTAAACAACAATTTCAGGTTGGATTTTCGTCCGAATGCCCTTATTATAATATAATATACATATTATATAAAAGAGTATTAACTAGCCCAAAAGAATGAATCCCGTTCACCAAGCTCAACAGTAATTTTCTCTTCCATTTTGGTTTCACTCTCTGGCTGTACTGTCAAAATTTGACATTTAATGACAACCAGAGTTTTTCAATTCTTCTCAACTTTTGAACCATATTAGATGTCCCATTTTAATAAGGTCAATTCTACAGCTAATTCAAGTAAGAAACTCTAAGCAATTTTGTTACAACCCCGTGTTTTTCCAAGTTTTTCTTCGTGTTTTCGCCCTTATGTCATGACATAAATAAGTAAATCGCAGTGCGACCGATATGGGCCCCGTGAATTACCTAGAGAACCGAAAGCTCAGCCAGAGGAGGCTGAAATGAGGACCGAAAGCTCAGCCGGAGGAGGCTGAAATGAGCCCCGACCAGAAAATATGAGAACTTGGAGAATTGTCAATAATTTCTCCTGGACCGAAGTGGCACGAATATTATAAGAAGACATTTTCTTACTTACATCAGTTTACAATCGGATTCCGATGTTTTCCGATCCTCAACATGGGACACTCTACCCTGTATTCAGCTCCCTGCCATCCCAACTTGCAAAAGCGAAAGACGTCACGTGTCTCCGTCAATTTTACAAATTGGGGAAATTTACATGCAATATCATAGGTTGAACCGGGACGCTATCAAGTGACTGTCCTTATCAACCTCTGATAGAAAAAGGAAAAAAAAACTCACTTTAGAAAGGAGACGCCACAGGCCCTACTAAACTAAATTACGTGGAGCGATCCACATAGGGGTAATGTCAAATTCCCTTGGTTATTCATTAATCGCTTTTTCGTTCATAACAGCAAAAATAACGCACCACGATGCAACATGAACTTACCTGAAGATGGCGGCAACAGTGAGGTAGCGTCCGTGCCTGGGATCGCAGGCGGCCATCATGTTCTTGGCGTCGAACATCTGCTGAGTCAGTTCGGGGACGGACAGAGCGCGGTATTGCTGAGACCCGCGGGACGTCAAAGGAGCGAATCCTGGCATGAAGAAGTGGAGACGGGGGAAGGGAACCATGTTCACGGCGAGTTTCCTCAGATCGGCGTTCAGCTGACCGGGGAATCTGAGCAGAAGGAACAAAAATGTTAGACTGGTAAAACAATCACGAAGTGAAGGCAAATACTGGAGGTGAGTCCATACCGGAAACCTTCCAGAAACCATGACAACACTTCTAACATCTTCCAGAGATACTCTCAAGCTTCCTCAATTTTTATTTATAAGAGGATTTCTTTCTGATGTCTGAAAGATATATTGGTCAAACTTCCTCTATAATTGTCGACTGAATTGTTTGTCAGACAACTTATGGATTCACAACGAGGAATAAGGGGGTCCTGATCGTTGGTGTTTAAGAGGGTAGAGAGGAGGCAATAATTGCCTAATTATTATTTATACATACTTATACAGGGTGTCCCCGAAAACGTTCCCCCCCTGCTAAAATCGTCCAGGTAGTGGTAAAAAGAAAATTTTTTTTTTTGAATCTTCATGATATTTCCCAAGGATCTCAAATATGACCACGGTGCGCATTGCGTATGTGCGCAATCGTGCGCAACGCACACCAACTTCGTTTTTTCAAATGAGACCCCCCATTTTTTATCGCAGATTCAGATTCTACGTGAAATTTCATGAACATTTCACCCCTCAACCGATTTTTTTTTGTTGCGCGCAACCCGCTCAGTGCGCGCTCAAAGATGCGCAACCGCAAGGTTGTGTCAAAATGTGCATGTACGAAGTACCTAAGTGTGACACATGATATTTCAGTATTTTTTTACGCTGAATCACGTGGTGATGTTAGTTTCTTGATTTTACTGCATTTTTATCTAATTATCGACGAAAAATGAACTTTTTTAAGAGGAAAATTGCATTTTTACTCATTACGCATCTTCTGTGCCCATCCGTTAACTTCATCCTTGTAAATTAATTGTGGGACATGTTGAAATTTATGTTTTGACATTTAAAAAATACTCTCCGATCGCACGTAATTTATTACAGTATTCTAAAGAACCTTGCTTCATAGCTACCGATATGTAGCTATGATTTTGTTTACTGGCTGCAGCTTTGCATTTTTTGTGATGAAAAAAAAAGTGCCGCGAAAAATTCCTTGACCCCCAACCAAAAGACACATCTATGTCAAAAAGATTGTTTATCACACTGGACTCTTCACTAGTAATTTCTCAAGGACTCTCTACTTGTAATTTCTCGTGAAAAAACCGTCCTGTCTACTTGAAAATCTTTTTTCGATTATCCTGGAAAAAAGTTTTCGAGTAGACAGAGTGGTTTTGCCCTTGAAAAATGCAAATTTCTTTTTTTAAAGTTCATTTTTCGTCGATAATTTGATATAAATGCAGTAAAATCAAGAAACTAACATCACCACGTGATTTAGCGTAAAAAAATACTGAAATATCATGTGTCACACTTAGGTACTTCGTACATGCACATTTTGACAACCTTGCGGTTGCGCATCTTTGAACGCGCACTGAGCGGGTTGCGCGCAACAAAAAAAATCGGTTGAGGGGTGAAATGTTCATGAAATTTCACGTAGAATCTGAATCTGCAATAAAAAATGGGGGGTCTCATTTGAAAAAACGAAGTTGGTGTGCGTTGTGCACGATTGCGCACGTGCGCAATGCGCACCGTGGTCATATTTGAGATCCTTGGGAAAAATCATCAAGATTCAAAAAAAAAAAAAAATTTTCTTTTTACCACTACTTGGACGATTTTTGCAGGGGGGGGGGGGGGGGGACGTTTTCGGGGACACCCTGTATATTTGCCTACTATAATGAGGAATTTCACCGAATTCTGTTTGCATTTTTCCTGAATAGTTAATGGTGTGGGATAGATGAAAATCGGGCTGATTTCGGAAAATAAGTCTCCTGTTATTTTTGGGAGACAATCAAAATTTTTAATTTCAAAACTAACCGGGAAAACGGACGTGAAGCGGGAACGCTCGCTGATTGGCTGTTCGGATCGCCATCTCCTCCCAGTGTTGCCCATTGGGACGACGAAATCGTGTTTTCTAAGAGAAAAGTTATCAAACAAAAACAGGGGAAACCTAATTTTCCCCATCTTGCTTTTTCTATTTTTTTCTTCAGTTTTTCGATTTCAAACTTTACTATTTCGTGAAATTTTGCATCTGGGAACTATGGATTTCTCGATCTCAGCGCTTCAAGCGGCCATAAATGAACTATTCCAGCATGACGTCATTTTCCCGGATTTTTTAAACATTCGTATTTTCTACACTGTTTTGCTTATTCGTAAATTAGGAAGTTCGGGCTGTAAGTTTGCCTTAGGGGGTTTTTCGAGGTGCTGAATCCGATTTTGGGGTCAAAAATAGGAAATTCCGACATGGTGAAATTCCTCATTATTATAGTAGGCAATGATTCGTACAGAACCTGCTTTAGCTTTGACCTCAATAAGATAGATACAGTCTTCAATCATTAATATACATTTATTTATGAATAACTAAAAATATTCATTTATGTAATTGTTTTTTGAGAGAGAGAAAAAACACTTTATTGAATATTGTAAAAGGAATAAGGGTGGACAAGGACTCCAGTAGTTGTCGAAACGTGATGGATTTGCCGAAAGTTCAAATTCAAATTGAGTTGCCAAAAGTCCTAATTGGTATGCCAAAAATTCAAATTGATTTATGCCAAAGGGGTTCTCTATTTATATAATTTTTGTTGTTGACAATTTTGAATTTGTTTCAAATTAAAAAAATATGGTTATATGAAACATTTTATTATACACTAGAAATATGGATTGCTATGTCGTATGGCAACCCAGTATGTAGGCAGCTCGCCAATTTTATTACACTAAAATGGTTGTTCTCTCTCATGTCTTTATTACAATGCATAAAGTGTCATTATGCCTAACATCACGTTTCAACTCTGCAGCCACCAAGGTAAATTGAACAATAGGCGTGAAGGATGAACAGAAAGGACGTTCAGCATCCCTCATCATGAGGAGATTATTCTCTGGCCAGTTAGCCCCCAGACGGAGTCCGATCCCGCTGAAGCCCCAGCAAGAGAATCTCAGATAGTTTGACGAGCATTCTGGATCAACCAAAGTCGCCCCTGAGAGATAGCCGCCTACAGGGAATACCTCTACAGATTGGATCAAGCCTGAAGGAGAATAAAATCGGTCTGCACATCAACTTCTCAATCCGATATTTCGCGTCCGAAAAAATACCAGCCCGGGCGCTCAAAATAATCATTCTTTGGATATCTTAGGTATTCTAATTCAAGTTCAAATTCACAAAAGAAAGTTTTAAAAATATTTCTAATCAAATCAAAGTTGATTCTTGGTTTAAACTGCACCAGAAAATTCCTCCTAATTAAATTACTCCAAATCAGTAGAAGGAAGTAAAGTCAGGGAATGGCTTCAGAAACCCGCTTACACTTGAGAACGAACATGTTCATACTAATCCAAGTTTTCTTACATGGGAAAACTGATACAAAAATTGCTCCTGCTCATTCATTGATTACTGCTTCCTTGATTGAAAGTTCAAATTTACCTGAGGCAAGTGGTGACACCAGACATGGTGAGGGAGACGAGATGGTTGAGATCTCCGTAGGTGGGGGTAGAGAGCTTGAGTGTCCTGAAGCAGATATCGTAGAGAGCTTCGTTGTCTATGCAGTAGGTCTCGTCTGTGTTCTCGACGAGTTGATGAACCGAAAGTGTGGCGTTGTAGGGCTCCACGACTGTGTCAGATACCTGAACACGACAATAGTATTACATTTTTCTAGTAGTCACCACACATTATAGTAAATATTTTCAATTTTTCTACATAAATTGTATTGAGACGTTTATTTAACGTTACACTGAGTAATAAGAGTATGTTATCTAAGAGCTAATTAAGAGAAAAGAGGTACATCACGATTGAAGCATTCAAGTGACATTCTGAGTACCTACATTATTTACTCTTCAGAAGACTACAATGCACCTCACAATCGAAAATTTCTGAATCGAACTATTTCTTAAGGGGGGGGGGGGGGGGGGGGATCAGGCCTCATGTTCAAAACACACTGTCCTACCAACCATTCCTTGAAGGATGCGATTCCTGATCGCATGGAATCACTAGGCAGGTAATTGGGGAACGACATAGCAGAGATTTTCCACTGGATCCTAACCAGATCCCACGCAATTCCTCACGTCGAAAAGGAAAAGAAACTAGGAAATGGGAGGGAAAGTCTCAGAACGAAATCGAGTAACTTTTTAGGTTAGTTACTACCAAACTTCAAAAAACAACTCGTCCCTGCTCCATACAGAGCACACCTGTCCTGATGGCACTCCTGTTTCTACTGGAAATTAAAGTGATAGGTTCCCCCTCAAGTTCCAGCCAAGGCTTCTGATTCTCAACTTCGATCAAATTTGCATCTGGTTCTCACTGTGGAGGTCCTTTTAAGAAAGCTGGCCTAGGATTTCCATCTTGAGGGAGAATGTTGTGGGCATTAGAAAGCAGATTACCAAGTGAGTGTTTCACAGGAATGATGTTTTTAATGATTCTATCAAAATCATCAGATGATTCTTCATCATGGTCATAGAAGATTCTTCATCAAGATCATAGAAGATTCTTCATCAAGATCATAGAAGATTCTTCTAACTTCATCGGTTTATTTGTTCTCATGTGTATGGTTACTAATACATGTGTAAAACTCCAGTTTTATAGGATACGCACCAACGCTTATAAAGTTGTTCTCAGAGAATGAGGAATTTCACCATGTCGGAATTTCCTATTTTTGACCCCAAAATCGAGTTCAGCACCTCGAAAAACCTCCTAAGGCAAACTTTCAGCCCGAAATTCCTAATTTACGAATAAACAAAACAGTGTAGAAAATACGAATGTTTAAAAAAAACCGGGAGAATGACGTCATCCCGGAATAGTTCATTTATGGCCGCTTGAAGCGATGAAAAATGATGAAAAATTTCACAAAACAGTGAAGTTCGAAATCGAAAAACTGAAAAAAAAAAATAGAAAAAGCAAGATGGGGAAAATTAGGTTTCCCCTGTTTTTGTTTGATAACTTTTCTCTTAGAAAACACGATTTCCTCGTCCCAATGGGCAACACTGGGAGGAGACGGCGATCCGAACAGCCCAATCAGCGAGCGTTCCCTCTTCACGTCCGTTTTCCCGGTTAGTTTTGAAATCAAAAATTTTGATTGTCTCCCCAAAATAACAGGAGACTTATTTTCCGAAATCAGCCCGATTTTCATCCATCCCACACCATTAACTATTCAGGAAAAATGCAAACAGAATTCGGTGAAATTCCTTATTTATTTCTTCGTTCGTTTCGCACATTTCAACCATTTGCTTTAGAAGAGACTACTTCGCTGAAAGAAGGCTTGTTTGTTTCGATTCGCTTTCAGGTATTCTATCAAGCTTCACGACTAATGAGCTTTATTTATGTTATAATCATGATGATTAATTAATAAACCGCTTCCAGAACGCATCAGAGCTGCCTTCTTTGGTTTTCACGCTTATACATGTAGTCCAGTCAAATTAGCCAAAAAAAGGGGGGGGGGGGGTTGCATTAATTCCGGACAAAGCGAAACTTTTATGGGTGACTTGTGGGTGCCTATGGAACATGTTTTTAGTATATTCTACTAGATTCTCCTTGTGCTAACTTTTTGGTGCCCGAAAAACCGCGATTTTTCGGCACTTGTTTCAGTTTTTTGCCTATAACTCGTACACGATGCATCCTACGGAAAATTTTACTCTTTCCTTTATTAAACAGGATGAATTTCTGCGTCGAATGACCACCTGAAACGTTAAGATCGGTTCAGCCGTTTGGCCGAAATCGATCGTTGAAGTTTGGCGATTTTTCCCAAATTGGTTGAAAAATGGGTTACGCTCAAGTTTCAAGGCCTGTACATCAAAAACGGCGTATCCAACCAAAAAATGTCACATACTCAAAGTTGTAGAGAATCAAATTTTGTGTAAGAAAAGCATCCCCCCTTCCTCCCCCCTCCCACCCGCCCCTACCAAATGATAGAATAACGAAACAACTTCTGAGTAAACGAAATTATGAGTATTGAAAACGGTGTTGCAATCAAAAAATGTCATATAATCAAAGTGAAACGTCTGTTGTTCAACTTACTAAGGCACTGAGGTACTTGTAATACTAGAAAAGGCGAAAGAAAAAACATTCTCCTGGTCCTAACTTTTTGGTGCCTAAAAAACCGCGATTTTTCGGCACTTGATTCAGTTTTTCGCCTATAACTCGTACACGATGCATCCTACGGAAAATGTTACTCAATCCTTTATTAAACAGGATGAATTTCTGCGTCGAATGACCACCTGAAACGTTAAGATCGGTTCAGCCGTTTGGCCGAAATCGATCGTTGAATTTTGCCGCTTTTTCCCAAATTGGTTGAAAAATGGGTTACGCTCAAGTTTCAAGGCCTGTACATCAAAAACGGCGTATCCAACCAAAAAATGTCACATAATCAAAGTTGTAGAGAATCAAATTTTGTGTAAGAAAAGTATCCCCTCTTCCTCCCCCCCCTCCCACCCGCCTCTACCAAATGATAGAATAACAAAACAACTTCTGAGTAAACGAAATTATGAGTATTGAAAACGGTGTTGCAATCAAAAAATGTCATATAATCAAAGTGAAACGTCTGTTGTTCGACCTAAGGCACTGAAGTACTTATAATAATAGAAAAGGCAAAAGAAAAAACATCTCCTAGATTCTCCTTTTGCTCACTTTTTGGTGCCCGAAAAACCACGATCTTTCGGCACTTGTTCCAGTTTTTCGCCTATAACTCGTACACGATGCATCCTACGGAAAATTTTACTCAATCCTTTATTAAACAGGATGAATTTCTGCGTCGACTGACCACCTTCATTTTTTAGATCGGTTCAGCCGTTTGGCCGAAATCGATCGTTGAAGTTTGGCGATGTTTCCCAAATTGGTTGATCGCCAAAACTTCAACGATCGATTTCGGCCAAACGGCTGAACCGATCTAAAAAATGAAGGTGGTCAGTCGACGCAGAAATTCATCCTGTTTAATAAAGGATTGAGTAAAATTTTCCGTAGGATGCATCGTGTACGAGTTATAGGCGAAAAACTGGAACAAGTGCCGAAAGATCGTGGTTTTTCGGGCACCAAAAAGTGAGCAAAAGGAGAATCTAGGAGATGTTTTTTCTTTTGCCTTTTCTATTATTATAAGTACTTCAGTGCCTTAGGTCGAACAACAGACGTTTCACTTTGATTATATGACATTTTTTGATTGCAACACCGTTTTCAATACTCATAATTTCGTTTACTCAGAAGTTGTTTCGTTATTCTATCATTTGGTAGGGGCGGGTGGGAGGGGGGGAGGAAGAGGGGATGCTTTTCTTACACAAAATTTGATTCTCTACAACTTTGATTATGTGACATTTTTTGGTTGGATACGCCGTTTTTGATGTACAGGCCTTGAAACTTGAGCGTAACCCATTTTTCAACCAATTTGGGAAAAAGCGGCAAAATTCAACGATCGATTTCGGCCAAACGGCTGAACCGATCTTAACGTTTCAGGTGGTCATTCGACGCAGAAATTCATCCTGTTTAATAAAGGATTGAGTAACATTTTCCGTAGGATGCATCGTGTACGAGTTATAGGCGAAAAACTGAATCAAGTGCCGAAAAATCGCGGTTTTTCGGGCACCAAAAAGTTAGGACCAGGAGAATGTTTTTTCTTTCGCCTTTTCTAGTATTACAAGTACCTCAGTGCCTTAGTAAGTTGAACAACAGACGTTTCACTTTGATTATATGACATTTTTTGATTGCAAGACCGTTTTCAATACTCATAATTTCGTTTACTCAGAAGTTGTTTCGTTATTCTATCATTTGGTAGGGGCGGGTGGGAGGGGGGAGGAAGGGGGGATGCTTTTCTTACACAAAATTTGATTCTCTACAACTTTGATTATGTGACATTTTTTGGTTGGATACGCCGTTTTTGATGTACAGGCCTTGAAACTTGAGCGTAACCCATTTTTCAACCAATTTGGGAAAAATCGCCAAACTTCTACGATCGATTTCGGCCAAACGGCTGAACCGATCTTAACGTTTCAGGTGGTCATTCGACGCAGAAATTCATCCTGTTTAATAAAGAAAAGAGTAAAATTTTCCGTAGGATGCATCGTGTACGAGTTATAGGCAAAAAACTGAAACAAGTGCCGAAAAATCGCGGTTTTTCGGGCACCAAAAAGTTAGCACAAGGAGAATCTAGTAGAATATACTAAAAACATGTTCCATAGGCACCCACAAGTCACCCATAAAAGTTTCGCTTTGTCCGGAATTAATGCAAACCCTAACTGCTAATTTGACTGGACTAATGGTGTTTTATAACTTCTTCAGAAATGGCAAGTAATCAATTTTCAACTTCAAGGCACATTTTCACGTATCTATTTTTCGTTTCTACAAGCGGCTTGTAAACGAAAACTTGAATTCTCTGAGCAAGTCCTCGGAAAGCAAAATTTCATTACTCATAGAAAAAATAAATGTTTTCCCTTGAGAGGAAAACTCGTCGGATGAAATTACGGAGATGTGGTCTACAGCAAATGTTTCCCCAACAAGTGCTTTAATGATCAGCTTTTTGGACCGGATATACTTAAGTGAGGTAAATTTGTCCAATCCGAATAACCAGCAGTTTTTTTTACTAATTTCACCACAAAATTCTTGATGTTAGGTTAACCCTAAGAGAAAAAGAAACCCAATAAGGACAGTCTTAGCATCCAGGAAGGCCTTCTCAAACAAAAACAAAAAAAAATATATATATATATATTCTTAAAAGCAGGATTACTACGCAAGATTCTTCATTAACTTCCCTTAATTAGCTCTTCGGCATAATGATGAAGATACATAAATTGGCAATTTGAGTTTACTTTCTCCCCAAGGGTCAAATTAAGATAGAAAGTTTTTTTTACGGCAGAGAGTTCAAGATGATTTTTGAAAAACTAGTTAGGGATTTTTTAAATCTCCTTTTAATTACAAGGAAAGCGGAGGGGGACGCTAGAAACAAAACTAAATGAGTTAAAAAGAGTAAAAGTGGGGAAGACTCGACGCTGGTCTCAGTGTTTGAGGTGAAAGGGGGATGAAGGGAAGTGTCGTGCTGGAAAGACCTGAATTGGTATTCAGGTAAGTGCCGAATGAGACACGGGTGGTGATGCCACTGAGTACACCGGCAGATTCCTAACTCTCGTAACTCCGTGGCACTAAGCCCACACCACTCGGCAGGACACGGTTTAAACAGCTACCACTCCTGTACTCAAAGATGTTGCCTTTCACATTTTTGCTTCTTCTCTTTCCAGGTTCATTAAAGATGTTTTATTGATATCTCCAAATAACCAATCAAGAGTTGTTTCCCAACAATTCCAAAAGAAGATGATGGCAGCCACCAAACAATGATACACAATGAAATTCCTCAACTCTTTTTTTCTGAGATTTTGTTGACAAAAACTGTGATGATATCATTCTAATTGGAAGACCTACAATCCAACCAGTGAGTGGTAAATTTGTCGCATTTTTTAAATAAAGAATTACGAGATATAGGTTTTTGATAAGCTGAAGCGACGTCGAGTTGTCCGTCGTTCAACGTTCAAGATAACGAGAAAACGTATTTATAGAGGCTGACTAAGTCATCAGATGGAGTGACAGGATATTAGCGGTGGGCCGAAGGTGATCATCTGATTATAAGTAAAGAGAATGAAGCAATTTCCTGGGAAGGCACTCCCAGGTTTGAGTGGGACTCAAGGAAAACGACGTTTCCCGACGCCCAAGAGAGAAGGCGTAGTTGGTAATAAATTTGAGAAAAAATATTGTACGGAAATGAGATCATCCACCTTTCTTGGCCATAGAACGTCTCACGGTGCCAACGCGATATGAATGAAGAGCTTGAAGGACGTTTCAAAATTTCAATGTCTAAACACGATTACATGTAAATGCTACTGAATACTGCTTTCTGAATAAACATGTGGTTCGTGCTACCTTCGGCGTAAAGCCGAGATAACCGCCGACCAGCCCCACGCAGGATGTCCTAGAATCATGATCCAAACTTCAAAGACTGGTTCTAGACTAATTTGCAACAACTTTTGTGCTATAACATTTTTTCCAAAACCTCCATTCAATATAATTTTTGAATTCCATTTTTTTCCCCTTGTTTTCGACCATAAGTAAAAATGGCCGTAACTTCCTTTGATTATCTTCATAATAAAATTTGAAAATACCAATGGCAAGAAAAAAAAAATTAATTAATTTTTTCGTTTCAAAATTAATTAAATTTCCTTCCAGCTCAATACGCTATCAACATTTTTCACAAGAGCAGAGTTGGTAAAAAATGAACTATTTGGGTTAACTTCACAGTATTTTTTCAACGATATTTTCACTCATTCCTAAACGTTCCACTCTTCGCAAAACACATCTGCAATTCAGTAAAATTTCAACATCATACAAATATTTTTTACAATCGAATTAAGGGGAGAAATGTGTATTTGAAAGCAGAAAAACTACTAGCTATATCAATTGGTCTCTTTAAATTTGAATTCGAGGATAACCTAAGGAAATTACGTTCATTATCACGAATCAAAAACAAGAAAAATTCCCCTTATTAACTGTCGTGTACTTATTAGGGCCTGAACGGAAATTGTTACCAATAAATTGAACCAACAATTTGAACCCACATTTTTTGAAATTTCAAATCATTTCGGATTAAAATTCTACGTAAAAATGTTATGAAATCACGGAAGTGAAGTTCCCACTAGGAACTGTGGTTGGGTTCATGTACCCAAGCATCAAAATAAGAAAACAGTTGATTGTTCTGTACGCAACACAGTGAGTCTATTGCTTCCGAGTCTACCAAGGTAGCGGAAGCTTTGTTTTCACTTTTCAAGGTCGAAAAAAAAAAGTTCTCCGAAATCAAAATTTTCACTCGCGTTTTGCGTTTTAGACCTTTCTGAACAATTTTGGTTCAGTGTCTGTGTGTCTGTCTGTCTGTCTGTCATGAATTCCTTGTAACGCGCATAACTATACGAAGTTATTGTCCGATTTCAATGAAATTTTCAGGGATTGTGCGGGTTGGTGTGTAGACGGTCCCCTATGAAAATCATTATCCCCGGACTGATAGAAGCGACTGCGCATGCGCAAACGTGAATTCCTTGTAGCGGCCATAACTTCTACATTTTCCATCCGATTTCAATGAAATTTTCAGGAATTGTGCGGGTTGGTGTGTAGATGGTCCCCTATGAAAATCATCACCTTCGGACTGATAGTAGCTAGTGCGCATGCGCAAACGTGAATTTCCTTGTAACGGCCATAACTTCCACTTTTTCTACCCGATTTCGATGAAATTTTCAGGGATTATGCGGATTAGGTTGTAGACGGTCCCCTATGAAAATCATCACCTTCGGACTGATAGTAGCCACTGCGCATGCGCAAACGTGAATTTCCTTGTAACGTCCATAATTTCTACATTTTCTATCCGATTTCAATGAAATTTTCAGGGATGTTACAGATTAGTATTTAGATGGTCCCCTATGAAAATCACCACCTTCGGATAGATAGTAGCCACTGCGCATGCGCAAACGTGAATTCCTTGTAACGGCCATAACTTCTACATTTTCCATCCGATTTCAATGAAATTTTCAGGGATGTTACAAATTAACTCGTTTTGATGTTTTGAGATTAATTACTATGCATCGGATCATCTATACAATCGGGTTATGGATACGAGGAAGCTATGTGCCACACCCACTTGGCAGACGTTTTTCAATTTAGGATTCTGTAGAATGTTTAGAATTTTTTGAGATCATCCGGAGCTCTGTAGGACAAACCGTTCGCTCACTACGAGAATTTAAAGTTTGGACGTACGATAAATCAGAAACACGAGTGTGAATCGCAAAAATGGCCTTATCTCCGTTCAAATTAAAGCTGACCTAAATGCGATCGATGTTTTTCTTCATGTTGGATGGTTGGTGGCTTTGCAGACGAGTGATCTATATAGAAAAATATAAACTAATAAACCATTGTGTAATAATTTTTGTATAATAATGTTTTTACTCGATTTTTGGATTCTACGTACCTTGAAACGTAAACCATCAAATTTTGAGGGGGTGTTAAAATTTTTCGTTTTCTTGGTTGATTCCGAAGGTTCATTATTGAAAATAGTAAATCAAAATTTCGCCGTCCGTCCACCGTCCGCCGTACGCTGTACGCCGTACGTGGCACTTTTGCCACTTAGCATTGACCGATTTTTATAGACGAGCGATCTATATAGAAAATAATAAACCATTGTGTAGTTATTTGCAGCGTTTTGCTTCCGAGTCTACCAAGGTAGCGGAAGCTTTGTTTTCACTTTTCAAGGTCGAAAAAAAAAAGTTCTCCAAAATCAAAATTTTCACTCGCGTTTTGCGTTTTAGACCTTTCTGAACAATTTTGGTTCAGTGTCTGTGTGTCTGTCTGTCTGTGTGTCTGTCATGAATTCCTTGTAACGCGCATAACTATACGAAGTTATTGTCCGATTTCAATGAAATTTTCAGGGATTGTGCGGGTTGGTGTGTAGACGGTCCCCTATGAAAATCATCACCTTCGGACAGATAGTAGCTACTGCGCATGCGCAAACGTGAATTTCCTTGTAACGGCCATAACTTCCACTTTTTCTACCTGATTTCGATGAAATTTTCAGGGATTATGCGGATTAGGTTGTAGACGGTCCCCTATGAAAATCATCACCTTCGGACTGATAGTAGCCACTGCGCATGCGCAAACGTGAATTCCTTGTAACGGCCATAACTTCTACATTTTCCATCCGATTTCAATGAAATTTTCAGGGATGTTACAAATTAACTTGTTTTGATGTTTTGAGATTAATTACTATGCATCGGATCATCTATACAATCGGGTTATGGATACGAGGAAGCTATGTGCCACACCCACTTTTTTATTTTGCTTCCGAGTCTACCAAGGTAGCGGAAGCTTTGTTTTCACTTTTCAAGGACGAAAAAAAAAGTTCTCCAAAATCAATATTTTTACTCGCGTTTTGCGTTTTAGACCTTTCTGAACAATTTTGGTTCCGTGTCTGTGTGTCTGTCTGTCATGAATTCCTTGTAACGCGCATAACTATACGAAGTTATCGTCCGATTTCTATGAAATTTTCAGGGATTGTGCGGGTTGGTTTGTAGACGGTCCCCTATGAAAATCATCATCCTCGGACTGATAGAAGCGGCTGCGCATGCGCAAACGTTAATTCCTTGAAACGACCATAACTTCTACATTTTCCATCTGATTTCAATGAAATTTTCAGGAATGTTACAATTTAGTATTTAAATTATCCCCTATGAAACTCATCACCTTCGGATTGACAGTAGCCACTGCGCATGCGCAAACGTGAATTTCCTTGTAACGACCATAACTTCCACATTTCCAACCTGATTTCGATGAAATTTTCAGGGATTATGGAAATTGGGTTGTAGATGGTCCCCTATAAAAATCATCACCTCCGGACTGATAGTAGCCGCTGCGCATGCGCAAACGTGAATTCCTCGTAACAGCCATAACTTCCACATTTTCTACCCGATTTCGATGACATTTTCAGGGATTACGCTGATTAGGTTGTAGATGGTCCTCAATGAAAATCAAGGCCTTAAAATTTACAGAAGCCTCTGCGCATGCGCATACGTAAAATCCTTGTAACAGCCATAACATTTACATTTTTCATCCGAATTTGATGAAATTTTCTAGGATTGACCAGATTAGCGTGTAGATGGTCCCCTATGAGGGTAGTGAAAGGTACTTTAAGATTGGTGTTTTTAGATTAGCTACTATGTTTTTTTATTGGTATCGCGTGAGCAAGTTTTCGTGACGATTTTTCAGTTTATGTGCAAAAGCAAAGACATGAAAATGTCAAAAAGTATTTAAAGATCACAGATTGGGAGTTTTTTTGTTTTCAATGTTATGCCACGAACGGTTTTGTTGATTAGTCGAACTATCAGATTAGATCATTCTGGGACTCCCTGTATAAGCTCAAGTCGAGGGAAGCGCAATAGTCCTGTACCTATTACGAATCTCAAACAGACCTTCCAACAAACCTATTTCAAATGTAGAGAAAAGTCAGGGATCCTCATCAAACATTCTGTTTAACCTGGCTTCAATAGACCAGAAACCAAATTCCTACCAAAAACGTGTTTCTAATGTTTGAAAACTAAACACACAAAAAAAAAACTATAAACACTAGTTATAGACTTTATCTAAAATTGCAGTTTCAATCAAACTTCAGTCAGAGAGTCATAGAAGATTACCCAGGCGAATTCACAGGTGGTGAACCCGACGTTCATACCACAAAGCCACAATTCACAACTGTGATCTACAGGATGATAATAAATCTGTAGGGCTAGAACTTTTCAATAGAGAGTTGGATTTGTAGTGAAATTCTACCACATACCAACACTTCATCGGATGGCAGAAGTGAACTTTAAACTAGCGCAGAAAGTGCAAAAAGTTTTGTTGTGAAGATGTGTTGAACTACACACCTCACAATATTATACAGAATATGTTCTTCAGGTAATTAAGTCACTTTTCCAGTCAGTATTCATCAGTACAAAGCTGTAATATTAATGCTCCAAAAGTGATGACCATTAAATTTTGTCGCCCTTGGAACACCCTTATAAGTATAACAATACTACCGTTGGTAGTAGATACGTACCTTGGGGGAGGGTACGACTGAGTAGGTGTTCATGATCCTGTCAGGGTATTCCTCGCGGATTTTAGAGATAAGAAGGGTTCCCATTCCCGATCCAGTGCCACCTCCGAGTGAGTGAGTGAGTTGGAATCCCTGAAACACGAAATAACACGTAAATCTACCGAATATGGCGGGTTTCGAGAATTGGAAACCTTTCAAGAACCACCCATAAAAGTTGCATCTTGCCGAAGTTCGTATCTATCGATCGATCTGGGGGTTGATTCAGCATTGAAAAATACGTAGAAAACTATACTTCCTTTGATCTGATTGCCAAAGTTTCATCCTTTGAACCACTGAAGTGGTGAGGTGGTAGCTAGAAAGAACTAAACTTGAAGGGAACGTGTCTGGTTCAACCAGAACTGATGCCTGATGATGGTGATGGGCGAATCTACGGGTTTATAATAGGGCAATTAATTACCTGAAGACAATCGCATCCTTCGGCTTCCTTCCTAACGACGTCCAAAACCGAGTCGACGAGTTCCGCTCCCTCAGTGTAGTGACCCTTCGCCCAGTTGTTACCAGCGCCGCTCTGCCCGAATACGAAGTTGTCTGGTCTGAAGATCTGGCCGAACGGACCGGATCGCACAGAGTCCATCGTGCCGGGCTCCAAATCCACGAGGATGGCTCTCGGCACATACTTTCCTCCTAGAAGAATCAAACGAAGATACGAATATTAGTGAAATTCAGTTTAACCGACATATTTGATCTGAAACTGTTATATATACAAGGCGACATTAGACTGGCAAAACCATGTAAATATATCTTGCAGGTCACAGGCTGGTCTGTGAGTATCTGCACACAATGGGAGTAGTGAGCTCCCCAGTTTGCATGCACTGTTCCATGCTTTGATGACAGCACCTTTCACTTTCTTCATGTGCTTGATTTGTGATAGATTTGGACCTTTCCCTTCTACTGCTAGTATTTAACAACTGCGGCGGAAGGCCGACCTATTTTACTGTTCACCTGTTTACTGTTTTGCCTGTTTTTATCGTATCAATCAGGATTTTTACTGATGTGGTTATTGGAACTTTGAATTACCTACTCAGCTACTTCAATTTCAATCCTTCTATGAAACTGATCACTACGTATCATTATTTTGAAAAACTGCCAGGAAATGGCGGAGTTCAGAGCAGACATGGCAGGAGGTGCCGTCCTGAGGTGCTGAAAGCTTAGCATCAATGAGAGTACTGTTGAACGTCACAGGTAGGTATATAAGATATGGTTAGATTACTGAAAATAAACCTCATTCGCTTTCATAAGTTGTACTCTGCGTACCAAGAAAGCTTGAGGAACCCAGCTGAGAAAGCTCCAGCGTAGCTTGGCTGTGGACTGACAAAATAGAAGACAGCCATGCGATGTTCATTGGTTAAAATGGAAGAACGAGCTGGATGCACCCTAGACCCTTGAGAATGGTCCATATGATGCTGAGCGGAGAGAGTTCTTGGAACAAGATAGCAAGATTCGTGGAAAGGATTATGCCAGATGAGATCATGCATGAGCTCGCTCTTCGGTTATCCCATTCCAACTTCAAAACTGGTTTGGGAAACGAAACGGCTCACCAACAAGCTAGTTGGAAAATAATAAAATTTCCATAAAATGGATACCAGCCCGGGAACGAACACGCACATCTTGGTAAAAGAGAGCTCAAGGAAAAAAACATTGGACCCTCATCAGCGACTGACAAATACTTCA
The DNA here is from genome assembly GCA_009739505.2 of Apolygus lucorum. NCBI lineage: Eukaryota > Metazoa > Arthropoda > Insecta > Hemiptera > Miridae > Apolygus > Apolygus lucorum. Next base: position 50,409,124 of record CM019182.2, read on the forward strand.
ATCTTATATCTATCTATCTACTCAGTTTCGCCTCCTTAGCAACCTGTATTCAAACACCCACAGCTCCCTATTTCTTCGAGGTGAGTGTGAAGCGTCAACTTGATTGTGAAGTAGGTATGAGTAGTAGGTAAGTAGTACCTATGGGTGTTAGGTTTATAAAAAGTTAAGTACATTTGATAGGTAGGAAGTGACAATGGCAAAGTTGTGATCTTTGCAGACGTTAAAACTACAATATTATTTGAACTAAGTATCATGATTTAAATAATTAGCCTAGTAACTTTTTGATGCAGGTTAAAAATATGCTACAGTTTGGAATCAACCTGACCTCCGTAGTAAGAATAAATTACGGAGACAAAATTCAAAATGAATAATTTATTCCTCAAAGTGAAATTTTTTTGCTTAGATTTTGAGTATTGCACTTGCAAAACTACTCATTTCAGAAAAGAGAGAGAGAGACGGGAATTTGAAGAGCATTTTATTAACTTCAATTTAAAACCTTAACCTTACATGCAACCATCATAATTTTCTCTTCTTCTTCTCAAAACGTTGTTACTTCCTTATATTACAAATTTCGGTAAGGAGCCAATTTTTTTTGTCAGTAAACCCCTCCTTCAAAATTTGACGGTTTACGTTTCAAGGTAGTTATGTACATTTCTGAAATAAATGAAAAATTTGCCATCCGTATTTCATCACCCCTTACTTTGTCTTTGCTTGAAAACTACCGATGTAAAGGTATTGTTTTTTCACAAATATGTAAAAATTGAATTGAATTTACAGAATGGAATGTGATCACCCAGAGTTCTGTAGGATCAACCGTTTGGTCTTTATGACAAATACTCAAGAGAGCAATATTCGTGGATATTAGCACATTGAAATGAGGTGGGAGTTGATAATTGGCAAAAAAGGAAAACAACAGAGCTGTTTTTAAAAAACATCACTCAAAAAGTGAGGTCCCCCGCACTCGACTTCGGATTTGGAGAAACGATAAATGGTGGCCACTCCGTGACAGCTGTGAGTTGAAGATAACCATCGCATCAGCCTCTCAACAGGCAGCAGATGACAGAAATGAGATATTTCCTCGTTTTCTGCCTCTTGCCACTCGTCTGTGAATTCTACTTGAGAGAAAAAAAAACCTCGTGCCCCATTTCATCGCCACGGCCGTTTGCCCTCAGGAATGCACGAACTCGTACATCTTCTCGATGTACGTCGTTTAATCTAGTTAGGAGACGAGAAGTGGACGTTAACGTTACACAACGGAAAACATCAATTCCCACCTAAACTGGAGTGGTTCGTTAGCGTCTCATCTCTTCATCGCGTATTCCAACAACACCTTCGCCCTCTCACTATGCTAACGGTGTCTGCGAGTTTTGCGGCGCTTCTGTTCCAATTTGGAGTGATTTGAGCTGCACAACTCACCAGGAATGTTGTGTTGTTGACCGTATTCGTTCTCAACGCACCGAATCTCATTTTTTGTGAAAGCAAACGAAGGGTACAGGGGAAAAGCCCCAAAGCTTGTATGAATATGAATTTAAAAATATTAAAATTTAAAGCTTGTATGAAATTTGTATGAATTTAAAATGAAATAAAATGTGTTTGAAATTACATATTATTCATCAATTTATGGTTCATTTATGATTTCGTAAAGACGTCGTAATCTACCACGGGTTAAAACGCTGCAAATTATTACACAATGGTTTATTATTTTTTTATTTTTCTATATCGATCACTCGTCTGCAAAGCCACCAACCAACCAACTTGAAGAAAAACGTCGATCGCATTTCGGTCAGCTTTAATTTGAACGGAGATTAGGCCTCTTTTGCGATTCACACTCGTGTTTCTGATTTATCGTACGTCCAAACTTTAAATTCTCGTAGTGAGCGAACGGTTTGTCCTACAGAGCTCCGGGTGGTCTCAAAAAATTCTAAAAATTCTATAGAATCTTAAATTGAAGGAAAAACAATACCTTTATATCAAAATTTTTTGAGTTAGGGCGTTTTCAAAATTTCAAAATTGATTTTGGAACCCTTAGAAGTGACCTACATCAACCAAAATCTTCGGGGCACAACTAGACCCCAATTGGAGCCTACATAAAAAATTTCATCAAAATCGGTCAATGCTAAGTGGCAAAAGTGCCGCGGACGGCGGACGGACGGCCAAAATTTTATTCGATTTTTGGATTCTACGTACCTTGAAACGTAAACCATCAAATTTTGAGGGGGTGTTAAATTTTTTTTTCTTGGTCGATTCCAAAGGTTCATTATTGAAAATAATAAACCAAAATTCGTCAATCAATCACAAAGTGGCACCTGATCGGAGTCAGTCTTGAATACGAGCTGACATTACATTGGGAATCACATTATGTACTTCATGTCATCTGAAATTTGTTAAATCCATTTCCATGCAAAAAGATGCAAACGTTTTACTACAAAGCCACAACGACTTTCGTCACCTTTACAATACTTTTCCAGCTCAATCTGAATATGAAAAAACCGAGGATGTCCTGTCCTTCACCAACTTTACTGATTTGAATGGAAATCATCACCTCGTCAAGGCGAGGGAGTTCGATTGTTCTTCGAAACGGTTCACACTATTTTTCAAAGCCTTTCAAAGAGTGCGCAGTAATTAAAAACCAGATTTTCTGGTTTCAGTATTTTTTCCGGATTTTAGACGGGTAGATGTAAACAACAGCTGTAGGGACTTGGAAGATGCCTGGATACCAAGAGAATATCAGGCCTTCTAAATTTATACAAGAAGATACAAGAAAATGAAACTTTACAAGTAAGCAATACAAGAAAATACAAGAAAATGAAACTTTACAAGTAAGCAATAAAAGAAAATGAAACTTTACAAGTAAGCAATTTTTACAAGAATATGTTTTCATAACTTCATAAATTGAGTAGGTAATTAATGAGGAAAAATCTTAGAGGAAAAGGATTTAGAAATCATATTATCGATGCTAAAATTCGAATATAACTCATCTTCACTACTGAAGCGAACATTGAGAAAATTTTGAACTGCCTAAGGACTACCCCGGATACTTTTCTTAAAATCCCATCAAAATCTTACATTTTACCTAAAAATGTTTTTTCCTCGGACAGACACCACCAAAGTTGATCAGAAAGCTCTGAAATGCGAGTGAAATTCCTTCTGTGAAATTCCGCCCTAATTCCTCACTTAGTTGAAAGGAAATGTTCAAGTCAACGGTTGAGGAGGCAACGGCAACTTGGGCTATTCATAATCACCGAAAAAGGAAATGCTCAAGCGCTTGAGCTTTTCCTTGAACCCGTTCATAAACAGTAAGTACAGATATTTCTTGCACTTAAGGGAAAAAACCAAGGTACCTCAATAGCTATCTTAAGAATTTCGTTGTTGGCAAATTATCATCTTTTTTCTGGGTTGTCACCGTGTTTCATCAAAACGTTCAAGCTCACTGTCTCATTTCTGTTGTCACGCCCTTGCTATTTACTGTGCTAATATTTTGTTGAGAAAATTCAATGAAAATTTGAAGCAAAAATCGCAAAATTTACAGAACTTGAAGATGACAAGCGATTGCAATCATGGGTCCAACATTTTTCATAGGTACCGCATACTTGAAACAGGCCACATGGACATTCATTTGTAGTAATTCCAGATGGGAATACCTCAACACGCGAATGGAAAATAACTAACCAAAATAAGTACGTAGGGATACACGAAAACTCTGCTAGTCTTGATTTTGGAGGACCACAATGTGACCTGCTCAGATTCCAAATTTTCGAGTGATAATGAATTAGGTGTGTTGAAATTTACTCTGGACAACTGAGTTGGAGATTCTAGTCCAGTATACAACCTACCCGCAGAGGGTAATTTTATTAATATTTGATTATAATTACCGGAAGCTTCATTGTAGTAGACGTTGATTCTCTCTAGTTGGAGATCTGAATCACCGTGGTAGGCGCCCGTCGGGTCGATTCCATGCTCATCAGAGATGATCTCCCAGAACTGAAACAAGTAAATGAAGAATTGCAAGTAAGAAGATGATCTAACTGTAGGGAGTTAAAAATCCAGTTGAACAACAGGGTAGATCCAACAGCCGAAACATGTCCTAGGGTTGATACCGGTCAGACTGGATTTTTTGGATTGTTAAGTGCGTGGAAAGTAAAAACAAGTCAAGTACAACCCAACATAATTATAACATGAATAATTTCATGTCGAATGACAATCCCGAGAGACTCAACAAACAAGTCGAAACCCCTACTTGGATGAACGAGTGAGGCCATCGGACTTGCTAGTCGATAACTGCTTAGGGCAACTTTATGTCGTTGACATTTGCTGGCTGATTCTTTATGAGTACCCCGACCTCGCCAACGAACTCTAACCTCCGATGTCTGAATCATTGATGACTCCTTGCTCGCAGAGGTCATCAAGCCGTTATATGTTTGCTTAGTAATGGACTATCGACCCTCTCTGGACACGATTAACCCGGTTATGGGCTATCGCGTCTGACATTTAGGCTGTCTTGTGATGTCCGTGCATTGTCCCGTCGCACGATTATGTACCGACACGGTCGCCATCAAAAGATGAGTGGCTACAATCAAGTTCAATAGCCCCCACATGAGCCTATTTATGGCGCTCCCTACACAACTTGAGCTCATTTTGCTGAAATTTCCTACCACCATTGTTTCATAACTAGCTATCTGGTTTTACAAGACAAAAACCCTCAAATTCAAAACAGGACTATCATTGATGACCAAAACTGACATAAGGTTTTGGATATTCAATAATTTGACTTTGACGAATCCAAGAAATTTCGAATCTACCTAAAGACAAAAACAAAACGAAAACCCTCAAATCGTTCGTGCAAAGCACATGAAGTACGATCAAGCCGCCGAAGACTGCCGCGGGTCTTTCACACCATTGGTATGCCCATGTGATGGAGCCATACAAAAAGAATTTACAATATTCATGAAACGAGCACCCCACTTGCTAGAAATTAAATGGAAAAAGCCGTTTTCACAACTTGTTGGGTGGGACGAAAATCCAATTCGCCAGCATTCGAGCTGTGTCCCTGCGAATACGAGGTTCCCGAAGAAAAGTGCGGCCACTTGAATTGGAGGATGGTGCAGCCATGGTTGGAAGAAAATCTATGCCCCCCCCCCCCCCCACCAAAAAATCCCCGTTGTTATAAAAAAAAATGAATAATAAATAAACGATTCCTGATCAAATCAAACCCAAGCATTCATCTAGGAGAAACTTTTTCAAGATTCACACATAGGCATAGGCTCCAACTTGTCCTCTGAGTATAATCGTAACTATGGAGAATGTATTGAATGGCCCATCTTGATCTCCCGAGTTAGTGGAGCCAGAAGATGCTGCTTTTCGATCACAGTTACCGGAGTTTTGTGTCGTCGCTTATCATCCATCAAGCAGAAAACAACCAAACAGCAGCAGGATAAGATATCCACCACCCTCCACGACCATTTGAGTGTCAACTTTGGAGGTAAGTTTGAAACCAAAATGATGTTCAGGAAACATCTGAGGTTCAACATTATTAAGAATTTCGAGAGCACATCCCCAATATCTTAAGCCACTAAGTGAAAAGTTATTCTGCGTGGATGAAGTGCAGATTCTGCTCATTAACAAGTTTCGAAATGGATATGAACCTCCTCTTAGCATTCACTCTGAATATGATTAAATGTTGACAACTCTGGTCTGCACCTGACTGTGCAGAACTTCTCATTATATCTCATTTGGAGAAAAGAGGTGTCCTCTGGGAAAACTTATACTCTACAGCCTACAAGAGAAGTGCTCACCACTAAGTCCTCTTCATGAAGCACACTCCGCTTCTTCATACACTAAGCATGTTACGACATTTACACTGTCACTTTCAAAGTAAATGCCAAGCCCTGAAACCTAAATTTAGCTAATTTCAACTGGAAAATGTTCCGCAGAACTGATTTGATACATAATGAAGTGATCAGCTGCCTAAATAGAGCTCAAGAGAGAACAAGAACTACCCTGGCTTGACCTCACCGCCGAATCCTAGCTAGTATTCTTATTCAACACTCATTCTGACTATGTTTTATCAGACCTTGCCAGTAAGAGTAATTATTCGAAATTTTGTAATAACAATCTACATGAATTTTTGTACATTGATGACGCAAGTCTTACGTTACCTAGGCTTCTACCTTAAAAGATACTAGAAATCTTTCCTTTCCTGATTCTGCCTACCTAAATAAGGCGTGTGGATCGACAGGGATAAGGCCTGGAGAAAATAAGGAAGGTTCAAGTTTACGACTTTTACATCCGCAGTTAGCTCGTTAAAATGTTCAGTGCAGGTTCACCAAGCTATCGAGTCGCCCTCATAATTGGTTCAAGCTCTAATCGCCAGAACGACGCGGATTCCGTGTCAGCGAGCAATTGGGCTGATTCAGCGAGATTCGCTTTAATTAGACCCCACAAACATGAACCACAGAGGCTACGTAGACACTCCCTCAGTGGACCGAATCGATATTCTAGCTGGAATAATTACAACTTCAATTATCTAGCTAAACTTGCGCGAAAATTCAAGCTAGTTATTACATGATTGAATGGATCCCTCACAGATGAAAGATCTAGAAGAGTGAAAGATACCCTCAACTCGATACCCCCTATATTTTTCATGTCATTAAAATCGATACTTCAATTCAAACTTTTAAATTATAGATCTAAATTAATCTTAATTGGTGAACAAAGTACTCGATTTTCGAAGTACATCAGTTGGAATCTAAGTTTGCATGCCAAACATATTACTATGAAATTTGTGAACTTTTCACATAATTGAAAATCACTTAGGTTTGGTCGAAAATAGTACAGATTCATTCAGAGGTGTATGCTTACATCTTTACGAATTTCAAATTTTCTTTTAGTTTAGAGTATCAGTTCAAAACACGCTTTTGAAGCCTCAAAAAATATCCAAATGCAGTTTCAATGGTCTACTAGACATCGCATCACACTTCAGAAAATGTATTCGCTGCAACAAGAACTGCAGAAACAGAATCAAGATTTTTTCACAACTGAAGTTATAATAGCCAGTGCTGAAATATGAAGTGAATTATTGATGAAACTTGAGATTGTGGGATTTCTAACTGACATAAATATTTATTCAAGCTGTAAAATAAATCGAAAAAGTGAAAAAGGCAGTATTGAATCGATTTCTACTTCTGTCGAATTCATGAATTAATTTGGAAAACTTTCTACAACCCTAAATTAAATTATTTTTCTGGGACTTGAAAAAGCTTCTAATTTTATCAACTTTCTTCCCTAGGATAGAAGTGGCACGTCAACTTCCGTTCATGAAAGTGGTATGAAGTTCAATGATCAATTTAGTATTATTTGGCGTACTTGATGAGATAAATGTAATAAGGGAGAGGGCTGTACTGCCTGGATATGTAGCCTCGATGTTCAGAAAAAATATTTTGGCTTTCTCTCCGAGAGAGACGTCTGGTCTGAAGAAAATTAGTGGATTCCAGTCACGATGGCCTCACCCCACCAGCCAGCTCAATGACTTCTGGCGACCGATCGATAACCAAGTCTACAAAACATTTCAAGCAGAGAGCAGACCAAACATACAGATGGTACTGATGGAAAAAATCCTCCAGATTTGAACAAATAACACGAAAGGTTATTTGGAAACAGTTCTGGATGCTGGAATGGCAGTGGGAAATTAATAGAAAATACAGAAAACTCACCCTTCTCAAAATTCATCAATCATCAAATAGATCTTGTGAATGCTGTCTCATATACAGAATTATTCACAATTTAACCATTGACATTTCGATATAATTTTGATGATTTCTCGGCATCAGGGAAAAGACTTTAATTGTAAGATTTTACCCATAGAAAATCCACAAAGTTCATTGAATTGCTAGACCAGAATATTCTAGAAACACTCGTAATTTTAGGAGTAGGAAGTTGAAGATAATTTTGTAGGCTCGTGAAGGACTGACCAAAATTTTTTTTCCCGGGAAATCAGTTATTATTATGTTATTATTATTATTATTTTTTTTTTTTTGGTCTTCACAGTGTATTTGATTTCTAGATCTTTCTCGTATTTAGAGGGTAGTTGGGAACTGGATCAAAGATATTGAGTAGTTTCACCGCAAAATGATCACAACATTGGGTATTGAGTTAGAAAGGTCGAAATCGATTGGAAACGTCGAACAAGATCACCGTTGATTACTCCAGAGGAATCAACGGTAATCTAGAATCAAGATGAGCAAATAAAAGTTTCGTCGTTTAGGATAAAAATTAAGAACTCTAGAACTACAATTTACGTCGTTTTGCTTCACGAAGGTATTCTACGTAGTACGTGTGGAAAAATGTGAACGAACGATAACACAATAGCTGGCCATACACGGACGTTCTTTCCTCTCGAAAATCATGGCTCGTAATCATTTCATCTTGAAAATCACGTGTGTGAGTGGGCGCTGAGACGCGCCATGAAAAAACGGGGAGTTATTTTGCAGACGATTCGTGGAATGATCTTTTTGAGAATCATCTGCGTTAGTGGTTGTTGTTCGTGAGAGGAATTGGGAGGGGATTTGATGATGAAATGGAAGTGTTGTGCAGACGATTCGTGGAATGATCATTCCAAGAATCATCTGTGTTAGTGGATGTTCGTACTGGAGGGGAAATGAGAGGGGATTTACCCCGAGCCCGCGCCAGTAGTTCACTGCTTCGATAGTTGCTCACGTTGCTTCGATCATCTTGTGTTTCTTGTGTGTCTTGTGTCATACTACTTCGTTATGACGGACATTCGCCATACAACGAAAGAATTCATGACCGAATTCATTTCAATATACCGGGAGCATCCAGCTCTTTGGAAAACAAAGGATTGTTATCTCTTAGTTCCCTCAACAAGCCCATGTGACCATACTTTTCGCGGTCAGCCAACCACTTTTTCTGCCAAACTTCTCTCTTTTTCCGGGTCTTCTTTCCCAAAACTACCGTACTTTGACATAAGAGGGCGCACGCCAGTATGAATTCCTTCTTTTTTCGGCCTTGAATACTCATTTTATCCGCAGCTTACGCTCTCAACACCAGCAAGAAAGAACTCCAACATCAGACTGAAAATCCTCTCGATTTTCCTTCGATCCTGTACGAATTTCAAACATGACAACGCTCCAGGATAAACGCCACGATAAATGAGGGGGTTTCCCCACTAACTAACGCTTTTTCCTCTCAAATGATAACGCGCCAGTCGATCATTTGCCAAATCCTTTCGTCTCAAAATTTTTCAAGAGTTCGGCCCAGTTTTCCCTTCCCGCTCTTTCCTACCACGAATCCCTTCCCGAACCCTCTGCCGTATCCACGCGCCACGATTTACCAAGGGAACAAACTTTTCGCATTTTGTTCACCACACTTTCCCTTCCCGTTCTTTCCTTCCCCGTTTTCCTTCGGCGTTTCCACACTCCGCGATTTTCGAGAGGAAAGAACGTCCGTGTATGGCCAGCTAATAGCTATTTCATATTTTACCATCTATTCCTGCTTTTGGATGACCTACATCAAGTTTCATTCCTAGTCAATTTTGATTTTTCCTACCAACAACCACAATGGCTCACTTTTGGGGTAGAAAACATGAAAAAAATAACACTGGTTGGCGGATGGAGCTATTGTAATTAAGAAAGAAACCAGAAATTAATGTTCACCACGATCGAGGTATGGAAGGTATTCTGAAATCACAAATGAACTTTTCCTCAACAAACGAATGAATTTATGTTTTTGAGCTCTTTTCCAATAGCTGGCCATACACGGACGTTCTTTCCTCTCGAAAATCGCGGAGTGTGGAAACGCCGAAGGAAAACGGGGAAGGAAAGAACGGGAAGGGAAAGTGTGGTGAACAAAATGCGAAAAGTTTGTTCCCTCGGTAAATCGTGGCGCGTGGATACGGCAGAGGGTTCGGGAAGGGATTCGTGGTAGGAAAGAGCGGGAAGGGAAAACTGGGCCGAACTCTTGAAAAATTTTGAGACGAAAGGATTTGGCAAATGATCGACTGGCGCGTTATCATTTGAGAGGAAAAAGCGTTAGTTAGTGGGGAAACCCCCTCATTTATCGTGGCGTTTATCCTGGAGCGTTGTCATGTTTGAAATTCGTACAGGATCGAAGGAAAATCGAGAGGATTTTCAGTCTGATGTTGGAGTTCTTTCTTGCTGGTGTTGAGAGCGTAAGCTGCGGATAAAATGAGTATTCAAGGCCGAAAAAAGAAGGAATTCATACTGGCGTGCGCCCTCTTATAATAATACTCTTAATACTCCCCTAATACTCTTTGGACTTTGTTTTCCAAAGAGCTGGATGCTCCCGGTATATTGGAATGAATTCGGTAATGAATTCTTTCGTTGTATGGCGAATGTCCGTCATAACGAAGTAGTATGACACAAGACACACAAGAAACACAAGATGATCGAAGCAACGTGAGCAACTATCGAAGCAGTGAACTACTGGCGCGGGCTCGGGGTAAATCCCCTCTCATTTCCCCTCCAGTACGAACATCCACTAACACAGATGATTCTTGGAATGATCATTCCACGAATCGTCTGCACAACACTTCCATTTCATCATCAAATCCCCTCCCAATTCCTCTCACGAACAACAACCACTAACGCAGATGATTCTCAAAAAGATCATTCCACGAATCGTGTGCAAAATAACTCCCCGTTTTTTCATGGCGCGTCTCAGCGCCCACTCACACACGTGATTTTCAAGATGAAATGATTACGAGCCATGATTTTCGAGAGGAAAGAACGTCCGTGTATGGCCAGCTAATGAGAAACTGCGAAATACCAGACAGGAGAGGAAATTTCAATTTTGTGACCAGAACCCTCCCTTCTACCGTCGGACTCGTGCCTTCTCCTTTTGGATTCTTTGGAATCGACCAAAAAAATTTCAAAACTTGAAGATTTACAATTTGCCCAGCTTCCATGGAGCTTTTGGTAATTTTCTGAAACTTCTAAGGGGTAAAAAGTGGGAGTAGCAACTTTCAAATCTTCCTAGTTCAAAAACGTTCGATTCAAAGTCATTGTTTAGAATAAAAGCTCAGTAGGACCAACCATTCGTTTAATGAGGATAACTACCTAATACCTAATAAACGAATGAGGATAGTACCTAATAAACGAATATACGATTCGAAGTTCGATTTTTACAAACGAGATGATCAACCATCGTTTAATGAGCGTTTATTGTAGCCATCATCAGAATAACACTCCCTAATTGTGAACTCCCTGCGAGTCTAGGCCCCTAGGGTAAAAATTAGCAGCGTTTTTTTTGGGTGCTTTGAAGTCGGCCCAAATACGAGGACACGAAATCTTGATTGCACCGATGTTTGTGGATTGAGAAAACATTGAAATTAAATGTGTAGATCATGTTTCATTTTAGAGAGTCAACCATCGAACTAAAACACCTGGAATGCTATCTAGGCGGGCGGGGATAGGGCCCCAGCGGTCGGGCCTCGTTCGGCCTGCCCCCACTCCGTGGGGGGTTCTGAATCTGTCGCGTGCCGTGTTTACATTGCAATGTTCGCATTCATTGTTTGTGATTCGACGTAATTCTTCGAAATTTTGGCAGGCATTGAAACATCTGAGATAAAATTCTGTTGAACTCCGAAAATCTAATATAAAAATCCAATTTCATGAAAATGAAACCGATAAATTGATTAAGAAACAGATGAAAGTAGAACAATATTAGGGGGTTTACCGGCGAAGAATGTGTTATGTGTTAAATTGCTCATGATTTCTTCTCATGTTGATATAATTTTTGTTAGTATTTAATACTGTTTAGTATTAAAATTTCCAATTTTTCAAAATATATCCAAAGTTTCAAAATACTCGACGAATCAGAATATTCAACGTATCAAAAGTCCAACAAATCAGAATATTTTATGTATCAAAATGTTCAACTTATCAAAATATTCAACGTCGGTACCAAAATGCCCAAAGTATCAAAATGTTCAACGTAATTGGATCAACATTTCCAATGTGTCAAAAACAAAAACAAAAAAAAAAAAAAAATATGTCAAAATGTCAATGTGTCAAAATGTCCAAAGTATCAAAATTTTCAATGTATTAAAATGTCCAACGTATCATGATGTCCAAAGTACCAAAATATTCAACGTATGAATATCAAAATGTCTAATTTGTCAAAAGCCTTTTGTTGTATCTAGAGGTGGCTAAAATACACTTCTACATAACTGAACAAACTTTTATTTACAAGTTTAAAACTTACTAGAACTAAATACTTGGTGGACATAACTTCACGCTTGATAAGGAGTAACTGATAGTAGTTAAGAGAGAGAGGAGAAAACGTCTACTGTATCAACATTTTATGTGCCGAAATCAAAATGTCCAACGTATCGAAATGTCTAATGTAGGTACGTATCAAAATTTCAGTGGTCTCAAAAAGTCCGACGCATAAAAATTTCCAACGAATTAAAACGTTCAATGTGTTGCAAGTTTTATTATTATTGACCATGATTTAGGATTTTCAACCAGAGTTTTCTCCTATCCAACGTTTCAAAATGGTACGATATGTCACACATACGAGTTGCGTACTCGTAGTTGCGTACTGGGTTGCTGGAATTTCGGGGGAGTGGTGGAACACAACTTCAACATCGGGATATGGTGTCCCTTAAACGATAATTATTAAAAATCCATCAATATTGAACATAATTTTGGTTATTCTATCGTAAAAATTTGCCTCCTCTCCCCCCGAAATCGAAGTCCGACTATGGGCATGATTCTCACTTAAAGAGGCACTGGATAAATAACCTCACTTACAAAGTTTAACTTGTAAAAAAAAGAAAAAAAAAACACGTTCACAAAGAAGTTTTGAAAATGACCCACTGCATTAATTTATTCTATTGAGTTAAGTACCTATATTATACTGACAGTAGGTAGTACACAAGTACACAGTACATTCTTAGAGTACAGGTACAACCTACATTCTCAAAACTTGAGACTTTAGGACCAATTGGGAAGGTTTGGTGTCGCAGAACCAACAATGCAGGGACCGAGTGATAAGAGCGAAATAAGACCCTCACTGAGGTTCTTCATTAATATGTAATGTGAAAAATAGTATTTCCCGATGCTATAAAAGGTATCTGAAAAAAAAACGGGTCAACTTTTTCCCGGTGAATGACAAGCCAGTACCAAGAGGAGCGGCGAGAAAATGCCCAGTGCTTTTGGATGGGAGTAGGCGCATGGGTACACCCCACGGGGTGGGGGAACCCCTAGGCTAGCCGGACCGCACGCTCAACGCTGAGACGGCGTTCCAGGTGTTTTAGTTCGATGGAGTCAACCAGTTCAATTAAACCATTCAATTATTTTGACATGGAATTTTTCAATCAAATTCAGCTACTACGATAGGTTCAAAATTTGGTCCAAGCTCAAATAGTAATTAGATTAATATTGCTGTACAAAAATAGTCAACTTTACGTTTTAATGGAAATTGCCATTTAAATGTTAATAGTTAGGAAATGGGAATGTTCATCCATGTAATTTCACGTGGGGATGAAGAAGCTACCGCCCACCTCACTTGGGTGACGTAATTTCTCAGTTTGAGACTTGTTTACTGGTTGGAACGGAATTCAAGGAAGTTGAGGCATTTCACCTGGCTATTTTGGAACAGACGAAATCCGCCAGACCGGATAATAGGGAATTCGAGAAACGTTCTTCGTGAGTCAGAGATGACGAATTCACCGACAGACTGACGCAATCTTCCTGTCCGCGAATTAATTCTCGTTTATTCTGACAAGAATGAAAAGCTATCGAGGAGGTGAGAGAATTGGGATGTCAGTCAGGCTTGGAGCGCATGATGGGATCGCTCAATAATACTTTAATCTCCTAATCGATTTGAAAGCGAAAAGGGCGTTAGTTATTTTTCACCGTCCCAACGAGAGTTGTTGGTTGTCACAGTCGAGGATTTAATAAACTGCTATCGAGATTGGAATGTTGAGTAGAAGGGAACAGGGGACCCCTTCTGATCATGTGGATCTCAATAACAAAAAATCGAATTTTATTTATGGTTATGAACAATAATAAAAGAAATATTGGAAACACAAATAGTGACTCTAGATGTTTTCAAGACATTATCATTAAACCGGTAGCTAACGACTGACAACCTCTCACTACAACTGATGAAGCACCAAATTTGCCGTTGAAGATCATGATTCAAGAAATAAAGCAAAGGACCAAAAAGGTGATCATTATCAGATAATTATTCCAAATTAGTGGAAAACAGCGCTAAGATTCTTCAAAAAATATGCTTAAAAAAAGCACATAGCTCCCTCGTATCCATATGATAGTGTTGAATAACAATATGTATCTTCCTTCCCGGCTCTAAGGAAAGAGGAAAAGGGAACAGCAATTTATGACGGACTACAAAACACCCTAACAACGAGAAGGAAGTAGCCTATCAGTTACGTGTAGACGACGATTTAAACTTTTAGACGTTTGACATTCATGTTTAATCTATCTATAATTCCTCCCTTCAATAGTCTTATTACTGGGTATTGCATAAACAGACGGTCAATATCAAAACTGTTCAATTTCTCCCTTGCGAGGGAAAAACATTAAATCATGTTTAATGTTTTTCCCTCGCAAGGGAGAAATTAGATTGCCGATCACTCAGCTGATCAGTGACCACTCAGGCGCCTTCAGCATTCTCCATTGACCCTGCTTCTCAAATTTCAGCTTCCTGCGTTCAACAGGAGAGAAAATGGCCTTGGAGCTCACTCAGCTGATCAGTGACCATCTTGGTACAACTAGACCCCAAATGGAGCCGATATAACGTGGTAACTAAGAAATCGGTCCGTGGTAACTAAGAAAAAAAAGCGTTGCAGATTTGCGTGTCGGAATTCACAGAATGACCCCAGCCCTAAAACATTAAACATGTTAATATGCCTACCTAAAAGGCAGTTAATAGGTGGCACCTACTACAATAGCCAGAAAACGCATAAGAATAAATTAGATGTTCGAAATTCAAATGTAAACAGTCATTATTCATTATTAATTTTCCTTCAACACTGATTTCTTTTCCCGTACCTAATTATTTGGCCATAATTATGAGGCCGAATCACGAAATTCCATCATGTTTTGTGGCGATCTATCAACTAAAAAGACGAAATTTGTACGCCTGGATCGAACACTTGATTCAGACTGAGAACTTACCAGCATCCACATTAACGAATTTAGAGCGTATTTGCCGAAGTGTGAGATGCATACTAGAGGAACGATATTTAGAATTCTATATGAGTCAGGCATGAACTAAATGAAATGATATATTATTTCCTCCGGAACGATCCTATACTCGGGATATATACCTATCCAACATACCAAATTTATATTGCCCATAACCTTACCTATATTATTCCATAATTCAATATATTCCATAATATGAATGTGCTTTAAAAGGCAAACACCTTCAAACCTAATAATCCGGGAATCCTAGCATTGCACCTACCTATACTACTCGAGAGAATACTTGTTCAAAACTTACTAAAATAAAACTCTTCTTGTTTCAAGACGAGAATGATGTGTTACACTGCCTTCCACTAATCAGGAAAACTGATTTTATGAAGGTAGATAAGATTGAGGGCGACCCTAACGAGCTCTGACTCTGATAATTAGTTATTGATGAACCAGAACTTGTTGCTCCTCCACCGTGAAATGTGGCATAACAAAGGAATCCTTGGCAATCAGCGAAGTAGTCACAGAGAAAAGTCTGGGAGGTTTTTCTGGCTCTTCCTTCCAATTTCCAGCTAATCTTGTCTCCGTGCCAAATACAATAATTCATCATTGTTCTAGAAGCCGGCCGGTCATCGGACACGTCTTGCCAGACAATGGGGCACCCACCACGCCCCACGTAAAAATCAATCTGCAGACCACAACTTGAAGGGTCTTTCCCCTTCCTTGTTCGGACATAAAGTTGCTTTATACCTCCCGACACTCCCCCTCCGCACCACTACTAATGTTACAGAACTTTCTCTCCCTTCTCTGAAAAGTCATTCGTATTCCTTTTTTATGGAAATGGAAAGTGCTGCAGCAACGCGAATGTCGAGGGAAGCCGCCGCCTTATCGATTTAGGTTTCTCCATCACAACGGAAATTCACTTTTCCCTCATCGAATTTGATCCTTCTTCCACATCTTAGGGATTTGCCTTGAAAATCTACGTCTACTGGAAAAGGCTTGTGGCAACAGACTACCAGGTGATCGAAATACATTATTTGTTCTTTTAGAAATTCGAGATCATGTATGAATTTCAACGAAGTCTACTATTTCGGCCATAATAGTTGGTAGGAACTTTTTATGAGTCTTACACTCCTGATGGTTAGGACAAATCTATCATTTCGACGGGATAGAACTAAATTGTTTGTAGGTCATCCACAAAAAAACAAAAGTCCGTTTTTTTCGAAGGTATCTAAAATTTCGTCCAGCAAAGCCCAAGCAGGATTTTGATTTAAAACGGCAGTTTCCCCATCTTGTATGGATTAGTTTGCTAACGAGACTTGGCAACACTGCGCAGAAGCCCTCACATGCAACAAGAAATCATAAATTAACTGGTTTTCACCATTTTACTGCTGAAGGTCCCTTACGACTTCAATTTTACGACTTGCCTGATTTAATGAGGAAGGAACACGACTTTCACGTACCTACTTCCAAGTGCTGCAAAATGACGTTCACCTCCGATATTTGAATTGCAATTCGTGGTAAAAGGAAAAAACCCAGGAAATAACTACTAAAAATATGGCTTCGCAAATCTCATTCAAGATTTATTCCAGCAAACCCTTCACTTCAAAGTTAAAAATTAAAAAAAACGAGTTTTTTCCACTTTTATCAGAAAGCTGAAGTTTGAAAAGCAAATTTTCAAAAATTTAACACCAACATTTCTTTGTACGGAGGATAAAGAATATCTATATCTACATTATTTAGGTGATATCGTACGTGAACAGTAAGAAAGTTTGTTCAACTCTTAGGATTTTCGTATAATCACTCTCAAGTGTTTAGGAGGTCACCTGTGAAATCAAGATTCTATGACGAACGCTCTCCAACAAATTTTCCATTATAGAATTATCAGGGTGCTAAATTTTGAATTTTTTTTCCCCCACGAACCCCATGATATGAGAACATTCTTGTATTAATTTGAACAGAGAATCCAAACGTTTAGCCGTCATAATTCATTGTGTAGTTTAGCAAATATCATAAGGGCTACACACATTTTGTTCATCGTCAATAGTAGATATGAACCTAGACAATTCAACAGAACTTCCTTCAACCCACCTAAATGGAAAATGTTTGAATTTTTCTTCGTTAATTTAGATATTTACGTTTTGAAGCAGGAAAAAAAATTGGATTCTAGTGGATTCTAGTAAATAAATAAGCTATCATTCAACAGCCCCCAGATTGGAAATTGGAAGCAGCCCCCAGATTGGAAGCAAATTTTCAAAAATTTAACACCAACATTTCTTTGTACGGAGGATAAAGAATATCTATATCTACATTATTTAGGTGATATCGTACGTGAACAGTAAGAAAGTTTGTTAAACTCTTAGGATTTTCGTATAATCACTCTCAAGTGTTTAGGAGGTCACCTGATCACCTCAAGATTCTATGACGAACGCTCTCCAACAAATTTTCCATTACAGAATTATCAGGGTGCTAAATTTTGAAATTTTTTCCCCCACGAACCCCATGATATGAGAACATTTTTGTATTAATTTGAACAGAGAATCCAAACGTTTAGCCGTCATAATTCATTGTGTAGTTTAGCAAATATCACAAGGGCTACACACATTTTGTTCATCGTCAATAGTAGATATGAACCTAGACAATTCAACAGAACTTCCTTAAACCCACCTAAAAGGAAAATGATTGAATTTTTCTTCGTTAATTTACATTTTTACGTTTTGAAGCAGAAAACAAATGGATCCTAGTGCTAAGAGAAATCGGATCGAAATTAATAAGCTATCATTTAACAGCCCCCAGATTGGAAACAAAATCGGGCGATCAGACAGTGAGGAATCGCGTTTCGTTGATACCTATGAAATTCATGAAGGGTCCAAAGGAAAATTAAATCTGGAGACTATCGAAATCAGACCACGAATTTGTTGTTTTGTCCGAATCAAGAAAATGGGGCACTGATGGAGAATTTCTTTACAGAGCTCAGAAAAAAACGAAGTAACACGTAGTAAAATTTCGAAAAAACCACTTCAAAGTTCGCTCTGAAAAGTCCTCAACGGTAAATCAAATTAATTATTGCCAGACAAGAAACCAACTATAAGGGCCGGTTTATCAGTCACTTTTTACCACCCGGTAAAGCAGATTTATCCGATGGTCATCGGGTAACTCAATCGTACGCGTATATCAGTCACCAGATAGCCGTTATCCGTAGTTTAAAGTTAACTGGTCGTCCGAGGACCGGATAAAAAGTTACGGGGGGGTAACTCGATTTATGCAAGGCTTTTTAACCTCAAAGAGAGTCACTTCTCGTGTTTTTGTTTCCCAGAACGTTCGTTTTTGCAAATTGCGTTGTTGATTGTTAGTGAATTATGCTACAATCGAAAATGGATGTGTGGGGCTCTTTTTCAGACAGCAGCGACGAAGAAGTGTGTTTATGGTCGAATTCCTGCAGTGGGGAAGAAGGCGGAAGGAAGAAAGGCGGCAACATAGTTTGATCACGGATTGACCATTTGGAGAAGTGGGACGATAGCGATTTTTTGATGAGATTTTGATTGGATAAAAGTATAAAAAAACCATGTTGGTGTCTGTCGGCGACTTTAGTGGCGTCAGTAAAAGCTCTGCCTGTAAATTTGTCAAGCAGGTGTCCCTGGGAACTGCCAGGCTATCCGCCCAATTTATCAGAATACCTACCAGCAACCAAGGAAGTAGGTATTATTTCAATCTCGGATGGAATTTTATTTAAAAAACAAAAAAGCCAGGTTTCCTGGAGCTGTAGGTGCTATGGACTGCACGCATGTAAAAATTCAGTCGCCAGGAGGGTCACACGCCGAAAATTTTCGAAATAGAAAAGGGTACCTACTTCTTTATTAACGTACGAACTATTTCGTCTGCAAATTTGAAAATTCTTGACATAGTGGCTCGGTGGACGGGGATCTTGTCATGAACAGACAATTTTCAACAAAGAACAATAGGTTCTGCCGTACCAAGAAGGAAATAAGTACCGAGATCTAGAAAAGAAAACACCAAAACAAAGAACATTGCTTCATCCTCTTCTAATTTATTCTTTTTTCTGATGCAAAACACACTGCGAAAACGATTTTTTTATGTGGAGGAAGCTCGATTTTATTACATGGAAGAAGTATTTCTTCCATGCATAATCGATTATTCGGCCTAACAGACAGTTAATTTTACCAGCCAGTAAATAGTTACCAGTGGGTTAATTTTGCACTGATAAACAGCACCTTTATAGTATCCATAACTTATACCACCGTTAAAGTTAACAGGGGGATACGTAAACCCCCGTTAACTTTGGTGACTGATAAACCGACCCTAAATGACAGGTACTACTGGGCAACTTCCCCTTCATATCAGTTCAACCTTCTCGGATCTTATCTACGTTCTTTCGAGAGATTATATCATCTCCTTTCACCTTCACTAGAAATTGACGACACATCGGAGTGGTCATCGAAAATTGTGCAATGGACACACAACGTCGGGAGGAGGCAATTGATCAAATTCCAAGAATAAGGTCGGCCAAGCGTTGATAAGAGCAGAAATGATGAGATGAAAGTGCAACTCAGGATCTCTCAAATTCAACCAGTTTCAGCTGACATTACAGATAAGTAATACTTGGCAAATAAATGTGAACTAAACTGAGATTTGAGAAACAGTTTTTGTCATCAAATGCAGATGTATTTTTAGGTTTGTTCCAAGCGAGCTGAACTCACGAACCAGTTCGGCACAGTTGCCACGCTCAGGTGAAATGTGTTCCAAGCGGTCGAGTTCATGTACCCAACTTTGACTTTCTACTCGGACTGTACACTGAACCGTGTTCCAAGCCCGATGGGTTCATGAAATTTCTGCACCGAGTTCACGAAAATTCCGAACTATCTGAGGAGCTGCTCAGCTTAGGGTTCTGGTGCAGAAATAAACATCCATTTTTGTATTTGGCGCAAAATTGTTTTATTCGTTCTAAATCGTTGTTTGTTCGTTCCAAGCGTTTTGTTCTGATTTTTTTCTCCAATTTTTTTTTTCATTTCGAAGGTTTAGAACTCTCAACGAGAATAATGGATGTGAATAATAATTCATTCTTTATTATTCGATGAGGATAGTCTTCCACTGGAACAAAACCTAGAGGAGATAGCTGCTGCAGTCGACGACCGGATTTGTAATAAAAATGAAGATTATTTGAAAACAGTACTATTAAACGACGATGTCCAATTTATAGAGCATTTTAGGGTACCTATCTGAAAAGATCGCCCAGAAAATCGCGGAGGGGATCAACCTTCGGAGTTCTACCACTGATACCGGGCCGTCTGGTCGATTGCTTCCAATTGAGCAAGTACGTATATTTTAGCGAATTATTTAAGGTATTTTTATTATTCAAGTGAAAAATTTAGACATCTACTTAGAAGAGATTTGACTGGGTTTAAATTTCAAAAATGCACGAAAAAACACCTAAAACTCGATAGGCCAAACGGTCCAAAACAACCCGTCTAAATTTGCCAAGCAATGGTCCAAAAAATCGAGGTCAGGTATGTACCATAATATGGAGTGTCATTTTCCAAGTATTTACCAACGCTGGGTCGAATGCGGGCAGTCACATCACCAGCTCTAGTAATAAAGTGTTCGTAGCCTGGATTTGGTTTCAAAGAAGGAAACCTGGCAATTATTCGAAATTTCTCCCTTGATGGGAAAAACAATAGATCATGGATATGTCTAGGCAGTATTTTGTTCTCCATTAAGGGAGAAACTAGATGAAGGTTACTGACTTAATACTTGAAATGAACGTAGGAAGACGTGGGCAGGAAGAGAAACAAAAAAAAAAACTTTTGTTCCACTTTCCGTGTTCCAAGCGATGAGTACACGAACTGAGAAATTTCAGCACCCGCTCTACACCTTCCCCCATTCCTCAATGAACTCACACGAACCCGAAACTGCACTCGCACCTGAAATCGCCTCGCTAGGAACAAACCTTGTGATTGAACAGAATTTTAGCCCACCATACCTAGAATAATTATAAGTGTACACGGTGAACTGATAGGGGAATATTAAATTAAATAATTGATAATTTTTTCAAGTCCGGAGGAGCTAAATTTTGGAACAGCATAAAGTGATAGGAACTAATACCGGAAAATATTAATGGACATCAGAACAACCATCCGAGAATTTCAGAACTCCATTTTTGTCTATCACTCAATGCGGATGAGGTAATATGAGGCACTGCTGTTTTCGTTAGAGCGAATTTACGGACTCTGAACTTGGAGACCACCTCCATTTAGGCTTCACCAACAATATGGAGATTCATTGATTCAAAGGCTGTTTTTTGAAAGACACAATAATTACTCGGTAATTGTAGTCAAGGATAATCAAACATTTGTGCGTTGAGCAAAATAATAAGAACGAACCACCACAGCCAGGTAGGAACGAGGAAGGATTCACAGATTTGATCAAAATTTTTTGATACTTTGGTTACCGATCAGAAACTAAGGGCCGGGGGTACAAGTCATCGTTTAAACGGGGACATAGCTAAGCTTAGCTTAATTTTGAAACCCCGTTTAAACTACAGATCCCGTTTGGCGGGTGTACAAGTCCTTATCAGCTCGGTTTAAGAAACTGGAGTTTAGGAATCCAGAGACGACGAAGACGAAGAGAACAAATTAGCATGGAACTATAAAGGTTCCATGCTGTTCCATGTTCGTAACTGCAAATTTTTGATGAATTTCAAGGCAGAAGTTGGAATAAACATCAACTTCACGTTAATCAGGATAACCTAAAACCTCAATGTGAGTTTTGCTGGAATAAAAGTGCGGACGACTTTTACTTCAATCGGCTCAAAAACCTTCATTTTAGCGTTTCTATTTATTGTAAAACACTAGTGGTGAAAGAAAGGAGTGTCGAAAAATAAATAAAAACAAACCAACGATGAAAACGACGTATTAACTCTCATGATCGACCCAAAAATCGGTTATTCAAGAAAGAGTCTTCCCGTCCAAGAACCGGTTTTTCAAAGATGTGGTGAGTACTTTCGACATATTAATTTTATCCTATTTCTTATCATTAAACGAAATTTTGCATGCCGAATACTTCCGACGATAATGTGAAAGTGAGTAGTGATAACTACTATTTCTTTTACTGGCAAGCAACTTTGTTCCGAATATTGGTTGATGTACGTAAATGATCATTACGATCTGTAGAATACCTGATAGAATGTATTACCAAAAAGCACTCCTACAAAACCAGCTAGTAGGTACCTACAGCAACTCATGTAGCTCAAATTGCTCGTAATACTATAGATGCATTCTTTCAAGTACTTTCTCACGTCTTCTTCATAGTTACCTACTTCACAACTCTTTTCGTCACACCCCATTCCTTTTTTTCAGGTGATTACCATGTTCAACTGAAGATACGTCTCCTACGAAGGGTGCTGCCCTATTCCTAATGGTCGTTTCCTCCTACCTTCCCATTTTATTTTATCAATACAATATTATTCTGTAGGTATCAATTATTGTGTAACTGAGTAAAGGACCTGACTGATATCTATATTAAATGACTGTACCTATCACAAATCAATAATGTTTTGAGATATTCTGTATATTTTTTCGGAAAAATACACAAATGTGCCTTTTTTTATAATTTTTTTGACTTTACCTCTCTTGATTCCGTTCTTGAAATAACTATCTTTAGTTCATTGAAACTTGAATAAAACGCTGGAATATTTTCCTATTTTAATGTTCAAATTGTTGAATGCTCTTTCCGACTAGGTATTCCTTAAATTTAATGAATATTTGTATAGACTAACTTCTACACTAAAATCGTCAGTGAATAATGTAACATAGTTGAGCAGCTACTACAATATATTTAATAAAATTCAACCTCAACCAAAATACTTCACCACATTGGTAACAATATTTCTCGTTATTACGCTCTAAGCTCAGCTTAAACGGCCATCAGCGACCGTTTAACTTTAGTCTCAGTTTAGCTCTTATCAGGAACTAAAAGCGTAGTTTAGGAACTTGTACCCCAGCCCTAAACTGCATTCTCCGTTTAAACAGTAGTTTAATCGATGAGTGACGTTTAAACGGGTATTGTACCCCCGGCCCTAAGGGCCGGGGGTACAAGTCATCGTTTAAACGGGGACATAGCTAAGCTTCGCTTAATTTTGAAACACCGTTTAAACTACAGATCCCGTTTGGCGGGTGTACAAGTCCTTATCAGCTCAGTTTAGGAAACTGGAGTTTAGGAATCCAGAGACGACGAAGACGAAGAGGAAGAGCACAAAACGGCATGGAACTATAAAGGTTCCATGCTGTTCCATGTTCGTAACTGCAAATTTTTGATGAATTTCAAGGCAGAAGTTGGAATAAACATCAACTTCACGTTAATCAGGATAACCTAAAACCTCAATGTGAGTTTTGCTAGAATAAAAGTGCGGACGACTTTTACTTCAATCGGCTCAAAAACCTTCATTTTAGCGTTTCTATTTATTGTAATACACTATCGGTGAAAGAAAAGAGTGTCGAAAAATAAATAAAAACAAACTATCGATGAAAACGACGTATTAACTTTCATGATCGACCCAAAAGTCGGTTATTCAAGAAAGAGTCTTCCCGTCCAAGAACAGCGGTTTTTTGAAGATGTGGTGAGTACTTACGACATATTAATTTTATCCTATTTTTTTATCATTAAAAGAAATTTTGCATGTCGAATAATTGCGACGATCATGTGAAAGTGAGAAGTGATAACTACTATTTCTTTCACTAGCAAGCAACTTTGTTCCGAATATTGGTTGATGTACGTAAATAATCATAACGATCGGTAGAATACCTGATAGAATGTATTACCAAAAAACACTCCTACAAAACCAGCAAGTAGGTACCTACAGCAACTTATGTAGCTCAAATTGCTCGTAACACTATAGATGCATTTTGTTAACTACTTTCTTACGTCACTCTTCATCATAGTTACCTATTTCACAACTCTTTTCGTCACACCCAATTCATTTTTTTCAGGTGATTACCATGTTCAACTGAAGATACGTCTCCTACGTAGGGTGCTGCCCTATTCCTAATGGTCGTTTCCTCCTACCTTCCCATTTTATTTTATCAATACAATATTATTCTGTAGGTATCAATTATTGTGTAACTGAGTAAAGGACCTGACTGATATCTATTTATTAAACGACTGTACCTATCACAAATCAATAATGTTTTGAGATATTCTGTATATTTTTTCCGAAAAATACACAAATGTACCTTTTTTATCATTTTCGTGACTTTACCTCTCTTGATTCCGTTCTTGAAATAACTTCATTTAGTTCATTGAAACTTGAATAAAACGCTGGAATATTTTCCTATTTTAATGTTCAAATTGTTGAATGCTTTTTCCAACTAGGTATTCCTTAAATTTGATGCATATTTGTACAGACTAACTTCTACACTAAAATCGTCAGTGAATAATGTAACATAGTTGAGCAGCTACTACAATATATTTAATAAAATTCAACCTCAACCAAAATACTTCACCACATTGGTAACAATATTTCTCATTATTACCCACTAAGCTCAGCTTAAACGGCCATCAGCGACCGTTTAACTTTAGTCTTAGTTTAGCTCTTATCAGGAACTAAAAGCGTAGTTTAGGAACTTGTACCCCAGCCCTAAACTGCATTCTCCGTTTAAACAGTAGTTTAATCGATGAGTGACGTTTAAACGGGTGTTGTACCCCTGGCCCTAAGTCGATTACGAGCAGAATTACCGACTAATTTCCCCAGGAGGAAAATTTTAGTCTTTCTATGTCAGCTACTGATCAAATTAACGGGCTGAAGTATGGAAGCAGTTCCCTAGTTATCCCAATTCTTCAGATGATGTAAATAAGATTAGTGAATCAGGTTTGACCAAATAACATACGGAAGTTCAAAACAAAATTCTCTAGGAACATGTGAGGAGGGTGACTTCGTCGAACAGGTGAGACACTTCGAGTTCGCACATTAAAGAAAATGTACTTTCAAGATCAGCCTGTTCAAGACACATTAGAGAGAGTGAAGATTGAGAGTAAAGATTCACCATACGATGAGAGTAAAGATTGAGATGTCGGAAGAGTGGAAGAGAATTCTCTTGAACGTTTGTCCAGTCCCAAGGAATCTGAGAGCATCAATGAGTTACTGAGAAGCATCAACCTACTGAAGATAAATCTCTCAACGAACTTTTCTTGTGTTTGAACACACGCTGGTGGTTAAAATACAGGAACATTATTTCCCGGATTGGAGAAAACCTGTTGTCATGATGTGCCCTAAAATATTGATTAAGGGGGTTCGTTCCTCGTTCCGGATCAGTATTTCACGAAATCGAAGGCGCAAAAGCTTAAAACGTCGTACTTAAATTTGAAATTTCAAAGGATTTCAGAAACTTATTAGTGGATGGCCCTAGGGAATTGACAAACTGAAATATTGCCGCTGGAATCATCAAAATCGAACAATAATTGCCAAAGAAATATGGGATGGGAAATATAGGTTTTTCCTATTTTTCTATGGCAATGGGGTAGTTGCATGATATTTTTTTGTATTTTTTCTGTGTAGAGAATCTCTATTGAAGTACGAATCTGCAAATAAAACTCCCGGAAACGCTTCCAAAAAATTTAGAGATTTTTTCGAAAAACGGGATTTCGGATTCAGGCGGGAAAACCTACACACGGCTTGGACACTGCGGGGTGGGGGCTACGTCACGGGTGTGAAGGGGCACAGAGTACCGGCCAAGAGACCCCTTCCTTTGCCTGGGGGGTCCTTTGATAGCAACCCTCTGTTGGGTTTGTTTACGTTCGTTTGTGGCAATAAAATTGGAGAATCACTCACACTTTAAATGCTTTCATACTGAATTTTGCTAGCTGTGCAATCGAAACATGTTGCATCAAAGATTTTGTTTCCCACTGGCATTCCCTCCACTGTAACTTAAACCTCATATGGTTGTGAAGAAATGCGGTGTTCTGGTGTTACTCGACTCGAGTAACTCGAGCCACAACCTCGCAAATTTGCTTGATTCTTCTAAGTTGAACATAACCAACATCGTTTTATTTAACAATTTACAAACACTCATTGGTACCACGTTGTACAGGATAATGACACTACAATGAAACTTCCAATAAATGAGCAACCATTTGGATGAAGAAGTACTACACACAAGAAATCACAATTACAACTGACCTTTTACTATAAAAGTGTCAACTTACCTCACATTATTGGCTCCTTTTATTTCGGCGCTGACGAACTTGTTGTTATTGACGTAAAAATCGTACAACATGCCAATATTTATGTACGGAATATTTTCCAGGGAAGCTACCTCGAAACTCTAGTCGATGGCTCTCCTTTTTGGCATATTGACATTTTATGTCAATACTTTGGCACATAAACGAAAAAAAAGTTACGGTTGCTTTTCTGATGATTTCTACTTACAGCCAAGTTGTTCCTACCGAACTTTATCTTCGTCATTCGCGTTCGTAGAAAAATCGTTCACCATTCGTTGGAAAGCCCCTACGCATAAATAATATACTGCCAAAACCGTTGTACTGACGGAAGAAAATGAGATATACCTACCCCTGAGTTAAAATAACTATCAACAACATTCGAAAGCAGATTGGGTAGGTAGACATGTGTTGCAGACTCGTATGCAAGCGTTTATTAAAAGCTTCTTGAAACTTTACAATGAACATTATCTTTTCCAAACCAATCAACTAATAAATTATGGTAAATACTGGTGTAAACTATAACAACTAACAACTGTAACAACTCGGACCGCACTACGAGAAAGGGCCACCCGATAAACTGATAACGTGATAACTATGACCGTAAAAGCAACGGGGTTAATCGAAGTACCCCGCGCCGATGTGCCCCCCGGGCATCGGCAAAACAGCCAAAATTATGCTTCAAAATTTTCAATTTAAACGATTAATTCAAACATAAAAAACCTGAAAAATATATTTCAACGTTTTTTTAATCATCACCATCATTTTGCAAGTACATTTCAATGTTTCTGACTCGAATTGTCCTCGATTGCAGTGATCTCAACGCACTCTATGGTGAGATTCTCGTTTAGGGATGACGTAAGAGGTGTGGCCCGCCAACACCAAAAAGGACGGTACTTCTTTATTGAAATACGGCTAAACTAAATGGAATTTCGAACTGAAAACTGGTCCATATACGTTTTTAAGTGCGCTAAATTCGAATCTGAAGTCAAAAACACGAAATTCCGACCCATGCAACTACCCCATTGTAGTTCGAATTAGACGATTCCGGCGGCAATATTTCAGTTTGTCAATTCCCTAGGGCCTTGCACTAATAAATTTCTAAAATCCTTTAAAATTTCAAATTTAGGTAGAAAACAAAAAAAACCTACAATTTTTCAAGTTTTTTTTCCGCGAAATACCAAGAACGACTGAGACCCCCCTTGACTGTAGCAACTTCTGCCCCCAGCAGAAAAATCATCACTCCTACCAGGAATCGTGTACCTAGTATGGGGGAAGCTCGCATCCAAACTTATGTTCCTCTAACCAATGAATGATTTTTGGAACCTAAATAGCCATTTTTAAAAATAACTTTTGGTTATTCTTGAAATAAGTCCCGTTTTCACTTCCCTTTTTTCATATCGATTCAAAACTTTGATACTTTTTTACAGTTTCCCCATAACTAGTACCTATTTCAAAAACTAGAAAAACGCAAACATAATGAACCATTCCAACGTGTACTTTTAGGAATAATTCTATACCCAGTACATTTTGATACAAATAGGTTAAAATTATAATTAATTTCTTCGATGTAATTGAACTTTCACAAGAAAAACTACCGACGAAAGGGAGAAATGAAAGTTATGAAATCGAATGATGAATTTAGGGAAAACTCGCAAGTTAATTGACCGACTTCACCGAAAAAGGAGGTACCTAGGTACTCAATTCGGTTGTCGTGGGAGGACGATTTTTTTCAAGAATACAGGTACAGTCATGGAAGAGACAAATAACATAATATTTTATTTTTATCCTTATGAAAAAATTTTTCGTAAGGATAAAAATGAAATATTATTTAATGTTCAACTTCACGTCTGAATGTTACCCAGTTCAGAATGAACACATTTTTCAACACAATGAAAATTTTTGGACACCGACATAACAGATTACTATTAGGTATTAATCGCTGGAATTAAGTAAGTTTCAAGATTTTTGGAAATGTTCACAAAATTTTACCGTTGAGCCTCAACCGACCGCGGAGGGCATAGAACGCTCAACCGCGACCTTATTTTAGGTTAGACATTGAAATGAAACTACAAAATAAGAATGATTACTAAATAATCGAGACATTCCAACATTCAAGGTATCTGAAACGGAGGGAAGAGACCATAAAATCACGTCCGGTGGAGAAAAAAGGACGGAAATCGATAAGAAATGGAAAAAAGGCGGTTCTCATCTTGTACGTAACGGTTCCCGCCAATTAGAGGCGAAATAGCCGCGCTGTATAACGGTCACTCGCCCATCGGTTGGACAAGCCCGGTCAAATTTCGGATTTTCGACGATACAACGGACGAAATTCAGATTTTCAAGGTAAAAATGTGAAAAAAGAACAATGCGAATCAAGAACAAAAACCCAGGAAAAGTGGAAGAGAAGAATTTGGTAGTTTCGAGTTCCAAAACCATCTCGATTTCGATGAAAGTACTGAGTTATTTTTCGAGTAATATCGACATAAATACAGAACAGAATGTTTTAGAGAAAGCATGAAATCGCAAGGAGACATTCCTTCAGAAATGGTTAAAGTTCGGACAACAATAGAGGCCTTGAACAAAGAAACTGCATTGCCCAAGGTGGGCCAAGATACATTGGACCGATCAATAAGCCCCCACCTGCAGAGATTCTCGACCGAAAATTGCAGGATTTTCACCCGAAAACGATTAATTAGAACCAAAACTTCAACATCTAGCAATGAAACTGTAAGGAAACATCATAATCGACAAGACCGAGGTAACAAAGAAAACCCAAGTTACACGCAACGGTGAAGATGAAAATTGCAAGGAAAGACTCACCTTGGCTCCGATTTGATTTCCGCACTGTCCGGCTTGAATGTGAACAATTTCTCTCATGTTTGCGATGTGAAAATTTAAAAAACTATATTATTTGGTGAAAAATATAAAATGATTTGACTTCAAACGTTGAGTGCGGTCGCGTCGAGATCCAAGAGAAGAATGAAATGAAAGATGGCGGACCCGGCCGGTTGGCTGGAGACGATTTTTTTTGTCTCGTAGGTCGGGGAGACGGACAGTCTTGCCAACACCACGTTTCCCGCTTTTTTCCCCGCGCCCAAGAAATTGTTGAGATTTTTTCCCTTTTTTTTAACAGCGACAAAATAATAATTAAGTACCTAAGTAAGTTGTAGTTTTCCGTCCCGAAAATGTCATCAAACTTGGATCGCCATTATACAGGTGACAATTTCCGTGTGATTTACATTTCTAGGCACACAGGATGTAATGGTATATAGAAATCAAGTGGTATTAGAAAGGAGCAATAATTTTGGAGCCACCACCAAGCTACCCTTCATATTTTTGCGAATCTGGCCAACTAGTAGGTACGTGAAAAATTGACGTCTGAAAAATGTATATATTTATCCTGAAAATGTCATCAAAATTTGACCATATTCTGAACAAAAATCTCTCGCTTCTTGGTAATTATGTTTTTGCCAAGAAATTGGCCCCTTACATAAATATTGTGCTAACATGCTTTGAAAATGTAAGGAGTCGATATTCAAGGTCTACTCGTCTCCTCGAACTCATTGAGTAGGTACCCCGTGTTGCATTTTTGGGTACCTACCTACTCCAGCTATCGTCCGGAGTGACTTTATGTATCGTTAGATACAAATGAATTTTGGAAAAATTTCAAGAATTGTTTAAAATTTACTGAATTAAGATTCTTTTTTTTTTTTACAGATTTCAATTTTTTCAAATCCAGAGGTAGTAGGTGCACATTTTGAGTCAATTGCAATAGTTTAATTTTATTTGAAAATTCGCTGATATGAGTAGTAGGTAAGTAAACTGGGTGTCCACACATGAGACAAAAATCGCCCTCTAGAGATTATGTAACTAATTTCCAACAAAAAAATCTGTTTGCGATTTCTTTTTGAACATGTACTAAACAGGGAGTGTTTTTGGCCATTTCACCTAACCGTGGGACAATAAGAACACGATTTTTGACAGATTATTTAAAATCAGCATTACTGACTGGAAAGTGGACTATAATCAAATAAAAAGAAGAAGAGGATATATAATGAACAATAATATGATAAATATAATGTTGATTAATTATAATATAATCAACAACTCACACAACTTGTTGATCAAATGAATGTAATCATAATATATAATCATATTATATATAATCATGTGAGCAACCGCCAAGTTGCTCACTGTTTCCCCTCACAGGCACTGCCTGTCCGTAAGTCCTGATACCCCTTCGGGACCAGCAGCCCGAAAGAGGTCACCATCACCAACGGGCGTGACCTCCCACCACCGTGTTCACCTAACACCACAGAACACAAAACAAAACAACTATCTACAAGAGCAATAATCAATCATGGAGCAGGAGGACTACTTCCATACGAGATCACCTAAGAAGTCCATCAAAACTTCCATATGAGCAACCTGTCCAACCGAAGCAAGAGAAGACGACCAACCACAGAAGGGAGGGGCAACCCTGATGGCTGGAGAAGCCCTCTTAAACTATTGTGTTGGAAAAGAACAGTTAGTCCTGAAGCCACCGCCTTGCCAGCCGTCTCGAAGCGCACTCCCCTGTCTTTGAAGCTCACTCCCCTTTGTTCCGCGTCGACCCAGTATCGCGCCGAACCATATCGCCTCCTGCCTCCCCCAAGTCACTAGGTTTTACTAGAGTGAATAAAGTAACCAGTGCTCTTGTTCCGTCCCGCCTCCCCTGGAACCTCCGCCGTCGCCCGGATCGGAAAAGGATCGAGGACCACGAGGACCAGCCCTGTCCCGGCTCTCCCCCGTCAAACCACGCCGCACCGCGACCCAGACTCGCCCCGGTAACCTGGAACGTGAGTGCGTAAATAATCTAATTCTACTCTCAATTGGCCAATTAGGTAGAAGGTAACGTGAACTCAGTGAACTTAAGAGGTTTAAGTCAAATAGGAACCAGTAGGATCGAACCTGTATCGACCGTATCTTAAGCCGTATTGCCTAAGTATTTTGTTGCTTAAACATAACTATAACTAAAATATTTCATACTTACCTTTTTCGAGTCTCATTAACGCCCTTCCGGCTTCGTTCTCATTTGGAGAAACCATTCGAGTCAGATCCCTGTATCGCCAAATTCAACTTCTGGTCATTAAACCTAAGTATTTGTTTAACCTTGCATTTCTCCTTTAAGCGACCCGCATCCCAGGTTCTGAATATTCTGATTCAACTGTATCGATTAGGAACTTGCTTGAAATAAGAAACATCCGTAACGTAACTTCATTTATTTAACAAATACATCGATACAAGAAAACACCCTTCAGGTGACAAAACCCTTCAGGTATAACAGAATTCAATATACAAAGTGTATCGCCTGGAACGCTACGCCTCATCTCCAAGCCGCTCGGGAGACAGCTACCTACCAGTCGACCAGTTAAGTATTTCCTTTCAATTCATAGCTTAAGATTCCTATATTTTGCTTTGTTACAGTGTCGACCCCCATATATCTCAAACCCCCCTTTTTTGTTTAGAAAAGAACTTGTTGCTAGGTCACTACCCCCAAGAGCTTGCAAATTGGTGGCAGCGGTGGGATCTAACCAGAACCCCCTGCTTCCCCAATCTGCTAGGCCGGGTCGCCCAGAGCTTACAAATTGTTGGCCCGCGGTGGGATTATTGCGAATCGTAATTCCGAAGCGCCGTATCGCACTCGATAACTTGTGTGTCGGGTCGGTATATCGCCCGGACTTGCGTGTGGTGCGCCCCGCACGAACCCAGTTCCGTTTGTGGCTCAGTGCCTAGTAACAGTTCTTTTCAGTAGAGTCATATCGGAATCGAATAATCAGAACCAGGGTGTCGTGGTGTATCGCATAAGGTACATAATAATAGGAATTGTATATAGTAAGAAAAAAGTGAACTTTTACACATTATTTGCACACCTGTACCACACAAACAAACACCTGTGTCGTCACACAGAACCACCCGTTACAGACCGAAACTTGACTGAACCGTTCCGAGCCGACCCTGTGACAAGTGATTGTGATTGTGTTTCCCGGTATTGCTTGAATAACAGTGACAATGTCGTTGGGAGAACCAGAGGACTTTGAGGACCCCGACCCGTTCCAACAAAAGGGTCCGGTCGACTTACTTACCGAAACGATGAAGCAGATGAATGCTTTATTGTCAAAGTACAATGAGTCGGGCCGTGACGAGAGCGGGAACGGTATTCCACGTTCCTTGCTCTTGGAAGTGGAACCATGGGACCCCGACGCAACCGGATCGCTGAGTGTTAGCTCGTTCTTTACGAACTTCGACGCAGTAACCGAGGGACTAGCACAGGAACAGAAACTGAAACTCCTCAGGATCAAGGCGAGAGGGATCGCGAAACAGTTTCTCATCGACAGGAACGATATACTTGACTGTGACAACGCCTATCACATGATCAGGGACGAAATGCTGTCGTGGTTCCGACGACAGAACCCGCAACATGCCGCAGCATCACTTTGGACGGTGAAGCGGAACGCCTCGGAAACCCTACGTCAATTTGCGGATCGCATACGAGGGTTGGCACAATGCGCCGTATCGGAAGAGGGAGCCCACCTGGATCGACATGATCGTCAGGAATGGGTGGAACGGAAGACCCTCAGCGCTTTTATCAAAGGTGTCGGGAAGAAACTAAGCGCTTTCCTAGTGATGGATCGACCCACAACCATACGTATCGCCCTACAGAAGGCCGAAGAATTGGAAGAAACTTTGGCGGAAACGGAAGATACTGACGAACATTGGGAACTCGCGGCGGTATCGGCGGAACAAAGATGTTATAATTGTGGTGGAACAAACCACTTTGCCGCCCGATGCCCGCGTCGAGATCAACCCGTACCAAGACGCGAACAACAGAACCGGTGGAACAACGAACAACCGAACCGGTGGAACGGCGACCAACGAAATGCCTGGACCGGTGACCAACCGCACCGGTGGAACAGTGACCCACAGAACCGATGGAACGGGGACAGAGGAGATCGGTGGAACAGTGACCCCCGTAACAGACTAATCGAAGACAAGCCCATGCCCCGATACCCGTGCATGTTTTGCGCGTCAAAGGAACATTTTCCGGTGGAATGTCCCAGAAGTCCGCAAAAGACTATCTTTTGCAATTTCTGCGGCTGTCGGGAACACCTCGAACCGGACTGCCCTCAGAAAAAGAAGTTGCTTCCTGTGTCTCAGCCTCCCGCGGAACCGAATCACGTGAAGGAAATAACCCTCTACAAGGGGACCGAGGATAATAAACTATGTGTAACCGCGGTAGGACACCCAATGGCAAGAACCATTAGGATGGAAGTGGGTCTGGGACCGGAGACGCGTAGTATGTTGGTGGACACGGGAGCCGCGCTTTCCGTATTAGCGAGCCCGGTGGTCGGAATACCGTTACGGCCAACCAAGATGGTGGCCTGGGGAGCCGATGGAACCCTACTACCCTTCGCGGGGGAACAGGTCCTTGACACCCGTATTGGCCGACACCGTTTTACTCACACTTTCCCGGTGTTCGCGCGGAAATGTGCCGACTTGAACTTGCTGGGTCTCGATGTGCTGCGACGTATTCCGCTAACCTTGACGACGGGACCAAACATGGAACTGAGGACCGACGCCGAAACAATCGGAGAAGAACGGGATATGGAATCTCGTGCTCTCGGGAACATAGGGGTGGTAATATCGGATGGGAGGAGGGAGGATACCGTATTGCAGTACCCGAGTTATCAGGACGGTGCGGATACGGCCCTCCCCAGCACCTCTCGTTCGGTGACCGCTGCCCTTGTGAACCTAGATGAATGGAAACACTACGAAGAAACACCGGAGGTATCGACCGTGGTATCGCCCACCGTATCGCCGGGTGTATCGGATCCCGTAACATCCCAACAACACAGAGGCACACCGGAGGTATCGATCGTGGTATCGCCCACCGTATCGCCGGGTGTATCGGAGACCGTATCGCCCCTGCAAACCCAAGAAACACCGGGGGTATCGCCCAGGGTATCGCCGGGTGTATCGGAGACCGTATCGCCCCTGCAAACCCAAGAAACACCGGGGGTATCGCCCAGGGTATCGCCGGGTGTATCGGAGACCGTATCGCCCCTGCAAACCCAAGAAACACCGGGGGTATCGCCCAGGGTATCGCCGGGTGTATCGGAAACCGTATCGCCCCTGCAAACCCAAGAAACACCGGGGGTATCGCCCATGGTATCGCCGGGTGTACCGATACTGATGATAACACAAGAAACTGAAGGGGAACCAGGTGTATCGGGAGGTGTATCGCCCCCATGTGAGAGCGACACCGAGGCATCATGCCCCGAGGATTTGGAACCGGACGCCTCTTCAGTGATCCGAGGAACACTTAAAAGGGTCCATGAACTTCCAACAAAGAAACCCATCACAAAAACGTGTAGGGTAGAAATGGAGCCAGCAGACCTGAAACCAGACGAGTGGACATACGAAGACGAGGAGTGGGAACTCATACCAACCGACCAGTGGGACGACCCGCAACCGGATACCGAGGCCGTAATCGAAGAGAAAATTTCCCATCTCACCGACGCACCGCAGACAATGGCTAGGAACACTCTCCTTTTCTACTGGGACCTGTTTCAACCACCCTCTGGGGAAGGATGCAGTCTCCAGGTAGCCCATGAAATAACTACAACACAACCAGAGGTGACTAGCCAGAAACCGTACCCAATCCCCCACGCTCTCCGCGACGTGGTGGAAAAGCAGTTGAAGGACATGCTAGCATCTGGAGTGATAAGCAGTTCGACAAGCCCATGGTGCGCACCGGTATTGATGGTGAAAAAGAAGACGCCTCCCGGAGAACCACAGAAATGGCGGTTTTGTACAGACTTTAGGCAACTCAACAAAATAACAAAAGGGGATGCCTACCCCATCCCGCGACTCCAGGAAACCTTATCCATGCTGGGAGGGTGCAAGTACTTCACTACCATCGATTTGATTTCGGGATACCACCAGATCCCAGTACATCCCGAAACAAAAGAGAAAACCGCATTTTTCGTACTTGGCAGACACTTCGAATACGATAAAATGCCATTCGGTTTGAAAAATGCGCCGGCGACGTTCCAACGCGTCATGAATAACGTATTGGATGGACTCCTTGGAGATCAATGTCTAGTGTACTTGGACGATGTAATTATTTTCTCACCAACTGCAGAGGAGCACCTCTTGAAGCTCAGACAGGTGTTCGACAGATTTCGCGATGCTGGACTGAAGGTGAACCTTGGGAAGTGCGAGTTTTTGCAGCAAGAGGTACGATTCCTTGGACATAGGGTAACATCCACGGGAATACACACCGAACCCGAAAAGACACGGGCGGTTAGAGATTTCCCTGTACCCACATCCGTGCTGAAACTGCAATCCTTCCTTGGGTTGGCAGGATTTTATCGCCGTTTCATCCCCAACTTCGCCGAGATCGTGACCCCGTTGACAAACCTGACCAGGAAGGGTGTACCGTTTGAATGGACAGAGCTCCAGCAGAAAGCGTTCGACGACTTGAAAGCCCAGCTGACAGGAGAACCGGTTTTGGTGTATCCGGACCTCAACAAGACTTTCATCCTGGCCACAGACGCCTCGAACTCAGCGTTGGGCGCAGTACTATCACAAGAATACGATGGACAGGAGAGACCCGTGGCATACGCCAGCCGAAAGTTAAATCCGGCCGAAACGCGCTATTCGGTAACTGAAAGGGAGCTACTAGCTGTCGTATGGGCAGTGAGACACTTCCAGGAATACTTACTGGGTCGATCCTTTGAGCTGCAAACGGATCACATGGCCCTAACCGCGGCCATGCGCCTCAAAGATCCGACGTCCAGGATAGGAAGGTGGACGCTCCGATTGGCCGAGTACAACTTCGTACCCAGATACAGACCTGGATCGCAGATGGCTCACGCGGATGGGCTGAGCCGGATGGACATCGGCGCGATAACCCTCGAGTTTCCCCGAAGCCTCATCATCGCCGCCCAAAACATCGACCCGTGGGTCCAGTCGACACTCCGTTTAAAAATGGGGGGTGAATCCAGGAAAGTTCATGGAGTAGGAGAAATCAAGATCAAGATCGATGGAAGAGAACAGTGGGTTCCCTTGATGCCTGTTTCCTTGAGGGATTGGCTACTCGATCGATGTCATCGGAACGCTTGGGCTGGCCATCCTGGAGCAGAAGCGATGGAAAAGATTATAAGAAGACTCGGGTATTGGCCAAGTCTTGCAAAAGATGTGAAGAACTACGTCCGCCAATGCGTCGCCTGCCAGAAGCGAAACACACCCAACGGATTGAGACACCCCATACAAAAACCCCTGCTACCAGAAAAACCGGGACAAATTATAGGAGTTGATTTCGTAGGACCGATTACATCCGGATCAACCCCTAAATACATCCTAACAGCCATCGACCATTTTACCAAATACGCCGAAGCGTACGTGGTTGGTGATTGTACGGCAGAAACCGTGGCACGCATTTTGGCCACTAAGTATATCCCTACTCATGGTGTCCCCGAGAGATTAGTCTCAGATAGAGGAACGGGATTCACTGCAAAATCAACTCGAGAACTCTGTTTGAAATGGGGAATAAAGCAAGTGTTTACGACAGCGTACCACCCGGAGGGAAATGGCGTATGTGAAAGATTTCACAGGACACTGGCAAACATTTTGTCGAAAATCGTGAAGAAGACAACCGCCTGGGAAGTCGTTCTACCGATAGCACTGGCTGCATACAGAGCGACCCCACATAAAAGTACTGGCTTTACACCCAACTACTTAACTTTCGGTCGAGAAATCAGGTTGCCAAACGAGACGTTCCAGAACGTACACTCGGAACCCGATGACTCAAACCTAAGACGACTAAGGATTGCCCGAAACGCAGCCATAACTTGCCTTCACGACGCTTGGAAGAAACGGAGCGAAGTAATAAATCGACGCCTGAAGAGCCGATCGTTCCAGTTGGATGATCGCGTGTATCTTAGGGAAGTACAGCCTCCGGCGGGAGCCGCCAGGAAGCTGTGGAGTCCTTGGTCTGGACCATGGATTGTAACGGCAAAATACACGGAGGTAACGTACGAAATCCGTGACCTCGCGAGCCTGAAACATCAGACAGTTCACGTAAACCGACTCAAGCCAGCTTTCGCAAATGGAATCCCCGACGAGTCCTTCACTGATCAAGAAGTGGAACCAACAAAGACGGATGTTACACCCGTAACGCAGCCTGAAACAACCCTGGTGGAAAAGTTATTGGTCGAAGACTGGGCCTCAGCTGATGAGAAACCCATCAAACTGTACCCAGTAACTCCAACGAATGAACAAGGGAAACCGAACCAATCCGGTTCCTCACAAAAAGGAACCGTCGATGGTCCAGTGACCCCATCGAACCCAACCACACCTCATGTAGACCCATTGTGGGACCAGACTACCAGCCCACCTGAAACATCTTCTGATGAAGACAACACAGAAACCCCAAGACAGGAACAAAACGCCCCTGTGAGTGAAGTGGAGACCACCGACGAAACTCAAACGGAAAATACACCAAGGTACACTTTCCGTCGGAGAGTACCAGTGGACTACCGTAACCTTCACACAGGACGAGGCTCGACTAACTAACTGACTACTAGAAACACTAAAGACAGACAGATACAACAGTTACACACACAAACATATAGTACAGATACACAGTCATAGAAGTTCACATTTTAGTTAAATTCGTTTAAAAAAAAAAAAAAAAAAAAAAAAAAAAAAAAAAAAAAAAAAAAATATTTTCTTATTAGTATGAACCAGAATTAATGGCATGGGATGTGACTCGAAGGTTCCCGGTGAAAGCACCAGAACCCCTCAGGTCAACTCGAAAATTTATTATAAGCTAAAACTTACCATGTAAAACGTAAAGTAACTTACCTTAAATAACGCGAACATATAAACCTGCACAATAATCTAAATTACAATAACTTACCTCTTATACATTAAGATAGCTTACCTGGATCTGAGACCACCGCAACCATCAGCCTGAAAGCCAAAAACAAAAATGTTCAATTATTCAAATTGTAAAAGAAAAACAAAATTAGCAAAGTTTAAAATTTAATTTTAGGATGACGCAGCAGCACTTGGGTACTCCCGAGGCCTGGGAACACCCGCCACCGCCGGACGAACGAATTGTCGCGTTAAAACGCGAAATCGAGACTCAAATCCGCGAACTCGCGAAACTCCCCAAAAATTTCGTGAACACCACCGAACCGACGTGTTGTCCCGCGACGAAAATGGGAGCCCTGGCGATATACGTGCGAACCATGATAAGGGCGGATAATTGCGAAGCACGAGCTGCTCTGGGAGATGTTTGTATGGTCTCCATCAGCCAAATAGCATCCTGGTTGCCCACCTACCAGAGGATCGCGAAAGAGAGAGACATGCTGCTGGAGGAACGGAGCGAACTCCTACGCCAACAAAGGATTTTGGAGAGAGCGAATCGCGACCTGTTGAGGACACGGCACCGAACCTCACAGCCCGGTGCAGTGCCCGCACCACCTTCCGAGGAGCCACCCGCGGCAAGTACCAGTGGGAGGGCTGCAGCAACAGGAAGCCAAATGCCCACATCTTCCAGCTCCGACTCCGAACCCATCCCAGAGCAAGTCCGCCGATACGAATCGCCACCGCCAACACCCGGACGCAGCATCTTCGCGGACGTGCCCGAGCCATCACCGATCCGGATCGTGACAGACGTGGATCCCGCGACCATTCTGGAGTCTCCGCGCCATCCCGAGACTCCAAACAACGATGCCTGGGTGTCAACGCCAATACCCAAGCTCAGGTTGAGCCGCTGCAGAACCTCCCCCGCAGTCACCCCTGCGACCCTCCGACCTGAAAGGTCGTCGGTCCGCAAAGGGTCCAGGGAATGCCCCGTGTGCAGGCAAGCATGCCAGTACATCTTGAAATTCAGATGTACTGCTTGCAAAACCTTCTGGCAACGACTGCGGAGAGCTCACACCGAGGGAAAGCAACTGCCGACCTGCCCTCCAGAACACCAGGAGCGCCGACAACCCGCGAGTTGCCCCGGATGCAGGCGACACCAGTACGAAGCAGCCTTGAGGCAGGCGTACCCCGATGATGCTGTACCCATACCCAGTGTCATCGTGGATGACCCTGGCTCCCGAAGGGGCGGGGAATGTGAGCAACCGCCAAGTTGCTCACTGTTTCCCCTCACAGGCACTGCCTGTCCGTAAGTCCTGATACCCCTTCGGGACCAGCAGCCCGAAAGAGGTCACCATCACCAACGGGCGTGACCTCCCACCACCGTGTTCACCTAACACCACAGAACACAAAACAAAACAACTATCTACAAGAGCAATAATCAATCATGGAGCAGGAGGACTACTTCCATACGAGATCACCTAAGAAGTCCATCAAAACTTCCATATGAGCAACCTGTCCAACCGAAGCAAGAGAAGACGACCAACCACAGAAGGGAGGGGCAACCCTGATGGCTGGAGAAGCCCTCTTAAACTATTGTGTTGGAAAAGAACAGTTAGTCCTGAAGCCACCGCCTTGCCAGCCGTCTCGAAGCGCACTCCCCTGTCTTTGAAGCTCACTCCCCTTTGTTCCGCGTCGACCCAGTATCGCGCCGAACCATATCGCCTCCTGCCTCCCCCAAGTCACTAGGTTTTACTAGAGTGAATAAAGTAACCAGTGCTCTTGTTCCGTCCCGCCTCCCCTGGAACCTCCGCCGTCGCCCGGATCGGAAAAGGATCGAGGACCACGAGGACCAGCCCTGTCCCGGCTCTCCCCCGTCAAACCACGCCGCACCGCGACCCAGACTCGCCCCGGTAACCTGGAACGTGAGTGCGTAAATAATCTAATTCTACTCTCAATTGGCCAATTAGGTAGAAGGTAACGTGAACTCAGTGAACTTAAGAGGTTTAAGTCAAATAGGAACCAGTAGGATCGAACCTGTATCGACCGTATCTTAAGCCGTATTGCCTAAGTATTTTGTTGCTTAAACATAACTATAACTAAAATATTTCATACTTACCTTTTTCGAGTCTCATTAACGCCCTTCCGGCTTCGTTCTCATTTGGAGAAACCATTCGAGTCAGATCCCTGTATCGCCAAATTCAACTTCTGGTCATTAAACCTAAGTATTTGTTTAACCTTGCATTTCTCCTTTAAGCGACCCGCATCCCAGGTTCTGAATATTCTGATTCAACTGTATCGATTAGGAACTTGCTTGAAATAAGAAACATCCGTAACGTAACTTCATTTATTTAACAAATACATCGATACAAGAAAACACCCTTCAGGTGACAAAACCCTTCAGGTATAACAGAATTCAATATACAAAGTGTATCGCCTGGAACGCTACGCCTCATCTCCAAGCCGCTCGGGAGACAGCTACCTACCAGTCGACCAGTTAAGTATTTCCTTTCAATTCATAGCTTAAGATTCCTATATTTTGCTTTGTTACAGTGTCGACCCCCATATATCTCAAACCCCCCTTTTTTGTTTAGAAAAGAACTTGTTGCTAGGTCACTACCCCCAAGAGCTTACAATCATATAATATGTAATCATATTATGATCAAATGTTGATTGTTAATCAACACTTTTGACTTTTGGAAAGTGGATTGAACGCAGAATTTGGTGCTGAATCCTCTATAATATAAAAGCTATATGCTCTACAATCTATAGTAATCCAGATCTACTTGAAAATTCCCATTAAAATGAGCAAAAAATCCGTATTCACCCACTTTGAAGGTACTTTCCTGAAAATGAGGTCTGAGTATGTAGGATTTGGAGAGAAAATCGCTTTAAAGTAGTCAAAACTTGGTTATTCCGATTTGATGCGGTTTTCTTTTTTGTTTATTATTTTCAATAATAAAACTGTGGAATCGACCAAGAAAAAACAATTTTAACCCCCCCCCCCCCCTCCCCCAACATAAAATGTGTCGGTTTACGTTTCAACGTATGTAGAGTCCAAAAATCGAATACAAATTTGGCTGTACGTCCGTCGTCCGAACATTTTGGTTGATGTCGGTCACTTCTAAGGGTTGAAAAATAAGGGTTGACATTTTTTAAACGCCCTAGCTCAAAAAACGTTGTTATAAAGGTATTGTTTTTCCTTCAATTTAAGATAGTAATGAATTTTTAGAGACCACGAGCAGTTCTGTAGGACAAACCGTTCGCTCCCTACGAGAATTGAAGGGTTGGACGTACGATAAATCAGAAACACGAGTGTTTACAGCAAAAGAGGCCTAATCTCCGTTCAAATTTTAGCTGACCAAAATGCGATCGCTGTAGGTACGTGGTAGGTAGTACTATGTGCTAATAGTGGTGCTAATGGCAAAGCCGAGTTCTTTGCAGATGAGTGATCTATAGAGAAAAATAATAAACCTTTGTGTAATAATTTGCACCGTTTTCACCTAAGGGCTGAAGGAACAGGAACACCCCACAAGATGAATTTCTTCCCTCTACGGATTTCCCCGCCCGCGGGGAATTCGTACGGGCGAGCGGCAGACCTGCGCCTGGAGCGACATCGCCCTTCTCCCTCCCGCTCATTGGCTGGATCTTGCCTCACCGCCGCCGCTCGCGCCGGCACCGAAAAAACGGCCCCGCTCGGGACGATTTATCGCCGGGAAAAATCGATTTTCCCGCCGGACCAGATTTTCCCGATCGTAAATCTTCCTCTGGTTTGGAAATATAACGCGAAATGATCGATAATCGTCTTATTTTTGAAAGGTTTTTTTTTAAGCGGGAAGGGAAAAACGAGCGGGAAGGCGGGAGAAACGAAGATTGATGACAGGTGGCGCCTGCGCCTGCGCCGCGGGAAATTTGAAAGTTCCGCAGTGGCCGCGCCGGTTTGTCCCGCCGGGCCGCCTCCGCCGCAGTGGTCCTCCCCAGTTTTGAGGCAGACACATTAATTAGGTGTTGAGCTACAAATTACTTTCCTTACTCGAAAACTAAGCGACGTAGCGATTTTATTTGGCGGCGTTGGATTCAGCATTGAAAAACCGAGTTGAAAAATATCTTCTTTATTACAGTGCTAAGCGATTTTTTAGAACCTACGTAAAATTTTAGCTATTGTAAAATTTCTAAAACGATTCCTCAACTTGAGCACTTGAAAGAAGACCATTCATGCAGCATAAATTAACGAGCAAATTTTCAAAGAAAATTTCTTTGAAAATTCGTTCATTAATTAATGCTGCATGAATGGTCTCCTTTCAAGTGCTCAAGTTGAGGAAGATTTAATCTTCATAGTTATTTAATCTTCATAGTTTAATCTTCATAATTTAATCTTCATAGTTATGATTGAGAAAATCGAAATATTAGCAGTCATCCTTGGTTGAATATTTTTACAAAACATTGTTAAGTAATGCATGCATTCCAGAGGACGTCCCAATGGAAAAGGATTAGGTCAATTTAAGCCAGTTGGTAAGCGATAAAACTGTTTCACTCGATGTAATTTATTTACTATTTCAGGCAAGAAATAGTTGTTTCTCCCCCCCCCCCCCCCACCTAAGGTGCCAGTCTGGCACCAAAAATACGTTAGACTTTTATTTATCAGGTGAAACACAAAAAAAAAACCACGAAATATGCGGTTTATGGTGTCCTGGCACTATGGTGGCACCACTATTAGTTCCACGGTGGTACAGGGAATAATATTCTCTGAATAATAATACTCTGGTGAAATAGTGTGCAATTCGGAAGATTTCTGAGACGAATAAAAAAAGATAAACGATAATTGGTTGGAATCTAAGGCCTGAGCAGAGTTTACAAGATTTTTAAGCAGGTTTTTAAGCATTAACCCCCCTCCCCCCCCCTTTAAAGGCAAAATTCGAAATTCCGGCGACGTAGTGCACAACTAGATAGTTTTCTGTATTGATACACGTACGATATGTTTTGTATTGTGGTTTTTTCGATTTTCAGTATACCACACCTATATACTGGATGCTTAAGGTATGTTTTGAAGATGTAGGAGTCCATATTCATGTCCAACATTCAACCTCTTGGTTAAAATTTAACCAACCAAAAGAGTATTTTTGAGGTGTTTAAATAATATTCAATATTTTTTAAACACCTCAAAAATACTCTTTTCATCATCCAACACTCATAGAGTAGGTACCTACCCACACGCACGACAATTTTGTAGGTATACAATTTATATAGTAATTTCAGGTTTTTTTCGATTTTCAGTATACCATACCAACATACTGTACGCACAGGGTTTATGTTGAAGATGTTTGGAGTTCATATTCATGTTCTACAACAACAACATGTTCTATTCAACAACATGTTCATGTTCTACAACCTCTTGGTTCACTATTCTTTAAAACCTCAAAAAATACTCTTTTCGTCATCCCAAACTTTTAGAATACCCTCACGTACGACATATTTTGTATATTATCTCGTATTGTGTTTTTTTTCGATTTTTAGTATACCACACCAACATACTGTATGCCCAAGGTATGTTTTGAAGATTTAGGAGTCCATATTCATGTCCAACAATCAACCCCTTGGTTAAATA
This sequence comes from Apolygus lucorum, assembly GCA_009739505.2. Classification (NCBI taxonomy): domain Eukaryota; kingdom Metazoa; phylum Arthropoda; class Insecta; order Hemiptera; family Miridae; genus Apolygus; species Apolygus lucorum. Next base: position 50,453,071 of record CM019182.2, read on the forward strand.
TTTTTACAAAACCTCAAAAAATACTTTTTTCGTCTCCACAAACTCATAGAGTACTCACACGTGTATTTTTTTTTTTTTTTTTTAGATTTTCAGTATGTCCTTTTACCATACCAACATACTTGAGCTCGAAGTGTATGCTCCTAATTGAGTTCCGAAATTAGCTGCTTTTTATTCAGCGTTGAGTTTAACAGAAACCATAGTCATGAATTGAAAAAAAAGAGAGTTTTAACTCGAATTTTTCGATCCTTAAGCAATCAACATGTTTATTTACAATGAGGTGAATTTGATTAGAAAAAGTTAATCAACCGAAATAGGTGGGAAAGTACCGGCAGTTGGTTGCTGTCAAGGACGACCCGGTAAATGTCTTTCGAGTTCGTGCATCGTTTTGAAAGAAGAAGCCATTTGGGCCAAATCTAGACCATCACGTGACTTCTCCACATTAATTTCATAACGAAAAAGGTCGGAGGTGACCGATTCATTCTGTTAATGTTGATATTTCAGCGCATGATCTACCTCGATAAATAACCGTGGAGATCGTAAAAACCGTATTCATATTGATTGATAGCACCTACTTATGAAGGGTAATTACTTACCTGTAAATAAATACTCTAGGAGTTGAATTTAAACCGCTAGCTAGATTGATCATATAAAAGACGACTTGAATTTCACAGCGATTTAATTTTAAAAAGTTTGCCAATTGGGGTCATACACCATATATGGGAGCATGTATTGTCCTTCCGTACACCATCTTGAAAATACAAGAATAAGTATTCTGAAGGAGGTTACTAATATTGTTCATGCATTTTATAGAGATTGGGTCATCTTAAAGAACAATCATGGACTACCTGGCAAAATGCCCAATTTTGAATGAAATCGGTTTCAACTAGCCCAGCAATTTAACTATTAATATGCACTTGAAAGAAAAAATTCATAAAAATAAAAATGTCACCCTAACCGGATCTAAGTAGATACCTAGGAGGTACCTGTGGTACAAAAATGTGTTGCCTAGTTCTAGTGTAAATGACACAAATTAGATAATCGAAATAATTTATTCTTAACCCTTAAGCTTGAAAGCAACATCAGTCGATAAAAAATCCAAAACGTTACGATAGTTTAATTTCCGATATTTCAAGACAAATCTTTCGAATTTACCTTAATTTCTTGTTCATTTGGGAAGAAACTTCTCGAATGAGCTTGTTATGATGGTTTAAATTCGGAGACAAATCTTGCGAAACTTAAATTCTTGTATTTTGGGAGAGAATGTTTTTTTAACCTAAATTCTAGAATTCATCTTTAAATATCGAGTTTTATGAAGGTTCTGGTTACAAGGAACATCAGTATCTTGGCACTGTAGCTTCAAGGGGGTCTCAGTCGTTCCGCGTTATGGGTCAGTATTTCCATAAACTGCAGGGGTTCAAACTTCAAAGTTGTACCTAAAATTTGAAATGTTATGGGCGTAGGGGATTGGAAAACTAAAAGATTTCCGCTGTGATCATCAAAATAGAAAAATAATTGCCAGAGAAAAATGGAAAAACCAAACTGAATGAACGGTTTTACCGATTTTGATGATTCCTGCAGCAATATTTTAGTTTTTCAATTCCCTACGCCCATGTACTAATGAATTTCGAAAATCCTTGAACATTTCACATTTAGGTACAACTTTTAAAGTTTGAGCCCCTGCAGTTTATGGAGATACTAACCCATAACGAGGAACGAACGGCGACCGACTATGGCCCGATCTATCGATATCTTTGCAATGTAGCTTAAAGCTACATCTGTAAAATTTACGATTGTGATGGCCTAAGGCAATAATTGTTTTTTTAAAAGCATTTTCCCTTTGTTTGTTAGCATATTTGGCTCCAATTTTTAAAATATTGGAGCGATTGGACATGTATTTTCTTTGCCATGTTAAGGGTTTTAACCCTTTAGGTAACCACGCCTGCCAACTCGGATGACGGCCAATTGAGCCATTCCGATTTTGGAAAAAACAAAATTGTGTATTGTATTCAATAGCATGTAAAGAAGTATTCGAAATGATTGTTGTCATAAATCAAAGTCCGTTTTCATTCATTTATTCATTCACGATCACGGAATCCTTGATACAAGTCTACAGTTTCTATACGATTTTGTTCGTGCCATCGGACCATGAGATGGTTCTCTACAAATTGCATCACCCCTGAATAAATGGAGAACTCAGAGCTTGAGGATTTATCAAAAATTTTAATGTTTTAAGAATCTCTTCCTAAAATTTGAGAATAATGAAGAAATAAACGAATGTGCCTAACGGTCGAATGCCTAAATTTCCCTACTCTATTTCGAGTTATTGACTCTTTGGTGGAGAATGAGACGGAACAAAGATGATTCATAATCAGTATGACGTGATGGTTGACACGAAATGCAACTCGATACCCGCGGAAGGAAGTTTGTTGGACTGGCGATGAGTCACCGCGGGTGGAGGGCTCTACCGGCCAGGTGGGATTTCTATCGATTTCCCACTCCCTGTAGATATCTTGGTATTATTCTAACTCGGTGATATTCAAAATCGATTTTAAAAAAAAAGTAAATTAAAAAATTGAATTTTATAAATTTTGGATTAGTGGTAGGTAAAACTCTTTACAACATTTCTCAATAAACTAGTTTGTCTTTAAAACGATACCGTACCTAATAGTTATTTCGACCTAGAAATAGATTTTTCCATTTCTATGGCAGGAACATTATGCAGAAACTCATTGCGGAACGAAATCTGAAAGAAAACCTACCGGAAGTTGGTCTAAAAAAAAAAAAAAAAAAAAAAATCAAAATTTTGGAGTTAGATGATACTTTAGGAAGTTTAAGGTTTCCCGTTGAATTTCAAACCTGGTCAATATCTCACTATTGAAGGTAGAACATTCAGTTTCGTCTCTGTCTGTCTACAGTCAAAATCTTAGCCCATAGTTACTTCCCTTCCCTGGTAGGGCAGATAAACAGGTACCGATTTGATAAAATTTTCAGGATTTGTGCGGCTTAGTCTCGAGCTGGTCCCCTGTGAATTTCACCTTCATCGGACCAATAATACATACGCGATTTTCCTTAATCATCAATTTCTCACGATCTAATAACTCCAATTTACTGAAATTTGGTAGGCAATTTTAAATTGTGCTCAAAATTACCTATAATTTACAAATTTCATAATTTTGTGATTGTGATTGACACATTGAGACAAAATGTAATTAAATGATCAATTGTAATTCGAAATTTCAAATTAAACATTAATTTGTCGGAGGGGAAAATGTTTTGATGGTGAGGGAGGTATCGAGAGGAATAGTAGTGCAGTAAGGAATGTGATGTAAGATCAAAGTAACCACAAAGAAAGTAGTGAGATGAGAGAACTAAGTTAAGTAGGTAGTGATAAGGGAAGTAGTAAGAGGAATATGACAGAGAAAGTTCATTCAGTGCGAGGAAAGTAATAAGGAGAGTATTATGAGAGGAAAGTTGTGTGAAAACGTGCTCAGGAAAGTAGTTTGTAAGGAATGTAATGTGAAATAAATTTATTTTGGATGTGGAGAGCGGAAAAAGTAATGTAAAAGGAAAGCAGCGATAAGGAATGCAATGAGATAATAGAAGTGTGAAAAAAAATAGCGGTAAGGAAAGTAGTATTAGAGAAAAGATTTGATAATGGAAGCAGTGTGAAAGATCTAAATAATAATGAAAAATGTAACAACGAGAATAGTAAGTATTATGTGAGTGGAGAAATTACAAGCTAAGTTGTGTCAATAGGTGCTGCGGAAAGAAGTTAGTAAGGAATGTAATGTGAAAGTAAAGTAGGAGTGTGCGAGGAAAGTGGTGTTGAAGAAGAATTCCAAAAGGAAAGTAGTGATCGAAAAAGTCGTGTGGGATAAAGTGCAGATGAAAGCAGTGATACCAAAGTAATGAGTATAATATAATCAGCAATACTACAATCTAATTCAATAATTTAATTGCAATCCAAGATGCCTAAAATTTCGAATTCGCTGTAATTGAATTAAAATTAATTCTAATTAAAAATGAATTAATTACTCGTATGTAATTCAATCAGCCCAGCTCTAATCGTAGGTAAGTCTTACCAACCTTTTTAAAAAATATTTCTCTCAGTTTAACTGAAGAGGTAGCAGGTCATTTTTTGACTTGGCAAATGAGGAATTGATATTTGATCGGAGGTTATGCTTCCTTCTTATGCCCCAGATTAAAAGTGTAATATAATCTACTCTTTGTGGTTAAGTATCTGAGACAAGATCGTGAATGCGACCGCAAAATGCGACACATCCGACTTGACGAGTATGCAAAAGGCAGATTTCCTCCAAGTAAACAAGTCGAGTCTCGAGGTGGGAGCTCTCTGAGTCAAGTCGTTACGTAACTTGAAATCAACGAGTTCGTATCTCTTCAGGTGAAGTCAGTTCAAGTGGCTGTGTTATCTGTTTAGGAGTCGATCTGTTCGGAGACGCAGTTTTCAATAGAATCTCAAACAATCCGAGGTGGAAAAGTGTCAAAAACGTGCTCCTTAGTGGATACCAGGCAACTGACCTACAGCTGCATAATCGTGGGATACGTTGATTTACAGGTAGGAAAGTCGTGTGATGTACCCAAGTAAGCAAAATGTGGTTTGGTTCCAAATTTGTTGGAAGTTAGTAAAAATGGGCAAATGACGTATTTTGAGGTTTTCACCGGTAATGACATATTCTGGCTGATATGAGCCTGATTTCATTATGAGGATAACATTTTGATATATTTCGATCACTTTACAATGTTCCACCTCAAAGCGAGTGTATTGGAAGCTCTGAGCTCCAATGACCGATTCACCAGGTCGAGTTTACCAATGTTATCATCATCATTATTTTTTGGGGTATCTACCAATGTAAATCGTATATCTTTACAAATATTATATTTGTCCTCTCTTATTGGTTAATGATTAGATTAATTAATTAATGAATACTTGGATTATGTTTAATCTTCAGATTTTTCTTTACATCCAGCAATTTTTGATTGGATAATGACATTTCAAAACGTCTGTCAAGTGGGTGTGGCACATAGCTTCCTCTTATCCATAACCCGATTGTACAGATGATCCCATGCATAGTAGATAATCTCAAAACATCAATCTCTAAGTAATTTGCAGTACTCTCATAGAGGACTCTACACGTCACCCCGTACTACCTCTGAATATTGTTGAAAAATGTAGAAATTATTACTGTTACAAGAATTTCACGTTTGCGCATGCGCAGTGGGTACTATCAGTCTGGTGGCAATGATTTTCATAGGGAACTATCTACACACCAACCCTCACAATCCCTGAAAATTTCGTCGAAATCGGGTGTGAATTGAACAAGTGATGGCTGTGGCAAGGATTTCACGTTTGCGCCTGCGCAGCGGCTACTATCAATCCGGTGGTGATGATTTTCATAAGGGACCATCTACACGCTAACCCGCACAATCCCTGAATATTTCATCGAAATCGAATGAGACATTTAGGAGTTATGGCTTTGTCAAGAATTTCATGACAGACACACAGACAGACAGACACGGAACCAAAATTTTGCTTTTAAGGTTGGATAAAAGAAATGTTCTTCAAAATCAAAATTTCTACTGGCGTTTTACGTTTCAGACCTTCCTGATCTATTTTGGTTCCGTGTCTGTCTGTATGTGTGTCTGTCTGTCATGAAATCCTTGCCCCAGCCATAACTTCTACATTTCTCATCCGATTTCGATGAAATTGTCAGGGATTGTGCGGGTTGCCGTGTAGATGTTCCACTATGAAGATCGTGGCCCCACAATGAAAGTATTTTGTGCGTATGCATCATCATTAACTACTATGCATCTAATCATCTATACAATCGGGTCATGGATGCGAGGAAGCTATGTGCCACACCCACTTGACAGACTTTTCAGAAAGGTCTGAAACGTAAAACCCGAGTGGAAATTTAGATTTTGGAGAACATTTTTTTCAACCTTGAAATGTGAAAACAAAGCTTCCGTTACCTTGGTAGACTTGGAAGCAAAATGATTTATTTCTTCCAAAAATTGACATTTTTTGACATTTTCAGGTCTTTCCTTTGGCACATAAACTGAAAAATCGTCACGAAAACTTGCTCACGCGACCAATAAATAAATAAAATAGACTCACTGTGTTGCGTAGAGAACAATCAACTGTTTTCTTATTTTGATGCTTGGGTACATGAACTAACAACCTTACTTCACTACCTTGTTGTGTAGTGGTTGACATGAAAATGTCCCAATGTGTTGCAGACTCACATGCAAGCATTTATAATTACTTTTGATTCTTTTTCTATAAATTCACTAATTGAATAATTTTTGACATATTTTGTGAAAATGTTGACATATCTTTGGAACAAAATTGACATAAATAACATTCCTATAAATTTTGACATATTTTAGGAAATAAAATGACAATGTCATGGTTGTTTCCACCAAACCCCTCATCTTTTGTGACTAATGACTGAATATGGTCAAAATATGAAATATTTTGACCATATTCAGTCATTGTCAATAAGTAGGATTGTCATATTTTGACCATATTCAGTCATTAGGCACAAAAGATGAGGGGTTTAGTGGAAACAACCATAGTACATTTTGCTATTTGCATTAATTGCACAAGGACATTCCTCCTACCTACCTTCTCGTTCCTGGATACAAGAAGGTACCGAAATAATTACTTTTCGATGAAACTTGTTGGGTGGACAGTAGAGCTTCCATACAAAGACTTCCCTGGCATAATATGCCATATATGCATAATAATGCAATATATTATATTGCATTGGTCATAAGTCTAAGTAAGGTATTTTACTAAATCGTCCGGTTCATGACTATTCAGGTTCAGAATAATATTCTGCTATCTTTTCAGTTGATTGGGTTGCTACGAAATTCATCAGCAACTTTTCTGAAATCAGCTTCTAACTACCTTCAAAATTAGAGCAAAACCTGGTGATAATTTGTTGGTTTTTAAACGATTGAGTTGACAGGAATCCAATCGTTACATAAATTCGTTCGTATTAAACAAGAATTTCACGATCAAGTTGCGGATTTCTTACATTCAAGAACTACAACATGATTAAGAGTCCTTAAAAATGTATATGCATGCCCTTAAGAATAAGTTTCGGAACCAACCCTCCTAATTGAATCATTACGTTGTGAGATATCGATGTTTTAGGAGAATCGGTTTTTTTTAATACTAGATGTTACGAGTTTCTAAGAAGTGCTACTCAATTGCATTCAATTATGCTATGGTATTCTATGTACGACAGCTTTTAGTAGGTACTGCCCACCCAACTTGGCAAACTTTTTTAATCAAATGTTTGACACTTATATTGCCTTTTTTTATTATTCAGATTTGAAAAGCGGAAGATATGGGAAGCGTAGTGAGCTGGTTCTATGGGGCGTACTATAGTGTGGACCAGTGGGCCACTCAGGCTTGGTACACTCTGGTCATGGAAGAGCAGCAGCACCCCGTCATCCTTGCCATAGCCGTCATCATCGTCCTCTGCCTCATCTTATCCCTTATCTGCAGCATATGCTCCTGTTGCTGCGCTTTATGCTGCCATAAACCCAAGTATCCTGGGTAAGATATTCAAACTACTCATTACACAATTAGACGAAACAGTGAAGTCAACAAACGGGTTTTGAGTTGCAAACAGCACAATTTTCCCCACAGGGAATTAATTTTAAATAGTTAGCATGTGAACGTAATGTATCGAATAAGTCCTCAGAATTAGGGCTAGGGAAGGTCGAAACACACAAATGTTTAGTTTAACGGCGGAATTTATCTCATTACGTTTGGTATACCGTATAAACAACATCGAAATTTAATTTATTCTATTTATTAAACATTAATGTATTGCATAGCCGAGAGCATGAGATCGTTTTTAGCGAATTTTCAAGGAAAATGAAGTTATTGCAATGGCCTCAAAAATTTTAAAATTGACTTTTCCGAAAATTTTTTCACTGAAATTTGTTTTGGAACATTCTGAAACGATCCCTGAAGTTTTTCCAAAAATCATATAACTTGAGTATTGATTTCACTTTTTTTTAGTTTTCGCCAAAATATTCGTAACAACAAACAATAGGTCAAGTTCGTTAGCCAGAAATTTTGGACAGTCCAAAGTGGTCCAAAATTCAAAAAAAGTCCAAAAAATGGGGGGTTTTCCTTTTTTTGAGGTTAATTCCTTCACAACCAAGATATTATATGGTATATTCGGATTCAGAAAAAAATTTCTGATATAATGCGTTTTTCAAAAATGAAAATTGTCCAAAAATTAAGAAAAGTATGTTTATATTTATATATATAATGAAAACGCGCGTATATTTCTTGTACTCAGAAATGCAGTAGCCGTGTGGGTACTCTATGAGTTCGTAGAGACGAGTAGAATATGAATAATATGGACTCCTAAGATCTTCAAAGCATACCCAGTGCATACAGTATGTTGGCATGGTAGGTATACTGAAAATCGAAAAAAAAAATCGTTTCTTTCCCCCTAACTAACGTAAAATTCATTTTCATCTGCAATAATTGTCAAACTCTGATTCTGTATGCAGCAGCTCTTAATCCCGGTGAAAATGAGTTTTAGGCCCTGATTGGTCAATAACTGACTCAATCTGATGAAGAGCGGATGTGGTGTTGACATGGAGTGGAGTGGTCAATGCAGTGGTTAAGATCTTAACCATACCTTCAGCTGAAAGATTTCTTTGAAAATTCGCTCATTAATTCATGCTGCATGAATGGACTTTTTGTTACCACGGCGAGTCTTTTATCCAACATTCCTGTTTGTGGAAGGAATCATTTGAAATTATATCAATCAAATTGTGGTCATTTTTTTAGTAATGCTGTTAGCTATCAAAGTTACTCACAAGATAGGCAAGATGAGCCATACACTTCCTACTACATAGGAGAATTTTTCTTTTGAAAATACGCATTATTTGTATAATAAATATAGACTTGAATACGTACATTTTCTCTACACAAAATAATAAATTGTTGTCGCAGGTATCAACCGATCTACGCCAACGAAAAGCACAACTACGCCGCGATACCATCGTCGACGCACCCTCCATACAACCCCAACTCCCCCTCCACTAGCAAGGGATACATGCACCCCATTCAGGTGTGAACCCTTCCTTATGTATCGGGTAAGTATTTTGAGCTGGTATCTTCACGTACAGTTCGTCGATGTATTCATAAATCACTTTACGTGTAAGTGCTCAAATGCTGAAAAAAATCATGACCATTGAGTGTTGTTGACCACGGATATTGGTTAGTAACTACTTAAACTATAATTAACACTGTTAATTCTTCAATCCATTTTTTCTTATAACGCCGGCAGTACAGACCAAGCAGAGGTCTACAACTTTTTGAAGTTGGTACTCGTAAGAAGTGTTGACAAAGTTATTCATATTCTCATAAAACGTGCTTATGATGAGCTAAATAGGAATCGTTTAAAGGGTAACTTGGTACCTACCTACACATTTTAAGGTTTTACTGACATCGTCAACGTTTTCATGATTTGTATTGCTTTGATCCTAATTGATCCTGAAACACACTTATCTCACGATTATTCCTAGATTTAGATGGATTTTTTAAGTGTTCAATTGTAGGAATTTTTCAAATTCTGTTAATATTCTCGCCCCGTGACACGTTTTTCACTTCTGAACGCATATATTAACGGTAATATAAACCACAGGTAACCAATCCACAATAGATTTTCAAGCTTTAAAAAAAATCTTCCAACAAAATGCAATAAACACCCATTTTTCGTTCTTCATTGAGGCACACACGAGGTGTTGAAACGTTTCAATTAAATTGAAATCCATCAGGGCTAAGAAGAATGATTCAAGTGTATGCCTTTCCCAGGAACAATGCTTTAGTAACAATAAAATAATTAAAATTTACCGCAAACTATTTCAAATATTTTTAAACACAGGTCTACTCGCAGGTTTGTTAGGTATGGATAACATGTACTTAGACACTCGAAAAGGCTCCCAATTTCACCCAAGCAACACTTTTGCAGCCAACACCAAACAAACGATAAACAAATTTCCATTTCTTATCACAATTATCTGTCTTTATGCCTTCATATTTATCTACCACAGGATTCAGGTAACTATGCTATATTAATTTCCAACTACTTCATGCTATGAGTAGTTGGTACCTACTTACGCGGTTAGTAACGAAGAAAAAGGATGATTGAAACACTATTTTGCTTCTATTAAATTATCATCTAGTGCTCCGAACCATTCAAACGCATTTAAACCAGCAGTTGGAAAGCCAAATGATCACCTACCATTCAAAAAATTGAAATTGAAAAAATTATTAGGTGTAATTTTGTGAAGAATTGTATCTCGATTGTGAACATTGTATTTGTTTCTTCTTCTTCAGATCCAATTCATAATTATGAGATTTTTGTGAAATAGCATTGATTTCTGAAACTGCTATGGTGAGACTCATAAAATAAAAATGTCGAACCTTGTTGATAATACTTGTGATGTTGTTTTTATTGTGGTACTTGATTAATTTATATAAATATACCTCAGGTATGAGGAATACATAGATTCTCAAATAAATGGTTATGAAAGAATAACTAGGTGTTTTTCAATCATTTTCATAGTCCCCACTTTTGTAAGGTACATAAGAAACGTCTGCCAAGTGGGTGTGGCACATAGCTTTCTCGTACCCATACCCCGATTGTATAGATGATTCGATGCTAATCTATCATCAATCTACCTTGCACTACCCCAGTAAGGCTCCGTCTACACGACAAAACGCACAATCTCCGAATATTTCTTTGAAATCGGACTACAATTCGTCAGGAAGGCCTAAAAAGTAAAACGCGAGTGGAAATGTTGATTTTGGAGAACTTTTTTATTTATTATTAGATTTATATTTTTATGATTACCTACCGAGGTAATCATGTTGATGATCATTAAATGAAATTAAATAAAGTTCAATTTTAAAAAGGTGAGAATAAATTGGCTAATTTCATGAAAGAATAAATTTTTGTTTTCGAAGATTTCAAAATCCGCAGTTAGGTTTTGTCACTGTTAAAACCTATTCAAATAGCTCTTCAAGAAGGTGCAATGTGATGGATCCGAATTGACCAGAAGTGAGTGAAATGTGAGAAGGAAAACGCTGCAAATGATTACACAATGGTTTATTATTTTTCTATATAGATCACTCGTCTACAAAATCACCAACCATCCAATATGAAGGAAAAAAAAATCAAAAAAATTTAAAAAAATCAAAAAAAAAAAAAAAAAAATCAAAATTACCAACCATCGATTGCATTTCGGTCAGCTTTAATTTGAACGGAGATTAGGCCTCTTTTGCGATTCACACTCGTGTTTCTGATTTATCGCACGTCCAAACTCTAAATTCTCCTAGTGAGCGAACGGTTTGTCCTACAGAGCTCCAGGTGGTCTCAAAAAATTTTGAAAATTCTATAGAATCTTAAATTGAAGGAAAAACAATACCTCTATATCAAATTTTTTTGATTTAGGGCGTTTTCAAAATTTCAAAATTCATTTTTGGACTCTTAGAAGTGACCTACATCAACCAAAATCTTCGGGGCGCAACTAGACCCCAAATGGAGCCTACATACCAAATTTCATCAAAATCGGTCAATGCTAAGTGGCAAAAGTGCCGCGTACGGCGGACGGCGTACGGCGGACGGCGTACGGCGGACGGACGGCCAAATTTTGGTTTATTATTTTCAATAATAAACCTTTGGAATCGACTAAGAAAAAAAAATTTTAACACCCCGTCAAAATTTGATGGTTTACGTTTCAAGGTACGTAGAATCCAAAAATCGAATAAAAATTTGGCCGTCCGTCCGCCGTCCGCCGTACGCGGCACTTTTGCCACTTAGCATTGACGAAATTTGATGAAATTTGGTATGTAGGCTCCATTTGGGGTCTAGTTGTGGCCCGAAGCTTTTGGTTGATGTAGGTCACTTCTAAGGGTTCCAAAATCAATTTTGAAATTTTGAAAACGCCCTAACTCAAAAAATTTCGATATAAAGGTATTGTTTTTCCTTCAATTTAAGATTCTATAGAATTTTTAGAGACCACGCGGAGCTCTGTAGGACAAACCGTTCGCTCCCTACGAAAATTTAAGGGTTTATATTGAAATATAAATATATAAATAAATCAAAACACGAGTGTGAATCGCAAAAGAGGCCTAATCTCCGTTCAAATTAGAGCTGACCAAAATGCGATCAATGGTTGGTGATTTTGATTTTTTTTTTAAATTTATTTATTTTTTATTTTTATTTTATTTTTTGTTCATATTGGATGGTTGGTGATTTTGTAGACGAGTGATCTATATAGAAAAATAATAAACCATTGTGTAATAATTTGCAGCGTTTTATTCGATTTTTGATTCTACGTACCTTGAAACGTAAACTATCAAATTTTGAAGGGGTGTTAAAAATGTTTTTTTCTTGGTCGATTCCAAAGGTTCATTATTGAAAATAATAAACCAAAAGTACGTAAAAAAGTACTCCCTCAATTCTTCTAAATTATTCGGATTTACAACCTAAAAACGCTGCAAATTATTACACAATGGTTTATTATTTTTTATTTTTCTATATAGATCACTCGTCTGCAAAACGACCAACCATCCAACATGAAGAAAAACATCGATCGCATTTCGGTCAGCTTTAATTTGAACGGAGATTAGGCCTCTTTTGCGATTCACACTCGTGTTTCTGATTTATCGTACGTCCAAACTTTAAATTCTCGTAGTGAGCGAACGATTTGTCCTACAGCGCTCCGGGTGGTCTCAAAAAAAGTCTAAAAATTCTATAGAATCTTAAATTGAAGAAAAACGCTGCAAATTATTACACAACGGTTTATTATTTTTATATAGATCACTCGTTTACAAAATCACCAACCATCCAATATGAAGAGTGAAATAAAAATTTAAAAAAACGCTGCAAATTATTACACAATGGTTTATTATTTTTCTATATAGATCACTCGTCTACAAAATCACCAACCATCCAATATGAAGAAAAAAAAATAAATAAATAAATAAAAAAAAAAAAAAAAAAATCAAAATCACCAACCATTGATCGCATTTCGGTTAGCTCTAATTTGAACGGAGATTAGGCCTCTTTCGCGATTCACACTCGTGTTTTGATTTATATATATATATATTTCAATATAAACCCTTAAATTTTCGTAGGGAGCGAACGGTTTGTCCTACAGAGCTCCGCGTGGTCTCAAAAAATTCTAAAAATTCTATAGAATCTTAAATTGAAGGAAAAACAATTTCTTTATATCAAAATTTTTCGAGTTAGGGCGTTTTCAAAATTTCAAAATTGATTTTGGAACCCTTAGAAGTGACCTACATCAACCAAAAGCTTCGGGGCACAACTAGACCCCAAATGGAGCCTACATACCAAATTTCATCAAAATCGGTCAATGTTAAGTGGCAAAAGTGCCGCGTACGGCGTACGGCGTACGGCGGACGGCGGACGGCGTACGGCGGACGGACGGCCAAATTTTTATTCGATTTTTGGATTCTACGTACCTTGAAACGTAAACCATCAAATTTTGAGGGGGTGTTAAAATTTTTTTTTTTCTTGGTCGATTCCAAAGGTTCATTATTGAAAATAATAAACCAAAATTAAAAAAAAAAAAATCAAAAAAATCAAAAAAAAAAAATTAAAATCACCAACCATCGATCGCATTTCGGTCAGCTCTAATTTGAACGGAGATTAGGCCTCTTTTGCGATTCACACTCGTGTTTTGATTTATATATATATATATATATTTCAATATAAACCCCTAAATTTTCGTAGGGAGCGAACGGTTTGTCCTACAGAGCTCCGCGTGGTCTCAAAAAATTCTAAAAATTCTATAGAATCTTAATTTGAAGGAAAAACAATACCTTTATATCAAAATTTTTTGAGTTAGGGCGTTTTCAAAATTTCAAAATTGATTTTGGAACCCTTAGAAGTGACCTACATCAACCAAAAGCTTCGGGGCACAACAAGACCCCAAATGGAGCCTACATACCAAATTTCATCAAAATCGGTCAATGCTAAGTGGCAAAAGTGCCGCGTACGGCGTTTTTTTTTCTTGGTCGATTCCAAAGGTTCATTCTTGAAAATAATAAACCAAAATTGAGGTATAAGTTGAATGTTTGGGCGTTCCGAATCCGATTCTGAGGTAAGAACAATAAATTCCAACCACAATTAGGTACTTCAAAAACAGCCAAACCTTCTCAACAACCAAATTTTGTGATAGAGCAACAATTTTCTCTGGTCACCTGATTCGTGATTCGATAGAACAATAATTAATTTCGTTCTATCAAATCTCGACTCAGCGATTCCTTCTCAGTCTTATTCCAGACACTGGTTCAGTAAGTACACATTTTTTTTGCAATATCACTTACCCTCGCGGTTCAAATCCGAAGATCCTATAGATCCTAATATCTATTGATATTTCTTCCTCCCCCACTCATAGATGGAAGCCTCATAGATAATAGGATAATAAATCCGTCAACCTTTTCCTTATTCAATTTGCATCTATTGAGGGGGTCTCTGTCAGTCACCTTTTCCTTCCTCGTTGCGGATCAGTCTAATCTCTTACGAACCGGCGCTCGGTTGCCCCTTCTCCTCCCGTCTGAAGGAACAACATAGCCACCCACCACCCCCAGTACCTCCTCCCTCCCCCAGCCACTTCATAACTGGCCAGTTTATCATCAACAGTTTTTCCCATTTTTCTCAGGTAATAATCATCCAATTTTCAAGTTTCTCGTATTTCCACACTAATGCACTTGTTCAATTCCAAAAGTAAAAAAAAAACAAGCAAAACGTACTTTTTGAAATTTTCAAGAATTTTTGAAATGTATTAGTGCATCTATCTAGGGAATTGAAAAACTAAAGGATTGCCGCTGGAATCATCAAAATCGACCAATAATTGCCAGAGAAAAGTGGGAAAACCTGTTTTTTCGCTGACTGAGACTCCCAAATTTTGTGACAGCAACAATTTTCTCTGACACCTGATTCGTGATTCAACAGAACAATTAATTTCGTTCTATCAAATCGCTACTCAGGGATGTTATTCCAGACACCAGTTCAGTAAGTACACGCTACAAGATCTTACCACCTCACCTTCGTGGTTCAAATCCGAAGATCCACTAGCTAATATCTATTGATATTTCTCCCCCCCCCCCATACATAGAAAGGAGCCTCAGTGATAAAATAATACATTAATCACCCTTTTCCAAGTTAGAGAGGTAATTTAATGCAAGTCTTTAAATTTAATGCAAAACTCAACAACAACTTGCTTAACTGTCAACAAACTCTCAACAACCAACATGTGGAGTTGATCGCATCTACCACACAGTATAGATTCCTAGGATCAGATTATCCTGTTTATTTAACGCAATTCTCTAGATCATCTTGAACAATACTGTTTCAATTTACAACCATTCTTACCAACACCTGAACATTAGTGAGTTGCAGAAACAATCAAAAATGGTCTCTGAATGAAAAACTCCACCGTAAGCGATCTTGTACTGCACTCTAAGGTCTGCAAACACAGAAAGAAATCACACAAAAACACATTAATCTTCATAGAATTTATTAGTTAAGTATATTATAATATTTATGATTGATTAATCCCAAATACCTACGATACAATAAATCCCGGAGTAATGTATTCCCAAATAATCCCACTAATTTTTAGGACGTCCCACAGTAAGACTTGGGCGTCCTTATGCGATCGATCTGGGGTGAAGGAGGACAACACTCAACAGAAAAAAAAAAATAACCACACAGTAATCCGTTTTAGACCATTCTGAATCCAAATCCGTGAAAAAAAAACCATAGGTGTATGTCTGTGTGTATGTGTGTGTGTGTGTGTAACAAAATCTTGTGTACTCTGCCCAGGCCTTAGTTCTCAACCGATTTTCGTGGTTCTTTTTTTGTTCGTCGCGGAAAACTATCTAGTTGTGCACTACGGCGCCGGAATTTCGAATTTTGCCTTTTAAGGGGGGGAAAGGGGGGGGGGTTAAAGCTCGAAAAACGTGCGTTTTTGGGCATAATGTTGTGTCGTCTGCACAGGCCTTAGTTCTCAACCGATTTTCGTGGTTCTTTTTTTGTTCGACGCGGAAAACTATCTAGTTGTGCACTACGGCGCCGGAATTTCGAATTTTGCCTTTTAAGGGGGGGAAAGGGGGGGGTTAAAGCTCGAAAAACGTGCGTTTTTGGGCATAATGTTGTGTCGTCTGCACAGGCCTTAGTTCTCAACCGATTTTCGTGGTTCTTTTTTTGTTCGACGCGGAAAACTATCTAGTTGTGCACTACGGCGCCAGAATTTTGAATTTTGCTTTTTAAGGGGGGGAAAGGGGGGTTAATGCTTAAAAAACGTGCGTTTGCGGGTATAATCTTGTAAACTCTGCCCAGGCCTCAATTTCCAACCGATTTGCGTGTTTCTTTTTTTGTTTGACTCAAATAACTTCCGAGTTGTACTTGATTTTACCAGAATACCAAAATTCGCAAGGGGAGGGGGTGAGTGGGGGGATAATATTCACAAAATATCCGATTTTTCAATATTTCGGTTCCTTTACTGCTTACTAATTGTACCGCCATGGAACTAATAGTGGTGCCACCATGGTGCCAGGACACCATAAACCGCATATTTCGTGGTTTTTTTTTTGTGTTTCACCTTGAATACGGATGTGAACTTCGACGGACCGCCTACTAAAACTAACAGATGAAAGTTCAATGTTACGACGTATTTCCGCTTTGGTGCCAGACTGGCACCATTGTTGGCGTTGGGGAGGTGGTGGGGGTGGGTGGGGGGTGAACTCGAATTCGCATGTTGGGTATCATAGATCATGGATTTTAAAATGCTCTTCAGATTCGAGGCTCGCATGCCGCTAGAAATGTTAAGGTGGATAATGGTGGGGGGGGGGTCAGTATTTCTTGCCTAAAGTAATAAATAAATTACATCGAGTGAAACAGTTTTATTGCTTACCAACTGGTTAAACTGATCCAATACTTATCCAATGGGACGTCCCCTGGAATGCAAGCATTACTAAACAATATGTTTACTTATATAATTGCATAATCGTATAGTGTCTTCTACAGTAATTTCCTAGTTTCAAATTACCATCGTGAAGTTGAACAAAGGGAGGAGTTCTCCGTACAACAAGAAAATGCTGGAACAAAAAATAAAAAATCGAACATAAATAACTGGACACTGACCAAAATGAATCACTTAATGCTGCATTTATGCATAAAAATGTTGAGGTAGGTAATTCATACAATATTGAACAATTAAAAATGAGGTGAATTTTGAACAATAATGTAAT
This sequence comes from Apolygus lucorum, assembly GCA_009739505.2. Classification (NCBI taxonomy): domain Eukaryota; kingdom Metazoa; phylum Arthropoda; class Insecta; order Hemiptera; family Miridae; genus Apolygus; species Apolygus lucorum. The sequence goes on from CM019182.2 coordinate 50,470,418, forward strand.
TTTTTCATGAAGACTATACGACTATAATGGAATGTCTAGTAGTAGAATAAATGTTATCCATTTTCGGTCCATTTTGATTGATCCAACCGTGGCTGCACTCCGTCATGGGACTGGTGTTGATGGTTGATCAGGTCTAGTGGCGCGATTGAGCGCTACGTTTGGGAGAACGGCTCTTTTCTCTTGAGGCGGATCGACTCTTTTCTCTTGAGGCGGATCGACTCTTTTCCCTTGAAGCCGATCGACTCTTTTCTCTTGACCTACGACCTCTACTTCCAGACCTTGATCGACTTCTTTTCCTCTTTGCTTGAAGCCCTTTTCCAGCCGATGTAGACGCAGAGGCCTGATTTGGTGCAGAGGCCTGATTCTCTACAGATTTTGCGCTTTTCTCAGTTATGGGAATTGAATCTTTGCTCATCATTTCGGTTCCCTTGGACCTAGACCCTGACCTAGAACGTCCCCTGGAAGTTCCTCGACTCTTAGACCTGGATCTAGACCTGGACTCCTTCCTTTCTCGTGACCTGCTTTTCCGTCCTCTTGATCTTGATCTATCCTTTCTACCTCTTGATCTTGTCGGTCCTCTTGGTTCAAAATTCTGAGCTTCCTGAGTCATCGCTCCTTCAATTGCCTTCGGGGCGTTGTTGCTTCTTGCTTGTGGTTGATCAATATTCACTGTCATCTGGTTGACAGTTATTGCACCACCATTCCTTCCTTTCCTCTCAGACTTTGAATTTCCCCTGGATCTTCCTCGGCTCCCAGACCTGGATCGGGACCTAGACTCCTTCCTGTCGCGCGACCTACTCTTCTGTCCTCGTGACCTTGACCTACTCCTCCTTCCTCGTGACCTTGACCTACTCCTCCTTCCTCGTGACCTTGACCTGCTCCTTCTTCCTCTTGACCTCGACCTGTCCTTCTGACCTCTTGACCTCCTCTTCTTCCCGCTATTTGATGAATTCCCAATAACTGGATCAATCGCAGCTGATATTATTTTCTGAGCTTCTTTCACCCGAGCCAACGCATTGCTGACTTGCTTTTGAGCAAATCCATCGCTCTTACCTGCTGGTTCATCAATATTCACTGTCCAGTTGCTAACAGCTATAGCTTTCCCATTCATTTTGTTTCCTGCCCTTTCAAACCTGGAGTTTCCTCTAGACCTACCTCGGCTCCCAGACCTGGATCTAGACCTAGACTCCTTCCTGTCCCGCGACCTACTTGTCTCTCCCCTTGACCTTGACCTACTTCTTCGTCCCCTTGATCTTGATCGACTCCTTCTTCCTCTTGAACGGGACCTATTTCTTCGTCCTCTCGACCTTGACCTATCCCGACCTCTGGATTTGGATCTTCTCCTCGATTTCCCTTTCTTCCCGTTTTTCGATAAAATCTCGATCATCGGATCAATCGCAGATAATATCGATTTCTGTGCTTCTCCCAATTGAGTCATTGCTTTCTTGAGGTCGTTAGACGTCATCACCTGAAAAAAAAAAGAAAAATGTACATTAGTAATAGTCGAAAAAGGGTTTAAATATTGACATTTTAAATATAATCATGGTCATTTTATGAATTCAACGTGAAAAAACGCATATAAGATTCATAAATTATCGTGCTTGCTTGGAGTTCATAACTAACAGCGCTCAAACATTTTTTTAGGACGTCCCAAAGTAAGACTTGGGCGTCCTTATGCGATCGATCTGGGGTGAAGTTGGACAACACTCAACAGAAAAAAAAAATAACCACACAGTAATCCGTTTTAGACCATTCTGAATCCAAATCCGCGAAAAAAACCATAGGTGTATGTCTGTGTGTGTGACAAAATCTTGTGTCGTCTGCCCAGCCCTTAGTTCTCAACCGATTTTCCTGGTTCTTTTTTTGTTCGACGCGGAAAACTATTTAGTTGTGCACTACGTCGCCGGATTTTCGAATTTTGCCTTTTAAGGGGGGGAAAGGGGGGGTTAATGCTTAAAAAACGTGCGTTTTTGGGCATAATCTTGTGTCGTCTGCCCAGGCCATAGTTCTCAACCGATTTTTGTGGTTCTTTTTTTCATCGACGCGGAAAACTGTCTAGTTGTGCACTACGGCGCCGGAACTTTGAATTTTGCTTTTTATGGGGGGGAAAGGGGGGGTTAATGCTTGAAAAACGTGCGTTTGTGGGCATAATCTTGTAAATTCTGCCAAGGCCTCAATTTCCAACCGATTTGTGTGTTTCTCTTTTTGTTTAACTCAAATAACTTCCGAGTTGTACATGATTTCACCCGAGTACCAAAATTCGCAAGGAGAGGGGGCAAGTGGGGGGATAATATTTACAAAATATCCGATTTTTCAATATTTCGGTTCCTTTAATGCTTACTAACTTTCCCCAAGCTTTGAAATTGAGGAAAAATTCTCAATATACCTACGGATTTTCATGATGTATTCTTTGTACCACCATGGAACTAATAGTGGTGCCACCATGGTGCCAGGACACCATAAACCTCATATTTTGTGGGTTTTTTTTTTGTGTTTCACCTTGAATACGGATGTGAACTTCGACGGACTGCCTACTAAAACTAATAGATGAAAGTTCAATGTTACGACGGATTTCCACTTTGGTGCCAGACTGGCACCATTGGAGGAGGGGGGGGGGTGAACTCGAATTAGCATGTTGGGTATCGTAGATCATGGATATTAAAATGCTCTTCAGATTCGAGGCTGCCATGCCGCTAGAAATTTTATGGTGGATAAGGGTGAGGGGGGGGGGGGTCAATATTTCTTGCCTAAAGTAATGAACCAAATTACATCGGGCGAAACAGTTTTATCGCTTACCAACTGGTTAAACTGATCTAATGCTTATCCAATGGGACGTCCCCTGGAATGCATGCATTACTAAACAATATGTTTTAAAAATAAAACATGTTACAATATTCCTCTGAAATATATGATTGGTACAATATTATCCAGAGAGTTCTTCTCTGAACGGTCGAGCCATTACGGCATTATCAACAGTATTAGAAATACTGAGTTGAAAGCCGCAATTTTGGAACATCTTTCAGATCTCCACATTTGATTTAAAAAAGTAATCCAGAGCTTTTCGCCCTAAAATTTGAGCATTGTACGATTTTAATGCAAATCACATTACTAGATATCCCAAAGATTTAGATGGACGAGCTACGAGCATGCTAAGTTTATAGCTTTGAATTATTTAAAAAATGAAATGTGCAGATCTGAAAGGTGTACCGCTTCAAACCTAAAATTATGAAGTTGAATCTTCACAACAAAAATTGAAAACCCCATCGTCTAGTGCGTTACATTTGAAGGGCAGCTACAGGGAAAAAACCCCCATCATCATCATCCCGGCCGAAAATGAGTCATCAACGCTATCAGGATTTTGAGGAGTACTTTTCTAAATGTGCAGTCCTTTCCGGTGAAAAACACCTCTATCACCGGCTAAAAGCAGGCTGTAGTTACGGAAAAGAGCACTTCATTGAATGCGAGTTTGGGGAAGAACCCCATGATTGCAGTTTAAATGCTCCAACCTTTAGATAGTTCGGTCGAGATATGTTTCGTACATTTCCTTTAGAATAAGTTGTAATTTTTTCAGCTCCATATTTATCTGAAAGTACGATAATTTTTATCGTATTTATCTGAAAGTATGATAATTTGTATTTATTTGAAAGTATTTATCTAGAAATTATTTATCTGAACGTATGATAATTTATCTGAAACTATGATCGTATTTATCTGCAATTATAATAATGTTTGAGTATTTATCTGAAGGTATGATAATTTATCTGAAAGTATTTATCTGTATAAATTTATTATTTATCTTAAAGTATGATAAATTTTGAGGATTTGATTTGTCCAATGAGATTGGACGATTTTTGAGGAAAATTGCAATTCCTATGCTGGAACAGCTAGTTTTTCTGGACATATTTTTATTCCTACACCTTCCTGAATGCAGATTTTTTTTTCAACCAGCACAATGTAGTAGTAAGTTAGATAGTAGTAGTGAGTGCTGCGAAATTGTAACCTTAATAATTTATTGTTTTGGCCGTGGCTCGTTACTTTCTCATTTGTAAATTTTCAATTGTGTTTTTCTCGAAGTCAGCTTTTTGGCGATGATGGGGTTTTCCCCCTGTACCCTTCATTTGGCTTCTTCAAGATAGTTTGATCTGATGATGCGTATTCGTCGGCGATATTTGGTCCTTGGTTTCCAAGGGGGTCTCAGTCGGTCTAACTGAGGAGTCAGTAGGCTCAAACATTAAAAGTTGAACCTAAATTTGAAATTTTCAAGGATTATTGAAATTTATTAATGCATGAGCCTAGGCAATTGAAAAATCGAACAGTAATTGCCGGCGAAAAATGGGAAAGCCCATCAGTTAGGTTAGGGTTCAATTAGGTATAGATTTTGATGATTCCAGCGGCAATATTTTAGTTTTTCAATTCCCTAGGCTGAAGCACTAATAAATTTCTAAAATCCTTGAAAATTTCAAATTTAGGTAGGTACAACATTTAAAGTTTGAGCGCCGGTAATGTCGGGAAATACTAACCCGGAACGCGCGACCGACTGAGACCCCCTCTAGGTTCTTATCATTGGTGTAGTTAATAAGTAGTTTTTTTTTAAATGGACAAAATTCTGGTATATTCTCATTTAACCGCTTCAGACTACAACGGTGTGTTGGAGACCAGGTTCTACGTCCGGCGATGAATGAGATCAACGCCAGCTCATCAACACAATAGCCACAACATAATGTTAATACATGAAAAAATGAATGATATTATGGTTCCTGATTGGTGAGGTGACATTGGTCTCATTCGACTAGTCAAAACCGTGAATTTTCACCTACTGGTGATCTTGGTGATAATGTACCCTACTCCAAAAGATTGTATCCTACAGTAGAAAAAAAATCATAGTCTACTTTAAATAAAAGTAAAAAACAGCTAAATACCTACTCTACTATTGAATTAGTTCAGGTCTCTTAGAGATTTATATAGTTTATTTATCATCCCCCCTAAGTAGGGAGGGGATTCTCACGCAATTTTTTCGTTAACAATTCGGAAAAAGATTCCAAATGATGTATTCATTTGAGTATTTGTAAGTCCAAAAATGCTTGTTTTATTTTGCATGTAAACGCATATTTTTGGAGTTTACTGCACAGAATTGCATACTTTGAAGAGTACTTCATGAAATGCGCATTTATCCATAAAATGAGCAAACTATTTGCAAATTAAGTAAATTAATTGAAACACTACCTCACTTTTCCTATTTTTGTTGCAATTTTTCATTATCAGAGCATATTTAACATAGGGACATGCATGAGGGTTCCGAAAAGATGGTACGTCTAAATAATCTACTCTATCTTGGAAAATTATGCCATTATTTTGGTTTACGAGTCTACCTATAAGTTCATATGTATATAAGAAGAACCTATTACAGAATTTAGAAATGGACGGGGGAAACCACATATATCATGAAGCCTTTTGTACAGGAATAGTTTCTAATGTTGAATCTCGTTTGGATGCCTTTTGTCGTGGATTCATAGATTTGTCTCAGGTCGAACTGGCATCTGCTGCTGCTATTTTCTTCTGCGAAGAGTAGTGTTGTAAATCTTTCGTTGATTTTTATTCGTCAGCATTCAGCCGTGATACGTGAATGCGCTCTAAGATTCTCGTTTATTGAACCACGATTTGTTTCAGGTCCACAACTGGGTCCATCAACATGCACCTTGCCGACTATTTCCACTACAACTTGGTTAAATTTTTGAGAGCCGGAAGTTTTAAAGAAAACTATGATTTGGGGTTAGCATTAGTTCAAAGGAAGTGTTCATGGTGATTTCAGAGGAAAGTCAAAAAGAACGTGCGACTCCAAACCTCTCTAAGAAAATTGCTTCTATGTTCATGTAAAAAAGATTTTAATGTTCTACATTGGTTGTACCGCATTGGGTACATGTCCTACGTATCGAAAATGTTCTGCCCTGAGCTGGTAACTCTGGGTATATATAGCATTTCCAAGCCAAATGACACCTTTTCCAAGTCAAATGAAACCTTTTCCAAACCAAATGAAACTTTTTCCAAGTCAAATGAAACTTTTTTGAGATCAAATGAAACTTTTTCCAAACATAGCGTATTTCTGTAAACTAAACAATCGTAGATGAATAATACATCAGAAATTCAGTCTTAGAGGTTCAATCAGCAATGTAAGTATTGGTTACTCCCCTTGATTATCGGTTTCTCCGTGTGGGCGTGGCGAGTAGGTACCCACTCACATTCAACAGTCAGAAATTTCGCTAACTTACTTGTTTCCTATTCTACTAAGGTGAGATCTACTACGATAATCCTATGTCTAAAATTCATCGAATTTCATTTTGGCTACTTCTTTGTACGATAGGTACAATTGCATCGATCTGGAATTTGCAACCTCATTTCACTCATTTTCTCAATAGGTTTCATTTGATTAGGAAAAAGTTTCATTTGGTTTGGAAAAGGTTTCATTTGACTTGGAAAAGGTTTCATTTGGCTTGGAAAAGGTTTCATTTGACTTGGAAATTTTTTCATTTGGTTTGGAAAAGGTTTCATTTGACTTGGAAAAGGTTTCATTTGACTTGGAAATTTTTTCATTTGGTTTGGAAAAGGTTTCATTTGACTTGGAAATGCTATATATCTTGTATGGCAAATCAAATATCTTCTGTACCTACTAAAAATACCTCTACACTGGGTATATTATCCATAATAATAATAATAGCTATCAGCCATTTTTTAAAGCGTATTTTATTGTAATAGAGTTAAATTTTAAACATGATTATATTTAAAATATGTATTATTGGTTTATTGGTTTTGTAAAATATATATAAAATATATTATTGGTTGGTTCCTTTTCTAATATTTTTTCCTTGTTCTGCCCGAATAACGGAGAAATAGAAGAGTAATAAATATATCTACACATTTTTATTCAAGCGTAACTATAATGTAAGTAAGTAATACCAGAGGGAAAGGGGATTTTTTTAAAGAGTTCATTGATTTCTTTTTATCAATGGAACGGCCGCACCATCCTCCAATTTGAGTGGCAGCATTTTTCTTCGGGCACCTTGTGTCTGAATAATGTTCAGCACTTTGTAGTAATAAACGTACAGTTCTTGCATTGTTTTAACCAGCTCTTTATGTTTTGTTTTTATTCAACTACTGGCTTCCGCATTTTGCAGATCTCGTCCGATGCAACCGCTAAGTTTCCTAAACTCACACATCAGCTGCTTTGAAGTTGGTACGTATTGCTTCCAAGGTAGCGGAAGTTTGAAAAAACAAATGCTTCAAAATCATTTCCACTCGCGTTTTAGGTTTCAGACCTTCCTGAACAATTTTGGTTCCGTGTGTCTGTCATGAAATCCTTGCCACAGCCATAACTTCTACATTTCTCACCCGATTTTGATGGAGTTTCAGGAATTACGCGAGTTACGGAGGAGTTGATCCTCTATGAAAATCATGGCCCCCAAATTTAAAGTGTTTTGTGCGCATGGGCAAACGTAAAATCCTTGTAAGCCATAACCTCTACATTTTCCAACAATATTCAGAGAGTGTTCCGCTTGATGTATAGAGTCCCACTATGAGGGTAGTGCAAGGTATTTAGAGATTGGTGTTTTGAGATTTACCAACTACTATGCATCGGATCATCTATACAATCGGGTTATGGATACGAGGAAGCTATGTGCCACACCCACTTGGCATAATTTTTTTAAATTATTCTTAAAAAAAATCAGCCAAATTGGGAGGCCTGTTTAGTTTCCACACAGCGTATCATGGACTTGAACGTTTTTTTCACAATTAGGAAGTTTTTCGCGACCATGCTTAAGAATTTTTGTTTCTACAGATCGGACCGTGATGAAATCAACAAGCAGATCCAAGACATGAAATTTGAATATGGTGGGATATTTACGTAAGTAATGGTCCGATCGCCATGGAGTATAAATAGCAAAATATTAGGTCGACCCAACAAAACACTACTTCTACGGATTGGGTCAACTGGAACGAATAAAATCACTCGCGATGAGATTGTGGAAAACCATTTTAATCAAAAAGGAGTTGAGTAGAACGTTGTCTATTTCCAGGAAAATAATGAGTTACAAGTTAGTCTTATACGTATAACTTACGTATAATTACACGTATAACTTGTAATAATTATACGTAGTACCTATAACTTGTAACTCATTATTTTCGTGGAAATAGGCAACGTTCTACTCAACTCCGTTTTGATTAGAAGGGGTCAACTGGAATTCAACTCTTTCTTTGCCGAGCTTTTTGGTAAATTTATTACCTTCTTCGTGGAGTTTACGTATAAGAAACCATGTGCTCACAAGGACAGTTCAAGAATATTGTAGCGTTAATCCGCTCGAGGTAGGAAATTGACTGCAGACAAATAGAACAAAACTGTTCAGACTTCAAATTTGTTCAGAAAGTTCCGCAAATTGTAACGGAAAAAGGCGTCAACAATTTAATTTTGAAAGACCAAAATTTGTTGGACTTGCTGTTTGTATGTATACAGAGCTTTCTATCTGCAATAGAGGGGAAGCAAGTCGATGCTATTCAAGGTGTAGAAACATGGTGTAGAATGGTATACGAAATTCTTATTTTCACCATCAGAAAACATCATCAGATCAAAACTTCTTCAAAAACTCCTACTATTTCGTCCCCACCGAGAGGTAGGAAGTTCAAGTTTTTTGATTTGGAGTTGTTACATTTGAATTTTCAACTGAAGGCGGTGATGTGGGATCCGAAGGAGAACATGATCAGATGTCGGACCCTTCTCGATGCTTCACGGAGAATATCGATGTTCGATGACAATTGAACGACTGGAACATTATATAGCAACACAAGCAGACCGAATTATTGCAACAGTTGACACAACTTAACATACATGTTTATGATGGAATAGTAATAGCTAGGTATCTAATATAAACGTTATAGTAGGTGGTACTTATGAAGAGAAAGTATAGTGCTATTGGTCGAAGACTTAGGTACCTGATTGGGAATGGGGTCCCCAATTTGTACGAGTTGAGACATCACCTGGGTAGGTTCTTCAATAGTCTGTAACAATCGGCACTCACGAATTAAAACTTTTTCTAGTACAAAATACTTACTTAGTATAACGTGGAAAGACAAGTTTATACGGAGAGGCTCCACCCAGAGCAGATGGTATCGAACTGTGTCTCGTCAGTCGAGTTGCCTCCTTTATATATCGAACGATTGCACCACTGTCGAGGTTGCGCCATCCGACGAAACTCTCCGTTGTTTCCGCCACAAACTCTCGAATCTCCAGATATCTGGCAAAGGGACCTTGGTTCGAGTATTTTGTTGTCAACAATAACTGCGTAGAGGATCATGCAGTCAATGAGTATCAAACACCATATTGCAAGATATTACGTAAGAAATATCTGTTAGGTACTATATAGACCTATTTTCCCCCCCACTATCAAGGCATTAAGTAAGTACTTGGCATTAAAAGAGTCAACATTACTTTTCCATTTTTAGGAGATCCTACAGAAGACCTTAAGCAAGTAGTCTAGGAGTAAGACAAAAGGTGACCGGAAATCATATTGTTCAGTAATGCATGGCATTCCAGGGGACGTCCCATTGAATAAGCATTAGGTCAGTTGGTAAGCAATAAAACACGCCTTTTTATATAGCTGCCTCCTGCACAAAACTGTTTCACTCAATGGAATTTAGTTAGTATTTTGAGTAAGAAATAGGGGACCCCCATCCCCCTCACCTAAGACTTAGTTCCATGGTGGTTCTAACAATAATTCATGAAAATCCAGAGGTAACACCATGTAAATGGTGTTACCATTTTCCCTCAATTTTAACGCATCGGTACTATTAAATTAGTAAGCTATAAAGAAACCGAAATAATGAAAACGCGTATATTTAGTGAATATTATTACAATCTTGTGATTAATAATAGAAATTAAACCACTTGGTTCGGTTTCAAGAATAGAAGTGAACTTTTTATTATTTGCCAAAGTAACTAATAGAAACATGTGTTTTGTAATGAATGCTAATTGTGTGTAGTGTCCCTAACATCATCCCTCTTCTCCCTCTTCAAGGCCACCTGCTGCATATGGAGCAAGACGGTCTGCATGAACCACCCTTGGCCTTCCTCTTGGTGGTCGAATCCGAAAAACGACGTCGGAAATAACTTTGGTGATTTCACACGGGCCCACCCAAGGCGACTGAAGCTTAGGGCACTTACCAACTATGCGCCGTGGTCGAAAGCACCATACTAAGTCACCAACCTTAAATCTGGGTTTTGTTGCCCGGATATCATATCGTCTTTTGGAATCTTCGGCTGCAGTTATTAACTTTTGTTGTGCCAACTCATGTGTTGCAACTAGCTGTTCCTGCAACTTCTTGGCGTAGTCTGCCTCAAACAGTAGTCCTGGGACTGAACCAGTCAGCAAATGCACTGGTAAAGTAAGGTTTCTACCCAATGTCAGTTCTGCAGGTGAGAAGCCAGTTGAAGCATGCTCTGTGGCCCTATAAGCAAGCAGTACACAAGGGAGCCACTTATCCCAATCTCTCTGGTTCTGGCCAACGACTTTAGCAAGCATGTTCCACAGTGTTCTATTAAATCGCTCCACCAGACCGTTGCTTTGAGGACGGAGGGGGGTACTTCGGGTCTTCTGTATCTGCAGCAGTTGCATGACCTCTTTGAAAACAGCTGCTTCGAATGTAGTCCCTTGATCCGAATGTATTTCCCTTGGAATACCAAATCAAGATATAACTGTTTCAACCAGCCCATGGGCTACTGTTTCAGCTTTTATGTCCTGCACAGGGAAAGCTTCGGGCCATTTTGTGAAGTGATCAACCACGACCACTATGTATTTATTTCCCTGATCTGTCTTTGGCAAGGGTCCCACAATATCCACAGCTACTCTCTCAAAAGGACTCCCAGAAACATAGCTCTGGAGTGGTGCTTTTCTATTTCTCGTGGATCCACCTCGTCTGCCACATACATTGCAGGCCAGACAATGGAGCTTGACATCCCCCTGGAGGCCAGGCCAGTAGTACTGGGATCTGACTACCCCCAGTGTTCTTCGACGCCCAAAGTGACCCAAGTTATGAGCCCTTTCCAAAACCTCCTGTCTACATGACCTAGGCACCACAATCTGGTTCAATTTTTTTCTGCCTGAGTCATCCTCCCAAACACGTATCAGTACTCCCTCCTGAACAATTAAGGAACTATACTTTGCCCATAACGTTTTTACAACCTTATTTTTAGGAGCTACCTGATCCCAGGAAGGCCGTTGTTTGGATGCCACCCAAGATGAGACAATTCGAAGATCTGTATCTTTCTGTTGTTCATCTACCCAATTGATAGTATTAGTATCCAGCTTGACCCGCTGAACAGAGAGTAGCTTTTCGTGCTTCAATTCTTGCCTACTGCAATGACGACAATTATCATTGATGCAGGGCCGTCGTGAGAGGGCATCTGCATTTTGGTGTTCTCTGCCTGGTCGGTAAATGATCCGGTAGTTGTATGAGGATATCAGTTGTAGCCACCTTGACAACTGACCATCGAGTTCCTTGAAGTTGCGAAGCCATTGTAAGGCAGAATGGTCAGTTCGGACAACAAATTCCTCTCCACTGTCCAATCCAAAGGAGTGGAAGTGCTTCAGTGCTCTGACAATACTGAGGAGCTCTTTCCTTGTAGCACAATAATTTCGCTCTGGCTTTGAAAGGCATTTGCTGAAATAAGCAAGAACAATCTCTTTGCCATCCTGCACTTGTGATAAGACCGCCCCCACTGCTCTGTCGCACGCATCAGTATCCAGCACAAATAGTGAACCAGGAAGAGGATGTCCCAATACTGGAGGTTCTGTCATAGCCGCTTTTATGTCCTGGAATGATGCAGCACATGCTGGAGTCCACTCAAATGTGCTTGTCTTGTCTTGCAACGCATATAGAGGAGCCATTCTCTGAGCAAAGTGAGGAATAAAACAGCGATAGTAGGAACAGATACCTACGAAAGTTCTCACTTCCTTGCTGTCTTTGGGAACTGGCCAATTCTTAACCTTCGAAGTTTTTTCTAGATCAGCCTCGATTCCTTGTCCAGATATAATAAACCCTAAGTATGTAACTCTGGTCCTGAACAAGTGGCACTTTTTTGGATTTAGTTTCACTTTCTTGTCTCGCAATATTCTAAAAACATTCTCCAGCCCTGCTATGTGATCGTCGAAATTAGCATTATCCAGTAGAATGTCATCCAAGTAAACTTTTACTCTCCCTTCTCTGATTTGGTCTCTCAAAATCCCATACATTGCCCTCTGGAACGTTGCTGCGGCGTTACATAATCCAAAAGGTATGGTCTTGAATTGCCAGAGGCCACGTGGAGTGCAGAAGGCTGTTTTCTCCTTATCCTTTTCAGCCATTGGTATTTGCCAATATCCTGATTGAAGGTCCAGAGTGGAAAACCAATTGCTCCCAGCCAATCCCCCTGTCAGCTCATCAATCTTTGGTAGGGGGTGAGAATCCTTTCTGGTGACCTCATTCAATCTTCGATAGTCTATACAAAAACGTGTGGATCCGTCCTTTTTGGGGACCAAAACTATTGGGCTTGCCCAAGGACTATGAGAAGCCTCAATCACTCCAGTATCCTCCATATCTTCTATCATCCTCTCAATTTCTTCAAGGCGATGAGGAGCGATTCTTCTGGGTGCTTGGCGAATGGGTGCACTATCCCCTACATCCACTGAATGTGAAAATCCAGAAATACATCCCAAATCCTTTCCAGACTTGGCAAAAACATCTGCGAATTCTTTTAGTAGGGCTAGGGCTGTACCTCTGCGCATCAGTGAGACCAGCAGTCGATTTCTCAGCCAAAGTGTGGATGTGAGATGGAAGCATTCCATTAGCATGTGGAGTGTCCTCTGACGACTCATCAAGTGGGCTAATGTCCTCGAAGCTATCATCGTCCTCCTCACTGACTGAAGTACTATATGCTGATCCAATTGTACTTTCAATAGGACTCTTACCTCGAAAAATAATGGCTTTCTGAGCTGGATCTATCAAACAATGGTGTCGTTCAAGAAAATCAAGACCCAGGATGCAATCCTCGTGTATTTTGGCGATAAGTACTGTGTGGTGACGGACCACACCATCACCTACATCAAGCAACAATGATGATTGTCCTTGCACTGGAATACGCTCACCAGAAACTGAACGCAAATACAGAGGCATCGTAAGAGGATTTATTTCATTGTTCATGTGCTCCAGAAGTTTAGTGTTTAGAATAGTTTTTGTTGCCCCAGTATCTACAACAAATTCACAAGGCACACCTCCAGCAATTCCTTTCAAAATCAACGATCCATCATTGGCTGCCCGATATATGAAAGTTTCTCCTCCTTCTTGCTCATGAGACCTTTCTGTAGAAATCAGAGTAGGCCTCTTCACTCTGACCTCCTGGCGTTTCCCACCGAGGATACTTGATCCGGTAGAGCACATTGTTTAGGAAACCATCCAGTTGCTTGTGAGGTTGATGGTTGAGATAGTGTTCCAGGCTTCTGCATCTGGACAACAGCACTAACTGGAGGGTATGGACACCGCCAAGCTACATGACCTGGAGCAGAGCATCTCCAGCAAATGATTTGACGGCCATGGCGTTGCTTATTCGAAGCTCGAGTAAATGGTTTGTCTGAAGGCGACCTCCTTACTACCACGTCTGACCCCATCACTTCGCAATTCTCACCATTGTCTCGTTGCTCCACAGGTTCCACTTGTCGGATCGAGATTGGTGTTTGAGACGCTTGAGCAACAGTCTCAAATCGCAAGGAGACATCCAAAGCATCTTCGAGTGTTTTTGGCCACACACCTAACACCTTCTCCCGCACTGCTGGGTCTCGTATACCCTGGACGAAATGGTACACGATCATGTCTTCTCCCGGCCCCGCTTTAAAGTCTGTGGCCCAGGATTTTCTCGCCAACTTCTGTATTGCCTGATGGTACGTTAAAATGTCTTCGTTGGGTAATTGCTTTCGGGTCAAAAGCATGGTCATGAAGCGTTGAGCCTGTTTTTCATGGCCAAACCGTTTTCCTAGTGCTTCAACTAATCTGGTAAAGGTACGTGGCGTTTCAACCAGTGGTAATACCTCCAACGCAGAGCCTGTCAAAGCATGAGCTAATGCAGTGGTTTTTGTTTGGTCATCCCATCCATTCTTTAGGGCTATTTCCTCAAATTGAAGTCTGTAGGCCTCCCAATCGACATTACCATCGTAGGGTTTTGGTTTGAATAGCTCCTGTCTACTTCCTTGAACTAGTTGAAAAGACTCTGGGCTGCGGTTTGTTGGTTTCGAGGCGCACTGACAGCTGTTTGCAGCCTGTGTGATCAACAAACTTTGGAATTCTGCTAGAAAATTCCTCCAATCTTCTTGCATAGCCTCTCTGAGGTCTCCAAGGGAGGCGCTCCACTCAACTTGCAGTTGTTCCACTAAAGCAGCACGTTCTTTCTCCCAGTACTGTTGAAACTGCATGAGAGGTAAAGATATGCCTGATGCTTGAACGAATTCATCATTGGGTTCGTTCCGTTCCACGGTTTCGTCAGAACTTGGGGTGATAGTCTCTTCTCCATCATTCACCCCCTGTCTATCTCTAACAGTGGAGCGAGTATTGACCATAGCTGCCACCAGTATTACAATCTTGTGATTAATAATAGAAATTAAACCACTTGGTTCGGTTTCAAGAATAGAAGTGAACTTTTTATTATTTGCCAAAGTAACTAATAGAAACATGTGTTTTGTAATGAATGCTAATTGTGTGTAGTGTCCCTAACAATATTATCCCCACACTCGCCCACTCCCCATGCACGGAAGCAGTAACCACATACAAATCCGTTTTAGACCACTCTGAATCCAAATCCACGAAAAAACAGGTGTATGTCTGTGTGAGTGTGTGTGACAAAATCGTGTTTACTCTGCCCAGGCCTTATTCTCTAACCGATATTAGTGGTTCGTATGGTTTATTATTTTCAACAATGAACATTTGAAATATACCACACAAAAAATTGTTAACCCCTCAAAATTTGTTGGTTTACGTTTCAAGGTACGTAGAATCCGAAAATCGAATAAAAATTTGGTCGTCCGTCCGCCGTCCGCGGCACTCTCCTTAGTTCCCATGGACCGATTTTGATGAAATTTGGTATATGGGCTCCATTTGGGATCTAGTTGTGCCCCGAAGCTTTTGGTTGGTGTCAGTCACTTCTAAAGGTTGACATTTTGAAAACGCTTTAACTCAAAAAAATTTGATATAAAGGTATTGTTTTTCCAGCTTTTCAAGATAGTATTGAATTTTGAGAATCGAATGAGACCACCCAGAGCTCTCTAGGAACAACCGTTCCATCTCTATGAGAACGGTTGGACTTACGATAAATCGGAAACACGAATGTGAATCGCAAAAGAGGCCTAGTCCCCGTTCAAATTTTAGCTGATCAAAATGTTCGTTTCTTCGAGTTGTAAGTACTCAGTTTTGCGTCCTTAGCAACCAGTAATCAGATTTCCTCATGAATGCGTCCACAACTCCCTGTTTCTTTGAACTGAGTGGGAAGCGTTTATTTCTTTCAATGAAACTTGATTGTGAAGTAGGTGTGTGGTAGGTAGGTAGTATCTATGGTTGGTTGACAATCGCAAAGCCGTTTTCTTAGCAGACGAGTGGTAGAAAAAAACCCATTGTGTAATGATCTGCAGCGTTTTCAGTTCGACGCGGAAGTCGAGCACGACTTCGCGGAATTTCGAAATTAGGTTTTAGGGTGGGGAACGGGGTGTAATTTAACCTCTGGTGTGTATAAACCCTCTGATGGACTCCCAGTGGATAAAGGGTCTGACAGACACGCAGCAAGTGTAAAGTTGTTTTTGAGACAAATGATAGGTTAATTGATACATTTTTCGTTATACCAACATTTAATTAGTAAAAACAAAGTGACTAGACTTACTCCCAAGTAGTCTATGGGGTCTCAAGGAGTCTAATTTGAACAGAATTTCAAAAACTATTATCTAAGATACCCAACATGCGAATTCGAGTTCACCCACCCACATGCTGCTGCGGTGTAAGTCCACGTAGGTAATTCGCAGAAGTTCACATCCTTGTTCAAGGTGAAACACACAAAAACCCCCGAAATATCCGGTTTCTGGTGTCCTGGCACCATGGTGGCACCACTAATTTGTTCCATGGTGGCACAAAGCATACATAATTCATGAAAATACATAACTATGTTGATAATAATGTCCCCTCAATTTCATAGTTTGGGTACTATTAGTAAGCTATAAAGGAACCGAAATATTGAAAAATCGTATATTTTGTGAATATTATCCCCCTACTCGTCCCCTCCTCACGCTAATTTCGATTTCTGGTTTCGAACTCTCCGAACAAAAAAGAATTTCGCAAATTGGTTGGAAATTGAGGCGAAATTATGCCCAAAAACGTACGTTTTTTGGTTGCCTGTGTATAAAGTGTCTGAGGGACACGGTGGTTTTCAGAAACTAGGGAACAAAGTACTTTTCCTGGCGGTTAGATCACAGCTGAAGGTTTGAAATGGAACCTTCTATAAAGGGGGGACAGGATCTGAACGCTTGGGATATTCAAGATGCTCACTGCTGTCGAAATACTTCATTGAAATTTCCCTCGTGTCTGTCAGACACTTTATACACACCAGGGGTTAATGAAAATAAGGCTCATTCTGACAGTCACAAATTCAAATTTGCTTTCTCAATCTTTGATTGGCTGTTGAACACAATATTTGACACCGTTGACGCTGTTATGCTAAATTTGTCAGACAACTTCTTTCAATCAAATGCAGTAGATATATTTCGAGCAATTTTTTGAACAGACTTTAATCTAATTTTGTTTTGGAAGATTTTTTTTGTAGGTGCCAATCTAAATGTTTTACAGATTGTCCTTAGTGAACACACTAAGGAATTAGGTACGTAGGTTGAATACAGTGAATTGATAAGAATTGAAGACCCACGTTTTGACGTTTGTAATTTTATTCCAACGGAAAACTGTCCTCTCACGAAAACATTACACGTATTATGTCTGTATGTGTATGTGTGTATTAAATTATTGGTATTGTAACCCCTTTTTCTGATAGGGAACCCTCGGAAGGGAGCACGTTAGGAAGTTAAAGATAATTCCTAACCAAGTCTTGTGATATTATTTACTTTAGCTGAATGCGGATCTTACTTACCGTAGCTGTCTGAGTGTCTTCTCGGGAGTAGTACTGCCACCACCTACTGAAGTAGTAGGACTTAGTCAGGAGACTAAGTTAGAAAGTTATGATTTAAAGAAAGGAATTTACTAGCAAATGAAGTTACGTTACTGTTTATGTTTGCAAAATAAAATGAAGTTAATAGCATGAATTTACTTTACTGTGTTGTGCACCTGGTCAGTGGGAGTAGTCAAAGAAAAGGTATAAGTACTTCCGTACGTGAAATGTATTTACGAAAAGTATCAATCAACAAAAATAGAAATCTGTAGGTATTACTCCTACCTAGTTAGTCGACTTTTAGGAACTTAGTCTTACTAGAGAAAGTATTGTGGTGGTCACTGAAGGTGGTCACCAAAGGTGGTCACTGAAGGTGGACACCACGAGGTAATTTCGTCAATCACAAAATACAAGAAAAGAATATCAATTTGGACAATGAAAATTATACTTAAAATTACGGGGGGAATTTAGGAAAGGGCCATTCTCAGTCTCTATCTATTTTCAGGTATTCTAAGCGCCTGCTTCGCAATCTTTGAAAGAAAAATCACTATCCCTATTTTATATACAGAAAGAAAAGTCACTCCTACCAGTTGTAATAGTCCGTGGAGGGTAGGTGCTGTCGTCGTCTTGCAGTCTTGAGTGTTGAAGAAGTCGGAGGCGGTCGAAGGCAGTCGGAGTCGTTGAAACCAGGAGGTGGACAGTGGCTGGATGGGGGGGCCCCAGTCTCGGCAGGCTTTCACTCTCGGCGCAACCAAAGTCTCTCAAGGAATGAGGTAGGGGAGCGCCGTCAGGGAGGTGCCTCGATTCTGGAGGGGGTCGAGTGGCGAGGGCGCGCATGCGCGCGGAGTGGGGGCGCTGCTGGTGGCGCGACTGGTGGCGGTGGAGGCAACTCCTCGGCTGCTGGTGCGGTCATCGGCGGCGACCCTGCGGACCTTGCTCGTGGGCGTTTAGTGGAGGAAGATGATGAAGTCCTAACCGTGATTCGGAGGGGTGGAACTCTCCGGTCACACTCCCCCCCCCTTTGAAAGCCGATGTCCTCAGCGGCGCATCTTCCGTCTGTGGGTTGGGTGGTTGCGGCTTCCAGGGTTTGGAGGTGCTTGGCTCGGCAACCTCTACACGCAGCGTTGTCAGGGTTCTGACGATGGCGAGGGTCCTTACAGGTTATGGGTCGTCCATCAATGGCAGCTTTCTTGGCTCTTCGCAGGAAGGCTCGACAGGCCTCACACCAAAGGCGCGAGTTGTGGTCCCTGGTCCTTCCGCAGGCAATGCAGCGTCGCTCGGCCACTGGTCTATCCTCCTCCTCAGACTGAGAATCGTACATGGTTCCTTCGGCTTGGGGCAGCTCACTCCTGGACGTGGTGGGCGCAGTGGCGACAAGCTCTTCACGAGGCATTGACGAGACACTGGCGGGCAAACTTTCACGCGACGTCGAGGGGGCACTGGCAGCTAGGTGTTCATGAGACGTGGTTGGGGCGCTGGCAGCTAGGTTTTCGTGAGACGTTGCTGGAGCGCTGGCATCCTGTTCGGCATCATGTAGTTGCCAACTGACATGTTGTCGCAGCTCGATCAAGATGGCTTTTGCTATGGCTCCTGAGTCGTGGATCGGTGAGTAGGCGGGTGATTGCTTCTGGACGATCAACTCAGCAATCCTGTCAGCCCACTGTTGGGGATCTTGGGTGGGCGGCAGCTGCTCGTTCATGAGGGCCACCACTTCTCTAGCAATGTCCGCCGACGTGGGTATGTTGACCTGGGGTTGCTGTAGTTGCTGGGCCACGGCTCTCGCGATCTCTGCCGCATCGACTCTGGGGTTCTCGCGGGGCTGCGTTCCTCTTATGTTCTCTTGCAAGACTCGCATAGCGCTAGCATGTCTGTGCCAGCCTTCCTCCAACTCGCTTTCGTTTGCTGCACCGTACATCATCTCTGCACCGGTTTCCAAGACGGTCCACTCCTTATCGAGATCTTTCGGTCGGGTTCTAGTTCTGGGTGGTAACGCTCTAGGGGGTGGTAACTGGGGTTCCACTGGTGGTTCTGCATCAGGGCTCCTGTCACGACTCTCCTCCTCGTCCAATCTCCTCTCCACATCCTTTATCATGGCTCGCAAGTCTTTCGACATTACTGCACCCCGTCTGTAAAACACACGCACCTTCCTATTATAGCACTGGCATACTTTCTACACTTTCCATACTACTTTCCATTTCTACATTCTGACATTGTTAGCTACTTTCTACAGGTGTGCTTGTTATTTACTACTGGGTTGCCAAGTGTAACGTGTTATGTGGTTTGACTGACTCGACTGGGACTGGGCCTAAGATGGTAAAAGGGCCTAAATAGAACGAACCTCAACGACTTGACCAACTCTTTCGACAGACACGGTGCTATTTAAAAATGGAACAGGGGAAATGTCGGCCCACGATCGTTCGCGCGCGCGTTCGCGAAACACCAAGGGTCGGCATGGAACGAGACAAACAACTGGTAAGTATGAATTACACATAAAATATCATGAATAAGTTTTTTTTTTTTTTTTTTCTTTTTAAGTTGTTACTATTTACATTTGAAATTTTACTTTCTTATTTAACCTTTCTTTTGTTTCAGGTTTCGGGTGCTTCGAGGGTCGTCCAGAGTGCAGTTGCTGGTAATCCTTTTTGGGAAGCCGGCGCAGCTGGCGATGTGCAACCACAGCAGTCTTCTGGGATTCTTCTTCAGGCAGCACTTCATCAGGAGGACTCTCTTTCACTGGGTCTTCGGGTTCTGGGGATTTTCTGGGTTGTTGGACTTCAACAAACCGGGCTACAGGATACGTGTCTTCATCGTCGGGGATGAGATCGTCAATCTCCATGTTGCAGGGTACGGGTTCCGGTCGCTGGTCGGCCATGGGTGCAACAGGTGGGGTGACGCAGGCATCGTCGGGAACTCCTCTTTCAAATGCGGGTTTGAGACGTCCCAGGTGTACTACCTGGCAGCGGTCCGTGGGATCTGCTACCTCGTATGTCACTTCTGAGAGACGTTTCACAATCCTCATGGGTCCAACCCAAGGGCTCCAGAATTTGGACGATACTCCGGGAGGCGGCACCATCTGGCGCAGGTATACCCTGTCGTTCACGCTGAAGTAACGAGGCGTTCGACGTGCATTTGCGATTCGGGATCGCTTCATCCAGGCTTTCCGTATGGCTTTTGCTGCTGCTTTCTGGGCTCTCTTAACGTGTACAAACGTTCTGTCGTGACTAGACGGAGAGTCCAGATCCAAGGCGGCGGCAACAGGCAGGCGGATTTCCCTTCCCAAGTGCAACATATTGGGAGAATATCCTGTGCTTCCATGTGGGGCACTGCGATAGACGGCCAAGGCCATCGGCAGTACTTCTTGCCACAGGTTGGTCTTGGGTGACAGCTTGGCAATGATGTCGGCCAAGGTTCTGTGAAAGCGCTCACAAATTCCGTTGCTTTGGGGGTGGTACGCGGTTGTCTGTACCTTCTTAATCCCCCAAGCGGCGCATAGTTCTTGAGTTACTGCGGCTGTGAAAGCAGTCCCACGATCCGAAATCAGTTTCTCCGGAACTCCATGCGTGGGGAAATACTGCTTCGTTAGGACGTTGACCACCACCTGGGCTGTTGTGTTCGGCACGACATAAGCCTCGGCGTATTTGCTGAAGTGGTCGACGACCGTAAGCAAGTATTTCACACCGTTGGTCGTCGCGAGAGGTCCAACGTGGTCTATCCCCACTATCTCTCCAGGATGCGATGGAAGTTCTGGCTGTTGGATCGGCGGGTCCAGCCGATTCGGTGTCTTTCGTCGTTGGCAGACGGCGCAGGATCTGACGTAGTCTCTGACGTACGACGTCAATTTTGGCCAGACTCCGTATTTCCTGACAGTCGCGTCTGTTGAGAGTATGAACGGCAGTTCAAAATCTGGATAGGCGAGGACGGGGCTGGTATGGAGGATCGTCTTCAGCTGGTCGAAGGCCTTCTGATGTTCGTCTGTCCATACAAAGGGCTCGTCCTTACGCAGGAGCTGGGTTAGCGGAGCAGTGATCTCTGAGAACCTGCTTACAAACCACCTATAAAAGCCAGCGAGACCTAGGAAGGCTCGTACCTGCGTGGCGTCCGTGGGTACTGGATACTTCTGAACACAGTCGATCTTTGACGGTTCCATCTGCAGACCTTCTTCAGACACAATGTGTCCCAAGTAGTTAACCTGCGTGCTCAAAAATGTGCACTTCGCAAGGTTGAGCTTCAGCGCGGCGTGGTTCAGTCTTTCCAGGACTTGTCTTAACCGCACCATGTGGGTTTCCACATCCGGTCCGAAAACAACGATATCATCGAGGTATACGAGACAAGATGATCCCACAAGTCCCTCCAGGACACAGTTCATCAGTCGTTGGAAAGTTGCTGGCGCATTTTTGAGTCCAAAGGCCATCTTGCGGTATTGGAACGTCCGGCCCAGCGTCGTGAAAGACGTCTTCTCGCGGTCCTCTGGTGCTATCGCTATCTGGTGATAGCCTGCCGTGAGATCGAGTGTCGTGAAGAAGCGGCTACCTCCGAGAGACTCGAGCGTCTCTGTCAGGTTCGGCAAAGGGTAGGCATCGCTCTTCGTTGCGTGGTTGAGTGCCCGGAAATCAGTACAGAACCGGTACTTTTGGCTCTGTCCGGGTGGCGTCTTTTTCTTCACCAGTACTACCGGTGCTCCCCAGGGGCTGGTGGAATGCTCGATCACCTCTGCTTCCAGCATCTGGTTGAGCTGCTCTTCAACGATGGTTCGTAGAGCGTGAGGCACGGTGTACGGCTTCTTGTAGATGGGTGGATGAGAACCTGTTTCGATGCGATGCACCACTTGCATTGAGCATCCCTGAGCGTCAGGCCGCTGAAACAAGTTCTGGTATTCACTGAGAATACGGGTGACGTAGTTGACATCCTCTGTTGGTAGGTGCTGGAGCTGTTGGTTCAGCACCGAAAGCAGATCGGGAACCGGATCATCCAGGTCCTCAATCGGGAACTCTTCTGACGAGTCGAGTATGGGACAATCATCGGTTACGGGTTCCTCTTCGTTCACAGGTCTCGAGAGGTGAGAAGAATCGAAGGCGTGCGGTCCACCGACGAGCGCAATGCGAGGGCGCATTGGTTGTGCGATATCCGGCATGGGTACAGGTCTGGCAGGCGAGAGATATCCTGTGATAACATCGCTGATCACTATGGATTGGCCGGTCTTGGGGTGTATCATCCTAACTTCGCAGCTATCCAGGTGGATAGACGCGGGAATTCTCCGAAGCAGGTCTAACCCAAGTAAGTCCAATCCTGAGTGGTCTCGTGCAAAAATCCGAAAGGCATGCGTCAACTTGATAGGACCAATTGTAACCTCTAGGCGTTGTTGTCCTAGGAAAGGCATCGGCTGGCCGTCAGCTCCCCAAGCTTGAATCCGAGTAGGCACGATGGGTACACCAGGAACAGGATGCGTCAGAACGGAGATCTGGGCACCAGTGTCGACGATCAGCACTCTGTCGTGTCCACTTAAGTTGACTTTGATCCGCATCGTTTGCTTGAACGGCGAGTCAACAGCTGGTAAGCAGACGTCGGGCTCTTCTACTATTGGAGTAGAGGTCGAAGGGGTCTCGACGTTCTTTGGTTCTGTCCTAAGGGCGACCGCCTGATGAGGGTTCGGCTCATGCGAGGTACTCGTGAGGGCTAACACCTTTCGGGGTTCTGGTCGTTTACTGGCTTCGTGTTGCAAGTAGGATTCGGTTTTCTGAGGGCACTCTGCCTCCAGATGACCATAGTATCCGCAGTAATCACACATTGGCTCGTCTGAATATTGGCGGGTCTTCACGCGACACTCCGAATCCTTGTGTCCGTAGAGTCCGCAAAATTCGCAGGGGTAGTTCTTCGGGTTTTTCAAACAGCTCGCGGGAAAATGCGTCATGCTTCCGCAAAACAGGCAAGGTTTGTGTGGCATTCCCATAGCTTTTCGGCGTATCGGCGGAGGACTAGGAGGTCTCGGGATGTTGGGACATCCGGATGCAATGTGTCCGAGTTCTTGACATCGGAAACAGCGTTTGTCTTGCACTTGGATACGGGCAACATTCCAAGGGTCGGAACTGCGAGGTTCTAGAGCATCCTCTAATTGTTCAGCCTTCTTCATGGCTTCTTCTAGAGAAGCGGGAGGATTGTTGACAAAGTATCCCGCATACGTCCCAGGAAGACCCTTCAAAAAGGCCTTAACAGACCGTGCTGCTATCCATGTCCGCTTCTGGGTGGCATCCATGAGCATTCCGTCCGCACGCGAAGCTTGCGTCGCTGTATGTTGAACGCGTTCGGCGAATTGTCGAAAAGTTTCGCCCGCTGATTTTTGGATTGTCCAAAGCCGCTCGGCAGCTTTCTCGGGGTCGTCACGTCCGTACCAACGGAGTAAGGCACGTCGTAGTCCTTGGTAGGGCTTGTCTCCTTCAAGCAGATGTCCATTGTCGAGTAGGAAGGTCTTGGCAGTTCCTCTGAGCTTGATCCGTAGTAGCTGCACTCGTAGGTTATCGGCCAGGTCCTTCGTGATTCCGTCGAAAATATCAAAATACGTTCCGATGGACACGGCTTCAATTTCGTCAGGATCCCAGGGGTCGATTTCCATAAGCACAGACCGCGGAATCTGCTCGGCTAAGGGCTCAGTTGGTTTGTCGCTGAGCGCCAGCTCGAGGCGATTCATGGCCTTCGCGACAGCGTCAAGGGCACGATCAGCATCCGACATCATTTTGAAATCAAAGGATTTCCGTCCTTCCATAAAGTGAAAAAAAATAAAATTCAAAAAGGGAATGAAACTGAAGGTTTCGATTCCAAATACGTATTCAAAATTGCACTTCACACGCACGAACACTCGAACGTTTCCGTCGCGCCGCGAGATCGATAGTAGGCCGACAAGAGTGGGGGTGGGCAATTTGAAATTGTATTGGGAATATGGTTGAAAGAACTTAAAAACTACCACCGATAGGTAAGCTCTTTGCCTTCACCAATTTGTAGTGCTTTAATTAAATTGTATTCAGAATTCTATATTTAATTATGGGAAAGGTGGTCAAGGGTAGTCTATGGTGGTCAGGCAAAAATAAAATCGGCCTGGACAGGTCTTAAGGACACGGTCCCTTGAGGGTGGTCAGACAAGGTGGACAAATATGGTGAGCAAAAGTTACGAAGGTGGGCAAGAGGTGGGCAAGGTGGACTATGACCACCAAACAATTCCAAAAGTTAAGATTGGGGGTCAACGTCTACGGACTTCAATATCAAAAGTTAATGTTGGTATAAGGGATTTGTAAACAAGACAACGTGGGGTGGGCAAACAAGGTGGGCAAAATGGACTATGGTGGTCAACCAAGGTGGGCAAAATCTCTTCAATTTTCTGATAACGGTGGTCACGGGTGGTCTTAGGCAGTACCACAAAGAAACGAGGTGGTCAATGGTGGTCAACCAAAATATATCGCAAAATATGATTCAAATAGCAAAATTACGGCTATACATACAAGAAATCAATAAATATGCAATAAAATGTAAGTACCACACGATAAAACCGCTATCCAAGGGTCCTAGAGCCACTCCTTGTTTGTTACTAAGGGGATTTGCAAAAAGGGATGGGACAAAAGACTGGAGGTTATTTCCCTTTCCTTCACGGTTAAAGAGGTATAAAAAGGGTCAACAGCTGAGGGCTGAAAAGGGTCGGAATCGGAATCGGGATTTCCCAAGGGTTCAACTACCCTTGTCTTGATGAGGTCAAATACGGTCAAAAAGGTTCGTGACCTGAGGTCGGGAGTCGTTACCTGAGGAATTATTCGCACAAAAATTCTCAACAAAATGGACGTGATTCTACCTTTCTTTGGGAAAATATTTGCTTCAAGTTACGAACTGGGTGTGGCTTTCCAAACTATCTACCGTATGCAAGGAAATTTCGCTATATGCACAGGAGGATTCCTGCCGCTCTAAATTTCTAGGAATTCAAAAACCTGAAAAATCCTGCAAGGGTGGGCAAAATATGACCACAGCAGACGGATGGTGGTCCAAAATTCAGACCAGGGTGGGCACAAAATATGACCACCTTAAGCAAAATAACGACCACGGTGGACAAACTTTCACCGGGGTGGTCACAGCTCGCAACTGAAATTTACGAGTCAAATCTTTGCGAAGGGTACCTGTACTATTCCGTACAGCACAAAGAAAATATATGCAATGAGTCAAAATCGTGTAAAATGTGTAAAATGTGTGTGTTTGGCACCCTTATGTCAATAACATGCACATTCACATATAATTTATTCTAAGTACTTTTGTTCCAAGGGAACTTCTTTAGACAACTCACTGACACAACAACACTTTTGTTACAAAGAATGAATTTAAAGAGAGAGACAGCTAAGATCCGCACAAGACAAATGAATTTATTATTTGAAATTTGCAAAATTTGATGAAATCTGGTAGCTACTGATTTTAGAGCAGTCGAGGCGTTGATGACGATGGTATATCGACACAAGTTCGATCAAAATTAGGTCTGCACTGCAGGGAACCAACACAAGTTTAGTTCGCAGTGTTTTACAACCTAATTCCACCGCAAGCCACCAATTTGTAACCCCTTTTTCTGATAGGGAACCCTCGGAAGGGAGCACGTTAGGAAGTTAAAGATAATTTCTAACCAAGTCTTGTGATATTATTTACTTTAGCTGAATGCGGATCTTACTTACCGTAGCTGTCTGAGTGTCTTCTCGGGAGTAGTACTGCCACCACCTACTGAAGTAGTAGGACTTAGTCAGGAGACTAAGTTAGAAAGTTATGATTTAAAGAAAGGAATTTACTAGCAAATGAAGTTACGTTACTGTTTATGTTTGCAAAATAAAATGAAGTTAATAGCATGAATTTACTTTACTGTGTTGTGCACCTGGTCAGTGGGAGTAGTCAAAGAAAAGGTATAAGTACTTCCGTACGTGAAATGTATTTACGAAAAGTATCAATCAACAAAAATAGAAATCTGTAGGTATTACTCCTACCTAGTTAGTCGACTTTTAGGAACTTAGTCTTACTAGAGAAAGTATTGTGGTGGTCACTGAAGGTGGTCACCAAAGGTGGTCACTGAAGGTGGACACCACGAGGTAATTTCGTCAATCACAAAATACAAGAAAAGAATATCAATTTGGACAATGAAAATTATACTTAAAATTACGGGGGGAATTTAGGAAAGGGCCATTCTCAGTCTCTATCTATTTTCAGGTATTCTAAGCGCCTGCTTCGCAATCTTTGAAAGAAAAATCACTATCCCTATTTTATATACAGAAAGAAAAGTCACTCCTACCAGTTGTAATAGTCCGTGGAGGGTAGGTGCTGTCGTCGTCTTGCAGTCTTGAGTGTTGAAGAAGTCGGAGGCGGTCGAAGGCAGTCGGAGTCGTTGAAACCAGGAGGTGGACAGTGGCTGGATGGGGGGCCCCAGTCTCGGCAGGCTTTCACTCTCGGCGCAACCAAAGTCTCTCAAGGAATGAGGTAGGGGAGCGCCGTCAGGGAGGTGCCTCGATTCTGGAGGGGGTCGAGTGGCGAGGGCGCGCATGCGCGCGGAGTGGGGGCGCTGCTGGTGGCGCGACTGGTGGCGGTGGAGGCAACTCCTCGGCTGCTGGTGCGGTCATCGGCGGCGACCCTGCGGACCTTGCTCGTGGGCGTTTAGTGGAGGAAGATGATGAAGTCCTAACCGTGATTCGGAGGGGTGGAACTCTCCGGTCACAGTATTATGACGCCATATTACGTCATCATAATGACAAGTTATGATGTCACATTACGACATGTTATGATTTCATGATATTGTGCTGTCATAATTTCTTCGTGAGAGGCAAGTTTTTCGTTCTATACGTAGGTAACTACAACATAATATGTTGTAGTTATTATCAACAGTTGATATTATCAACAGTTCACCCATGATTATGACCATCAATCCAAAGTATGACGTAGGTAGTATAAATCTTTGTGAATCGACATTTTTTCGTCCTGGAGCATTAGTATATGAGATTATTTCGGAGAGTGATTTCATTGTTCTGATCCAAACGAACGAGTAATCAATTTCACCAAATACCTATAACCGATCCCTTAAGTAGACCAAACGAAAATGACGATTTGAACTAAATGAGTGTTTCATCAATGTTTACGAACTTTATTCCAGGATATGACGTCACAATGCCTTAGTGAGAGATGAGTTTTCCGTCCCAGAGCCTGGTAGATAGGAATGCTTCATCATTGTATAATTTATTAAGACCTTTATTTCAAGATTCGACTTGATTGAAAATGCCTTTGTGAGAGAACAGTTTTTTGTTCTGAAGCGTTGGTACTGAATGATAGGTGTTTCAGCTGTGAAACACGACATCAAGTCTTTGTGTGGATCAGAAGTCGGTCATAGGTCAGTAGGTACCAATTTACAGGTAGAAGGGATCCCCCAAAGCAGTTACCTACCTTGGAAATAAGTCGGTTCCTACCATACTTTCTTATCTGAGGTAGGAACCGACTTATTTCCAACATATTCTGGTACCTTCTAACTTCTCTCATTCATGTTTAGGGAAACTTGTCCCACCTAATGAAAGAAAAGGATCTTGTCCTGTTCTTCTTCGGGCACAGCGAGAGGGCAGGTAGAACCTTTGTGGTAAAAATTATTCTTAGCTCGATGGGCTAAGGGTCCTCTACCTGTTACCACTTCCACTACTCATTTTTAGTTGTTTGTTGGGCTTTACGTTACCTACCAATTTTTAGTTGCTCCCTGGGTTGCTCAGTAGTCAGAACTAACTTGACTGTTCAGCATTTCAAATCGGTTTCGTCTTAATAGCTGCTACGCCATCAACTTTCCACGTAAGTTACTTTTAACTGTTTTTGGTTTATTATTATCGATAATAAACCTTTGAAATCGACCAAAAAAAAAATTTTGTTCGTTGGTTTACGTTTGAAGGTACGTAGAATCCGAAAATCGACTAAAAATTTGGTCGTCAGATGCCGTACGCGGCAATTTCCCTAGTTCCCATGGACCGATTTTGATGAAATTTGGTATATGGGCTCCATTTGGGGTCTACCTGTGCCCCTAAGCTTTTGGTTGATGTCAGTCACTGAAAGGGCTGAAATTTTCAAAACACCCTAGCTCAAAAACTGTAGATATGAAGGTATTGTTTTTTCATTAATTCAATATAGAGGCCACCCAGAGTTCCGAAGGACCAACGGTTCGCTCCCCATGAGAATTTAAGCGTTGAACTAACGATAAAACAGAAACACGAGTGTGAATAGCAAAAGAGGCCTACTCTCTGTTCAAATTTTATAGCTGACCAAAATGGGAGTGTTGTTAGTTTCTTCGAGTTGTACTCAGTTTTGGATCCTTAGCAACCAGTAAACAAATTTCCTAATGAAGGCACCCACAACTCCGATTTCTTTGAATTGAGTGTTAAGCATTTATTCCTTAAAAATAAACTTGATTTTACAGCGAAAATACGGTTGGTAGGTAGTGACTCTTTGCAGGCGAGTGATCTATACAGAAAAGCAATAAGTATAGGGTAAATGCGCCAGTAGTCGGACACCTAACTACATCGATGACTTTGACAGTTCATAAAAATTCAACCGTTCAGAAAACCTACTTTCTTTTTGCTCTACAACCTCATGACAGGGCTAAAGAATAAGAACCATAAGTTAGAATCGTTAAAAATAAATTCAAAAAACGGTTTCAGTGAATTTTAGAAGAAAACCCCCAAACCCCAGTCGGCGGACACGTTTTTCCTAATGCCGGACATTTGGGAGCCAGTAGACGGACAGTTCACGAGGAATTCAGGTTTTGTGAAAACCAGAGTGGTCATTCAAAAGAAATAGGTGTAATTATTTTTTTTTAGTTCGGAAACCCCGAAAATTAAATCACAACCAACCTACAGAGGTGGTATAACATCACAATATCCAGTTGGTAGGTAACTACCAAATGGATAACCAGTTAGTATCTGGAACCACCAAACATAAGTTTCTTAAATCTAAAATCAATCTTTTTCAGACTTTCTCTTTTGTTCTCATCTTTTCTATACTTATTTATCAATAGATATCTTCAATGGACACAGTAATTATCACCAATTTTTCTCTTCTTTTCCACTGGTTTTGGTTTATCAGTTTCAATAATGAACCTTTGAAATCGACCAAGGGAAAAAATTGTTTAACACCCCTCAAAATTTGTTGGTTTACGTTTCAAGGTACCTACCTACCTTTGTATAATAATTTGCAGCGTTTTAAAATTTGTAATATTTACGTAAAGTAGGTACGTATTTGTATAAATGTTTGGCTGACCAGATCTCTCGGCTGACGTAAAGATTGCAACAGAAAAAACGTCTGCTATGCAAAAAGTTACATAGCTTACTAATTGCAGCACACTGGTTGTGGTTCCCTATATTTTGACACTGGCATTCTAGGTTGGCATAGATACTATTATCTGTATTATGGTGATAGTTCTGATAGTTTCCTGAATTGACAGATACCATTACGCTTGAGAAGTACTTGATCCCTAATTTATGTTCACGTTGTCCTTTTATCCTATGGAATTTAAAAGGCTATTTATCGAACTTTAAATAAAACCCAACAGTGGAGTGAAATTGAAACATTAAAATCCAACAGTGAGAAGTCGGGGTTTTAGATTGTTTGTATTGAAGTTTTTTGTAGGTAGGTACTTACAGGCTAGATATACAAATATTTCAACATTTTAAATAGATTTGGTGATGGGTTAGTACCGTACCGTAGTTTCGATGGTCATAATATTCGTAAGGGGCTACCCTGGGGTTATCCCGATCCGATCAAGATTTCTTTTATTTTCGCGCGTAATTTCGTGAGCATTAAAACACGCAACGTCAGTGGAAATTTCGATGTAGGTACTTCCTTCACGAAGGCGTTTTTTAAAATCACAAGCCATAACGAAGACATTTCCGTTTATGTTGAAAATGAGGTATTTTTACTTACAATACAAAAAAACTCATTTGTCAGTATTTCAGTCCCACATGCCAAAAATATGGGTTTGATTTCTGAAAAAGGTTTCTAATTACAAAATTGAAACAGCAGAAAATACTTTTTTGGGTTAATTTATTCATTTGAAAATCTCCCTAATGAGGCCACAGTGTCACAGAAAACATCTTTGGAATTTCTCTCATTTATGATAGTAGATATTAGGTAGGTAGTGAATGACAACTACACACGATAATTGAACGATAATTACACGATAATTGAACGTTATAATAATTAAGTTGTATAGGAATGACTTGATAATTGACATTGAAAGAAGAAGTTAGAATTAGGGATGGGTATCGATACTCGATATTTTAGTATCGATACTGCACTATCCGATATTTTTGGATATCGATACTGCACTATCCGATATTTCTAAATATCGAATATCGATACAGTTCTCGCGGAAAATTCAACATAAAGGCCATATCACACGAGCGATTTTTCAGCTTTTTTCCGCAGAAAAATCGCTGGAACGTGAAGAGGAAGTTAGAATAAGTTAGGCGAAGTTGAAGAAGAATAACCGCAGAAAACTGCGAATAGAGCGCATTCTGGCGGCCAGCGATTTTCACTCTACAAGTTTTGGATCAGGTTATAGTAGTGTGGAATTTTGAAGCAACGTTTTAGCGTCGCTCCCACTCCCAGAAAAAGTAATCACTTTTTTTAAAGATGGGTGATAGCAGAGGTATTAGTCAGAATAGGACCTAAATCTACAATTATTATTTTTAAATAAAAAATAAGTGTGTTGAGCAAAAGTCACGAGAAGAATGTATTTTCCTATTCAACAATAAATTGTAAAATAGGAATCACCTGTTGTTTAGGTAATTGATGGGTGGGAAACTAAACTTGATTTTCGGTCCTGGTAGGTAATTAATTAATTGAAAACTTGGCTTCTTTATTTTTTTCACTCGCCAACAACTTTACTTGTCTCCGTGGCGTCACTACGATCTCGTTTTCTTCAGTTTTTGTGCTCCTGCCATATTATTCTTCAAAATGGACCCTATTTCCTTGATCATTAGTGGTGAGTACCTACCAACTACAATATCTTAACTTAAGTATATAAATTATGTACCACTGTCCAGTATTTTGTCTGTCAAACATGTAAGTATTTGTACAGAAAGAATTACTGAAATCTGATGGTTCATTGTTAAAAATCGTCATTGTAAAAATGAACGAAGAACTGATTAATTTTTCTCTCGGAAAACTGCAGAAAACTGAACAGACGTCGACTAGTAGATCAAGGAATGCTACAACCACAAATTACTTATCGATGGAGAACCTTCGAATGGTTTCCTTCCAGCTTTTTTTCCCGCACAAAATGGCGGACTAGAAAAATTAGAACGCGTTCTAAATATTCCAAAGCTAGAAAAATCGCTCCACCAGGGTGCAGGCTGAGCTATGGGGGGGTGGGGAAGTGGAATTAAAAACCCGCTGCATGGATACATGAAACACTGTACTTCTTCCCTTGCATGGATACTTGAATCACTGTACTTCTTCCTCTTCACGTTCCAGCGATTTTTCTGCGGAAAAAAGCTGAAAAATCGCTCGTGTGATATGGCCTTTATGGCTAGAAAATGAAGAAAGTAGAGAGGCTTTTGGGTCATTACTCTTTGGTTGCACAAATAACGTTGGAGAAAATCACTCTGCTTGGACTCTTGATAGTGAAAAATGAATAAACATTGTTGATAAAATTATTTTTCTTGGGAATATTTGATAATATTGACAATTTGCGACACTAAAGTATCGATACTCGATATTTTTAAATATCGATACTCACGCCCTACGATACTCGGATACGATACAGTACTGATACAAAATATCGATACTTTTGTAACGATACCCAACCCTAGTTAGAATGGGGTATTTCAGTCAAATTTTTTTATTTTATTTTTTCAAAAGAGTATGGCTCAGGAATAACGGTAATCGGGTCTGTTCGTCGAGAAAATGTTTTTTAAAAATCAGAGAAGCTAAGGAAAGTTGAAGATTTGAATGGTGTGATGTAGCTAGCCAATCGTGACGTAGCTAGCCAACTGTCTTTGAAAAAAGTATCCATGCACAGAAATCCTTGGAGGACCTCTTGGATACTACAAAATACTACTCACACACCGCGCGGCGTAGTGTGTGTGCATTTATAGCGGCCCGCCTTTTTCAAACGTGTGATCTCTTTAATTAATTTTTCTACCACATGTTATAGTATCATTGGGCTTAAAGTTGTAGTATATAGGTTTTCAAGGGTGCTGAATCCAAATTTGAGGTCAAAACCCTGAATTTCTGACCCACGCAAATACCCCATTGTGATAATGAGATTGATCATCCACGTCAGATGAATAACTGAAAGTTGTAGAATAACTGGAGAGGAGCGCTGATGTGGTACGTAGCTGATGCTGTTGGTGAAGTACCTAGTAGTAGCTCGTGTCAGAATTCCACACTTGACCCAAGGAATACTTGATTTAAATTAAAATTCTAAATTTAATGAGCAGAATAGAATTTTTCGAACTATTTCAAGTTCAATGAAAAATTGTTCATTGATTTCATTGAACATTTTTGTCATAATTTCATTTTCAAAAAAATTTCAGAAATTCATCTTTTTCCAACAAGTTTAAAATTGCAGTTTAATTTTGATTACTCCAGTGATACCTTGGGACAGCGGTGGAATCCCTTAAGATGTTTTCGGTGACTTTGGTCCAATTAGGGTTAAAGCAAAGATCCGGAGTCGTTCATGGGAGAAAACTTGCCTGTGTCAGGTTGCTGAGAAAACGGCCGAGTGAGTTCGATAATTTTCGATATAAAGGTGTTGTTTTTTCATCAATTTAAAGTAGTTATGAATTTTTAGGAGCGAATAATTCCACCCGGAGCCCTGTAGGACCAGACGTTCAGTTCCCTATGAGGAGTTTGAGGATTGGACGAATAATAAATCAGAAACACGAGCGTGAATAGTGGGTTATAGTCCTAATTTTGTTTAAATTTCGTAACAGAGGCACCAATTTTAGAACTAATGGGTACCTTTGATAATTGGTACGAATATTTACAATGTGTGACTGATCCTTAGATGAAGATAACCTATCTCTGTTGACATGAAATTACCGTAATCCCAAAATGGTAAGACAGAGCGAGAGCGATAGTTATTAAATTACTTATACACAGCTGCATTGGACGTCCCCCGAAATTCGTGCACAGCTTAACCCTTAATACCCTGTGGTATCTTTCTGGAAGTCCGATTTTTGCTGCAACAGATTATCTACTTTTAAGCCAATACTGATAGCCGTTGGATATCATTGATACTCCAACTATCGATTGTGTAAGAAAACGTAATAGTAAAAACATAGTAACTCAAAGAAGAAATAGAATAATTCTCGAGTTGACAGACTGGAATAGAGCTTTCGAGGTACCTTCTACTCCCATTTCTCACCTTGTAGGCTATTGGTTAGGATTCCTCGCCTGAGATGTCAAAGGCAGCACAGATATGAAGTGAACCTTCTCCACCTTATTCCTTGGTTTTGTACTTCACCCCACCAAGGATTTTTCCAAGTTTCCTTCTACCCAACATAATAGGGTTTATACACAGTTCTGATGACGCATACAGATTCTTGAGCTGACAGACTGTTATAGGGTCTATGAGGAACCTTCTGCTCAAATATTCTATAGTTTTGTCAAAATACATCCAATTTTAATTTTAAAAATCCAAAAAACAGTTTTTTTAACAAGTGGGAAATTAAGGGTTAACAATGTTTTGAGTTTCATCCAATCTATTGTAAACTTTATTCATCTTCCACAGGTATGCCTAAGAACACTGGAACCTCCAGAGGGCTTTGGAAGCACAAAATCTGTGTTTAGCCGTTGTGACTACCTGAGCCAAAGGTGATTGCGGCGAGGTATTGGAGGAATTGTACCTACAAGCATCACAATAAGGTAGAGTGAAGAACAACAGAACGCGTACATGTGAAAAACTCTACGTCTGAAACAAAACATCAACCATGAGCGCCCCTGCCGCGGAGAAGACCTACTCCTGTGACATGTGTCACTTCAAAGCATCAAACTTGAACGATCTATTGACGCATATTATGACTCACACGATCGACAAACCCTTCGCCTGTATGTGGTGTGACTTCTCAGCATTAACATCAGCTGATCTGAAGACACATGAAATGGAGAGTCATCGTGATAAGAACTCCTATGCCTGTAGCATGTGTGACTACCGAACATCAACTTCCAACGTACTAAAGAAGCACGTGATGGGGGTACATACAAGTGAGAGGCAGTTTGCTTGTGGTAATTGCGACTACAAAGCGTTGAGACTACCCGATCTCAAGATTCACATGAGAATCCACTTAGGGGAGAAGCCCTACGCCTGTCAAATGTGTGACTTTAAAGCCAATCAAATGGGTTCTCTGAAGTTGCACATGACCAGACATACAGGAGAGAAGAGATTCGCCTGCGATACGTGCAGCTACAGAACATCTCACTTAGGCAATCTCAAGAAGCACAAAATGACTCATACTGGCGAAAGGCCCTACGCCTGCTTCTGGTGTGATTATAGAGCATCGAGAATGAACCATCTGAAGACGCACATTAGAATTCACACAGGGGAGAGGCCTTACGCCTGCGAAATCTGTTACTACAGAGCATCAGTGAAGAGCCATCTTCAGAGGCACATACTGACACACACGTCTGGTCGGACGCAGGATGTAATAAATACTTACACGACCGAGGAGTCTGAAACTGCAAATAGCATCAGTAAAGAATCACCTACGGAGGCACATGAACTAACACGTAAATCAAGAGAGAGTCCTTTATTCCTTCCTCCCGTGAAATCTGTTACTGAAAAGCCGTCTACAGAGGCACACAACAATACGTTAACTCCAGGTGACGAATCCTTATTCCACTGATTGCTGTAAAGCGCCTCTATTTTGATGAGCTTAAGGTACGGCAGCATATTATGCTGGAAGTTATGAACTTCCTTTTTTCAAAACTGAATAAAACGCATTGTATGAATCGGAAAGTTTGTAATTCGGTTTTTACAATGTGGGTACACTATTAATTTTTTTTTTTTACATAGTTTGATGATAAAATTACTTAGGTGACGTCCCCCATTCTCAATTCATTGAATATATCGATTTCTGGCGATTGTCATGATTCTTCCAAGCATGGCAGGCGTTAGGTGGAAATTCCTTCCTGATGTCATTCTTTAAATCTTGAAGGATCCTTGGACGGTTCACTAGATTTCAAAAAATCACAAGCGGACAAAGTGGGAGACCCTGCCATGGCAAATCGCCCCTGGTTGAGATGAGGCGTTCTGGGAAGTGTTCCCTCAAAACAGCCATCTTGTTGTTAATGGGTGTTACAGGATTAGTTTTTTTTTTTTTGGACATTTGGCACCAACTAGACGGTGCAACAGCACACATCGCAAGAGCATCGATGGCTGTTCTGAGGGAACACTTCCCAGAACGCCTCATCTCAACCAGGGGCAATTTGCTGTGGCAGAGTCTCCCGCTCTGTCCCCTAGTGATTTTTTCTATGGAGTTTTGGAAATCCAGTGAACCGTCCAAGGATCCTTCAATATTTAAATTTCCAACATAACGCCTGCTATTCTTGAAAGAGTCATGACAAACCCCAGGGCCAGGAATCAGTATTCAAACGACGATTCGTCAACTCTGTTTAACTCAACTTTGTCCTAAGCTACACTCAGCCTGAAAAGGCTCGTTTGCGCACGCTTAGCTGAAGAGATCGGAAAGATCGAAGCATTCTTGATGCAGAAGGGGCAGCCAGTTTTGTTTCAGTGTAGATGGGACTTTGGTCAATCGTTTTCGTCATACGGTGACTCATCAGCAACGCGAAGAAGTGTTGGAACGACTTGAAGTAAGCACACTGCTTAGGACAAAGGAGTGCTAGCTTAGGACAAAGTTGAGTTAAACAGAGTTGACGAAAGTCGTTTGACTACGTCTTCTTAAACTCTTCGGAAACAAGCTGTTTTGCTTAAAACAAGCAGTGTGCTTAAATCCGATATTTTGAGTTTAAAAGTTTGACGATAGTCGTTTGACAAACAGTCTTTTAACATAATGTCTTTCTTAAAACTCTCTTCGGAAACAAGCTTTTTAGGAATCAATAAGTTCAATGAATTGAAGGAGGGTGACGTCACCTAAGTGATTTTATACTCAAAACAACGTAAAACAAAACTTTAGTAGTGTACCTACATTATAAAAATTACAAACTTTGTGATCCATTCAATGCGTTTTATTCAGTTTTGAAAAAAGGAAGTTATGCTGCCACACCCTGTACAACGTATTCATTCATTAGTATAATTCACAAATTAAAAATTTACTGATAATTTACCTCAAATGTAAAATTTCTACCACGTGTATCCGAAAAAAATACACGTAGATGGAAGAATTTGATGTTTCGTAAATAAAACTTGAAATAATGTTTATAAGTTCAGTTTTTATTTTTTCAAACCTAATATCTTCGAGCAGAGGTGGCTGATTTTCAAAAGATGAGAAATCGCTAGGTATTCACCCATGGAAGGTCATGGTAGTAGATAATTGGCAACACACGCCACACATACATAAATATGAAAAGTGTTTCAAAACAAATTTTAGTTTAAAAAGAGCGTTTACCATATCGGGGTTTTTATACTAAAATATAAGAAAATTAACACAGTTTTAGAATTCATAATTTTATTTTTTGAATTTGAGTATCATGAATATAAAGTAAAAGTGACTAATAAAAAACACGCATTAAACTATCAAATAACAAAATTTAACAAATTTTCGAGTCGGTAAGTTCACCGATGAAGGGGGTGGGTGGGAGTCGTGGCTTTGTCCGAGTGGATAACCATACAAACTTTAGGTAAACTAATGTTGAGTGATACCTCAAAGTCTTTTTTAATAAAACATGAAATCAACAATTAGGAGTAAAAAAAAACTTACATGAGTTTCAAGTTTAACAGAGGAAGGCAGATCGACTATACAGATTGCCAATTCTTAATAAGAAGGAAACAATATCTCTTTGGTATCAATTCTACTGCGAATATAGAAATTATTGGCTAGTAGGAATTGCAGGAGGGATATCCCACATCACTGAGAATGTCCTCTCCTAGCGCTCGTAGTGGAGGAAAGGAGAAGGAACCGTTGCCATCACGAATTTCCACTGTTCTGGGAGGACACTAAGGCCAATCTTGAGTCTACCTTACTACCACTTGTTCTCCTCGGGACAATAGTACTATCTTGCTCGAGTAATTACTGAGCAGATGGGTATACCCTTGTATTAAATGTACGGGGTTAGTTCCGCTAGTTATAGGAATACAATTATTATCTACGTACCATATTGGAGAATCCGTCGTAACCAGCAAGTCGAGTATGTACAGAAAGCGAGCGCTTCTGATGTAAGGACATCATCTTCAGGTACGGTACAAAGATAATAGGGTTTCCCCTTGGTTGGAAGTAAAGCAGGAGGGATGGGGTGCCCTCCGGGTCTCTGGGCTGGGAGAGCTCCCTATCCTGGGCCTGAGACCAGTCATGGCTCTGGAGAGAATCACATCTCTCAATACAGGTAACGAGGGAGGGGGAAACTCCAAACTACAGGCGCAAAGAGATTATCCAAGCCTCTCTCCCTACAGAGTATTCTCGTGGCGTCTGAGCCAACTTTTGTATCATTTTCACAGCCCCATAAGGTGCTGCTCTCCTATAAAGCACTTTGTACTTTCACCCCCTTCCCCCTCATTTGTTAACTCATATAAACTCCTTGTTTTAGAGAGTATCAGTTATTTAGCAGCGTTCAGTCTTAGTACGTTGTCATGGACTATTATTGTGTCACTGTTGAGTCAGTCATATTACGATTAGTGATTTACGTACCTATTTTGTGTATCAAAATCTGAGAGTGTTGGGTGTAGTCAGTTATGAACTATCTACACAGGGTGTAAGCCTAACTGGTCTGCCATACGATACCAGTCGAATCTACAACTAATTTGCAACAAAAAATGTTTCTTAGCGATTTTTTTAAAACCCATCGTTTTCGAGTTATATTAACTTTAAACTTTTTTTTCGTGATTTTGACCTTATGTCATTAAATCGGTCATAACTCCTTTAATTTGCTGTGTAAATTACAATTTGAGGATACCGTTGGAAAGAGAATTAAATTTCCTATCGGATAGGTGCCTTAACTTTTTTTTGAGTCAAGGTTTCAGACACGAAAACGTCCTCTAAAAAGAGAATTTTACGTAATTTTGGAAATCTTGCATTTTTTCAATCCCAAATTGAACTATGAAGATCAACATTTCTTCAAGATGCAAGAACAGTAAAACTACGCTAGAATCTCAGCTTTCCGATGGTATAATCAAAACATATTTTAAAACCGAATTTAGCGGAGAATTTTGTGTTTGAACGCGGAAAAACGTGCATTTGTTCAACGAAATCGGAGCTCCGCCTAGTCGATTTGAGGGGTCGGACGACAGCAGTGGGTGGGTCGGCGCCGCAGTAGACCGCGAGGCCTCCGGAAACAGGAGCCCAGAGCGCTGATTTCGTTGAAAAAAATGCACGTTTTTTCGCGTTCAAACACGAATTTCACCCCTGAATTCGGTTGTAAAATATTTTTTGATTATACCATTGGGAAGCTGAGATTCTGGCGCAGTTTTCACTGTTCTTGCATCTTGAAAAAGTATGGGTTCTCGTAGTTCAATTAGAGATTGAAAACATGCGAGGTTTCCAAAATTACGTAAAATTATCTTTTTAGAGGACGTTTTCATGTCTCAAAAAAAGTTAAGGCATCTATCCGATAGGAAATTTAATGCTCTTTCAAACGGTATCTTTAAATTGTAATTTACACAGCAAATTAAAGGAGTTATGACCGATTTAGGGCCGGGGGTACAAGTCATCGTTTAAACGGGGACATAGCTAAGCTTAGCTTAATTTTGAAACACTGTTTAAACTTCAGATCCCGTTTGGTGGGTGTACAAGTCCTTATCAGCTCGGTTTAAGAAACTGGAGTTTAGGAATCCAGAGACGACGAAGACGAAGAGGAAGAGAACAAAACGGCATGGAACTATAAAGGTTCCATGCTGTTCCATGTTCGTAACTGCAAGTTTTTGATGAATTTCAAGGCAGAAGTTGGAATAAACATCAACTTCACGTTAATCAGGATAACCTAAAACCTCAATGTGAGTTTTGCTAGAATAAATGTGCGGACGACTTTTACTTCAATCGGCTCAAAAACCTTCATTTTAGCGTTTCTATTTATTGTAATACACTAGTGGTGAAAGAAAGGAGTGTCGAAAAATAAATAAAAACAAACCAACGATGAAAACGACGTATTAACTTTCATGATCGACCCAAAAATCGGTTATTCAAGAAAGAGTCTTCCCGTCCAAGAACCAGTTTTTCGAAGATGTGGTGAGTACTTTCGACATATTAATTTTATCCTATTTTTTATCATTAAAAGAAATTTTGTATGCCGAATACTTCCGACGATAATGTGAAAGCGAGTAGTGATAACTACTACTTCTTTCACTAGCAAGCAACTTTGTTCCGAATATTGGTTGATGTACGTAAATAATCATAACGATCGGTAGAATGTATTACCAAAAAGCACTCCTACAAAACCAGCAAGTAGGCACCTACAGCAACTCATGTAGCTCAAATTGCTCGTAATACTATAGATGCATTCTCTTCATCACACCCCATTCCTTTTTTTCAGGTGATTACCATGTTCAACTGAAGATACGTCTCCTACGAAGGGTGCTACCCTATTCCTAATGGTCGTTTCCTCCTACCTTCCCATTTTATTTTATCAATACAATATTATTCTGTAGGTATCAATTATTGTGTAACTGAGTAAAGGACCTCACTGATATCTATTTATTAAATGACTGTACCTATCACAAATCAATAATGTTTTGAGATATTCTGTATATTTTTTCCGAAAAATACACAAATGTATCTTTTTTATAATTTTTGTGACTTTACCTCTCTTGATTCCGTTCTTGAAATAACTATCTTTAGTTCATTGAAACTTGAATAAAACGCTGGAATATTTTCCTATTTTAATGTTCAAATTGTTGAATGATTTTTCCGACTAGGTATTCCTTAAATTTAATGAATATTTGTACAGACTAACTTCTACACTAAAATCGTCAGTGAATAATGTAACATAGTTGAGCAGCTACTACAATATATTTAATAAAATTCAACCTCAATCAAAATACTTCACCACATTGGTAACAATATTTCTCGTTATTACCCACTAAGCTCAGCTTAAACGGCCATCAGCGACCGTTTAACTTTAGTCTTAGTTTAGCTCTTATCAGGAACTAAAAGCGTAGTTTAGGAACTTGTACCCCAGCCCTAAACTGCATTCTCCGTTTAAACAGTAGTTTAATCGATGAGTGACGTTTAAACGGGTATTGTACCCCCGGACATAAGGTCAAAATCACGGAAAAAAAAGTTTAAAGTTAAAATAACTCGAAAACGAAGGGTTTTAAAAAAATCGCTCAGACATTTTTTGTTGCAAATTAGTTGTAGAATCGACTGATACCGTATGGCAGACCAGTTAGGCTTACACCCTGTATATTATAGTTGTAGTTAGGTCTTCAACTGATCAATAAACCACTCAACTATTTGGATCGTGTGAATAGCTTTCTTCATTTTGGTTCAGACCAGGTATTTTACCAAACCTAGGTACAAGTGTCGCATGCCACCTACGGTGATGTTGAAGGGGCTGTATGCAACCTACGAATAACAAAAGTAGTGTTTACAAAGAATCCTCATATTTAACCTGCTGGATAGGATTTGATAAGATGGGAGAACAAAGATGAATGCAAACGAGATCATCAGCTGACATGCGAGCCAGTCTTCCATCAGCCTTCACGTGGTTCTCTTCGTTGCGTCCCAAAAGTTTAATGTCGTGTTTTGATCGGTTTAGTTATCATGAATATCGGGCATCTGTACAGAAACATAATCTTCAATGATGAAATGTTACAGCGATGATGTGTTCGACCGGTTCCTGAGCAATGTGCAAAGGACTTAAGATGGAATGACACTTCTCAACCCCTTCCAGAACGACGATCCTCTCATTCGGAAGTAATTTATGGAAATGTTCTTCTATTTTGCCCATTTTTTGTCAGATGTAGGTTGCAAGGTGGAAGTGTAGGTCCTGTCTAGAAATATAGGTCGCATACAGCTCCTTCGTAGCCCATGTAGTTCACTTACGACACAAGCCTAATCTTATTCTTCAATCATAACTAAGCAATAGGCAAAACATTACCACTCCCCAGTTGAGGTACGATTTGCAGGGGCCGTAGTTACAACCTTGGCATTGCAGTCCCCTTTTACATTACCTAAGCAAGGGCCTGATTGTTGGAGCCTGTTATGGGAGTTAGTGAGCGGTCCCTGGCACGTGAGTTTTGTAAACTTTCGAAAACTTGGGCCCCTGCAATTTCAAAGGTACCAGCTAGAAAGTGCACCCGACAACTGCTCATTTCGTGAGGCTACTGATTGATCAGACAATCCACTCCCTGCCACGAATATACCTCAGCTGCCTGTAGCTTGGGGGGGGGGGGGGCTTTGTCCCAGTACTCCCACTACCGACTTCCTTGAATGGAAGGAGCAATACAAAGAACGGGTTTAGAGACATCCTGCCACGAGTAGGACGCTAGTATACCTTAGCGAAAGACCATTCTCATTATGTAGGTACATGGAGGTATATAGATTTAGGTTTTTAAAAATTGAAGGTAGGTATGCTCTTTTCTCTATAGTTGCTTTAAAGGTATTAGAAGTTCAGTCCCCAAATTTCCCTCACTACACTTCAACTTCAACTGAAAAAAAACTTCCCTTTTGACGATTAGGAACTAATTACGTGTAGTTTGAAGGAATTCTCGTTAACGCAAAGGAATACGCTACCATTACTCAGTAATAAAACTCATATTCACTCACCGTTTACCCCGAAAATTTCATTAAAATCGTGCACGATCTTGGTTTTGCTCGCATAGACGAACTGTCACGATTGTTCAGACTGATTTGTTCAAAAAGTTCTGAAACGTAAAACGCGGGTAAATATTAGAATTTTGAAGAACTCTTCGATAGTGAGGAAGCAGAAATCCTGAACTTTTAATATTTATTTGTTAAAACTATTAAAAAAAAAGAAATGAGCGTATTACCTTCAATTTTTTCGAAACACCTCAACACGTTCCACGTGGATTGCCTACAGGCAGACACAAGTAATTCTCTCACCAGCGCGGATTGCCTACCAGTAGGCAAACAAAATCC
The DNA here is from genome assembly GCA_009739505.2 of Apolygus lucorum. Lineage (NCBI taxonomy): Eukaryota > Metazoa > Arthropoda > Insecta > Hemiptera > Miridae > Apolygus > Apolygus lucorum. The sequence goes on from CM019182.2 coordinate 50,512,862, forward strand.
CTGAGCGGCTGACGTTTCGAGCTCTTTCTATACGTTGTATGAACTACTAATTTCGGGCGAAATTACAACCATTGCAATCATGGTACCCAGAAACGAAACGCAACCTAGTGGAGAACAGGTATTACTAAACGAAATCACATGGAGAAATCCTGTTGAAAAAACTACCAACAGGTTCAACTAAGAAGAAACAGATGGCAGTAGAGCGGCGAAAAAAGTAGCTACCGGTAGGCACCCCGCGCTGTCGGCAAGACCACCCCATTTGGGATCCGTGTTGGTGATGAAATCGCCGTTTTGGGACCCACGTGGAAAGTGTTAATAGAACATGATACCTATACTCGAAAACTAAAAATTTAAAATTAGAGCATCAAATCCAGTTTGATAGACCAACAAATAAGACAAGTAGTTTCAAAACAAACAATCTTACAATTGTTACAAAGATGAAACGGTTTGGAGACTTGTAAGGATCATAAGTCAGACTAGAACGCTAATGTGATGTGACTAGATCTAAGCGGCCTCTTACTCATAGGTACGAGGATTTTAGACAAATAGTTCCCAGAAACGTTATGGTATAAACAGGCGGTTCCTTAATAAGGTAGGCACCCTAAATTTAGAGGCATATAAAAAGATCTACTTCCAGTAAAATTGTGTTGAGGAGAGCGTGATCTCGCCTTACAAAAATTTGGTTACAAATAGCTACATGGAGCGCAAGGAGTAAAAGTCAATATTTGCTAGCTGTTATAGAAGAACAGAAGAGAGATAAGAAAATTACCCAACTTTTGGAAAGTGAAATTTATCGTTGGTATGCAAGCACCTGTTGGTGGAACATAATTGGCAAACAATTAATTTATATTGATCAACATTAGATATAACGTGAAGTATTTCAGCGACAAAAAGAGTTATTTTGCTTGAAGATAAAACGTTTAAAATATTTGTGAAGTATAACTGTTTCGAAAAGCTTCCAACAGGGTGCACTACACCAGTGTTGCCTACTGTAGTGACTACACATCTAGCATGGCAACACTGTTGAGTAGTAGGGACTGGTTGAGAAACAGTTCATGGAAAGAAATAAAAACTTTTATGAATGAAAAAAATGATGGTATCAAAAGAAATGGTTCAGTTGCAGGACTCTGAAAGCTGAAGGCGGGTTTACACGCAACAATAAAATAATTTGCAACAACAAGTTTAGTTTTATTGTTGTGAGTAAACCCACTTAGAAGATCACACGACCAAATTGTCCGTTTTTTTTCGGCTGGAAATTAAGCTCGAACGTTAAGCTGGCCGTCCACTAGGTTGACAGCGCGGCACGACGCGAAATTCTTGAGCGGATACATTCCGCGCCACGAGCGGTTACAATTTTTCGACCCCGCCATTTTGCCTGTTCCGCGTTGACCATCATCGAGTGAAAGTGCCTTCTCAGGAAAATGTCGGGCATAGATATTATGTTTTTATCGAACGACGAAGAAATGTTCGTTTTAGGGGCAGCTTTGGAAGCAGAAGAAAAGGATCAAATCGGTGGGAAAAGGAGAAGATTTTGGGTCCATCCAATAAACGCTAAGAGGATGGACCTGGGGGAGCACAATCACCTGTTCCAAGATTTGCTAAGAGACGAGCAAAAATATATAAAGTATTTTAGAATGTCGAGGGGGAAGTTTTTCGAGCTTCACACATTGATTAAGCCTCGTATACAAAAGCAGAACACTGACGAAAATGACCGAGGTCGTATTCTGTTCCGGGTTAGTATTTCCCTACATTACAAGCGCTCTAACGTTAAAAGTTGTACCTAAATTTGACATTATCAAGGATTTTTTAAATTCATTAATTCAGGGAATTGAATTTTTTTTGAATTTTTCAGCAGTTTAGGGAATTGAAAAACTAAAAGATTGCCGCTGGAATCATCAAAATTGAACAAAAATGGTCCGAGAAAAACCCTTTATTCAATTAGGTTTTACCCCATTTTTCTCTGGCAATTATTGTTTGATTTTGATGATTCCAGCGGCAATATTTTAGTTTTTCAATTCCCTGGACTAATGAATTAATGAATTTCTAAAATCCTTGAAAATTTCAAATTTAGTTACGACTTTTAACGTCTGAGCATCTGTAATTTTGGGAAATACTAACATGGAACGCGCGACCAATTGAGACCCCCTTAACACATTCAACGCAGAAAAAACGCGTTGGTCGACTGTGGCGGAGAAATTTTTTTCGTGAAGTGCGCAAAGATAAGGTGTTACTTTAATAACTGCTAATGACCTTCAACCTCGACCGATTCAGCTCCGTATTGAACCGCTTGTCTCATAAACAGTTCATCTATCACGGAAAACAGATAGAAAAGAGCGGTAACGAAAGAACAGGAGCAGATATTCTTTTTGCCAGAGGTGTTTGCGTGACATAGTCGCGATCCACGTCCAACGTGTTAACAGGAAGAAGTTAGGGGTCTGAGTATCCATCCAGCAGGTTTTAAGATCAACTCCTTTACCCCCATAGCACAGCCCACACCCTGGTGGAGCATTCCAGCTTTGGAAGAAATCAAGTTTGTTCTAATTTTACAGAAGAAAATAATGCCAACTGAAATAGTGACTTCAAACCTTATGTACTTTTCACTTTGCAATGAAATCTTAACAAAAGTACCAACAACTCGAAACATAACAAGAAACCTGTGGCCCTCAGCAGCTTGTTCACTTGAAGTGACTGCCCTGAGTCGTAACCACATTGATACAATTTCACAAGTAGAGCTTGAATTTTGACTTATGAATACATAAGAGAAGTCATTTGCAGATACGTGATTACAGACTTTCCAAGATTCGTTGATTTAGAATTTAGAATGCAAAGATCAAGAACAGGTCACTCAACAGGTCAAAATTGATAACAAAGGTCGCCACACAGGGAGTGCGAATGCATTTATGCTAACACAAAATGGCGAATCCATTTCATTGGCGCGTTTAGGAAAAAGAATTTTCTTATTTTACTTCTAAATGACCTACTACGAATGCTACAACATCAACAATAAATAAAAAATATGAACTAACGAGTTTTTCAATAACAAAATCTACGAGAAAAATATATAAACTAAACGGGAATGTACTAACGGTGGGAGATGCAAATCCTCTCTGAGGTGTAACAGGATATGTAGATGTGAAGCATGCTTGTTCATGCTCGTTCCTTCTCAGTAGTCGGAGTCAAGGTCTTCACGAAGGAGGAGGTTATCTTTGGTTTGACCCTCGTTCAGGATAGAGCGCGCTGTCGGCGCCCGCTTCTTTCGACCGGTGAACACACGGGCGAGCTGGGAAAACTTTTTTCTTGACACTGCAAAAAAAAAAAATCGGGAAATTGTTAAAAAATAGTAGTGCTTTTTCAAGGTCAGGGTGGATAATAGAATTAAAGCTAGGATTAATTAAATTAATCCTAGATTAATTTAATTAGATTAATTAATTAGATTAATTAATCAATCTAATTAATTAGATTAATTAATTTAATTAGATTAAATTAATTAATTAATTAATTAATTAAATCATTTCAGTTTTCATTGTGGCGATAGTTAATCACTTTATCTGGGTTGAGGGTGAGGAATATTTTAGGCCAATCCTCTTGTGTTTACGTCCGAGCGCTTTCGTTTAATACAACATCTTCAGGGTTCTATAATCATAACAGGTACGTACACTTAAGTTAAGAATTAAAAATAATTATCTTTAAGTATTATACTTAGCGTTATCTAGGTTTAATAAATTAATGTTAACTAATATAATTATATAGTTATATGGCTTACATTTGGTGTAGTTGTCAGTTATAATTGTTTTTGTTATATGCTGTAGTTGCTACCTTGTACATGGCCTCTTCTTTCTCTTTCTCAATCATCGTACGATTTTTGTTATGCACCTTTAGACAATATTTATAGGATTAAGTTGTGTTAAAGTGCGGAAATAAGTAGCTATAGGCTTGTAATTTTGTCATTTACTTAGGTTAATTATTGTACATCACTTACCTAATTCGTATTATTGTGTAAGGTACTTTCAGGTTCACCAGGTGCACTTTTACAATAGTTTTAAGAAGGCTCATTGTGCATGGTTTCTCCTTTTTCCTTCTCAATTGTAGCACGGTGTTTGTTTTCCACCTTTAGACAATATTTATAGAATTAAGTAGTGTTCTTATTAAGTGCAGAGATAAGTAGCTATAGGCTTGTGATTTTATCATTTACTTAGGTTCATAATTGTTGTACATCACTTACCTAATTCTTCTTATTTTTGTGTTACCTACTTTCAGGTTTAGCAAATGCACTTCTTACTATTTTTCTTTTCTATATTATATAATTAACCTAAGTAAATGACAAAATTACAAGCCTATAGCTACTTATTTCCGCACTTTAACACAACTTAATCCTATAAATATTGTCTAAAGGTGCATAACAAAAATCGTACGATGATTGAGAAAGAGAAAGAAGAGGCCATGTACAAGGTAGCAACTACAGCATATAACAAAAACAATTATAACTGACAACTACACCAAATGTAAGCCATATAACTATATAATTATATTAGTTAACATTAATTTATTAAACCTAGATAACGCTAAGTATAATACTTAAAGATAATTATTTTTAATTCTTAACTTAAGTGTACGTACCTGTTATGATTATAGAACCCTGAAGATGTTGTATTAAACGAAAGCGCTCGGACGTAAACACAAGAGGATTGGCCTAAAATATTCCTCACCCTCAACCCAGATAAAGTAATTAATTAAAGCTATCTTGAGGAGTCAGAAAAGTAGAGGAGAAATAACTTTGGTAAGTATATTGTATTTTTTGCATCTTGTTGGCTTACATGAAAGTGTACATACTCGTACAATAGTCAGCGTCAGCAAAATAATAATTAATAATGTATTTAAATCGAACAAAACGCCACACCGTTTTTTTTTTTTTTTTCCATTCAGCCAAAACCTGTGGTACATATTTTACTGATTGAGATAACTAGTCAGCCAAAAACGCCGGCACAGCCTGCAAGCGAGGGGTCCCTGATGCTTTCAAAGTAAACCTAAGGCGGCTTTCACACTAGCTAGACAAGAGACATCAGACCAGTAGACACGCGACACCCTTCTTCCAAATTCAACCCATTGAAATGAAGAGACACGTGCATCATGTCTCCTTGAAACATGAAACAAGAGTCTGAAGAGATTCGGCAGGTTGGAATTCGGGGCAGGTCCCATGACATTGTGGATTAGTATTATCTGCAATGGCAGGAGTCCCTGGGTTCAGGCTCTCAAAACGTGCTTCTCAAGTCGGTTTGTGCGATTCACATTTTTCAGTTTGTGCCCAGCAATTCGCTTCCATAAACAGAGTGTTGTTCCTCGTTTCCTCCGTTGTCTCTTTTTTCGCGTTTTGACGAAGTTACCGGACACAGAACAATTCAATATCATTCTTCTCCTCCTTAAGTTGCCCGTCCACTAGGTCGACCGCGCGGCGCGGCGCGGGTCAAATTTTTTTCGCAATCTGCCGCTCTCCAGACTTCTGGAGCGCGGCTCCGCGCCTTGCCGCACTGTCAACCTAGTGGACGGAGGGCGAAGCGAAAAATTGTCGACCTCGGTCACTTTCGTCAGTGTTCTGCTTTTGTATACGAGGCTTAATCAATGTGTGAAGCTCGAAAAACTTCCCCCTCGACATTCTAAAATACTTAATAAATTTTTGCTCGTCTCTTAGCAAATCTTGGAACAGGTGATTGTGCTCCCCCAGGTCCATCCTCTTGGCGTTTATTAGATGGACCCAAAATCTTCTCCTTTTCCCACCGATTTGGTCCTTTTCTTCTGCTTCCAAAGCTGCCCCCAAAACGAACATTTCTTCGTCGTCCGATAAAAACATAATATCTATGCCCGACATTTTCCTGAGAAGGCACCTTCACTCGACGTGGCAAAACGGCGGGTCGTAAAATTTTATCCGCTCCAGTGGACGGAGCTCAAGAATTTCGCGCCGCGCCGCGCTGTCGACCTAGTGATCATCATTTTGAGTGACAACACTATCGACAAGATGGCTAATTGGACTAAATATAAAAAGCACATGTCTCTTGTGAGTGAAAGGATTTGTCTCACGTTACAAGTCGAGTGTATATTGTCTGATGTCTCGTGCCTAACCAGTGTGAAAGCCGCCTAAGAGCTGATAGACCGTTGGAAAGATGAAAATTTGGGCGTTTTTTCGGAAAGCGCCCGTCAAAATCGGCAGAAATTCAAAGTAAAAACTTAGATCAAAAGTTAAAATTTTGCATTTTGGCTTGATTTTTTTAAAATGTTTTATTTTTAAAAGATCTTGGTTTTGCATCAAGTATCAAGAAAATTTAACGCTTTTCCCAACTGTTACCTTTGAATTTACATGTTGAATAACGGGAGTATGGCGGTTTTGATGACATAAGGTCAAAAACATGGAAACAATCTTAAAATTGAAAAATCAAGGGGTTAAAACAAAATTGCAAGAAGACACTTTTTGTTGGAAATATCTTGAAGAATCTATTCTTGAAGTATGGACCACCTCAACGATAGAGGAATAATTCAGTTAACAGCGGTTGAACTGCTGTCAGACAGAAGTTGACAACTCCAAGGAGTTCTGTAAGGAAGTTGTCTTTGCTATTCAATGTTAATTTCGCTTCAACAGCCAAATTCCAGTTCCCCAATGTGGAAGTGGCAGCCAAAAATTAGTCGGTTTTACAACTTATTGGCTACGTTTGAGAGAAACTAGCCTCCCCAATTTGATTTATGTCACCAACAGCCGTTAGCTGGTTTGATGAACTGATTGATAGATTCGGTGAGATCTTTGAAGTTAAAGCCAGTCGACCCAGAAGATTATCTGCATTGGTGACCGCTCGAGGGCGGTATCGCAGTTCCTTATTTCGTTGGGGACGAGACAATATGTTACCATGAGCGAAATCATCAGAACCAATTCTGATCTTCCCTTTGGAAAACAGCTGATGACGATGATGAAAATTCAACCTGAGATGGATGTTTACGAGTACTTTTTGTTAAACTTGATTTATCTGTATTAGAACTATTACATAATATTAACATGAAATACCAACTTTTGCCCATGTTCCTCAGTCTTTCTTTGAATGCTTCGTCGTCGAGTCGACCGTGGAAACTGGAAAGCCGCTCCTCTGGTGGACTATCTGAAATTTATAGCAAAGAGCTTTATAAAATATTTGTAATTTGACATCCTTTTGTATTACTTATGAGAACCATTTCTTAATAGGATAAAGGGATTTGGCTCCTGGAAAACAGACATTGACTGGGTGGCATGATTGATCCCCGCTATTGCTCGTGGGTTCGACTCTCGCCACGGGGGGGTGTTTTCGTGATCAGCCCTCCTTCCTGCCAACTCAGGACGGTGAGGCAATGGGAAGCCATGAGCGAAATAATCAGAACAAATTCTGATCTTCACTTTAGAAGACAGCTGATAACGTCCGCGATGCCAGGAATGGCACTCGAAGAAGGAAAAGAAAGAAAGAAAGATGAAGGAAATAGACCAAAAACGTCTGCCAAGTGAGTGTGGCACCTTCCTCGTTTCCACAACACGATTATGATGATGAACCAATGGATTGTGGATAAATAGCAGTTCAAAATCCAAGAACCTTCCAATGCCCTCCAATTCCAAGTCCAATGAAATTTATAGTGGAGGGTCCAACGATATTTATAGTGGACCATCGAGAGCCCTTATTACACAATCCCTGAAACTTTCGTCAAAGTAAGCAAGAAAATAGAATTTAGAAAATAGAATAAAAAAGAAAATAGAATTTTTTACCATTTCAAGAAGGTACCCACCATTTTCCAACGTCGATAGAAAATCTTTGTTCCATCGCAGCTCTGCCATGAATTCTTCGTTCTGTAAAAGCATAGCGATTCGCTCGTCCTCGAGATCAGCTTCCATCTAGCAAAACACATTTAGGATTCATCAGTTGACGGTTGAAACTAATTATTCAAAATACAGGGTGTAACACCTGTGTTCCTGCAATAGCCTAGGGATGGATTCTACAACCAATTTGTGACTTTCGTGTCTCTTGACTTTTTTTAACCCCTTTAAAATCCGACTTATTTCACTTTTAGGATGTTTTTCGTATTTTCGACCTTGTATCATTAAAATGTTAATAACTCCATCAATTTACTAGATACACTCAAAGTTGACGATACCATTGGAAAGAGCGTTAAATTTTCTACCTCCGTAGTGTTAAATAAAACTTTTTAAAGAAGACTCAGACGTTGAAAAATGAGCCCGAATAGTAAAATCTCGAAAATCTCGGAAATGTATAGTTTTTTCAAACGTTTGTAAAGCCTAACTGAAACTGCCGGTTAATTTCACACTGTAATCCCAAAAGTTGACCCAAAAGCTCAGCTTTTAAACAGTATGGTCAGAATTGTTTTCAATATTTGTATTAGTGGAGAAAACCGCGCTTGAATGAGAAAAAACGTGATTTTTCTCCAACGAAATCGACAGTTTGACGGGAGGATTCGGGGGGTTTCTTCCGCCGCCGCTCCTCTCACTCTCCATCCAACCCCAAATCCGTCGATTTCGTTGGAAAAAAAGAATCACGTTTTTTTTATTCAAGCGCGGTTTCTTCACTAATAAAAATATTGAAAACAATGAGGAATTTCACCATGTCGGAATTTCCTATTTTTGACCCCAAAATCGGAATCAGCACCTCGAAAAACCCCCTAAGGCAAACTTTCAGCCCGAACTTCCTAATTTACGAATAAACAAAACAGTGTAGAAAATACGAATGTTTGAAAAAACCGGGAAAATGACGACATCCTGGAATAGTTCATTTATGGCCGCTTGAAGCGCTGAGATCGAGAAATCTATAGTCCCCAGATGCAAAATTTCACGAAACAGTAAAGTTCGAATACGAAAAACTGAAGAAAAAAAATAGAAAAAGCAAGATGGGGAAAATTAGGTTTCCCCTGTTTTTGTTTGATAACTTTTCTCTTAGAAAACACGATTTCATCGTCCCAATGGGCAACACTGGGAGGAGACGGCGATCCGAACAGCCCAATCAGCGAGCGTTCCCGCTGCACGTCCGTTTTCCCGGTTAGTTTTGAAATCAAAAATTTTGATTGTCTCCCAAAAATAACAGGAGACTTATTTTCCGAAACCAGCCCGATTTTCATCTATCCCACACCATTAACTATTCAGGAAAAATGCAAACAGAGTTGGAAAGCTGAGCTTTTGGGTCAACTTTTGGGATTACAGTGGGAAATTAGCGGGCAGTTTCAGTTAGGCTTACAAACGTTTGAAAAAAACTGTACATTTCCGAGATTTTCCTATTCGGGCTCATTTTTTAACATCTGAGTTTTCTTTAAAAAGTTTTATTTAGCACTAGGGAGATAGGAAATTTAACGCTATTTCCAGTGGTATAATTACATTTGCATTTTGATTCAGAAACAAGGGAATTATGGCTGTTTTGATGGCGTAAGGTTGAAAATACGAAAATATTTTAAAAGTGAAAAAAGTAGGATTTTAAGGGGGTTAAAAAAAGTCAATAGACAAAAAAAGTCACAAATTAGTTGTAGAATCAATCCCTAGGCTATGGCAGGAACAAAGGTTTACTGTATATTAAAAGGAGGTTGTTTTTGTTATAATTATTATTGTATACACCATCAACTTGACCGTGAAGTTCATGATCCTTCACAAAAAATGCATAATTTGTGCCCTGATAAATTCAATAATTTTTGATCTAACAGATTCAATAATTGTCCATGTTATCCTTCCTGAGAAGCTACATTGCTCACCCAACTTGGCATTGCTAGCAGTACTCCTTGAACTTCGACTTAATTGATTACCTTGAATTGAATTGAAACAAACTAGTGGGGAGGGGGGGGGGGGGGGCAGAAAGAACGAGAGTCGAAAAAAGTCGAGGCGGTCCAAACTTGATTGAGTTAACTGGATGACATCTGAGGGCCCGATGAGTCCTTCTCTCCGCCTCTTACCCTCCTTCTTGAGTCACAGTTCCAATTCAAGCTTCAAACATCACAAAAATAAAGCTGAAGTTGGTTCGACTCTCCTGTACTAATTAGGCTGATCAGGAATATTTTAACCACGTCAATTCAAGGAGTTTATTAGGATTGGATTACTCCTGAAATGGGGTAGCTGTATGATATTTTCTTCCGAGTCTACCAAGGTAGCGGAAGCTTTGTTTTCACATTTCAAGGTTGAAAAAGTTCTCCGAAGTCAAAATTTCCACTCGCCTTTTACGTTTCAGACCTTCCTGAACAATTTTGGTTCCGTGTCTGTCTGTCATGAAATCCTTGCCACAGCCATAACTTCTACACTTCTCACCTGATTTCGATGGAATTTTAGTGGATTATGCGGGTTGGCGTGTAGATGGTTCCCTATGAAAATCATTGCCCTCAGACATATTGAAGCCACTGCGCATGCGCAATCGTTTATTTCCTTGCTACAGCCATAACTTCTACAAATATTTTCCATCTGATTTCGATGAAATTTTCAAGAATTTGGGGTAGAGATGGCCCCCAAATTGAAGTATTTCGTGCGCATACGCAAACGTGAGATCCTTGTAACAGCCATAACTTCTACAATTTCCAACAATATTCAGAGATTGTGTTGGTTGATGTTTAGGGTCCCCTATGAGGGTAGTTCAAGAGAGTGACCTACTTAGAGATTGATGTTTTGAGATAAGCTGCTATACCGGGTGTCCCATATGTTATCCACCAAACTTTGGGAGTCGATTCTACAACTAATTTGCAACGAAAATTGTCTCCTAGCAATTTTTTGTAACCCACTTAAATCCGACTTTTTTTACTTTCAAGATTTTTTTCGTGTTTTCGACCTCACACCTTTAAAACGGTCATAACTCCCTTAAATTGCACTCAAAAATTAAAAATAAGGATACCGTTGGAAAGAGCGTGAAATTTCTCAACAGATGAGCTGTTGATAAATTGAGAAAAATTGAACGCTAGAGTAGTTTTTTTTACCTCAAACTTTAAAATTTGTCAATTTCTGTTTTTTTTTTTAAATTTTGATGATTTTTTCCCATGGAAACAAGGTATTTGCCAGAGAGGCTCAAAAGCTTAAAAACTTCTCCATTTCATCAGCTTTTCAACGGTCACCCAATTTTTAGTTTCAATGTGGAATTGGAGGGAGAAAATGGTGTTTCAATGCGAAAAAACGTGCATTTTTTTCAACGAAATCGACGGTTTGACGGGAGGACTCCGGGGTCTGCTCCGCCGCCCTCCTCCCAAGCACCACGTCCTCACGTCGAACCATCGATTTCGTTGAAAAAAAATACACGTTTTTTCGCATTGAAACACCATTTCATCCCTAAAATTTCACAGTAAACGTAAAAATTGGGTGACCGTTGGAAAGCTGATGAAATGGAGCAGTTTTTAAGCTTTTTGAGCCCCTCTGGCAAATACCTTGTTTCAATGAGGAAAATCTTCAACATTTTCACCAAAAACGAAAATTGACTATTTTTCAAGTTTGAGGTAAAAATACTACTCTAGCGTTTTGTTTTTCTCGACAGGTCAACGGCTCATGTATTGAAAAATTTTACGCTCTTTACAACGATGTCCTTCTTTTTAATTTTTGAGTCTAATTTAAGGGAGTTACGACCGTTTGAATGGTGTAAGGTCGAAAACACGAAAAAATCTTAAAAGCCAAAAAAGTTGGATTTTAAGGGGGTTAAAAGAAAATTGCTATGAGACACTATTTGTTGCAAATTAGTTGTAGAAACTACTCCCGAAGTTTGGTGGATAACTTATGGGACGCCCTGCATACTATCGGGTTACGCATTCGAGGAGGATATGTGCCACACCCATTTGGCAGACGTTTTTGAATACTTTTTTCTGTGTACTATCTCTGTTGAAGTAAGTAAGTAAGTAAAGTAAAGTAAGCAACCATTTCAGGTTGAATTTTCGTCCGACTGCCATTCTTGGCGTCGCGGACGTCATCAGCTGTCTCCCTAAGGGGAGATCAGAATTTGTTCTGATGATTTCGCTCATGGCTTCCCAAACATCACCGCCCTGGGTTGGAACGAGAGATTGCCGATCGTCTAATAGACAGAAAACTTTCTGCGACGACCAGACTCGAACGCGCGTCCCCGCTAGACGGTTCTCATCTTATCACCGCAGTCGGGTACACTGTCCACTAGACCACCGACGCCCACCTCTGTTGAAGTACATATCACTAACTAAAACTCCCGGAAACGCCTAAAAACAAACTTTCACACTATGGAGGGGGGGGGGGGGGTTTAGGAGCTACGTCTTAGTTGTGATGATTTACTCAACAGTAGGGAGAGACAGAAAACAAAAAAAATATGCTGCATTACCCTGAAATTAGAGGAGAAATTCAAATATGCAGAGGCTGAAAAATTATGTTATTGTTTTTTTAATCATCACCATTATTATGGATCCTTCAATGTTTCTGAGTTGAATTCAGACCTCGATAGCAGAGATCTCAACGCACTCTACTCAGAGATTCCTTTTGCCAGGTGACGTCAGAGCTGAGGTCGGAATACTCCTTAACGGCTAACGATCATCACCAAATTGGGTACTTTAATAAAGTGAGCCCAATGGAAAGGAATCGGCTATTTTAAATCAGTAGTTTTGCTCGACTTTGCGTAGATGTGTTCAATTTCTAAACGGCTGGACCGATTTTGAAGGGATTTTTAGCACAGGTATTCAAAATTTTTTACGGAAAGTTCCAGAAGATTTCATGAGCCAAATTCTTGACATTTCTTGTTTCCCATGGTAACCCTAATTTCCTGTTTTTTTTAATTTCCCAAGATATTTCCCGTTTTAGAGGCGCTTACTCAAGCTAGGCACCGGTGAAATTACCTCCCTCAAACATAAACAAACTATTAAGTTTGTATATCAACATCGATGACAAGAGAGTGAGCTCAAATAGCTGGTTTCTGCATCGATATTATCAACTATAGTTAGAAATAAACTGTAAAGTTTAAATGAAGGTGAAGGTCTGGGAAGGTACGGAGTTCACACCAGCACCACCAGCTGCGTCATTGAACTTGATTAGTAGTTCCACGATGGTAATACGGAAGCCGAAGGGGCTCCTAGACGACACTACAAATCATCGCACACTGGTGGAGCCAATCTCCTCTAATATAAGCTCCATTTAAACACAGTCTCATTTATAAAAATATGAGGACGTCGTTTGCGTAGTTTGTACGACTGAGCTGATTCAATAGCCATCTGCATTCTGCTCACACTGGACGATATTCGGCTGTTTCCAGTTCCCGGACTTGTCGCTGAACTCCAATTCGGTTTATTGATTTCCATAATGAACCTATGGAGTCGGGCAAGACAAAAGTCTGCCAAATGGATGTGGCACATAGCTTCCTCGGTTTCCATAAAGTTTACCAAAGTCTGGGTCCTCCGAACTATACAGGGTGTCTACACTTTCGATGGGCATAACTTCAGGGTTCGATTCTACAAGGTATCTCCAACAAAAAATGTCTTTTAGCAATTTTCATTTAACCCACTCAAAATTCCTATTTTTTCACTTTGAAGTTTTTCTTCGCGTTTTCGACCTTACGGCACTGATATGGTCATAACTCCCTTATTTCTCCTGAAAATTCAAATCTAACTACACCGTTAGAAAGAGCGTTAAATTCCTAAGCTACCTAGTGAAAAATCAAAATATTTCAGCAATAAAATAGTTTCAAAAAATCAAGTCAAAAAGCCAACTTTAAAAAATTTTCGAAACGACTTTCTTCGACCAAAGTTTTCACTCTAAATCCCTGCCCATTTCGATGGGCGCTCTTCAGAGAAAACATGCTCAAATTGTGAGCTTTTCAACGGTCTATCAATTTTTCTTTTTAACATTCAAATTGGAAGAGTAAATTAAGTTTGAATGCCAGAAAACGTGTGTTTTACAAGCAAATCCAGTGTTTTAAGCTGTTTATGGTCCCCCTCGACCTCAAGATGGCTTGACGATTTTGGTATCATTTCCTATGTAATTTTTTACGCTGAATCAAATAGTGATACTTCCGAATGGTTCCGACTGCTAGAAAGTGGATTTTTCGAAGAAAACCTTCGTTTTTCGTACATAAAATACGCATTATTCGTAGATATAGTCGTGAGCATAAAGTAACACCTTTGAACTCAACAAAAACTTCAATCAGCTAGAAATTCGGTGTTTTTGTTGAGTTCAAAGGTGTTACTTTATACTCACGACTATATCTACGAATAATGCGTATTTTATGTACGAAAAACGAAGGTTTTCTTCGAAAAATCCACTTTCTAGCAGTCGGAACCATTCGGAAGTATCACTATTTGATTCAGCGTAAAAAATTACATAGGAAATGATACCAAAATCGTCAAGCCATCTTGAGGTCGAGGGGGACCATAAACAGCTTAAAACACTGGATTTGCTTGTAAAACACACGTTTTCTGGCATTCAAACTTAATTTACTCTTCCAATTTGAATGTTAAAAAGAAAAATTGATAGACCGTTGAAAAGCTCACAATTTGAGCATGTTTTCTCTGAAGAGCGCCCATCGAAATGGGCAGGGATTTACAGTGAAAACTTTGGTCGAAGAAAGTCAAGTTTCGAAAATTTTTTAAAGTTGGCTTTTTGACTTGATTTTTTGAAACTATTTTATTGCTGAAATATTTTGATTTTTCACTAGGTAGCTTAGGAATTTAACGCTCTTTCTAACGGTGTAGTTAGATTTGAATTTTCAGGAGAAATAAGGGAGTTATGACCATATCAGTGCCGTAAGGTCGAAAACGCGAAGAAAAACTTCAAAGTGAAAAAATAGGAATTTTGAGTGGGTTAAATGAAAATTGCTAAGACATTTTTTGTTGGAGATACCTTGTAGAATCGAACCCTGAAGTTATGCCCATCGAAAGTGTAGACACCCTGTATAAGGGAAGTTAGCCTTAGTCATCTGGCCATTAGAAATATTTGTAGAGCACGTTGCGAAATGCTAAATTTGAATTTTAAACCATGGATCACGGATCGTGTATTTACGTGTCCTCTGTGTAATTCGGGAGATGATGAGACGGTGGTCCATTTTTTAGCTCACTGTCATATTTTGAGAGGAATTCGCAGCGCTCAGTTCGGCTCCTTATATTTAACTGATGAGGAGGCATTCGAATATTTGAATGGAAAAGACTGGTTGGTCCTAGGTTGGTTCATTATAAGGGTGTTGAAGTACCGAAAGGCTTTGGTGGATGAATGGAACTTTTAATTGGGTATTATATCGTCGGCAAAATGACAAAGGGACGTATCTGCAAAATTTATTATTTTGAGATGGCTTCACTTATGATATCACGAGAAACTTCTCTATCGATTTCCTGAACCCCACACATTATGTTTTCCTCGGAATCCCATGAATTTTTGGTCACATAGTGGACGTATCTATGACTCTAGGAATCTTGGCAACGACAGTAGGACGTATCTGTCACTTACGTCTTTCTGTAAATGTCATGAAACGTTGACTCATCAGTTACGTCCCTTTCCAATTTTCTCTCTCAGTATAGTCATTTTGTGGAAGGAAGTGTGTATGGTTGAGTACACGAAATTTGGTGTTGCCTTCGAATTGTACTATAAAGAAGACTATGATTCTGAGTTAATTCGAGTGGATTTCAGCGTAAGGAGAGGGTACAACAAAGAAATCGAGATCTCGGAGAAAAAATTCCATTTCATGAGGATTTCTCAGTTCGGTTTTCCAAAGCTTAGGTTTGCCATCATGAGCGTAGTCACTCTGTTGCCAAAGGTTTACATATTGTTTAGTAATGCGTGCATTCCAGGGGACGTCCCATTGGATAAGCATTAGATCAGTTTAACCAGTTGGTAAGCGATAAAACTGTCTCACTCGATGTAATTTATTTATTACTTTAGGCAAGAAATACTGACCCCCTCCATTATCCACCATAAAATTTCTAACGGCATGGGAGCCTCGAATCTGAAAGCATTTTAAAATCCATGATCTACAATACCCAATTCGAGCGAATTTTGATACTCTGGTGAAATCATTTACAACTCGGAAGTTATTTGAGTCAAACAAAAAAAGAAACACGCAAATCGGTTGGAAATTGAGGCCTGGGCAAAGTTAACAAGATTATGCTTAAAAACGCACGTTTTTTTAAAGCTTTAATCCCCTCTTTCCTCCCCTTAAAAGGCAAAATTCGAAAATTCGACGTAGTGCACAACTACGGATTACTGTGTTTTGCTTCCTCACTACCGAAGGTAGGGAAGCTTTGTATTCGTGAAAGAAGTGAAAAAAAAAATGTCCTCCAAAATCAAAATTTCCACTTGCTTTTTGCGTTTTAGAGCTTCCCGAACAATTTTGGTTCCGTGTCTGTCTGTCTGTCGGTCTGTCTGTCTGTGGTCAATCCTTGTCCCGGGCAAAACTATACTAACCTGTGGTCCGATTTTGATGAAATTTTCAGGGATTGTGCGGGTTAGGTCCTAGACGGTCCCCTATCAATTTCAGCACCTTCGGACCAATAGGAGCGAGTGCGCATGAGCAAACGTGAATTTCCTGGAACGTCGGTTTCTCGGTTTCTAATGAACAGATTTTGCTCAAATTTGGAGGTTAGTTAGGGTCTAACTTCTAAGAGACACCCTATAAGTTTCAATCAAATTGGTCAAGCAATAGCCGCTGCGCATGCGCGAACTTTAAATTTATTGTTACAACCAAAACTCCGCAACTATTCAACCAATTTCGATGAAATTTTCAGGGATTGTGTGGGTTAGGTCCTAGACGGTGGACCGCTAAATAAAATTCTACGTTGAAAATACAAATCCCGCATATTATCGCCAATATTTTGGTATTCAATAACTCTTTGAATCATAATTTTTTCGCCAACTGATTCTATACGTCCATGTTACAATGAGTGAGGAAGCTATACTGCCCACCCAACTTGGCAGACGTTTTTTTTTCTGTTGAGTATTGTCCTACGATATAATAATGGATTAAATTAATTTAATGTGAAACCATAATCAATCCAGTGCCAAATAATCCAGATTGGCCCAATCAGTAGGTAATGAACGTGATAGTTTAATTTTTGCATGTCAACATCACATGTCGTCGCTCCTCCGCCAAAACCACGAATCATCAGAACCATCCTCCGCCAAAACCACGAATCGACAAAAAAAATCGAAAATTGAGATGAGCATCACAATAGGCCACTTTGGGTGAGTGGGTACCTACCCTAGTAATTTCATTCCTTTAACCATGTGGGAAAACATCTTCCAGTGGGGTTAGAGGAATGAAATTACTAGGGTAGGTACCTACACACCCAAAGTGGCCTATTGTGATGCTCAGCTCAATTTTCGATTTTTTTTTTGTCAATTCGCGGTTTTGGCGGAGGATGATTCTGAAGATTCGTGGTTTTGGCGGAGGAGCGACGATGTGTGAACTAACCAAAACGATTGTGTTAAGGCTATTTTTATTATAATTATTTTGTTACATATTTATTTTGTCCGAACCCCGGCTCATAGCTCGGTGCCACAGCCGTATAATGTTTTGTTTAATGTTATTAAGTTTTATGTACATTTATTTGAATAAAGCATTTCAAAATTCAATTCATTCATAGCTTCCTCGTACCCATAACACGAATGTATAGACGATTCAATGCATTGTAGCTAATCTCATAACATAAATCTCTAAGAGATGTAATTAAAAACTAATTCTCTAACGTGACACTGTCGTAAATTGTTCTTTAAATAATAAATAGTTGAAATAGAGCACGTTAAGATAATACCTTGCACTACCCTAATATGGGACAATCTCCACCCCAATCCGCATAATCCATGAAAATTTCATCGAAATCGGACGATAACTTCGTATAGTTTTTCCAGTTACAAGGATTTCATGACAGACACACAGACACGGAACCAAAACTGTTCAGGAAAAGAACAGAAACTTTGCTTTTCAGAGAATTTTTTTTTTTCAACCTTGAAAAGTTTCACTAAAAGGTTTCACTCGATTCAAAGAAATAGGGAGTTTCACATAGGATATTTGAATGCTGGCAGCTAAAGACACAAAACTGAATACAACTCTAAAAAACGTACAGCGATCGCATTTTGGTCAGATAAAATTTGAACGGAGATTAGGCCACTTTTGCGATTCACATCCTTGTTTCTGATTTATCGCAAGTTCAACTCTAATGTTCATTGTTGGAAATAATAAACCAAAAGGTTTAACTTAAAGGTAAAGTACTACAATATCAAAGTAATAAATTCAAAAAACTAGATTTCACTGGATTTTTAAACGCTGGGCATGACAAAAGAGATGGCCGTTACATCGAGCAGGTTTGGTTCCTGAAGGAGACGCACTCTCTTTGAATCTCTTCTCAATGTAATCCGAAGAAACTGATTTCCTCATGTACGATTTTCATATTTTGTATTTTTATTCCCCTACACGTCTTGATAATACGTTGAAGGTTTTACTCTACAAGATTCAAGTACAAGTTTTCTGTGTTAGTTTACGGCCGAGTTCAGAGTTTTGCTTCAAAGGATTGTTTTCACCTTCGATTGTTTGAAAAAGTTCGAGAATGAACGTTAAAATCGTTGGAATTCATTGGTTTACTCGAAAGAAACGACCACTTCAAAGGCTGATTTTCGCCTTCGATTGTTTGAAAAGGTCGAAAATGAACGTTAAAATCATCGGAATTCGTAGGTTTACTCAAGAGAAACGGCTACTTCAAAGGCTGTTTTTTACCTTCGATTGTTTGAAAAAGTCGAAAATGAACGTGGAAATCACGAAACTTGTTGGTTTACTCGAGAGAAACGACCACTTCAGAAGCTTGTTTTCACCTTCGATTGTTCGAAAAAGTCGAGAATGACGTTGAAATCATCAAAACTTGTTGGTTTACTCGAGAGCAATGACCTTCAAAGGCTTGTTTTCACCTTCGAGAAAAACAAAACGCTAGAGTAGTAGTATTTTTACCTCAAATTTAAAAATAGTCAATTTCTGTTTTTGGTGAAAATATTGATGATTTTTCCTCATTGAAACAAGGTATTTGCCAGAGGGGCTCGAAAGCTTGGAAACTGCTTCATTTCATCAGCTTTCCAACGGTCACCCAATTTTTACTTTTACAGTGAAATTTTAGGGATAAAATGTAGGGATAAAATTGTAGTTTTTCTCAATCAAATCCATAATTTTTCCAAATGTGGACAACAATGCTCCACCATATTTAGGATCAAACAACGGGTTTTGGTTCAAAAGAGAATAAACTGTTGCAGGTAAAAATCGGACTTCCAGAAAGATACCTCAGGATACTAAGGGTTAATGTTTCACGGTTCAAGTTATCAGACAAGATGGTGTTTCAATGCGAAAAAACGTGTATTTTTTTCAACGAAATCGACGGTTTGACGCAGACCCCGGATTCCTCCCGGCCAACCGTCAATTTCGTTGAAAAAAAAAATCACGTTTTTTTCGCAATGAAACACCATTTTCTCCCTAAAATTTCACAGTAAAAGTAAAAATTGGGTGACCGTTGAAAAGCTGATGAAATGGAGCAGTTTTCAAGCTTTTGAGCCCCTCTGGCAAATGCCTTGTTTCAATGGGGAAAAATCATCAAAATTTTTGAAAAAAAAAAACAGAAATTGACAAATTTTAAAGTTTGAGGTAAAAAAAATACTCTAGCGTTCAGTTTTTCTTGAATGGTCAACGGCTCATCTATTGAGAAATTCCACGCTCTTTCCAACGTTATCCTTATTTTTAATTTTTGAGTGCAATTTAAGGAAGTTATGAAAGGTTTCAAAGGTGTGAGGTCGAATACACGAAAAAAATCTTAAAAGTCAAAAATTCGGATTTTAAGGGGGTTAAAGAAAAATTGTTAGGAGACATTTTTTGTTGCAAATTAGTTGTACAATCGACTACCAAAGTTTGGTGGATAACACATGGGACACCCTGTATGTTTGAAAAAAAAATACTTAGGTAATTCCAATTATTTTTTCGTGACATCTTGTCTGATAACTTGAACCGTGAAACATTAACCCTTAATATCCTGAGGTTCTTTTTGGAAGTCCGATTTTTACCTGCAACGGTTTATTCTCTTTTGAACCAAAACCCGTTGGCCATCTTGATTCTAAATTTGGTGGAGCATTGTTGCCACATTTGGAAAAATTATGGATTTGATTGAGAAAAACTACAATAACATAATATGGGTATTCATATTGTGAATTTTCAACTATTTGTCAACTATTTCCAAATAATATTAAAATTTTCAACTATTCTCAGCTAAATTTTCAACTAATTTTAAAATGTTTACTATATGAAACCATAATTAAGATATTATCACCTATAAATTTGAATATTTTGAGGTAATTGAACAATTTTGTGGTAATTGAAATGAAGTCTTACGAGGATGGCGGCGACGAGGTTCGCACGGGCGCGCTTCTCCTCGCGGCGTTTCCACCGCCTCCTCACTCGAAACTTGTTCCACAGGAGGTACAACCACATCGCAAACTTCGCGGATTGATGAGTCGAGACGGATTATTGATGAGTAGAGAGGATTATTGATGAATTGGGAGAATTGATGGGTCGAGAGGGATTGTTGAGGAGTTGGTAGGCAAATTGATGAGTGGAGAGGAATATTGATGAGTCGAAGGGTAGTATTGGTCGAGAGGAACTGTTGATGAATTGGGAGGAAAATTGATGAGTCGAGATGGATTATTGATGTGTGGGGAGAAATTGTTGACGAGTATAGAGAAATATTGACGATTGGGAGGGGGGGATAATTGATAGATCGATTGGGATTCTAGATAAGTTGGGAGAAAAAAAGATGAGCGAGAGGGATTATCGATGAGTTGAGAGGAACGGTTGATGAGTTGGGAGGAAAATTTATGAGTCGAGAGGAATTATTGATAAGTCTGAAGATATTATCAATGAGGAGAGAGGATGATTGATGAATCAAGAGAGATTATTGATGGGTCCAGAGGTATAATAGATGGGTTGAGAGAAATATTGATGAGTCTGGAAAGATTGTTGATGAGTCAAAAATATTGATGAGTATGGATGTATTATTGATGGGTAGAGAAAAATATTGATAGTCGAGAGAGATCAAGGATGGGTCGACACGAATATTGATGAGTCGAGGTCTGTTGATAATTCTGAAGATATTAACAATGAGGAGAGAGGAGTATTGATGAGTAGGGATGTATTAATGATGGGTAGAGAGAAATATCGATGAGTCGAGGGAGATCAAGGATGGGTTGACAGGAATATTGATGAGTCGAGGTCTGTTGATGAGTAAACAAGCGAAGTCGCCCAATTCTCACTTCATCGCCCGACGCACGTTCTCACGGACTGACTCACCTGTTTGGTGTCGGCGGCGAGTCGGAGGAAGTCGTGAGGGAGGGGGCCGAGGAGCGGGGGATTCCAGCCTTTGGTCGTTCGCAGCGCCGCCGTCGCCCCGCACGCCTCCCCGGACGACCTGTCGACATCAATCATCATCAATATCATCAGCAACTTTAGTCAATGAGCAAATTTTCAACAAAAAAAAAACAAATTTGACCAAATTATTTGTAAGAAAATATGTATACAAGTGAGACTCAAACTACAAGCAATTTTAGCCACCAGAATTTCAATGAAAAAACGACATAGTTTTCAATTTAAAAAAGTACCTTTTTCTTGTTACAGAATGCTAAATAGAAAAGATAGAATCCCGAAAAAACCGTTGTGTAATGATTTGAAGTGCTTTATATATTTCTATGGCTCTGCTCAATAGATTCCATTACCATCTCAAACTGGTTTCTAAGAGATGTACGTAAAACCAACAAAAACATGCTTGAAGTTATTCTAGTTTACGGAATTGCTTGTTCACAGATATTGACGAGTAAAGCTGATCACTCTGATCAATATGGACTTTCCCGAGTGAAAAGAGTGATTTCCGGTGAAACAGTGGTGGACATGAACTCAGAATACGGCGCGGTCAATTACTTCGTTTGGATGGGTTACGGCCACAGTTGCGACGTGCTTTCTCAAGATATCGTCCGACAACTGGTTGAAATTGAATGGAAATCCAATTACACCACCAACATACCTTTTTCATCTTGTGCACCAAACCCAGAGGAAAATCTGAGATGCGGTGGTTCGCTTTTAACGTCAACGATAACCCAAACCTCATGCCACTGCATTGCGGACTTTGGAGAGGAGAAAGACGGATTTTTGACAATCGAGCCTTTGTTAGTTTGGGAGAACATGTTTGACATCTATCCAGGTAATGCACGAGAGAACATAGTTCAATCTAATTAAACAATCAGTGAGGAATTGAGACCAATATCACACATTTTGCTAATTAATCAGAGAGACGGTTGTAATACAATATCAATTGAAGTTTTATAGTATTACAACAATGAGAGGTTAGGGGAGAATGGAGGAAGGGCAGCCATTGGGTAATGCTGGCCATGGAGGTTTTGAAAAGATGGCGCAACTGAGCGAGAAGCTGATCATCATGCTCTCACCTGAGAGTGTCGTGAACTATCTGAATCAGGTTATAATGCCCTGAGTTTACATCTTCAGTTGGTTTATTCGTGGGAAGAATTTGAAGACAGTTATGTTTATTTTCCACTTAGTAATAATCAAGGAAGGTGGTTTTTAAAATGATATCACTTCATTGAAATGTATCATCAACTGCAGTTGCTTTGCTACAACTTGGTCATTGAAAAAATCTATTTGAAGATAATGGGATGGTTCAGCTATTTTTTTTTTTTTTTTTTTGACAAAAAGTAAACATTGGGGTAATGTTAGCCACACGTTTGGGGTAATCCCAGCCAAAGTCAACAGCCAAAATTTTGAAGTTACCAATCAATACTAGTTGTTGCAATTTTGCTCTTGTGTTAAGGATGGATGTGTTGTCAATCTAATGTGATATTGAAAAGCCTACTTCTAAGTCTGAACAATAAATTGTGAAAATATCGTTTTGAAAAAAAGTTATGTTTTTCATTGGTGAAATTTTATTTTGTGTTACTACTTGAGATTAATAAACTCGTTTGACTCGTTTTATACATTTATAATTCCCTTGCACATTCTTCTTCGTTGCTTCCATTCCTGAAATCTGCTTCCATTCGAAGATCTTGGGCACTCCCGAAAATGGCTGGCATTCCCAAACAACGTGGATGGGATTACCCAAAGTGTTGGGGAACGCCAGCCATATCTACTTTTTGGGTTTTGGATCTCCAAATCATAGTAACTTGATTATAGCTAAAAAAAAAAGTTGTTGAATTCTGAAAGTGCATTAAATTTGCGAAACGCATGAAAAAATCAAAGCGATATTCCAATTTTTTCCAGATAAGGGAACGTCACAAAGATAGATGGCTGCCATTCCCCCATTCTCCCCTACTCAAGACCTGCTCGGGCTGTGGTGGAAAAATTAACTAAATGTGAATTTTTGGCCACACCATGAACCGTGATCAGCTACCTCTTCACATTTCTGTCCATTCACTTCCATAGCTCAGTGGTAGAGAGCTCGACTCAGGAATGTGTAGTTTATTGGGAAGTCTTGAGATCAATCCCCAATCGAGGGAAGTAATTTTTAATGAACAAAACAAAGTGGCGCAGTTGGTATGACCCGAAATGGCTCCTCAGCATTCTCAGAGAACAATTATTGTTACGCCACAAAAACAGCTCCCTTAAGACACGAGTCGACACTGCTGAGTTCCGTGGATACCCCACCCAGTTTAAGAAGGAATAACAACGAACTCCTGAGCCAGTCAAAAACAGAGCGTTATCACCAGGTCGTAAAAACCCAGGCTGAAGGCCCTTCACCTCCCTGAGTAACCAAATATCCTAAGATTTCCTCAGGGAGAGATGTTGTGATCAGCTACCTCTTCGCATTCTGTCCATTTGCTTCCTCAGCTCAGTGGTAGAGACCACTGAGGCCAGGTTTCTGTAGTATAGTCGGAAGTCTGGAGATTGATCCCCAGTCGAGGGAAGTATTTTTTCTTGCACAACAGATGGCGCAGTGGGTATGGCCTGAAATGGCTCCTCAGCATTCTCTGAGGACAATTATTGTTATGCCACAAAAACAGCTCCCTTAAGACACGAGTCGCTGATTTGGACAAACTGTTGAGTATGCAGATATCCCGCCCCAATTCAAGAAGGAATAACTACCAACTCCTGAGCCAGTCAAAAACAGAGCATTATCACTAGGTTGTAAAAACGCCGGCCAAAGGCCCTTCACCTCCCTGACTGGGTAACTGAATATCTTAAGATTTCCTTAAACAATGGAGTTATGTTGTGATCAGCTACCTCTTCGCATTTCTGTCCATTCACTTCCATAAGTCAATGGTACAGAGCTCAGGCTTGTGTAGTTTAGTCTGAAGTCTGGAGATCAATCCCCAGCCGAGGGAAGTAATTTTGTAATGGCACAACAGAAGGAATATTTAGTGGTCTGGTTGATAGCATTGTAACCCTGTTCAAAGCTGAGGCTCCATTTTCCCTTCAGTGTATTATTGAGGTATTCACTGCTCAACTGAAATTTTACTATATTACTTCTTTTGAACACCAACATTTTATAAACGAACAGATGAAGAAATAGTAGAAAAAAAGTTATTATTCGTAAGCTAAAATAGAAAAGAGGTATTCAAAGATGTGACAATTTTAGGGGAAAAGAACGTGAAGAAGCAAGGAATATTCCCACAAAATTATCGTATGTTAGTTCCAAGTTTGTCGCTACTTTCACGTCGAGAGCATCTTTTCATTGTGGTAACCCTGTAAAGACCCTAGAAGTACCAAGACTCCTAAAAACCCTGAAAATTCAAACTCTTAAGAACGGTTCCATATAAATCTCTTCCCTGCTGCAACACAAGTTGACGACAACATAACATAATATCCTTAAACATCGATTCCTTGCGAGTAGTAAGAAGGTAGTTGGAAGGTGGTTGTTGATGCATAGCAATCCAATCAGAAGGGAATTCTGCTGTGCCAAATATATTACAGTATTTCCCTAACATACTAGAGAGTTCCTAAACTGCATCTTGCTTAACGGCGATTGTTACAGGCATCGCCGTTATGAATCTGTATAGGGCGAGTCAAATCGGATGCTAACCCTAGATGAACGTTAGTGAAAATAACGGCGATGTTGAACAATTTTACGGCGATGACAAAAGTGACGCAAAAGTTAAAGTGACAGGAATTTCTGGCTTCACCGTTAGATCCTCAGTTCTCTACTGTTGACTGCCTTCGTTTTCAAGTTCGTTGTTCGCTATTTCAAGTACATCTTGTCAAGGTGTTTGTTCGAGATGGATCATTTTATGAATTTGTACGTTGTGGGTCTACTTTCCACTGAAGATATGATCACTGTGCTGGAGACGTACGTTGAAAACGTTCCACAAAGATGGCGGCTCTCGGAGTACAGGCGTTTCTCGCTGGACAAAATTTCGGATGCGGATGCTCGTCTGCAATTCCGTTTCGAGAAATTGGACATCACATCGGGGAGAAACCCTTATCCTGTGACATGTTGTCGTTGTTCCTTGCTTTGATCTGCCTTACAATCGGAAAGTGAGGAGAGGTGAGGCTTTGTTTTGAAATTGATGTTGGTGGTTGCAAAACTGTTACCGGCATGTCAGGTTCACTCTGCTCTAACGGCAGTCTGTTAGTCACAATGGACGTTATTTGCTCGGACGTTATTTGATCGCCGTAATTTTCTGTGCATGCCCAGAAGGTGATCTACAGACGCCGTTAGCTTTTCCGTTATGCCAAAATCATCTTTAGGAACTCTCTATTAACTATTGATCAGGAAGTAATTCATCGGAGACTACATAGATCCCTTGGTAGACTCGGAAGGAATTGGAAAGCTCCTACACACCCTCAGCTATTGACGTTGGTTGGAGTTCTTGTAAGTTATGTAGGTTGTTATTATATTTTTATTCCAGGGGCGATACCAGTCGAAAAAGTTAAAGGAGTGAAAGCTAAGAACTACATTCGCCATCCTAAATGTGCCCAGCACAACACTTCTACGATGCTCTACGATTATGGAATTGTTGTATTGCGCGGTCCGTTAGCAATGAATGGGGATCGATATGCTCCCGCGTACACAATCGCGTCCTTAGCGGAATTGTGGACAGGCATCATGTCCAAAAGGATGGTTTGCCTCTACATGGGCTTCGGAGCTTACCGATTAAAGGACGACTATTGGCCCCAG
The DNA here is from genome assembly GCA_009739505.2 of Apolygus lucorum. Classification (NCBI taxonomy): domain Eukaryota; kingdom Metazoa; phylum Arthropoda; class Insecta; order Hemiptera; family Miridae; genus Apolygus; species Apolygus lucorum. The sequence goes on from CM019182.2 coordinate 50,538,959, forward strand.
CGAACCAGGTCCAGAGTACTGTTGCACGGTTGGGGTCGAGTGATGACTTTCCTGGACTGCATGGACCTCATGGATCTTGCTAACGACGATGAGTACGTTGGACCTCGGTTCAACTACAGTGACGCCACTTGGTTTTGCAACTATGGAATTCCAACCAAGGATTACTTCCAAAGTGATGGAGACTCAGGTGAAGGTTTGGAATTGAATGGGTCACCTCAAAAATGTTGTAAGACACTATTTTCATTTCATTCAGAAATTACTAAAAAACATAGGTTTTACCATCACCGATAACCTCGTAAGTCAAAACAGGTGGAAACAGGCATTTTCGGTAAAGATTAGAAAAAAGTAAGATACGAGCTTCAAAAACGTGTTCCATCAAAATAATCCACCGCTTTCTTTTTATGGACCCCAATCCCGATCTCATTGACAGATATTCTATCCATAGTTCGACACAAGGAGATAAAGAGGAGAGTCTAGCCCCCAGAAAGTATTGTCGTGTTTCAGCGCTACCTACCGCCACTTCAACGAACTACCATTTCTGATATCTTATCAGGTGATCACGCTCGCGACCGCATTACCGTCGCTCCTCTAACTTGCAGTTGTCCCAAGATTACAATGTAGCAAAGAAGAACAACACAACAATTGAAAACAACACAAAAATGCAATATCAAGTTCCTTTTCCTCACAATTTAAAAAGGCAGGGAAGTAAAGCCGCCAAACTTAGAAATTAGAGAGTGGTAAAACTGAGGTGGTAAAATCGAGGTAAGCCTACTTTTCAGAAATGCCGCTTGACCACGCTCACATCGAGCTGAAAAAGGATAATAGTTCGCTGTAGTGGCGGTAGGTAGCACTGAAACCCGACAATACTTTCTGGGGGCTAGACTCTCCTGAGATAGAGCCGGCATTGTTCTCTCCCGTTTCACTCCACAAACTTTCTACTCGTCTCCACGGAGTCATTACGGAGTCGTTAAGTTGTTAATTTTTTCGATTCTTAGCAAATCATACTATCAAGCTGTATGCACAAGGTAAGTATTAAAAAATGGTGTTGCTATATAATCATACTCTTTTTGTCCCATGGACTCATAGAAATCTTCGAAAATCTGCTAGAACGCTCAATTTTAAATATTTCGATGCATATAGAACCCAAGCTTTGAAATTCATAAAACATAATCAATATACGGAGACTGCATTAGCTTTCTTTCCCATTGGACTCTCGACCCAGGTGGAGGTCTCTCAACTCCCTCTCCCCCCCCCCTCGCATTTTCATGGGCTAACACCATGGAGGCTGTAAAGGGGAGAGGTGGCATTCTCAAGGGAACTCCTCTCTGTGAATATCCCTCAGCATGTGAGTTTTGCTTTGAACTCAGGTACCAACCTGTCTAGTTGGTAGAGCTTTGGCAAGATTGCTCAGCTTGACCTGAGGTGCACTGCAAACAAGTACTCAGAAGGGGGGGGGGGGAGATAGTCTAGGTCTCCTTCTGGGGCTCCACAGTGGAGGTGTCTGGATCTCCAGCAGCTCGTCCTCGACACAAGCGCTCCCAGTGGCCTTCCTGCTAACTCTCTTATCTCATTCTTGCGCTCAATTTGAGTTGAGAGGCTCTATTTGAGTTTGTGTCCAACAAGGGAGGAGGCTATGGATGAGCTTGAAATATTGCCTCGCCAGCCCGATCGCTCCATGTATACCCAGAATGAGGGAAAATCGGGCATTCTTGGGAACATAGGAAACTTAGCGAGTTGACTTTCCATATTATTTTTTACGCTGAACCCATTGAAGCAGTCCCAGATCCTCACCTGGCAAGCTATAGGTACTTTAGTGGGGGAAAAGGCACTTTGCGGTCAAAAACCTCAATCTTCTGAAGAGCCCACTGCTCCAGGTTTGTTTTTTTTTGTTGATTTATCGCACTTCGACTATTGATTGATAAACCCACCTAATTTGCAGCGTTCAACCCATAATTCATTATTGAAAATGAACCCAGCACTAAGGTTGCCCTTCCGTCAGGTTTGGTTGGTTTTGCAGATCCCATTCCATCAACGAAATCCTTCTACCCATCTGACGTGTACTTACTTAACCATCTACCCGTACCTATGGCATTTATTTTGTATGCCGGAAAGTTTACCCTGTTTGGCGCATGCGCACTTTGATGATTATTCCTCTTCAACTTCAGCTTTTCTTATTTCGTACACGGGTAAAGAGCTGACAGGTAGAACAAAAGCTGTCTAATGATAACAATAACGAACCGGGTATGAAGTGGAAGTGGAGGAAAAAGTGAGAAAGAGGAGATAAGAGAGTTAGCAGAAAGGACGAGCCGTTGGAGATCCAGACACTTCTCTCCACGGTGGTGAGTTCCTTCCACATCCTCCTGGTCCCATCTGGGAACTGGGAGGTTCTTCCACCTGCTTGCAGGTGGAGGGTTTGCGTAATTCGAATGGATTACTCCCTTGAAAGTGGTAATTTTGACCCAATATACATATTTGGTACCTCAACCCAATCAGAAATCGTTCATTTGCCTCCTGAGCATCCTGTTTTGGCATAGCTCTACGTAATAAGCTCTCTCTACATTCGTTGCAGAAGCAGCAAAATCCTCAGCAGGTCCCTATACCCTATGCAGTATTCAAGCTAAGAACAATCGAGCCTGACCTTGATATCTAAAATGCAGTACAAAAGTGTCCTCCATTGCAGCCAGCGGTCTGCTGGGGCATTGCATACATCAGCATGGGCAGGTCATCACAATGCCCATCAGACGAACTGTGACCATTCATGAACCCCAGCAATTCCTATAAGGCTCCACGATTGGGCCCAATATTCGTCCATCGTGAATAGAAGGGCGGATGACGTCCTCTCTCCTGCAACGGGATCTGCTAGCTACTTTTCTCTCAACAATTGGAAATCCCAACCCATGTCAGAATGTCGATTCTTGGCAGCTCTGTTGACAGCACACTTGCTGGCTCCTCCATATCAGGCAGAATAGCGTGATAACTGCCGTGATCCTATACAATTTTACAACATCAAACCAGGTTTCTTGAAAGAATGTATTTTACAACATTTTCGAGGTGAACAGTCGTCTCTAATTTTCAACTCAATGTACAAAAAAGTTATGATTTTATATTTATTTAAAATCATTTTGTTGTGCTTCAAAACAACATCTTCAACACAGCCTTTTAATATTCTACAATGAACCTCAAGTTAATGATAAAGTTTGATTTATTGACCAACCTATATGACAAGAAAATCTTGAAATGATTCTTTCAAACCCCGCCCAGGTGGACCGGTGACCTGCAACAATCAATATGCCGGGATACTGACCCTCACCTCCCACTATAAAGAAAAATACGCGTATCACTACTCCGTGCAGATGTCTACAGCGTTCAGTATTTTCGAAAACTCCGTAGAATACCGGGAGGCCTTGAGTATTTTGGTACACCTGTACAACGAATACGACAGCAAAGCGAGAGCTTTCAACTACAAACCAACTGCAGCGCCAATTCGTCAATTCGCTTTAAAATCTTCAACTATAAATAGTAATAATTATCGTAGTCGAGACGTGTCTTTTAGTATGGGGGCTGTTGTGGTAATTTTATTGTTGAAGTCATCAGTGTGGACTTTTTGCATCTAATAAATGTTATGTGTACCCGAATTCTGTAGGAACTTATATCAAGGTACAGGCAAACCACGTTTGAGGCCAGTTTCTCCATTAAGAGTTTCTTCAGTCCATCACTAACCAACCCTTCCCAGTTAATTGAGCAGGATTGTCCAACCTGAAGAAATTGACCTCCTCAACGTGATTTCCCTCTTCTACCTGTTTGAGTGATAAATTCAACGTACAGTGAAGGCATTTCCACTAGTGTAGGGTTCGATTCCCGCTCTCGCGGCACCTCGTCGAACTCGAGGTCGAACTCTTTCCTGATTTTCTCGTTCTCGTTGTCTGAACTCATCGACAGAAGCTGGTCGATCGTGGCGTCGACCGCTCCCTGGTTCGACCTCAGAACTGCCTGCACACAGAATTTGAACTTTCTTAATTTACAGACATCTTTTGAACACAAATATCATTCAATATGGAAAGGACAGCTCAAGCAGCTAGAAATGAGGAATTTCACCGAATTCTGTTTGCATTTTTCCTGAATAGTTAAGGGTGTGGGATAGATGAAAATCAGGTTGATTTTGGAAAATAAGTCTCCTGTTACTTTTGGGGGACATTCAAAATTCATGATTTCAAAAAATGACCGGGAAAACGGACCTTTTCAACGTGAAGTGGAAACGCTTGCTCATTGGCTGTTCAGATCGCCATCTCCTCCCATTGTTGCCCAATGGTACGACTAAATCGTGTTGTCTATGAGGAAAGTTATCAAACAAAAACGGGGGAAACCTAATTTTCCGCATCTTGCTGTTTCTATTATTATTATTTTTTTTTTCTTCAGTTTTTCGATTTCGATCTACTGGTTTTGTGAAACGTTGCCTCTGAGGATTATAGATTTCACGATCTCAGCGCTTCAAGCGGCCATAAACGAACTATTCCAGGATGACGTCATCCTCCCGGTTTTTTAAAACGTTCATATTTTGTACACTGTTTTGTTTATTCGAAAATTAGGAAGTACGGACTGAAAGTAGGAGGTTTTTCGAGGCGCTGAATCCAATTTTGGGGTCAAAAAATAGGAAATTCCGACATGGTGAAATTACTCATTTTCTACTGTAGAAACAAGAATGAGTATGGTCAGAGCACAGGCTTGGGCCATATTTTTCAAACTCCTTTTTAACATCTAAGAGACCTTTCAAAACACCTAATGATAAATATTTTCAAGGAAAGCGGTCAGTTGAAATCAAAACAATATGGTTTAACAGCCGATTTTTTTTTACACCTAAATTTGTATCCAAGGTAAATTTCAATGTCTTGAAGAGAATGTGGTATTTTGGACATGAAGGAAGTGGAGAAGATCCCATTAAGAAAGTGGAGGTGAATGAATAAGTGAGTGGCTTTACGTATGATTTATCAATGAAGACTGAGGAATATGGCACGTATTAATTGCCTGATGGCTTTACCCTACCTACTTCATTTTTAGAAAAAGATAGTTTTCAAGTTCAAAAATAAAGACTAGCCGGTATCCAAAACCCTGAGTCCTAACCAACAGAACCAATGTAAAAAGTTGGCTCTCGTAAAAAGTTGATGTGATCTCTCCAAGATAATTTTTAATCAGAGCTCTCCATTGGACGTACGAGAAACTACTTTTACCACCAGCGTGCCTAGCGGGAGTTGCCACTTCCTTTATGGATACCGCCTAGTAAAATAAAGTACATCACAGAGAAGGTCCCAAGAGGAGCTCTCCTCTCCCCACCACTGACTTTCACCCCCGAGACAAGCAGCCATTTTGTGGAGGAGACTATTTTCACCCTGAAGTGAAAAGCCAAGTAAATCAACCAATTATCTAAAGGTTGAATTTTCGTCCAACTGATGAAAACTTGGTGAAAACCACTTATTCAGTATTCTTTGTGGAATATCGATTTAGTAACAATTAAGGTGGGTTCACAAGCGTCCGACTCTGCGACTGTTTCCGTTTCTTTCCGACATTCCGTTTGGGTGTTCACAGGCGTCCAATTTCCGGCGTGCTTATCATAGCGTTATTGCGCCCCCCACCTTCCTCCTTCCACCACCCACCACCCACTTTTACCACCCTCTCTCCGACTCTTTCCATCAAATATCTAATTTTTCGGATGTGGACAGTCCCTCCCAAAAGTGCCTCTCCGACAATATTACCCCCCTCTCACCGACTCATTCCATCTGCTCTTGGCCAATCAGCGGGCAGAATGCAGAGTTGGACGCTTGTGAACCCACCTTTAGAGGTGCAATGAGGAATTTCACCGAATTCTGTTTGCATTTTTCCTGAATAGTTAACCTTCTATCCATACCGCGGTGTTGGATACCGCACCCCTCCCTTCAAACATCAATGTACACTTCATAAGAAAGAGCAATGAACCGAGCCCCTTATTACCCTCCTAACATTCGACGAGAAAGGTCACGTGAGTGTCATTTGTTTATTTCTACCTGTCTGCTGTTTTCTAGTGACCTATGTACGGGTGTATCTACAGATTGAGCGCGGTCCCTCAGCCCTCCCCGTACGAGAAACTTGCAATTCAGCCACTGTCAATGAGACTGTAAACGTTAGAATGAGACTGTTTTGATAAAGAGGTTTTTGCCATACCAATGGGACTGTAGCAATCAAGATAAGACTGTTGTTTTTTGTGTCAATAAAGTTTAAGATTAACTGATCTAGTTTTCATCCAATTTATGGAAACTTACCTACCAATTGTACGTACAGGGAGGTATTCAGGTGAAAACATTTCTCAAAGTCGGAATTAATTGATATATTATGAAAAATTGGTACTTAAAACTACTTACATTTTCAAAATGTATCAATGGTGATCGAATGTGAGGCGTATCCTTGAATGGCGGTATCCCATACCGGCGGTACGCTAATCAGTGGTAGAAAGGGGGTACGGATAGAAGGTTAAGGGTGTGGGATAGATGAAAATCGGGTTGATTTCGGAAAATAAGTCTCCTGTTAGTTTTGGGAGACATTCAAAATTTATGATTTCAAAAAATAACCGGGAAAACGGACCTTTTCAACGTGAAGTGGAAACGCTTGCTCATTGGCTGTTCAGATTGCCGTCTCTTCCCATTCTTGCCCGATGTAACGACAAAATTGTGTTATCTAAGAGGAAAGTTATAAAAAAAAAAAAAAAAAAAAAATACGGGGGAAACTTATTTTTCCGCATCTTCTTTTTCTATTTTTTTTTCTTCAGTTTTTCGATTTCGATCTTAACTGGTTTTGTGAAATGTTGCCTCTGAGGATTATACATTTCACGATCTCAGTGCTTCAAGCGGCCATAAATGAACTATTCCAGGTTGACGTCATCCTCCCAGGTTTTTCAAACGTTCATATTTTGTTTATTTTATTTATTTTGTTCATTTATTTTGTTTATTGTTTTGTTTATTCGTAAATTTGGAAGTACTGGCTGAAAGTTTCTCGTTTTTCGAGGGGTTTTTTCGAGGTGCTGAATCCGATTTTGGGGTCAAAAATAGGAAATTCTGACATGGTGAAATTCCTCATTTACTCATCAATTACCAAGTATTTTAGATAAACCAAGTTATCCCATAAAGCTAGGTTTATTTCTACTGCAATATGGCCGACCCTAGACATTTTGAAGATGGTGTGAAGAGTGTGAGGGAAGAAGGTGTCATTTCAATCATGCCCTACACACCATGTTTCTACATACAATTTTTAATCAATTTCATAATACTCAATAAAATTTAAAATCGATGCCATTGTTTCATAAATTAGTTATTTATCCGAAAGGGTTATTTTGTTTAGATCACTCAACATTGATTCTGTAGAGAACAATTTTATCCAAATTCTAGCAGAATTCGAATGTGACTCATTCCCAATAGCTGGGTATGCAATTCCTATTCAGTCAGAATGACTTCGTAAACCTTTGCAAGGATGGGGTCAATGGTTTCGTTGATACGATTTCCTTCGTTTCGAAAGAATTTTGATGTTAATTTTGCGTGCCCCGCCGTGCAATTGAATGTTCCACCAGAAGAGATGCAGCTGCGGGCACTTCAGTCCGGCTCGAGTCTGTTACGCAATGAAGGAGATCTGCGAGCACAATGCGAGTCAATCCTTTTAGGCTAATATGAGGCGAGGGTCTATTTGAAAGACGCAACGTTTCCATTCGTCTCCATCTTGAGAAGACATCGTAATTATTCAGTTCATTTTCGAAAGAAAGATTAGATTTAGATTTCGAAAAAGATTACTTGCCTTGGGAATATTTCAGGAATGTCTTAAAAGTGAAAAACGATTTGATTTTTTTTTCAAAATTCAAATCTTTATTGATATTGTTAGGGATTTAGACATGTTTGTTCTCTTGGAATTTGTGGACTAAAAATAAGAGAGTTTCAATTTTGACAGCATTGAGAGCGTTCAGCTGGATGCAAAAGACATTATCAAGCCTAATATTTGCACTATATCTTAACAAAATTTGTGATTCTGTTCTACACTGTAAAAGAAGTGTGTACGCAGATGACCTCAATATTTATAAGCCTACAAAGTTGGAAGAATTAGAAGAAAATGTAAGTTTGGTAAACAACATGTTTCGACAGACATGGTCTGGTAGTGAACCCTCCAAAGAGTGTATCCATGACAATCGGCCATTCCCGACTCTTGAGCAATGTATCTGTCGATAATGTTCCTAAATTAATAATTAATAGTGTCCCGCTCAACTACAAGCCATCAGTAAAATGTCTTGGGATTGTTTTACGAAACAACCTCTCTTGGAATGAACAAACCAGTTATATATGCGGTAGAGTACATCCACTACTTTACGGATTTGGGAAATTGCTCGTCTCCAGGTCACTTACGCTGAAAAAAACACTTATAAATTCACTAATTACCCCGCACTTCAACTATAGCCTTCCAGTGATGTGTGATGTGAACTACGAAAATAGACTAACGCTTCAAAGAGCTCTCAATCGTGTGGTTCGATTCGCGTTGAATTTAAATTTCGATGATGGCGTTCACGATAAATTTAAGACTCTCAAGTTATTTAAAGTAGAAGAAATGATCAAGCTCAGCGTTCTGTCTCACATGAAACGCATTGTACTTAACCAAAAGCCTATTTATCTTGTAGAAAAGTACAATTTGTTCTCTGACATACACGATGTTGGAACTAGAAATAGAATAAACACCTACCGCCTACCGCTATACAGAACAAATGTAGGACAGGAATCATTCTTGAGCAAAAGCATACGCTGGCACAATGAGCTTCCTCAAGACATTAGAGAGGTTAGCACCTTAAGTTGTTTTAAAACTAAATTGAGAATTCATTTATTTTCGAAATAATAATCTGGCACTTTTAATCATTTTTAAACATTTTAACGTGGCAAGTTACCCTATTTATTTTAATAATTCGTCATTTGAGTTGATTGTTATTTTTACTCATTTAACATTTATCGCAGACGTAAATTACTTTATTTCTAAGAATTTTCTGGTTAGTTGGAAGAGTGGTCGTGTGCGACCAAAACTCGCCAGATGTTTAATAAAGACGTTATCAATCAATCAATCAATCAAGGGTCGGGGAATCGTGGAAAGTGTGTTCACATTGTCACTTTCAATAAATTACGTGTTTATCTACGATTTGTTTTTGCCTGCTTTTAGCAGGCTTTTCAGCTATGGTTTATAAACGCATAGCAAAACATTTTCCTTCATTGATGTAGGTAATAATTCTTTTTCTTCTTGATTTGATAAATGGGGTATTTCGGTCAATTTTTTTATTTTATTTTTCAAAAGAGTATGGCTCAGGAATAACGGTAATCGGGTCTGTTCGTCGAGAAAATGTTTTTAAAAAATCAGAGAAGCTAAGGAAAGTTGAAGATTTGAATGGTGTGACGTAGCTAGCCAATCGTGACGTAGCTAGCCAACTGTCTTTGAAAAAGTATCCATGCACAGAAACCCCTCTTGGATACTACAACATTCTACTCACACACCGCGCGCGGGGCGGTCCGCGGCGTAGTCCTTGCCTAGTGTGTGTGCATTTATAGCTGTAACATAAGCTAATTTTTATCTTCACAACTCAGTTTAGTTTCTATCGTGAAAAAGGTGAGTGTAGAAAAACGTATTCGTGTTTTCATTGGTTCTCTATCCCCTGGCACCAGCCGTCTTCATACTGTAAGTGCTATTTTTCTGAGTGTTGAAGCTATGTATGATGCAAACAAGATCCTTGAATAGCCATGTCCCATATTTATTGACATTTTCACGTCTTTGCTTTGGCACATAAACTGAAAAATCGTCACGAAAACTTGCTCACGCGATCAATAAATAAAATAGACTCACTGTGTTGCGTAGAGAACAATCAACTGTTTTCTTATTTTGTTGCTTGGGTAAATGAACTAACAACATTACTTCACTACCTTGTTGTGTAGTGGTTGACAATAAGAAAACACACATGAAAATGTCCCAATGTGTCTTTTTCAAACGTGTGATCTCTTTAATTAATTTTTCTACCACATGTTATAGTATCATTGGGCTAATAGTTGGTGTATATAGGTTTTCAAGGGTGCTGAATCCAAATTTGAGGTCAAAAACCTGAATTTCCGACCCACCGAAATACCCCATTCTTTAATTAATTAATTTTTAATAAAAACGGAGTTGAGTAGAACATTGTCTATTTCCATGAAAATAATGAGTTACAAGTTAAATCGATTTCGACGGTTAGGTCAAACAACAAAGTCAGTAACAGCTTCAGTAATTGTTTGTGGCATTATTTTCGTGGAAATAGACAACGTTCTACTCAACTCCGTTTTTATTGAAATTGTTTTCCACTATCTCATAGCGAGTGATTTTATTCATAATTCATTTTTCTTTTTCTTGATTTCTTAATTCTTTATTGACAATGCTTATTGATTTTGCTTCCGAGTCTACCAAGGATGCATCGCTTTTACTTTTTAACGTTGGTGTTGATGTCACTCGTCGGTCACCCGTGTTCTATGGACATTGAAATGTGCCTACTTATTCACACACTGCCGATACCGTTGTTAACCTTCCTATCTTCCTAAAATGTAAATAAAGCCACGTTCTGTTCGATCGTTACTGAGTGATTATATTGCATTATTCCTCAATAATGGTGTTTAAATTCTTTAGTTGGAAAAAAAACTTCTATAACTTCTAAAAGAACTCCTAGAAAAATATAATATGAATGACTGCAACACTGTAAGTAAGCCCATGGAAGCAGGACTCAAACTTGAAAGAGAGGAAAAGGTGGAAGAGAGTCTACCCTACCAAAACTTACTAGGCTCACTTATGTACCTTTCAGTTGCCACTAGACCTGATATTTCTTTCAGTGTGAGTTACCTGAGCCAATTCTCAAACTGTTATGGTAAATCTCACTGGCTTGCAGCCAAAAGAATACTTCGCTACCTTAAGGGCACTAAAACTGTATCCCTAGTACCTATACGAAAAGTCCAAGAAGCCTATAATTGGCATGGCTGACGCTGACTGGGGATCATGTACATTGGATCGGAAATCGTACTCGGGTGTCTGCTTCATCTACGCTGGAGGCCCTATTAGTTGGTCATCAAGAAAGCAGACGACCATTGCCCTTTCAACCGCTGAGGCTGAGTATGCTGCGTTAACTGAATCTGCCAAGGAGGCAATTCACCTCAGGCGTTTAGCTGAGGACATGGGAGCGCCCCATAGTTCAATTGTGGTGCTAAATGATAACCAAGCTGCTCAATATATCGCCATAAACCCAGTCGTCAGCAGCAAGACGAAACACATTGCTATCAAGCAACATTTCATAAGAGAGGCAATTAATAATGGCGACGTCATCCTTCAGTATCAGCCTACCAAGGAATTAGTAGCTGACCTCTTGACGAACAGCCTTCCTGCGCCACAACATTCTCATCTGCTTTACAAAATGGGTCTACGAGTTTGCGCTTATCCTCGTGAGGGGGAGTGTTGATGTCACTCGTCGGTCACCCGTGTTCTATGGACATTGAAATGTGCCTACTTATTCACACACTGCCGATACCGTTGTTAACCTTCCTATCTTCCTAAAATGTAAATAAAGCCACGTTCTGTTCGATCGTTTCTCAGTGATTATATTGCATTATTCCTCAATAATGGTGTTTAAATTCTTTAGTTGGAAAAAAAAAGTTCTCAAAATCAAAATTTTCACTCGCGTTTTACGTTTTGGCCACCAAACTCAACTGGTGTCCAAACAGCCAATCACATTGCGTTCCGTCTTTCCACTTGCCACGCTCCATGTGCATCCAGCTTGTCGAACCTAGACATTGGTGACAGCGAGCTCTATGAAATCATATGACGAGATTATGGATTTGGAACCACCCAAGTTCCGAAGAGGATAAGGTGATAGAGCAGGTGCCACCTAAGAGGCGGTCTAAAGGACGCAGACGAGAACAAGAACGTGAAGTAAAAGAAATAGAGAGTTTTTGGTGCCAAAATCTGACAGGCCCCTTTAGGAGGAGACTAGCGCGAGCAACAGAGGATGCTACCCAGTTGAAGGAGGAAGCCCGTTAACTTGGGACAGGGGTGAAGGGAGGCGCTTGTGACGGTGGGCCTCTAGGAACGGGTGACTGTCGGGGGCAAATTCATCGTCACCCACAAAATCAGAGCTTTGTGAAGAGGTTCCACGGGCTCGTTAGTGGTTGCCAAAAACTCTCTAATGAGTCGCTGCATTGAGACGTTTCCACTGTGTTTTGTTCTCAGAATGTGAAAGCTACCTATGAATTGGCTCAGTACAAAAAAATAAATTTTTTAAAAATGATTCAAGAAACAATTTGAGCAAAGCTTCTATCACAATTAGCCATTTTTCAAACAAGAAACCCCGCCACTATCAAGATACCAGAAAATATCCAGCAACGGGTCTACCACAGGGTCTGTTTGGAGAGGCAGTCCTGAACGGTTTAGAGGGGTTTGGAGGTGCCAGGAGGAGTTCGGAGGGGTCCGTTAGCCTCTATCCCCTCCCCTTTTCAGCTCTGGTTTGGTTCCAAACTGGTTCCTTTGCATCCAGGTGGCGGATCCGCGAACTATAACGATCAAGTGAACCTTCCACGGTGAAACCTTGATAGGGAAATGGGAGCCATAAGAAATTTGATGTTCGGTTAGTGCCACGAAATTTCGGAAATGCACGAATTTCAAGCTGCAGTAGGAGGGAAATCATGCCACTTTTGAGGGGAGAAATTCCCGAAAAATTATCGTTTGCGCGGGAATCTGCTTAATGATAAGTAGAGCTCGGAATTTGCATATTTTGCATATCTTTATTATGAGGTATATCTTTGTATTTGAACGTTTTGAAGGTTTTTGAAGGGTATACGGTGGTTTAAATTGAAATTGCATATTTTTGCATATTCGGTCATTTTGGGGATTTTTCCATATTTTGCAGCATATTTTACCAGCACTGGCTATTCGAAAAACCATGGACGCTCTGGAGGACAGGCAGATCGCCCATCGTTTGGCCTTTATAAATGCCAACTTTAGTACCATACCCCATTTGATAAACCACCTGGAGACCAGGGGGATGGATCTCTGCTCTGCCGTAGGTGCTGTTTCCGACCTGCTCGAAAAAAGCTCCCACTGGCATGGAATAACTGGAAAAGCCGTCAAGGATAAACTGGAGGGGGTCCTATCGAAAAATCCAGGGTGGTCTTCAGTGGTTCAAATCGCGAAAATTCTCAAAGGAGAAGACAGCTCATGGGACCCTACTCTCAAAAAGAGATTTCCACTTTTAAATTTTTTGAATTGCTTGTACACTTTACCTGATGCTTCATAACTTTTTTCTAGGAGAAAAAAGGGCTAAAAAAATGTAATAATATGGAACATCCTTTCTTAAAATACTGAAATTCCAAAGTCGTATGCAGTTTTATGGGCAAATGCATATTTTGCATATTTTTCCAGTTTCCGGTGCATATTTTCGGGAAATTTTCGCGCATATTTTCTGAGCTCTAATGATAAGGTATAACTAGTTCTATGTATTCCAGAAGAATGCGCCAAGGGGATGGAAAGTTGCTGTGGCAGACCGATAGAGGCATTAAATGCATCAAATTTTGATGGTTTTCCTCAATTACTTACTACGCCCTAGATCTGAACCAAGTCAGATGGAAGGTGAATAACCTCAGCTGAGCCTTAGGAAAAGGTTTGTCTGTAACTTCAGTTTAGTTTTGTTTGCAGCTTCGTACAACCTGATTTTAGGAAGAAGCGGTTTACTAAAGCTCCGACTCATATAATTTCTCTCGTATAAAACTTCACTCTGTGAGAAATAGTTTACTCTTCAACTTAATAGTTTACTCTTAACTTAACATCTGTCGTAACAACCCCACTCTCATTCATAAATCTTAATCGTTATTAATTTTTGGTCAAGTTAATGCATCATTATATTTTTAGAGTCAGAGTCTGAAATATTCGACTTTTCAGGATTTTGGCAAAAACATCTGACGAGCCTGAGCATTTAGACAAGGATCTCTGATGTTTCAGGAGTCTCAGTCAGATATATTTGTCTTCTCAAGATTGGTCAAAAACCTCTGACGAGCCTGAGTATTTACGCAGGAATCTCTGCCGTTCGTGGAGTGTGTCAAAAACCTCTGATATTCCAAATCTTTTGGTCAAAAACCCGTGCTCCCATTCAGAAATCGCCGAAGCTACGTATTGACGATTTGGTCAACTTGTTCCATTATGTAACTACCCTTCACATGTACTTACTATCCACAAACTCGAATAGTCATTATTGTACCTAAGAAGCAATTGGAAGGCTGCGCCTAATAACTTACTCCAGTAAATACCTTATAGGTAACACACAACTTAAGATTGAGGTAATCGGTACATTCTGAACGAACCATTCTTACCTCAATCACGTCATCATCCATCGTAGGGAACATCGTCTTGAAATCCGCCATCGCCTGGTGGAACTCGAGCTGAGTAGTCGGTTGCTGAACTGTGGCCATGATTTTACACTTAGTATTGTAGGTACGATCAAATATTTACCTGAAGGTACCTCACAGTCAATTGATCACTGACATGAAACAATTTATGGGTGGCACCACGAATCCGACTGGTTCCTCACCGCAAACAGGCGGCAGCCTGACAGCTTTACATTTACAGTGACGATTATTTAGAGAATTTATTGTATTTTCATTCAGTTGAAAGTAAAGAAACCACAAAGATTAGAGGATTTTCGTCATAACACGGACCGCAAAAGGTTCGGCCGAAATAATCAAAAAAACTTGGGAGACTTTGACATATAACCTGCTACAACAGCACCTCTCATGGATGCTATGGCGACAACGCATCCATAAAGTACTGAAACTTGTCTCTGGTACCCAACGCGAAGAAGGAAGGAGGCACAATAAGGTGCTGCTAAAATAAGGTAACTGCTAAAACGATGCAGAGTGTGCAATATGCAGTCATGCCAAGGTTCTTCACTGTTATCAAAAGGTTGATAAAGACCCAGCATTTTCGAGCCCTCATGAAATCTATACTAACAGCCATGCAAGCATAAAAGCCCTTCAAAATCCCATCCCCTCCTCAAGACTGGTGTGGGAAACAAAAAAGTCTATAAATAATCTGTTTCTTGGAAATAACAAAATTTCCATAAAATGGATACCCGGGCATACCAATCAGGTTGGTAACGAACAAGCCGATTTTTTGGCAAAAGAGGGTTCGAAAAAAGGGTTTATAGGACCTCGCCAGCAATTGGCATTCCAAAAAACGCCTGCAAAGAAAAGGTCAAAAAATGGGAAGCCCAAGATCTTAATCCCCCGGGCAGTGAGTGAGTGAGCCCTCATGAAACATGCAGCCCCCTATGCCCTGTACAACAACTAGTATGAGACGTAGACCACAATCTAAATTATTGCAATAAACACAATTACACTCACAAGACCACATTTTCTGAACTACAAGCAGAACCCTAAAATTCAAAATTTCGTGAATCAACCGATATGGTGCATGTAGACTGACCCGCAACATTCGAACAGTAGACAAAACACACGTGCACATGTGTCTGAACATAGCGGAACCACATGGGCATCGGCGGAAAAAGAAGAAGAAGACGATACTTTAACCGCTTTTGCTTTGTTTTGACACAAGTTCGGTTTCTGTGCACCTAACACAAAATAACTTTGATTGTCCGAAGGAAAGAAATACTCACTGTGATTGTGAGTAAAGAAGTGTAGGGAATAATTATTATTATAGGTCGGTATGATAAAATCAGAAATATTCGTGGACGAAATTGTCATTTGTGATGAACCGGTTTCATACCAATCGTCTCTCCAGGCTGCTGCTGATGAACGGAAATTCAGTGCTGATGGAATTTTCAGATCGTCCACCGGCGATGAAGATACCTTTCGATTGGATACCAAGGAAAACTTCTCTCTGATGGACGTAACAGAGATTGTCATCTGTGATGAACATGTGGGAGACCATCCGCCTCTTCAAGCTGCTGAACGATGCAACGTCTCGCCAAAATTGACAGCTGACGGATCAAGAGAACTACTGAAATGTGACGACATGGCTCTTTCGGGTGAGAAGCTTCATTCCTGCGATTATTGTCATTACAGAACTCGTCGATGGACAGATCTAGTTGAACACGTGAGGATTCATACAGGCAACAAGCTCTACGCCTGTGACCTGTGTAATTACAAATCGCAGTATAATTTGGATGAACACAGGAAGCTGCATGATTTTCAGACTCATTTCACCTGCTCCAGTTGTGATTACAAGTCTGCAACTGAAGGGCGTCTGAAGAGACACATGAAGGTCCACAGACGTCATCAATGTAATCTTTGTAGTCATAGTTTTGTAGATCGCCAATCGCTGGTTTACCACTTGAGAAGGCACACGGGGGAAAAGCCGTACGGTTGTTATTATTGTAAGTACCGAGCTAGAAGAAAGAATCGTTTGGTTGAACATATTAGGGTTCACACGGGTGAGAAGCCGTATGTTTGTGGTGATTGTGATTATAGAGGTAGAACTCGAAACAATATGATCATGCACATCAAGGCTCACTTTGAGAAGCCGATCGCCTGTCCTCGGTGTGATGTCAGATGTGTAACTCGATCTCAGCTGACTGACCATTTGAGGAGTCACACAGACGGCATGCGTTATAAATGTAACAGTTGTGACTACAGGACTAAACAACATCGTTATTTGAAACTGCACATGCAGAGGCACACAGGAGAGATGCCTTACGCCTGTGAACTTTGTGAGTTCAAAACTGGAAAAATCTCCGAACTGGTTGCGCATACGAAAGTGCACACTGGCGAAAAGCCTTATCCCTGTGAGCTCTGTGATTTCCGAGCTCGAACACGTCCAACTCTGAAGGTACATGAGTTGACTCACAGTAGCGCAAGGCCTTTTCCCTGTGAAAGTTGCGAATTTCGAGCTAAAAGTAAACATGATCTGAAGCGACACATGAGGTGTCACACTGGCGAAAAGCCACACGCCTGTGACAGTTGTGATTACAGATCTGCGGCACGACATCTCCTAGTGCGCCATGCCATGACTCACACTGGCGAACGGCCCCACGCCTGCAACACTTGTGATTTCAGATCGATAACCAAGGAAAACCTGATCGAACACACGCGAATTCATACAGGTGAAAAACCCTACATTTGTGGTAATTGTGAATACAGGGGTAGAACGCTGAGCATGCTCAAAATTCACCTCAGGACTCACACAAGAGAGAGACCTTACCCCTGTAGTCATTGTGATTACAGAGCCAAGACTAGCAGCCATCTCACCGCCCATAAAAGGAAACGTCATAGTAAGCCGATAGAATCCGCATAGTAGCGATTCATAGTTACACAAAATGTCTGTTGCTTCATGTGATTGTCAATAAGAATATTTCATGACTTGAATGAATATCCCAATGCCTATTCTAACTACCTACTTTGCTCATCTGTAAGTATACATACAATTTGAGCTCATTCCAAATATACCTAATGTTTTTATAGAAAGGCTATTCATTGACAACCTCCTCTCTAGAAGCTGCAAATTATTACACAAAGGTTAATTATTTCTGTATAGATCACTCGTCTGCAAAGAACACGGCGTTGCCATTGTCACCACCTACCAACCATAGGTACTACCTACCTAAATAAACGCTTCACACTCAATTCGAAAAAAATAGGGAGTTGGGGTGCATTCATTAGGAAATATGATTACTGGTTGCTAAGGACGCAAAACTGAGGACAAGGACAACAATCGGATTTTGGTCAGGTAAAACTTGAACAGAGATTAGGCCTCTTTTCAATTCACACTCGTGTTTCTGATTGATCTTAAGCCCAACCCTCAAGTTCTCATGGGGAGCGAACTGTTGGTCCTACAGAGCTCTGGTTGGTCTCATTCGATTCTAAAAATTCAATGCTGAGCTAGTTTTCAAAATGCCAACCCTTAGAAGTGACTGACATCAACCAAAAGCTTTGAGGCACAAATGGAGCCCATATACCAAATTTCATCAAAATCGGTCCATGGGAACTAAGGGGAGTGCCGCGGATGGATGGAAATTTTTTTATTAGATTTTCGGATTCTTCGTAAAATACGACGTACCTACAATTTTACAACACATTTTTCTTTTTTTTTGGGGGTCTTCTTAGTCGATTCCAAAGGTTCGAATTTATTATTCCAAAATAATGAACCAAAGTTGTAGTGCGCAATGCAGAAAAGAGCGTTCACGTGGCTTGCGCAGTTCGTTCTGCGCAGAATTGTTTTCAAATCAAAACAATTATTCTGGTTGTTTTGTCAATAAACCAGACCGAGTCAATAAGCTTTGAGCTAACGAATGACGAGAGTTTGTTACGAAGTTCAGCCGTAATGCGTACAATATCCAGTTTTTCAAAAGGACACTGCTCCAAAAGTCGACATCCGCAAAGATCAGTCCGCCCCCTCAAGCTCCAGCCAATAGCATCCAATTACGCACTGGGAATTACAGACATTACGCACCCATGTGAACCAGTCTTCAGTGTTAAGTTACGTGTTGTTATGTTATGTGTTTAGTAGGTATTATAATACAATGTATAGAATATATTAAGTATATATGTATAGAATACATTGTATTTACCTACAAACGGTGAATTTGGAATAAAATATTGAATGAGAAATTTACTATTAGTCTATCTGACTGACTGAAGTTAATTTTGAATTGGTTTTAATTTATAGAAGATGAATTTAATAAAAGAATAAATTGATGATTTTGGTTCTGATCTGAGTAGAAACCAGCTTGTTGATATTTAAGGTTTCTGGTCTTTAAAAACTGGGTTACCGAAGCGGAAGCAAAAGGACTTTGGTCTGCATAGAAACCAGGACACCGAGATTATTGATAAGTTTTTAAAGTTTGAGTTGGAGAGGTGAGGAGGAGGTCAGAGAGCAATTCGCTTGTAAATTTTTATTTGGTATCATGGAAGATCTTCTTCTATGTTGGTATGCCCTGGTGGGACCCTGACAAGGGTATTTTAAGGTAGGGCCTTGGAGAAGGGGACTGACTGGACCCAGGGTGATGCAGTTGTGCCAACAGAAAAATAGTGAATTTTTTCGTTTATTTTCTTTGAAAATTATTTGAACTTAGTTGAGCATTGCATCGACAGATGATCAGCAGCAGGAGCAAACAGCAACGCAGGAGCTGGAGTTTATTGCAGTGACTTCCAGATTTGCTGCCCAGTGGGACGCCTTGCTACAAACTTTGATGGCGAGATAAGAGCAATCCTTTTGGCATTAGAAAGAATCGCTGCCATGGAGGCCCCAACATTGCGATGCTGGTTGACTCCCAGGCTGCAATCTTGGCAGTGACCTCCAGTTCCTATACCGACTCTGAGGATGTGTTAAACTGCCGATCACTCGTCCAAAGCGCTTTAATGCAAGGAAAGGTTATCGCCTTCCAGTGGATACCTTCCCACTGTGGAGTATATGGCAACGAGCGCGCTGACGATTTGGCCAGGAGAGGAGCTGGGATGGACCAGCCAACCCCTGCAGTAGCTTTCACCGCATCTAAAAGGATGATAAAGTCAAGACTTAGCCAGAAAACAAAAGCCAGTTTGAGACGAGCCTCGGAGGGTAAGCAATGGGACATCCTTAACGATCCGAACCAGAGAGTCCCATTAGGTGCCTCCAGGGGGGTGTCGGTGGCATGTTTTCGAACTGCTACTGGACACGATTACCTGAGAAAGCATCTCCACCGCATTGGGCTGGCAGATGACCCACTGTGCCCCCTCTGTGATTCTGACGAAGAGATGACATCAACCCATCTCAAAATGTGCCCTGCCCTAGAAGATGCACGACTATCAATGCTGACAACTGAGTGCCGGTGGGAACGAACCGCTGCGCTCTACTGGGCTGCTTGAGAGCGCATGGCACAACTGCCGTAACCGCGCCATGGCATAGTTAAAAAAAAAAAAAAAAACATTGCATCGACAGAGGTCTCGTCCGTTATGGACTGTTGGTTCCCTTGTAGAAGTCACACCTACATGTGACCACATGTGAGTATTTGATAATGGGGAATTTGCCTAACAATTTTTTTTCGAAAGGGTTCACTGATATGGAAGAAAACCAAAGTGTGCTGCTCGAAAAAGCAACCAAAAAATTTAGAGAATTAAAGGAAGATGTTAATGTTAAATGTACTGGGAGTCTGTGACCTGACGAGTTTTCCCTTACGACATCTTTCTTCTTTCCCTTTAAGACGCGCCTAGGTACCTATTGCCTACCTTGTTAAAAGCACGAATTAATTATCGTACACCTCATCAGCACTACCAATCTCTGGTAGCACACACGAAACAACTAGCTAACGTGATCTAACACACAAGTGTGCCGCGAACTGGCAGAAAGAACCTAGACACAAAAGTGACGAAAAGAAGCAATTTTACTCACTTTTTTATAATTCTTTGTGACCAGAACGGAAGGTATCTTTTCATAATTCATGTTGTATGAAACATTTCTTCAAAAAAGTTTAATGTTAAAATTACAGGAGCCAACCTCATTCTTCGTGGGAGGTTAAAACAATAATTATCGTACATTGAAACTCGACTAGATAGAAAATTAAAAGCGCGATTGGAGTCAGGAAAAACTTATTTGTAAGTCTTTTGTGCGATTCATTCACGAGCTTTCTGAGGATTTTCCGTGGGCGCTATCAGCATCTTGGCACGGCGAATTCTCTCGAGTGAAAGATCTTTTCTGAACACCATCATCATTTCAGCAACACCAGGTCCCGTCTGAAAGAGAAAACGTGGACATTGTTAATGATTGCAGGTGCGATGAATGAGATATGTTCATGTTCATCCATGAATACCCTTAGTATCCACACAAACCTGGATGCTAAACTGGCGTGTTCCATCCAGGTCCCTGGTTAACCAATCCTCTCTACGACTATGCCCCTTATTCATTATTAAAAAAATAAACTCCCCTCAAAGACGGAATGGGCACGCCATAAATACAAATAAAAAACCAATCAAATATTAATGAGGAGGACGCCCAGGACTCACCCGACACTGGCCCTAAGTATGATAAAGGAGGTGAGGGTTGGAGAGAGGGATGAAGGGAAGTGCCTCTATGAACATATTGTTAAGTAATGCATGCATTCCCGGAGACGTCCCATTGGATAAGCATTAGATCAATTTAAACCAGTGGGTAAGCCATAAAACTGTTTCTTTTTATTTATTTAGTATTTTAGGCGAGAAAGTGGTCTCCCACCCCCCTCACCATTATCCACCATAACATTCCTAGCGGCATGGGAGCCTCGAATCTGAAGAGCATTATAAAATCCATGATCTACGATACCCAACATGGGAATGAGGTATTTCAGGCAATTTTTTTTTTCAAAAGAGTATGGCTCAGGAATAACGGTAATTGGGTCTGTTTGTTGAGAAAATATTTTTAAAAAATCAGAGAAGCTAAGGAAAGTTGAAGATTTGAATGGTGTGACGTAGCTAGCCAATCGTGACATAGCTAGCCAACTGTCTTTGAAAAAAAAGTATCCATGCACAGAGAAGAGATGAAACCCTTGGAGGACCTCTTGCATACTACAAAATACTACTCACACACGCACGCGGCGTAGTGTGTGTGCATTTATGGCAGCCCGCCTTTTTTTCAAACGTCTGATCTCTAATTAATTTTTCTACCACATGTTATAGTATCATTGGGCTTAAAGTTGGAGTATATAGGTTTTCAAGGGTACTGAATCCAAATTTGAGATCAAAAACCTGAATTTCCGACCCACTGAAATACCCCTGTTTAATATTCTCTCGTACTTCGATTATTTTATAAATGAGAACCTTCTTGTGTGGACTGTAATTACACAATGAATCTTTATTTTGCCAACTTAGAAACAGTATACATTCAACTAATATGATTTAACAAAAATAATAATGTATGAAGGTTTAACACAATCTCATACATCTTGCCCCCCGCTTTCTTCCAATGGCGAAATTTGGCTGAGAGTTCGACGTACTGTTCCTGCATGTGTTTTCACCTCGAAGACTCTGACCAATCCATCTTCTCCCGGAATGATCTTTGAGATCCTTCCCAATCGCCAATAGAAGGGAGGACTGTTCACATCATGAACCATGACCATGTCCCCTGATTTTAAGTTTTCAGTCTTGAACCTCCATTTGGATCGAGTTTGAAGACTTGTCAGGTATTCCCTAGACCAACGTGCCCAGAAATGCTCAAGTAACGCCTGATGACCTATCCATCTTGCTCTGAGGGTTAACTTGCGCTCAGCTATCACTGGTGGTAACGAAGTGAGTGTGGTTCCAACGAGAAAATGCGCTGGAGTGAGAGGACTTAGGTCTGAAGGGTCGTCGGTTATACTTGTGATGGGTCTTGAGTTTATCACAGCTTCAATTCGTGTCAGTACTGTAGTCATTTCAATGTAGCTCAACGAGGCTTTTCCTAATACTTTTTGCTTCCTCACTACCGAAGGTAGGGAAGCTTTGTATTCGTGAAAGAAGTGAAAAAAAAAAATGTCCTCCAAAATCAAAATTTCCACTTGCTTTTTGCGTTTTAGAGCTTCCCGAACAATTTTGGTTCCGTGTCTGTCTGTCTGTCGGTCTGTCGGTCTGTCTGTCTGTCTGTGGTCAATCCTTGTCCCGGGCAAAACTATACTAACCTGTGGTCCGATTTTGATGAAATTTTCAGGGATTGTGCGGGTTAGGTCCTAGACGGTCCCCTATAAATTTCAGCACCTTCGGATCAGCTGAGTGAGCTCCAAGGCCATTTTCTCTCCTGTTGAACGCAGGAAGCTGAAATTTGAGAGGCAGGGTCAATGGAGAATGCTGAAGGTGCCTGAGTGGTCACTGATCAGCTGAGTGAGCTCCAAGGCCATTTCCTCTCCTGTTTTTCGCCAACTGATTCTATACGTCCATGTTACAATGAGTGAGGAAGCTATACTGCCCACCCAACTTGGCAGACTTTTTCAGATGGTTCTTCAATTGCCTTACCATGATTTCCCATAAACCGCCAAAATGTGGTGACCCGGGGGGTATAAATTCCCATTTGATGGATAATTCTCCACAGTAGGTCTGGATTGCCTTGATCGCAGTTTCCAGATGCTCGAGCTCTCCTTTGGCGCCTACGAAGGTTTTCGCGTTGTCGGACATCATCTTTGCTGGTTTACCTCTTCTGGCTATGAACCTCTGAAAGGCTGACAGGAACGATTGCGTCGATAAATCAGTAACTAGTTCCACATGAATCGCTTTAGTTGTGAAGCATACGAAGATAGCAATGTATGTCTTGTTTGGTTTAACTCCCTTTCGCTGACTATGCCGAACGAGTATGGGTCCACAGTAGTCAACTCCTGTGATTTGGAATGGCCGAGAAACATTCACCCTATCTCGAGGTAACTGACCCATCAGCTGTGTATAGGGCTTTGGATTCACTGTTCGACACTCGAAACAAATTTTCGTGACGAATTTACACAAATTCCTGCCTCTTAGTGGCCAATACCTCTGACGGATTTCGTTCAACAATGTCTGAATACCACAGTGTTCATTTATTACGTGCATGTACTTCACGATAATTTCAGCTAAATGATCACGTGGAAGGATAATTGGGTGTTGCGTGACATAAGACAGACTTGAATTAACCAGTCTCCCTCCCACCCTAATTAATCCTTGTTCATCAATAAATGGGTTTAGATTTACCAAATCAGAGCCTTTGGGTACTATTTGTTGGGTTTGTAAATATTTCAATTCCTTTGAAAACGCAAGTTCTTGAGAAATTCGAATGAGTGCTACTTCACTCCTTTCAAGTTCGTCTGCCTCAAATGGTTTTCCTCCAACTGTTGGCTTTAGCAATTTGATGTAACCCTTAAAAGTTAAGGTAGGTGAAATTGCCTTTGATGAAAAGAATTTTCTTACATGAGAAATGAAGCGGAGACAGTATGCAATCTTGCGTCTTAATTTTGGAAAAACTGAGTTCTTATTCACGAGTTGAATGATAGATTCTGAACTCACCGCATGGCACGCTGCATGGCTCTTTTTGCAGTCTATGAGCTCAACGCCTTTCAACTCAAATTCTTCGCTAAACTCGAATGTGGGATATTGCATAAATTCTGGTCCGTGCCACCATAGTTCATTGTCGATAAGTTTTTTGGCTACGCATCCGCGGGATACTAGATCTGCTGGATTCTCAGCAGATTTTACATGGTGCCACGTGCAGTCGGGAGTCAGCTCTTGAATTTTTGAAATTCTGTTGGCAACAAAACTGTTAAATCTATATGAATCTGCCTTTAACCACGCTAGTACTATCATTGAGTCTGAGTATAGCACAGTTTTGTCTACTTTTAATCCAATTGATTTGTGAATAGCTCGAGTTAACTGACTTAGCACAAGCGCTCCACATAACTCCAAACGTGCTAATGTTTGTGGATTCTTCAGAGGCGCGACCTTACATTTAGATGAAAGAAGGCTTATTTTAAAATTACCGTTTTTATCGTAGCACTTCATATATATGCATGCCCCGTATGCCCTCTCAGATGCGTCACAAAATCCGTGTAGTTCAATTTTTTGCGTATTTTGCATAGCCACCCACCGATTGATTGAAATGTTTTTTAGTTCAGTCAAACTCTCAAAAAATTTTATGAGTTTCTTGTTCATTTCTGATGGAAGTAACTCACCCCAATCACATTTCGTCTTCCATACGTTCTGCATCTGAAATTTTGCTGCAACTACCGCTGGTGCAACAAATCCTAATGGATCAAAGAGCTTGCCTATCAATGAGTACGCTTGCCTTTTTGTGAATTCTTTGGGGATTTCTAGATTTGGAACGTTGTATACGAATGTATCAAGTCTAGGATTCCACTGCAAACCTAGAACTTTGACTGTGGGATCAGGTGACCCATCATCGAATTTCGTAAACGCGGTTGCTGTTTCAACAGATTCGGGAGGAAAATGAGATAACAGGTCCGGATGGTTTGCTGTCCACTTTCGCAAGTTCATACCTCCTAACTTAAGCAGATCTGTCATGTCTTTCTGCAGTTGAACAGCTAGTTCCAACGAGTCATGGCCAGAAATATAGTCGTCAACATAGAAATCATTTTCCAGTGATTGTGAAGCTTCTGGATATTGATCAGCATAATCCCTAGCTAGCCTTTGAAGTGTTTTTGTGGATAAATATGGAGCAGGCGCTGTACCGTATGTCACGGTAAGTAGCCTGTACACTTTCAGTTTGTCCGATGCTGAATTTCTCCAAAGAATCCTCTGAAGGTCGGTGTTTTCTCGATTTACTAGAAATTGACGATACATTTTTTCTATATCTGCAGAAAATGCATATCTATGTCTTCGAAATCTCATAATCAAAGTGAATAGTGAATTTTGAACTACTGGACCAATCAAACAGATGTCATTCAAGGATGGCCCATTTGCAGTCATTGCACTCGCATCAAATACTACTCGCAGTTTGGTTGTGCTTGAAGATTCTCGAATGACACAATGGTGAGGAATATAATATGAAGGTCGAACATTGATTGATTCATGATGAAATTCCCCTACAAGCTCCATGTGTCCTAATGCTAAATATTCATCCATAAACGCCCTGTATCCTTCATAGAGCTTGGAATTCTTCGAAAGTGTGCGTTCAAGTGTTAAAAATCTACCTAATGCCATATGACGGCTGTCTTGAAGGGCCAATGGAGAGGTCTTTAGAGGTAGTGACACTATATATCTACCTGTCGAATCTCTACACGTGGTGTCATCATAAATCCTTTCACACTCCAAATCATCTTGAGACATTGAATTTTCAGACGACACATTTTCAACACTTTCCAATTCCCAAAATTTTCTAAGGGTTTCGTCTAGAGGGTCATTTATTGTAGCTATCATTGCAGACAAGCTGTTACCTTGATTGAGTTCCACTGATGCTCCACATATTACCCATCCAAATGTGGTTTCTCGTATCATGAGGCCCTGATGATTGACTTTACCTTGAAGTATTATGTCCCAAAATACTTCACCGCCGAGTAACATGTCAATTCTTGATTTCTGGTTGAATCCTGGGTCTGCAAGTTCCAGTCCCTTTGGGAATACTAAATTCTTTTCGTCGATCTGGAAATTGGGTTGGCAGTCAGTTATCTTGGGTAATACATAGAACATTATATTTCGGACAAAGTCACCGCTTTGGGTTTGTATCGTGCCTGAAACCATGTGTTTTACAGAAGTCTTACTATTGCCTAGCGCACTGATTGTAGCTGTTGGTTTGTGTCTCTTAAGTCCTAATCGTTGGCACAATGATTCGGTCATAAAACTCACTTGGGATCCACTATCAAGCATGGCACGGCAGCGGACTAAGGCACCATGTTTGTTCTTAATATTCACTAGGACAGTTGCTAGATAAACATGTCTTGATTGGGCTTTAGGAACAGTACCTAAACATGAGGTGAGTGAAGTATCTGACGTAGTACACGTAGTTGTTGCAGGCTTGCTTGATGTGCTTGCTTCCCTTTCTAGATGGAGTATCGTATTATGACGACCTGAGCACTTTGTACAGATATTTGGAATTCTACATCTAGTTTTATGCAGCCTTAAAACATTGTAACAAAGACGAAGTCGTCTGACCTCACTGATCCTTTCTGAAATTGAAAGAGCAAGAAAATTTGGACATACTTCTATTCTATGATCTTCACTTTGACATGTCGGGCAATTTTTCGAACTCGTAGACAATAACGTATTCTTGGAGAAAGACGACCGTTTGCTTGAACTAGTCGTTCCTGCTTCCATGCACGATGACGTTGCAAGAATATGACACCTTCGGGTTATGAACTCTTCTAACTGTGAAAACGTAGGAAGTACATTGATTTTCAACTCCCTTTGCCACTCTTTAAAACTTACTGGGTCGAGCTTGGTCAATACAAGATGAATGAGCATAGCGTCCCATTGTTCAACAGGTTCACCTAGGGACTTCAAGGCTCTTGTATGCTGCAAAATAGAATTGCGTAGACCTAACAGATCTTTATGATTTTCTATATTCAGTGATTTTATATCAAATAGTGCTTTTACGTGGTTTTGTATGATCAATGCTTTGTTGCAATATGTATCTTTCAATAAATCCCAAGCTACACTGTAATTAGCTTCTGATAACTCTAGTGACTCTATGACTCTGAATGCCTCGTCTTTTAATGATGCTCTCAAGTAGTACATTTTCTCTACGGGCGTAAGCTTATCGTTTTTATGGATTACGGACAGAAAATAGTCTGAAAACCCTAACCATTCTTCCTGAGAACCTGAAAAGGTTTCTAACTTGAGTGGCGGCAATTTTAGTTTTGATGGCTCTAGAGTATTTCCAACAGGGACAGTCATCTGTGAGTGAGGCGGTTGAAGAATGTTTCTGGCTTGGCCTATCAATTCAAAATATTCATCTTCAAACGCTACCCACTCGGCTGGTTGGTCTGATAATTCTTCTGTACCCTGAGCTAGAATCTCAATGCTGTTCTGCACATCTGTAAATTGCATGTATATTGGCTCAATTTGTTGTAGCCGTGCTTGCAGTTGCTGTTCTTGGCCTATCTGAAATGTAACTGTCAGAAAGACCTTGAACCGGGCAAGTTGTGCTTTCAATCGAGCCCTTTGTATTTTCAAGTCATCCATTATCTTTTTGACTTACTGACTTGATCCGGCTTCGAAATGATCACTTGTATAATATTCTCTCGTACTTCGATTATTTTATAAATGAGAACCTTCTTGTGTGGACTGTAATTACACAATGAATCTTTATTTTGCCAACTTAGAAACAGTAAACATTCAACTAATATGATTTAACAAAAATAATAATGTATGAAGGTTTAACGCAATCTCATACAACCCCATTGCATAAGGACGCCCAAGTCTTACTGTGGGGCGGCCTAAAAAGACTACCAGTTCAAATGAGCCGAGCAGTACGCGTCTGGTGACACCACGGAGTCCACCTACTGAGATGCATGAAAATAATTAAATTCCCGTCAGGTGGCCCTAACGGTTCAATTTTTATGTCTCTGTCTGGGACAACTTCAAACTTTGTTTTTTCGATTTTCATACAATTAGGGAAAGAGGAGTTTGATCCTTTTTTTCCCCTATAACTCTTCAAATACAAAACGTTGTGACTAATTGGTGAGATATTATTCCATCCTCCAAGTACACATGCTTTTGCGAAATTCAAATTATAGTGGAAGTTTCCACAGCTCAAGAGTGATACACCTGCCAGTGTTAGGAAGTTGTGATTGGTGGTTCAGGCGAAACCCTCATTGATTAAATTTTCTGCTTAAAATACGGTTTATTGAAGGTTTTGAAAAAAAAAATCGATGTTTTAAGACATCAATGTTTTTGGTCGACGTTTTTGTTAACATCGATGGTTGGTTTTTTAAATATCGATGTATTTAAACATCGATGTTTGATGTCGATGTCTCAGCCCAATGTGAAGCCTGATATCGAGGAAGCTGCACAAAATAATGAAGATATGACCTTTGTTACAATCATGAGTGAAGCAACAAACTACCATCTTCACGAAAATTAGTTTCCGTCTTCACCTTACTTCATCACTCAAACAGTTATAATTTTCACTAACCTCAAGACCACTGAGAACTTTGCGCAAGATGTGCATCAAATTTTTATACGAGATCTGCTGTTCCGAAGCTAAGCTCTTCATGCTAGAAACCAAACTCTTTTGGTCGAATGAACTTTTTTCCAGTTTCATCTCCAGTGCTTCCAGGAGACCTAGAATGAAAATCGTCAAATATCAGATACCAAACGATTGTACTATAATGAGGAATTTCACCATGTCGGAATTTCCTATTTTTGACCCCAAAATCGGATTCAGCACCTCGAAAAACCTCCTAAGGCAAACTTTCAGCCCGAACTTCCTGATTTACGAATAAACAAAACAGTGTAGAAAATACGAACGTTTAAAAAAACTGGGAAAATGACGTCGTGCTGGAATAGTTCATTTATGGCCACTTGAAGCGCTGAGATCGAGAAATCTAGTCCCCAGATGCAAAATTTCACGAAACAGTAAAGTTCGAAATCGAAAAACTGAAGAAAAAAATAGAAAAAGCAAGATGGGGAAAATTAGGTTTCCCCTGTTTTTGTTTGATAACTTTTCTCTTAGAAAACACGATTTCGTTGTCCCAATGGGCAACACTGGGAGGAGATGGCGATCCGAACAGCCCAATCAGCGAGCGTTCCCGCTGCACGTCCGTTTTCCCGGTTAGTTTTGAAATTAAAAATTTTGATTGTCTCCCAAAAATAACAGGAGACTTATTTTCCGAAATCAGCCCAATTTTCATCTATCCCCCACCATTAACTATTCAGGAAAAATGGAAACAGAATTCGGTGAAATTCCTCATTTCCATACACAATACACCGTTGATAGCTGGGCAATGGGCAGCACAGAGGCTGCTACTACCTATCTTTTTAAAGCAAATTTGTCATTCTCTTCTGCCTTAACCCATTTCATGCCAAGGTTACAAAAAACTGAATAATGAGGAGTGGAGGATGAACTGTTTTACAGAATTCCAGCCGAAATAAAGCATCATTTGCTCACCAATCGAGAGCAAAAATACTCGATATTTTATGAATTTTACTTTTTAATGGGACTTGAGAGGCCTAAGTTTTCCAAATCCATATGATTTATCCAGTTCATTGTTTTTGATAAAATGTAAAAGTCTATTTATGGACCAGAATCTGTTTCAACTCATGGCCCAGAACGCTAACTCGTCCAGAATCGAATTTGAGCCACCACACTCATGCCTTTGGCCGAAAGGCCTCCTTTTCAAAAAAAATTCCAAAATCGCATTGGGCTCCCGAACGTCAAAGAAAACTTTTTCTGAAAAGTTTAGGAACAGCATGAACGAGAAAAAATTCTCCTGCAAAGATTTTCCACTATTTTTAATAATTAAAAAAAATCATAAATAGAGAGTTACAGCAACATTTGGGACCGTTTAGACGTGAGAAGCTGCTAGGGCGAGCATCGAGTGGATGCTAACTTTCCAACGTGAGTCTCACGTCCATCCTGTGATTGACGTTGCTTTAGATTTTCAACACTCCATAGGTAACGTCAACTCAATCCGCGGTTTTTGTTTTCGTTGAACCAATAAAGGAAAACAGGAAGGAAAACAGGAAGGAAAATATAAGGAAATCAATGAAGTACGCTCGTTTATCACCCAAAATAATCGTAAAAGTATAAATAAATAAATGCAAAATGAATGTGAGCACCTAATCGTTCATTTCAGTCCATCCCCCTTGTCTGAGGAGTAGATGACAAACAACCAAATTCAACGAGATAGGTAGTTTATGATCGACCTGGGACTAATCAATCTTTTCGTATTATATTCCAATGTTATCTTTTCGAAGTAAAATTAATACGAAGTCGGTCAAAAAGGTAGAGGAAAGTTGCCTTCAATGGGGAAGAAATTGAGATCGATTGTCCAACTGATGTCATCGAGATCAAATATCTGCCATCCACACTTCAGACGCCGCAACAGACCGAAATGTATAAGGGAGCAATATTCACTTCAAGCGAAATGTATAAGGGATCAATTCTTCAATCTTCAATTCACTTTACCGCGACCCAAAGATAAAGAACTGGCAAAAGATTCACCGAAACTTTCAAAACGAAAGAAACAGAATGATCAGCTGATTGACGGCGGCCATTAGCTCAGCAACAAAAACAAAGAGTTGAGTAGTAGGTTATCTCACGTCGAAAACGCAACTCTACAACGAAAACGCGAGAGGGCCGAGTCAACCGTCTTCTGTGAGCCTCAAGTCATGCGCGAGGCTCGCGTTTTCGACGTGAGTCTCGCATTTTTGTACGTATCTTGGCCCGCTGTAACTCTCTAATATGATGATGCAAAAACGTATCAGTGGCCGGAAATGGGTTAACCACCCAAGTTTACTAGTCGAAAATTTTGTAAGGCTTGAATGTGAAAAGGCTTGCTGAAGTAGGTAATACGAGAACAGTACTACCTAGTCCCAATACAGCTTGTCATTTAAAGACAAGTTAGAATAAAGCTTGACTATTTTAGTTTTATTAACATAACGATTCGATTTATTATACATTGAGAAGAGAAAACGAGAAGTCAGGTTCGGGACATCTTCTCTTGGCATTGCTTATAAGTCATTTCAATACTTCCCTAACCAAAGGATAAACTAGTAAGGAAAGGATACTTCAACAAACGATGTTCATCAGGAAGCCAAGGTAGACCTAGTTCTGTGCCCGTCAAGCCTGCTACCCATTGTATTCACATTGTAACAGCACCAACAAATCTATATATAGGTGCTCTAGATTTTGAATATGACAGCATGCAGAGCAAATTTGAAGACCAAAACTTGATTTAAATACTTGAGCAACGCACCAGGATCGATGTCAGATAATGAAGACGCTTTTGGCATGACCCAAAGGAACTTGAGATTATCCGACACCAAGTCGCTCAGTTTGGTGATTCGTGGGAGGCACCAGTGAAGGACAGTTGACACGTACGTCTCGTCAGGTACAACGACGTCAGCATCATTCCTGGAAACATGAGCGACCATCATTTTAGTAAAAGTAATAAGACCAAACAGAGTTAACAATCCATATACTTTTGCAATTTGGCACCAATCCGCCAAATTTAAAAAAAAGTAAAAACGCATTTTGGTCAGATAAAATTTGAACGGAGATTAGGCCTCTTTTGCGATTCACACTCGTGTTTCTGATTTATCGTGTCTAACCCGTAAGTTCTTGTAGGGAGCGGACGGTTTGTCCAACAGAGCTCCGCCTCGTCTCTAAAAATTCAATAATATCTTAAATTGATGAAAAAACAATACCCACCTATGCTTCGAAATACTGGGGGGGGGGGGGAGTTACGGGTGTTAATAGGTTAATTAGTGGATAAATAATTACTGGCGTTTTTTCATTAAATGAGAAATGATTGTGAAATTAATCTGGATTACACGTGACTACCCATGAACCTCTTTGAGCCCCCCTTCCAACCGTCATTGGTTCTACTTAGTTGAGCGTATTGCCGCCTTGACAAACAAACATGAGATCTTTTTCGTTTCTTCGAATAGAGTTCTTAGTAACTTCGTTGTGCTTCCTCAACCACCAAGAACCAAATTTCGTTATGGATGTGAGGGCACCACGACTACTCTCGGATGCGTTGCTGGTAGGTACTTTCTGACAAAATAAAGTAGACAGTGAACATTGCTCGATAACATGGTTAGTAGGTCCGCATAATGTAAAAGCCGTGGTATTTGTTGAAGGGTGATTTACTCTAGAAAATAATAAACCATTGAGTAACAATTTTCAGCGTTTTTTTTTCTTTTTCAGTTTTTACTAAACTTATTTGGAAGGTTTCGAATTTCATCACACAGGAAAGAGTCACACTGCAAGAGAAATATTAGGAAAACGATACATTATTTTGTCCCTGGCAAAACTGAGCGAAATATCCGTTTTTATTGAAATTTTCTCACTACTTGATGATCCGCGTCAGTGGCGTCAGGTGAGAATATTCGTCAGGCAAACACCTTGACCAGTCTTAGAGGAATAACCAATATTGAAAAACTCGGCAAATTATTACACAACGCCAGCAAAGAAAACAGCTCGCCATTGTCAGTACCTTCCAATCATGTTTTCGCTTCATAATCGAGTTCATTTAGTTGAAATAAACGCTTCACACTTCATTCAAAGAAATAAAGAATTCCTTCATTAAACTTGATTACTGGTTGCTAAGGAAGCATAACCCATGGCTTAGTATCCATGCCATGGATTCCATGGCTCATCTTCCAATTTTCTCTGCTTTCAAGGTCACGAAACAGCTAGTCGATCGTTTGCCTTTGCTTAACACTCCGATGGTCGCGCTGGGATCTGAGAGATCCACTGATGGACTTTGCTCTGTCCCCAGCCAACCCTTCAATGAAGGGGGCTCCCTCTCCCAGTACCTTCTTTTCTTGAGGTGCTTTTGGACTCTGTGTGATCAAGGAAGTCGGCTGTGCCTCCCGTGTGGTACAATCTTCATTCGGATCTGATAGATCCATGTGGCCGAGCATGTAACTTTTTCTAATTTCCCTTTTTTCCTTTTTCTTGTAGTAATTTCACACATTGCATGAAACTATATCTTTCGCTTAGTTGTTTTTGCCATTCTACAATAAATTAAAATAAATAAACAATGAAAGTCTAAAAATACCTATACGCTAGTTTGTACAAACGATTTGTACCATTGTTACTGATAAGTTACCGCCTTTTGTATTTTTCATATATATAATAGTTATGAGTTTTACTAACCTTCCATACAACACGATGATGGATTTTGTTATATTCATAATTTGATCTAAGTAACGATTATTCATTTAATTCCTATTCTATTCAGGTACCTGTTTTTTGTAAGGATGCAACTTTTTTGCCATGTATTCTATTGTATGCATACATTATATTGTGTACCTGACTGCTATTTCACAGAGAAACTTACATTTGATTTCGAGATAAAGTCATATTTTTCAGTCATTAGTTTTTTACAAGAAATACACCTTTTTCTGCTTGTAAACTATCATTTTCACCAGAAAATAGGTCAATTCTACTTTACTACGTTTTCTAGCTCCTAAAATATAAAAATGGGGGTCATTTTCATTGAAAAACTCCATTACTTCCGGATGGATCTCACAGGACCAGCGCGACCATCTAAGTAACTTATGACCATCTAAGCAAATACATAATATGCATAATGCATAATATGCTGCTAATATGCATTTATAGTGGAGGTATAGGAATATTAGACCCCACACTGACCCCCCGCCTACCCGCCGATCGTCTTTTCCCACCCAAAACAGTCTCGCAAAATTCATTTTTTTGAACTGCTTGCCTTGCATCATCGGTCCCCGTGGTAGTTCACATAGCGTCCACAATCGATCATAGTTACCGATACCTACAACTCTCTGGTGTGTTACGGGCTGGTATTATAGGAAAAATACGTACTTATTCCATCCACTTATTTCACCTAACTTCCTTGATGAAATAGTCCCTAAATTTTATAAAACTTTTGCAAAATTGACTAAATATTACTTCCAAAAAATGGAAATATAGGAGAATCTCAACAAAACCTAATTTGCTAATTTTGCACATTTTTAGTAGGGCAAACAGTGTTTGCTATATTTGCCTGGAGGAGACGCCACTGATCTGCGTTGATCCTTCATGAGCATCATCGGCGTAGCACCAAAGGATTTGAAAGTCACTTTCATACATTGGTAGTACCAAAACACAATGGACAAATCGACGGTTCCTGCACAAACACTTAAAAAATTGACCACTACACACATACATACACTCAAACTTAT
Source organism: Apolygus lucorum (assembly GCA_009739505.2). Classification (NCBI taxonomy): domain Eukaryota; kingdom Metazoa; phylum Arthropoda; class Insecta; order Hemiptera; family Miridae; genus Apolygus; species Apolygus lucorum. The sequence continues at coordinate 50,573,272 of CM019182.2, forward strand.
CAGTATGAGAAATATGGTAAAAACATGTACTAACGTTTCTCCAAATTTATCAGCAACGAGTGTCTGGACTTCGGTCACCAATTGCTTTAGATAGTTCGGGTCGGAGACTCTGCGTGCCAACTCGCTTCTGTTGAAATCCGGAAGTTTGGTGAACGGTAAGCGACAGGAATTCGTGGAGATCTTGTCGATCTGAAACTGCCATGTACTTTTATAATGAGGTGTGAATATGAAATTAAAAAAAAAAAGTTTTCATTAGTAAAGGTTCGCTTTTAAGGGGGTCTCAGTCGGTCGCGCGTTTCGGGTTAGAATTTCCCGAAATTACTGGCGCTCAAACTGTAAAAGTTGTACCTAAATTTGAAATGTTCGAGAATTTTTGAAATGCATTAGTGCATCTGTCCAGGGAATTGAAAATCTGAAATATTGCCGCTGGAATCTAGGGTAAAGTTTGAGCGCCGGTAATTTAGGGTAATACTAACCCGGAACGCGCGACCGACTGAGACCCGCTTGAGTAATCATAACGTGGTTACTTCGAATACAAGTGATCTGGAAGACGACAGGTGAGCCATTCAAACATACTTGTAACCCTTCTGGGTTCTTTGATTCATGGAAGCGCTAAAACCATTCAAATGCTTCTGAGGGAAGCTTCCCTTTTGCCATCAATTCAAGTAGCCGCTATTTTAGGGTTCGTTTTTCCAGGACGAGCTCAGCCTATCAAAGCTCTGACCAATCTGAGTGGTGGGAGAGCCGACAACTCTGACGTTACGTGGCAAAAAGAATCTCTCGATAGAGTGCGTTCAGATCACTTCAATCGAGTACAAATTCAAGTTAGAAACATTAAAATAAGGATGCATAATAACGATGATGATTAAAAAAAAACAATGCAAAACCAGCCTCGGCAGTCAGCCTCGGCATACTTGAATTTCTCTATTAATTATAAAGTAATGAAGCAAATTTTTGTTGATTCCCTGCTCTCCTTGGTGTTGTTGCATTGACCATCACAACTACGGGGTAGCCCTCACCCAGCAGTACCCGAGCCATGAGAAGGTTTGCCTGCTTTTAAATCTGAAAATCCCTTTTTTTAAATACCCTTTTTAAATACTCTTTACTATTTCTTTAAAACTCTTTCACTCTTTTAAATAATTTTTTAGGAAGCGTTTCAGGGAGTTTCAATTGCAGATTTGTACTTCAATAGAGTTCACTACACACATAGAAAAAAAAAAAAATCATGCGACACATGAGTAAAAAAAGACCAACTAACTGAGGATATGAGGTCTTCCATTGAACTGGTGTTGTTGACCTGGGCATCAAAGCCACTTCCAGCTTGGAGCACGAAGTTGACTAAAGCTCTCGGTAGGATTCCTTCCTGACGCAAGGCCTTGATGCTCAGGTCTCCTTGACGTTTGGAGAACTTCGTTCCGTCAGAGTTTAGAAGTAGAGGTATGTGTCCAAACATTGGCGGCTCATAACCGAAAGCCCTAAAATGAAAAAATGACGAAATTTAGATCTCCTCCCAGAGTTACATTTTTCAAATAAAGAAAGGCGTGGCTTGCCGAGCCCACAGGTGGTCATCACAAGAACACTGCTTGCCCAGCAGGTGTTCACATAGTGAAGGACGAACCTCCGTGCATCATTCTAGTCCAAAAAATTCGCCTTTATTCTTCCAAACTCACCTGACTCGACCTCCTACCAACTTCCTCCATCACGCATCAGTTTCGGGCCGAGATAATAATAGGGTGTGCGCCTGTGTAGGAAAAACTGTTTATTGTTATTTTTAATCTAAGGTAGACATTTTGAGAATTTTACTACCAACCGCGACCTTCTTGCGTGTGTAAATCTTTTCATATGAATTTTCAAAGTTTCGACCGTTTATGACGTCACAGTGGGCTGGGGGGTCCCGCCCAGGCGAGAGGGGCGCGTGACGTCATAAACGGTCGAAACTTTGAAAAATCATAGAAACAGATCTACTCACGCTAGAAGGTCGCGGTTGGTGCCATAATTCTCAGGATGTAGTCTACTTTCGATTAAAAATCTAAAAAAAATCAAGGCGCACCCCCCATTCCAATCAGCCGAACTACACTCATTAAAGGTTTGGATCTAATAACCTTTTCTTCACCTCTTCACCTTGCACCTATTTGGTATCAGTTACCAGCGAATTTCCATGATTTTTTTTTTACCGAACCCTTGAGTTATTAGAGAGTTTTTGGCAACCACTAAGGGGCCCGTGGAACCTCTTCACAAAGCTCGGAGTTCACAGATGACGATAAATTTGCCTCCCGACAACAGCGGGCGACAATGAAAGGGTGCCCCAAGACAGTCGCCCGTTCCTAGGGGCCCACCGTCACGAGCGCCTCCCTTCTCTCCCTGTCCAAAGTTAACGGGCTTCCGCAAAAATGCTCTGGAGTTGACATTTAATTTCACTGACTCGGTATAACATAAAAGAACTGAACAACCAACTCACTTGTAGATCATGAGGTGTTTGTTGGTGCTCGGCATCCACTCTACGCCTCGAATGACGTGACTTATGTCCATCATGTGGTCGTCAACCACATTGGCGAGGTGGTACGTCGGCCAGCCGTCCGTCTTCAGGATGATGGGGTCGCCCTCGATGTCGTGGACGTCATGGTTGATCCTGCCGTAGACTATGTCTGTGTACGGCTCAGAGGGAACTAACTGCAATGGTAAGAAACATAAGATTTATGTTTGCCGGAAAATAGATTTGCCGGAAAGGCTGTACAATCCTTATTTATTTAAATTTATTTCTATTTAATAGAATAAAATAGATTTGCCGGAAAGGCTGTACAATCCCTATTTATTTAAATTTATTTCTATTTAATAGAAATAAATTTAAATAAATAAGGATTGTACAGCCTTTCCGGCGAATCTATTTCATTCCAACTGGTTTTTGAGCCGAAATCAAAAAAACTTCAATGATCAGGAATTGTACCTTGAAAAATTGACAGTTCCTTATCTCAACCATGGTTTGCATACGAGAATTTTATAAGTATAAACATCCGAACAATTTAACCTCCCACTGGTAGACCTCTTCTCATCCCACAAATGGTAGACCAGGAGCGCGGAGCTCTTTCGGTACTTCCTCCCGAATAAATCAATATTTATAATAGTTTTGAATAGGTTTCGTTCTGAATGTTATATTCAACTCATCTCCTGGTGTATCTAAAGGTGTTCAATGAAAAACATACTGGTAAAAACAGTTTTTTTTTTTAATTTCATTAAACTCAGAAATAAGTAATGGTTGAAAATAGGTTTTGCTAAATTCTGAAATACAAATAACTGAGCAATCAAAATTTGACTCATCAATGCCGTTTGAGTCACATTCGCATTCTGCCACTTCGTCAGAATTTCCCTCAAGCCACTGCAGCCAGAAGCTGCTTGAGGTCAGAAGAGCGCTCAGTCATTTTTTACAATATTGAAAAAAAAAATACACAGACGGATAGGAGGGTACGGTCCTGAGTGGACATGGTTTCTAGGAGGGAACTGTGAATCACAGCCCTCAGAACAGCCACTGTTAACTAGGGATGTCAGATGCTTCAAAATGAATCGATTTAAATCGAATCGATCTTTTAGAAAATAATCGATACGATTTTTTTAAAGAATCGATACTTTTCAAGCAAAAGTCATACCCAAGTAAAATTACCAAAACCTGGAGTTAACTTTTGATCCCTATGTATACAAAGTTTACTTAAATTCTATCAATATGAAAGATGCAGGTAGCAGGATTTGAAACATGTTTCTTGACAATTTATGTCACGAAAAAGGTACCTACATCTCCTACATAAATGATAACCAACTAATTTGTCTTCATGAACTGGGGATAAGAGAATGACGTCATGAATTATCAGGATAGGTTGAGGTGGTGTTTCTCATTTTGTGATCATTAGGTAGTAATAATCAATGATATTCATTAATTTTCCTTCCCCATTGAGGTAGTGTTGGTTGTTGACTACAATTTATTTCCCTTAATCGGCTAATAAAAAGAATCGGACCGATTCTCGAATTTTTAAATCAATTCTCCGATTCTTCAGATGAAAAAAAAAAAAAAAATCTAAAAATATCCAAATTTTTTTCAATAGAATCGATACTTTTTTGCCATCTTCACTGTTAACCACAGTATTCGAAAAACGGGGTGAGGCTGAGGAAGCACCGTGCTCCGGGGTCTACCACAAAGGAATAATAAAAAAATTAAAAAAATAAAAATTGTCATGAAATAAGGTAACAAGCAAAGATGAAAACCACAGCACAAACCTTGAATCTGACGCATTTAGACAATCCAGACGCTAATTTAGCTTTCACTTCATCGGAAGAGAGATGACGACAGTGATTGTCATACTTGGGCACTTTCCTGTTACGTAAGGCGTCTTTCCTCAAAAGCTCAAGTCTATTTTCTGTACAGAAGCAGTAGTAGGCTGCATTGCGTTTGATCAACTTTTCGACTTCCTCCCTGGAATAAGATGAAACACGTCAGTTTATCAACGATATCGATTCCATAATGTGATGTGAAGTCCACAATGTAGCTTTGACTAGTGATGTCGTCCATGATATTATCGTATCGACTGAATAGAGGAATGAGCGTTTTATTGTTGTGAAGCCTTCATGTGCAGACTATTCACTCTGCACTTGAAACGTGCTGAATACCTTATGGTAACCTAACAAAATCTTTGAGAATGCGTGAACTCTGCAACTCTACACCTTTCTGTTCCAATCAGTCAGTGACCAGCAATAGTAACTCATTTGTTAAGAGTGCAGATTGTGGATCTGATGCCATGAGAAATGGGACATAGCAAAATAGAAAATGTTCAGCTCGGGGGGTAGGTAACACGAGAAAAACCTGTTCACATGAACAGAAATCAACAGAGCTTTTGCAATTGTCTGGTTAAGTCTTCAGTACAGCCAAGGGTGTAAGACAGGGTTGCACGTTGTCGCCGCTTTTGTTCAACATTTATTCTGAGCAGGTGTTCAAGGAGGGTCTGGATGACTGCGAGTTGGGCATCATCGTGAATGGTTTACCTGTGTCGAACTTGAGATAAGCGGACGATACGGTGCTCCTCGCTCATTCTGAATTGGAATTACAGGCGCTTCTTGACAGGGTTTCCAATGCATGTGCAACTTATGGCCTAGCAATCAACATTCACAAAACCAAGGCGATGGTTATAACCAAACGGGGACGGCCTGTGGTTAATTTGATGGTACATGGTAAGCGAATAGAGCAGGTCGCTCGTTTCAGGTACCTGGGTCAGTTGGTGTCAGAGAATTGGTCGCTTGAGGGTGAGCTCAGATGTCGCATTGAGACAGCGCGTAGTGCATTCAATAATATGCGTAATTTGCTGTGCCGCCGGGACCTCAACTTTCCGCTTCGTTGGCGTATTGTCAAATGTTATATTTGGTCGATTTTGCTTTATGGAGTGGAAACTTGGACGTTGAAAGCAGTAGACATCAACCGGCTGGAAGCGTTTGAAATGTGGTTGATTCGTCGTATGCTTAGAATCCCGTGGACTGCTCGGTTACGGAATGACTATATACTTGAGCAGAATTCCCTATCCCGTGAGCTACTGGGAACAATTAAGAAAAGGAAAGTAGCTTATTTGGGGCACATCATGAGAGGAGAAAAGTATGGCCTGTTACACACTATCATGATGGGCGAAGATGGGTCTCGTGGCTTGCCAACATCAGGAGCTGGACAGGTATTGGCCGAGCAGCAGAATTATTTCACCTCGCTCAAGACAGAAACAAGTTTGCTGAAGTGATCGCCAACCTTCGGTAACGGAGACGGCACTGAAAGAAGAAGGTTAAGTCTTGAACTTTGGGAATATAGGATGCTCCAAAAGTGGTTTCTATGGAGACATTTGTCAGAAAAGTGTATATCGTAAACCACTGAGAGGAAATATACCCACACTAAAAATTACTTTGTTGAATTCTAACCCCTGGCATCCTTCAAGTTACTAACAATCCTGATTAAAGAATAGGTAATAGTTAATTTCTTGCCTGTAAATGTGAATTCTCTCGGACTGGAAGTAAGGGCCGTGATCTCCTCCGGAAGTAGGACCTTCGTCAGGATGAACTCCTGCCCATTCCAAGTCGTCAATGAGCTGCTGAGTCGCTCCAGGCACGAGTCGGCTCTGATCCGTGTCTTCTATCCTCAGTATGAACACCCCTTTCTTCGAGTGAGCGAATAGGAAATTGTATAGAGCAGTTCGCAGACCTCCGAGATGCAACAAACCTGTCAGCAGGAAATATGGAGGATAAAAATAAAATAGCTGTAGATGATCTGCTAATAGAGGTATATTTTTAATTAAAATTAAGTTCAATGTTCTACCTGTTGGGCTGGGAGCGAATCTCACACGAACTCTCGATCCAGAAGAATAACATCTGCAGAATCGCAGTACCACTTTGCTAACTGACATCTGGTTGGATGAAGATGAATGTTTCCGGAGAATCAACAATCTACAGGATGATCGGCGAGAAAAACCCGCATAACATTTTTATTAGTACCTAAGTACGTAGGTTCCTGAGTAATTTTCACAAAATACACGGAAAGAGAATACACAACGAATTTTCACAAAAATACACAACGAAGAACAACACCGAACGAGTTATCACCTTATCTGCTATCATTCGTACGAGCCCTTTCAACTATGACGTCATTGCATTGATAAGTTATGGAAAATCGGGTGTTTCGTCATCAGCTTGATGTCAAGCTGACCTCTAGTGGCTTTCCCTTAAACTAAACTTTTATTTGCGAATTCCTCTCTAATTATGAAGAATAATTTGAAATTTGAAACGTGATTTCGTTTAGTACGGTGCGAATTTGCGTCAAACCCGTTTCCGATACCAGGAATGAACAAAAAAGTTCCCAAAAAAGTTGAATGAGCAGTTCGACGAACCGTCCATAGATGGCGTTGGCTCTCCATGACACTTCAAACGCAAGGTTACCTCGTAAGAAGGTTATTGCTATGTTCAGAATACGACAGCTGATTTTCATATAATTTCTCGCTGAATTTTCCTCGAGTTTTCACCAAAATATGGAATTCAATTCGGTCCGCACAGTCATTTCGAAGCGATAAAAACATCACCGCAAGTGTTCTACTTCGATTAATGGAACCGAGTTTACAGCTGTGAACTAAAATGGTAAGAAGTGCTCATCATCCGTTGAATTTCCCTCGTTTGCGATCGTTCGTTGTGTTTCCTTGTTGATTCCTTGCTTTCAAGATTGTTTTGTATTCATTCTGTTTTGTTGTGGTTAAAATACGTTTATTTTTTTGTAGCATAAGTTGAAATCTTCTCAAAGAGATAAAGTCAAGAAGTTCATAGCTTTCACTCAAACAGGCGAATCCACTGCCATTTATTGCCTGTCTCAGAATGATTGGAAGCTCGATTTAGCTTCCGACAATTTCTTTCAAAATCCGGATGTCTACTACAAAGAACCGAAGAACACCGTTGATCGGAAGAAACTGGATCAGTTGTTCTCCAAGTACAAAGGTGAGATGGATAAATATTTGTAATTGAGTATGTGAGGTTTGAACTTGACTGGCACTTGTTCGATGCACCCACGAAGGTTGTTTTGATAGGCTCTTGGCCTGAAGTGTTTATCAATAGAATGAAACAAGTAAACGCTATGCAGATGCATAGTTAGTTATGCGATAAGAATATGCCTACGACAATGGTGTAGGGGAGACATCTCGTCGTGATTCATGTTAGACATAAGGTTCCTGGATACCTATCCCATTGTTCAACCCCCAGTGTTATCTCTTGTCTAGAAACCTTCTATACTCGTATGATATCATTATCGTGATAGTTTCTTTACGATTCTCTTAAAACAGAGAAGATGAGATCACCGTTACGTAACTGCGGCTACGTTACGCTCCAACTTTCTCGGAAATGGAGAAATCGTTCGAGTCGAGTCCATTCGATTTCCAAAAACATTCCAAATTTGAGTGTTCGGTGCAATTTTCCAATTGTTATTGCACTAATTTTCCTTAATTACTGAATAATACGTAGGTAACTAAAAAAAAAAATGGGTCTGAGATGCTGTAAAAAAATGCCATAGTTTCCAATCTTGAAAAGATGATTATTTTCTTCAGTTAGAGTCAATCAATTGTCACCACTTGTTTCAATGTGAACAATTTAGAGGAGAGAAAACATACCTCACCCCTCTTGTCATTTCGAATCAGGTTTAATTGAATCGATGAGAATAAAAACAGTACAAGTCCATTTTTGACGATTGTTGAAAAATGGCTTTTTGTAGGTTGTAACCAGTAGAACTACGCATTGAGCACAAGAGCAGTATGCTAACCACACTCGGTAAGCTTGAACAGAGCCTAAATGAAAATGATTGAGGGAAAAAACAGTAGGAGTCCATGGACTTATACCACCTGATATCTCGATAAGCTGATTGGGGACATGTACTGTTGTCATTCTCAGTGATTCAATTGTATTGCTAACTTCAACTACCCTTCCTTTGTATTACTCCCGAAACTACCAAGAATGTTGTCTTCGATCAAGGATGAAAAAGAAAATCCTCCAAAATCGTTTGAAAATCCTGAGCGATTTTGGTTTCGTGTCCGAAAATCCTTGTAGCAGACATTTGCACGGAGTTACAGTCTGATTTCGATGAGATTTTTTCAAAGACTGTAGGTTGACATGTTGATATCCCTCATGAAATACTTTTAACTAACGTAGCTTCTTCAGTTGTCATCCAAATTCATTGAAACTCTGAGGGATTGTAAAGTTTGGGCGGTAAATTGGGGAGCTTAGGAAGCACACCAAACTTTATGATCTGCGTTACCCCTCCCTCACAAGGCACTACTGTCCACGGTCGACCTATGCCCTTCGGCTGAGTGCAGAAATTGAATACACAATTGACTAGTACGGCGGTAAAAGTGATCAACTTATCAGCTCCTGCCAGATATGCCAAGTAGAATCAGGTTTCCAGCATCAATCGAAATACCTATTGCCTTATCGCTGTATGAGCCGAGGAGTTGAGGGGAGGGGTGCTATAGAGATTCAAACCATAGGTCTTGGTTGGATGTAATGGTATGTAAGGTACCTCGTCCAAAAAATAGTCAGGTACGCTTCCACCTGTGCTATCCTGGGACCCCACAAGCTTGGGAGAGAAAAACCCCAGTTCGTGTTGCGATTCTTGGATGAGAGCCAGTTAAACTGGTCCCTCTGGCCAAAGCTTGCTCTTCAATGTTAACAGAAGTGAGAGTAAATTGAATCACAACTACGTTTACCCGAGTCTTTATCCATATCTTAAGGCCGCTTTACTCACAACGATAAATCGTAACAATGTGGATGCTCCAACTTAATAGAGAGTTTTCGCCGCGTCAGGCGCGACGACTTGAGATTGTGACGACTAGAGACAGATGGGGCCAGCAGCCGCAGATACTAACTTTTTTTGGTAGATTTCGAGTCGTCACAAAATAAGGTGCGGACTCTGGAAGTGACGCTAAACAGCTACCGACCTGTGAAGTCACTTGAAAATGGCTGATAGCGAACAGCTGATTCAGACTCCGGGGGGGGGGGGGTCTTGAAATGAGTTTTTCAGATCGAAAAAATTTGCCATATTGAAAAAGCAATAAATTTATTACTACTTGGACAGGTACCTATTTACATCCCTTTCTGACCCTACATTGCGATATAAAAACCTACCTACTGATGATTTGATCGTTTTCACCTTTAGAAAGCAGTGAACAACACTAGCTTTTCCAGATCTCACTGCATTTTTTTTGGGTCTATAATACCTAACTACCGATTTTGCAGTAGCTACCTTTCTATTGGTTCCTTGTTTGTCTAACAACACGTTCTCTACATACTATAGATAATTCAGAGTAGGTAGGTACTTCGTTTCTACCTACCAGGAAGTGCAGACTATTCCAAAAACGGAAGTAGGTATAGATCTCTCATACTAGGATAGATGTACGAACTTATAGACGTAACACCTAATTGCAGACATCCATAATTAACCAAATACCTACTGTTGTGTGAAAAGAAGGTATTTTTTCATAGGTAATGAACTTGATAACTGTTGTAAGAGCATTTTTGCCAATTTGACATGCAACTTACAAGTACGATGATCACAGCAAACGGAACTATCAATTGAAATCTTAAATGGTACCTACTTACTTAAAAACAAGGGTGAATTTATTCAGAAATTTCATTGGCATTCAAACAATGTAAAATTCGCACAGAGTCAACAATAGTATACGTTGGATTCACTTGATCTTGATGCGAAGAAAACAGAATTCTGGTGACGAGTAGTTTGTTTCGAGAGATGATAACAAGATGATAATAATATGATAATTCCCGGGAAAAAGAAAACTATTCTACAAATGAAAGCTAAAATCGAGAACCAAAACACGGGAGTCGAACGTCGAACACAACACAAAATCCTGCTACATCCGATGTAAATTGAAATTGGTTATAAAAGTGTGAGATTATCAAGGGTACAGTCGTCAAGAAAGCCGGCATTTGGCGGCGTCCAAGACGACCGAGCTCGCCGTCCGAGTCGTCACGCATGCAGTCGCCATTTTCAGACGGTTGCATGGATATTACTCGCGGACGGTCGTCACAAAAGACGTGGCGAAAACTCTCTAATAAGCCTGCAATGGCCACTTTTTTCATTGGTCAGAGTTCAAGTTAGAGAGGTCAGAGGTTGGTGGGAGGTTGGTTAGTTGGTCAGAGTGTTGGGGTTGTTGTTTGATCCATGTTCACAATGAACCATAATTGGAATTTTCAATTTGTTTTCCAGATCCTTCGGAGCCGGACAAGATGACAGCTGACGGCATTTTGCGGTTCCTGGACGACCTCGCACTTTCCCCCGATTCAAAATTAGTACTTATCATCGCTTGGAAATTCAAAGCGGCCGCACAGTGCGAATTTACGCGGGATGAATTCATCACTGGAATGGTCGAAATGGGGTTAGTAAACGAGTTTTGTATTCTTTACTAGACTTTAGCAGCACTCGGTTAGAATGGAAATGGACGATGCTCCATGTATACAAACTATAAGGCCCACTTTCACCAAAAGTTGTTCAAATCATGTTTATCAGTGATATGAGTTCGTCGCGAGTCATTTCGATTTCTTTATTGCCAATCCTCACTTCTGATACAATATCGGTTCTTTTAATTTTTTATTAGTTAATAATTCGTATTAATAAAGGTAGGTAAGTTAAGGACGACTTTTCTTCTGTTCGACCTGTTCCTGGTTTACAAGGTATTTCGTCGGGAACTCTAGCCGAGTATCAATCAAATTTAGGACTTTTATGACTGTGGGCTTGGTAGTGTGGAACACGTTGAAGGATTCTCCTTGGACGTCTCCTGGGGACGTCGTCAGACGAGTCATAAATTATTTGTAATGGCATATCCATTTCCAAACACAAAACACTTCCGAGAACACACACAAAATCTCACAGCAATAAAAAACGTTCACTGCGCGCCATATTGAGTTTGTAGTTAAACGAGCATACCGAGTTTATTCGGCCGACTTTCGACCGTTTAAACTCAAACCCCTCGAGATGGAGTTTAAACTCGTAAATCGCTCTGGTGAAAGACGTTTATTGCTAAACGTCAATTATCTCTTGGTACTCTTGGTTTAAACTCGTTTTGAATGCTTGGTGAAAGTGGGCATTTCTTTTCAGTAGTTTTTTTCCATCACTTCAATGTTACAAAAAATTAGAATTTTCTTAATGACTCAAATTTGTATTGCTTGTGGTGTGTCAAAAAAAAAAAGATTAGCGTGAAATGGAGAAGAATATATCAAAATCATATATCAGATATTGTCCATTGCATTACTCGCTATATGCTTTCTTTCACAAAATATCTTAATCTATGCTAAGTAAAGTTTGTTTTGGCTTTCAGAGTGGAAAGCGTGGAGAAGCTTAAAGTGAGGCTGCCGTCTCTAGAAAGCGAATTGAAAGACGGACTCAAATTTAAAGATTTCTACCACTTCACATTCAACTACGCGAAAAACCCCGGCCAGAAAGGCTTGGAGCTTGAAATGGCCATCGCTTATTGGAATATCGTCTTACAGGGGCGATTTAGGTTTCTCGATTTGTGGTGCCAGTTCCTACAGGTGAGTACATGGAAAACTGATCATGGAGACTTACGTATATTTTGTATTACTAGGAATTTCCAATTTATAGTGGCGAGCTGGGCATAATGCACTCGTGTTGAGGTGCACACCTCTCAACTCCGTGGCATTTGTACCCTGCTGCATATCTAGAAATGCAATCTGGTTGTAGTTTGCAGTAAATTTTGCGTATTCTCAGGAATCGCCATTTTGGTCAGGCTGGTCCTCCACCTAAATCACTGATCGAGTAAAAAATTCGGTTCAATGCTATACTTTGTAATTATTTTTTACTCGTTTGACAACGACATAATATTGCTTGGATCTGACCTTAGTGACGGATTGGTGGAGTCCTGGTGGTGGCTTCCCTGCAGTTTTTGTGTCGATCGTTCTGATGTGGACTGTTACCAATATTGAGCTCCAAAATTCAATTTTTACATTTATTTTTGTTTTGCAGGAGCACCACAAGCGGTCTATCCCCAAAGACACGTGGAACCTCCTGTTGGACTTTGCAAGCGTCATCAACGACGACATGTCCAACTACGACGAAGAGGGGGCGTGGCCAGTGCTCATCGACGATTTCGTTGAATGGGCGGGCCCTCAGATCCAGAACCTCCCCACCTCCACTACCCACGGCTAGTCCGAGCTCCTCCGTGGTGCCCCATCTCCGGCCCCCTCCATGGCTCCTTTCCCCCACCACTGTCTCATTTCCCCTCCTTCCCCGCAACTCATCCCTCCCCAGGGAATAACCTCCACACTCCTACATTGTACATTTATTATATTATCAATGATTGCAATAACTGTTATATTTGATAAATTGAGATTGTGATAGAGGACGAATTCCATTGATAATATTCTATTATCCTAAATCAATACATCTTCAAATTTCGAATCACTCCAATACCTAATTGATATTACTTGATAATTTCCCATTCAGATAAATTTTGTCCCATAAAAAATTTCAAATTTCTTTAATATGGCAGAGGTATGTTCTACTGTTCTTCCTGCATCTAAAAGTTTGATACTTATCAGTACATTTAAAATTACACATGTATATCTATCAGGGTTTCCAATGCTGTGTCCCTCAGAGTAGGCACTTGCTTGATCCAGCTGTATTTCTGTCTTGCAGGCAATCATTTAGATTGTCTTTTCTAGTTTTGTGAACGTATTTTTATTCGAATTGAATCGATGTTCGTTGGAACATCGTTCCCTCTAAGCGTATGTCAGTATGGAATACTCGAAATGTTTTAACGTACAGTTTGGGCACTCTAGCTTTGAAGGGACTAGTGTGGATCAAAAACTCATGAGGTGCCTGCTTACGCATCCAAAGCAGGATCTGTGTTGATTTCTCTGCTGGATACAACAAACTGCAATTATAATCGCTCTAGAATGATTCTGCCCGTTCAGACTTTTTTACGACTGGAAGAGTGCAAATCACTCTCTACAAACGGCAGTTGGACCGCACATCCATCTAGCACCTCACACGATGTAGATATGAGTTTTGCAGCAACTATCGTTTCTACTTTTGGGCTGAGAGCTTTTGAGAGTGTGATTTTCTCACTACAGCAGACACCTGTAGTATTGAAAGAACCAGCTGATGCTTTTCTTGCCTCTCCTCCGTCAATGTGTTTCGCTTCAAATCCAGCTGGATCGCACTCTAAAAAATGTATTGGCATGAAAATTACCAAACCCAGATTGGTTGCAGAATTGACGCTATGTTTGATGCATTCGACTATTGAAAGATGTTACTGGCGAACTTCAAGTTTAGAAACCTGCTCATAATTTTGAAGCTAGACATTTGTAATGATGGAAAGTTATATTAATGTCCTTCATCATAGTCAGGCCATTCGCATTACGTGGAGGCCTGAGCTAAACTACTAACCCTTGAAATAAATAGCGAAATCCTCAAGTACATACCGCAAAAAAACTATTTTTCTGAACACAAATAATTTTTTTTTGCAAGTACGAATATTACAAATTATTGCTGGTAAGAGATATGGATTCCAATTTATTTCAACAACCGTACGTTTTTTCTCTCGATTGTACATAACCCATACTTTTGGGCTGAAAGATCTCAGTGTTTGAAATACTGCCATGTAATTTCAGTAAATTTTGGGTATTAAAACGAGTGGTTTCAACTTGTTTTAACTAATCTTCACACCAGCATTTTCAAGTTCTAGCGATCGATAGAAAATTCTCAGGTACGTTGCTATAATTTGGAAATCAATTTTGCCATTATGAATCTTTGGAATGTTTCCAGCCTAGTGTGCTCCTGGAAGGTTTTGAGCTGCTATCAGTCGTAATCAGCTGTGATTCCTTACTCCCCATTACTTAATAGTTTAAATTAAAATTTTGCTACATTGAAAAAATAATTATTTTGTATTTTCCGCAATGGGGTAGTTGCATGATATTTTTTTGTATTTTTTCTGTGTAGAGAATCTCTATTGAAGTACGTATCTGCAAATAAAACTCCCAGAAATGCTTCCTAAAAATTTAGAGAGTCTTTCAAAGAATGGGATTTTCGGATTCAGGCGGGAAAACCTACACACAGTTTGGACGCTGCGGGGTGGGGGCTACGTCACAAGTGTGAAGGGGGCCAAGAGACCTCTACACCACTGTTACCCTGACACAAGGTTATTGAGCTTTCTGTTTGTTTACGTTTGTTTGTGGCAATAAAATTGGAGAATCGCTCACACTTTGTGGTGCTTTCATACTGAATTTTGCTAGCAGTGCAATCGAAACATGTTGCATCCAAGATTTAGTTTCTTTCTGGCATTCCCTCCACTGTAACTGAAACCTTATATGGTTGTGAAGAAACGCGGTGTTCTGGTGACACTCGAGCCCCAACCTCTCAAATTTGCTAGATTCTTCTAAGTTGGACATAACCAACATCCTTTTATTTAACAATTTACAAACACTCATTGGTACTACGTTGTACAGGATTATGCCACTACGATGAAACTTCTAATAAATGAGCTACTGCAACCATTTCGATGAAGAAGTATACACTCAAGCAAACAACTGACCTTTTACTTTCTATAAAAGTGTCAGCTTACCTCACATTCTTGGCTCCTCTTATTTTGGCGCTGACGAACTTGTTGTTATTGACGTAAAAATCGTGCAACATGCCAATATCTATATACGAAATATTTTCCCGGGAAGCCACCCCGAAACTAGTCGATGGCTCTCCTTTTTGGCGTATTGACATTTTCTTCAATACTTTGGCACATGAACGCACTAAAACACGAAATTCCGACCCATGCAACTAGCCCATTGATTTCAATGTATAAAAATCTGATCTTGTTGAAAATCAACAATGAACTGTCAGTGGTTAGCGGAGTAGCAGGGCTGCCAACTTCCAAAACGTAGTTATTCAGGAGATTCAAAGGATTTCGAGGGTTTTGAAACGCCAGAGCACGCTACCAGCTTGCAACAATCCAGCAGTTATATTTATTTTGTATCATCCTTTACTTAATCTAGCTAGTCCAAATAGTAGGCGGTTACAAACATTTCCGTCTGATGTATCTACGTCTCAAATTTGACTAATGCACGCTTACTGTTGAATTCAATTGTAAATAATATAATCGAGTTGAAAATGTAGTGTGTACAGTGCTAAAAGGCATTTTGGAGTATTTAAAACTTTTTTGAGCTGCATTTTGTGTAATTATTCAGAATTTTCATACTCTTGATAATTTATTATGGGATGAAAGTATTATCTATTGTCAAGTACCTACCTTCATATATCCCGGTATTCCACTCCGAGTCTATTAATGTGATCCTATACCTATCTTGAGCCATAATTGGTTATAGTCTGCCGCTCCAAGCCAGGGGGGAGTTAAAAATTCAACTGGAAACCCCAAACCAGTGAATCGTCGTAACCACAACTTGTGGGTTCGAATGAAAAAAGAGAAATTTGAAAATACCTGCATGAAATCCGAATTCCCGGGTCTGAGATCTTGTCCAATCGCGTTGCCCTTTGAACCGGCGTTCGTTTATTTCTTCGTTTTAGGTTTACAAAATTGTTAGAACAAAATAATTGTATGTACCAGTTTTCATTCCTTGAGAAAATGTACCTACCTATGTAATAAATTGTATGTCGTGCGTTAAAAAGTGGTTAGGCTGGACGCATCTGCCCCTCTTTCACTGTTGATCCTCACGTCCTTGTATAATATTTCGTTATGAATTGATGATGTGTCCAGTCTTAATTGGGTACCTATTATCCTTTTTTTTGCTAAACTTCGTCTTCAAAAATAAAATAAAATTTTTTCGAAACTTTGTTCACATTATTCCAGATCAAACCTTCTCTTAGTGAGAGTATTTTATTGCCATTATACAAAGTACATTGCAAAAGAGTACTTTCGTTTAAGTTGTGTGCAAGAATACATTACACATTGTGTGCAACAGGTGTGAGGGGGCTCTTACAACAACCCCCCTTGTGCCAGCCAGGGGCCACCTGGCCGACCACAGGCCCCACCCATCTTGGCGGCTTCCCAGAAAACCTGACCACCATCGCCGGAACGAAAACGGCCACAAGAGGTCCGTCCCGCCGACAGGCCCCAGGATTCTCGCCAAAAGCGAAAATTTGCCGCCTGCAGCCAACAAAGCGGCACCCAAACTGAGGGGAAGACCAACTCAAATCGGTGATGAGTCTTGGACTGTAGTAGACTCAGAGATTTCATAGCTTATTTGTCAAGGTCCTATTTATTTTTAGCTATTTTAGTAGGTAGTGCCAACTGACTGTGTTGTGTGCGATACGTGTCATGCGGTATGTTAATCCGATCCTAGTCGTCAGGAAGTGTCTGGTTTCATCCATGCCTCATCCCTGGTCGTCACTCAGTCTATTCAGCGTTTGTAGCAGTCAGTTGATACCTCTCTCGTTTTTCTGGATCAGCGACCCAATTGCTCCTTATTTCAGACTGCTTATTTACTTGAATTATAGTGAAGCAGTTTTTGTGACCAAGTCTTTTGTGCCAGGAGGGCAGGTCCCACTGGTGGGGAATCCTCAGAAGAGTTCAGCAACCCAGAAAATGCTGCAACCGTCACGTTGGAATCTACCATTTTCGATCGGAGTAGACTACCGGAAGATCGGTGAAGTAGGTATTACTGTTGTGACTGGGGATCGATCTCGATACTTCCCGACTAAACTACACTAACTTGGGTCGAGCTCTACCATTGAGCCAAGGAAGTGAATGGACAGAAACGTAAAGAGGTAGCTGATCACACCTCTCCCCTTTTAGGAAATCTTAGGTACTCCATTACCTAGTCTGGGAGGAGAGGGACCTAGTGAGAACGCTCTATTGACATGGATATCTTTTGGCTGGGGACAAGGAATTAATTTTTCCCAACACTTTTTGCCACAAAAAATGCAACGCAGATACCAGTAAACAAAATCATAGCTGCACATCGGTAGCTATGAAGCAAAGTTCTCCAGAATACTGCGGTATATCTCTAAAATAGACTGCGGCGGTATATCTCTAAAATATACCTCTAGAATAGACTGCGGTATACCTCTAAAAACTCTCCGATCTCACGTAATATACATATTACGTGAGATCGGAGAGTTTTTTAGAAAAGAAAATTTAATTTTCAAATTACACCTACAACAATTGACATAAATCTATGATCTATTGTTTTTTTCCTCTAAGGGAGAAATTTATGTTGCATACTTGATTTTTTCAAACAGTGAACCGACAGAACCTCGATCAAATCAAACTTATACATGATGGATGGGATAACTCTTAACCCATCTTTGGGAATTTCCTCTTCCTACACGTGGTTATTAGGATCATACATCACTCGCATATAGACAGACAAACTGCATTTTGAAGTAACTTGGGTCAAAACAGATTATAAATCGATCAGATAGCTCTAGGTGAGTTTAAGACTGCTGAAGCTCCCATTTGGGTCACTTCACTAGCTTGCTCCAAGCTGGACTGACTCGACTAGAAGAAGTAGCTTGAAAGATCCTTACCCCTCTTCTTCCTGGGTGGAATGCATGAAGATCCAGTTTGGATAGCCCTGTACTATCAGTTGGTAGTTTCTCTGGGTTTTATTGTGGGGGCGCCACATACATAACGTTTTTGAGTGGCTCAGGAGTTGGTTGTTATTCCTTCTTGAACACGGCGGAGGATCTGCTGTTTCAGTTTATCTGAATCCTCCGAGTCTTGAAGACAACAATAATTATCCAAGGTAATGCCGAGGAGCTATTTGGGGTCCTATCGACTGCGCCACTTTGTTGTCATTAAAAATTAACTTCCCTCGACTGGAGATCAATCTCTAGATTTTCCGACTAAACCAGGGCCAAGAAAGTGAATGGACAGATATGCGAAGAGGTAGCTGATCACAACACTTCAACAGTATCCCAATAAAATGGGGAATTTGCCTCACATTTTTTTTTTCGAATGAGTGTTTATTTTTATGGAATAAAACCATAGCGAGCTGCTCGAAAATGCATCCAAAAAATTTAGAGAATTTAAGGAAGATGGGAATTTTAAATGTGGTGGCAATGTGTAAGAGGCAGCCATGTTTGAAACGTAACGGATATTCTACCAATCTGACGTCAAAGGAGGTTCTGTGGCGCTTACCACAGAAGCGGAACATACACGAACTTTTAGCTTACAAGGATTAACACAAGAGTGTGTGAACTAGGAAGGAGGGCAGAACGCAGAACTCAAGACACAAAAGTGACCAAAAGAAACAATATTACTCACTTTTTTACAATACGATTCTACCTACTAGTTTATCAAGCATTATTAGTCTTCATCTTCTCTTATTTAGTTTCAAGATTTGAATCACATTATTCGAGTAGCCATTTCACTGGATCGTTTTGGGTGGCGGTGCTAGAACTCTGTCTGTTGTTGGAGTTGTTTTCGCGTCGTTTTTTTTCGTATGACGTCAACAATATTCCTCGATTTTCGCGGTGTTTTGTAACAGAGGCTTCACTTGTTTAGGCATTTTCTCCTACGGTAATTTTTCCCCTTGGTTATTCCTAGTGTTAAACGTTATTCTAGGGCCCTGTTATAGGATTTGACTTGAAATTTCAGAATCTAAAATTGAGGCAAATTCCCCATTACACAGATGTCTCGACTTACAGTGATATACTGGGTGCCTTCAAATGAAAAGCTTCCGAGTAAGTTAGTTACGAGTAGGACCGTAAATTTGTGGGAAGTGCCCTCCATTCGATTCCTTCCATTGTCTCAATAGAGTAGGATCTAAAGGAAAGCCTATTTAGACGGTAAAAGTGTATAAGGTCTCTAAATTGTGAACAGTGTAGGGTCTCAATTCGGAGTTAGTGAGCCTTAATTGTTTACCAAACCATAAAGGTGAAAACGAAACGCTATATTTATGATGAGTATTTTTCTATATATAGCTTTTGGGAAGCCGGTTCATCCAGTATCACGAAATCCCAGTATCCTTTAAAAATTACTCTATTTTACGTTGCATTTTTGTAGGACGGGTCGAAACAAAATACCAACGAAACCGTGTTTTTACAACTATTTATTTCGTAAAGATAACAATACCATATTCAAGAGTACCTAAAGTCAACATTGATAATAATCATAATGTAAATAACTCGACAATAATTGGCGAAAGTTCAACGATGTAAGCAGTGAAAATATAACGTGTCAAAATAGGTAAGTAGCTCATGCAATTCAATAAATTGGTTGGGCAATTATTTATAAATTAAAACAGTAATAAAACTGAGTTGAACAATGGTTACTGTATTGACATTCGGGTTGCCTTTCTTATTTTCATTTGAATGGAATTTGAACTTCTTTTTGGTTCAGTTCATATTGAATCGTCAAGAGACGCGAAACTGAAAAGCTAAGCCCTCACTCAAAGATTGTTTGAAGAATTTAATTGATTCGTACGTTAATAGAGAGCCTGTACAAAGGTATGTGGAAATTCCTATTAAAAGTTTGCAAGGCATGATGGGAACCTTCAGTACGAGTTGTACAGCATGTAATGTCTGTACCTTACACTTCTTAAACAACGTCTGACAGTTCTGTTTAGTTCAAGGATAGGTCACAGAAGCCGCAAAGGCAGGAAGAGGTTTCATACTTCCATTATAGCGCTGACAGCGTGACTTCGACAGTTTGTTTCTTTTCACCTCTTGCCAAAGTACTTGCGCAAAGAAACGTTTGGAATCGGAGTGTTCTTCTCGTTTATCTTGCCTCGTGATACAGTCAACTATAGTAGGGCGACCTACTCCCTAATCAAAGGTTGTATTCCAGAGTCTTCCGTATGGCTTCTAACCTAACCGTACACTTCTCCAACACAATATCTGACAGTTCTATAGCATTTCCAAGTTAAATTAATTATTTTCCAAACCAAATTAATCTTTTTCCAAACCAAATTAATATTTTTCCAAACCAAATTAAACTTTTTCCGAATCAAATTAATCATTTTCCATAACATAACAATATATTTCGTTAAGTACCTACTTAATCTCACGAAGTATGTATGTATATCATCAGAAAACCATCTTGGAAATTCTATTACAGTTCAAGGAAAAAGCACTAGGTAGCGAAGATTAGAAAGAAATGGCATTCGGAAGGAATACTCTTCAGCCTCATCTTTCGGAGCCTCCGAAGATATCGGACAGAAGAATCGTAAATTCTTCACATTCCACAGCTAAAAACTCCTCACGTTTTTCTACAACGCCTGCAATTCGCAAAAATTGTCACTGGCCTAATTTTCGCGAAAGGATTAATTTGATTTGGAAAAAGTTTAATTTGGTTTGGAAAAGGATTAATTTGGTTTGGAAAAGGATTAATTTGTCTTGGAAATGCTTTATTTAGTTCCAAAGACAGCATTCTAGAGCCACAAGAGTGGGAAGAGGCTTTGTATTGCCATTACAGCGGAACTTGCACGCAAAAAGTTGGATATCGAAGTAAAACTTACGCTCCGCACACGAATAAACAATGCAAGAAACCAAGTTGTCCAGGACCAGGGTAGTCTGAACTCTACAAACTTTGAGGGCCTTCAGTTGGCAATAAAGGTCCTTGATATTGCTGTAATACCTTAATGAAGTCCCTACCAAAAACTCTGAACTGTGAAATTATAAAAACTCTTTCATAATTTGGCTGAAACCACTATGACATAAAATACTGCACCCCGAGAAAAGGGGACGCAATGTCATCTCCCATTTGACGAGTGAAGTAAAAATGAACTAAAGTTTACCCCAAGGATGATTTTACCTGATATTTTCCATTGATGTTTTCGTAAGAGTGAAATGGCAATTCAATAGACAAAATTGACGAAGCCGAAGAATTATAATGTGCTAGAATCAATTCTACAGAATTCACAATGCCATGCCCCAGTTATTGATTGCCCTTAGGCGCTCCAAAATACCTAAACTTAACAGATTTCAACCTCTGACGCACGATCTTCTGTAATATTCCTTTTGCAGACAATTCTGGTTAGAATGTTTACTATTCAACGAATTTCACTAAGTAGGGGTAGCTACTGCAGTACTGAATGTGAGGTAAATATTCTTACAGTGAAACTGATACATACCAAAAGGAAAGACACAAAGAAGAATAAATCCAAGGTACTCTGAGAAATAGTCGCTTCAAGTAGAATTAGATGAATTTGGGGAAATGTAGGATGATTATAAAGACTGATGAGGACTGATGATTATAAAGACACCTACCAGAGATTAACAGTATGCCGAGTTTCTAACGAAATATTCCTTCAAATTAACATAAATTATCAATTTGATATGAAAATGCAATTAAAGTTGATGGTCTTTTGGGTTAGAAAACCAATTTTCTGACGAGTAGGTATGCGATTTCCAAGTTAACTTCAAAGTTTTCCAAAACAAATCAAATTCCCGTAAGAAAAACAGGGTTTGATGTAAATTTTCAAATTTCGCTGTTTTGAACTATTTCAAACCAAACAAAAATCTCAATTTTCATTCGAAAAAGTTCAACTTTGACTTGGAAAATCTTGACTTTGTCTTGGAAAAGGTGAATTTTGTACCACAAGAAAGTGTTTAGATATTTAAAATTCTATTGGGTTTGAAGAGAGTAGGAGGGTTAGATAAGATCAGTCTAAACTGCATCACAAAAAATAATAATATGAATTGAAGACTCCGAGCTAAGAGGTAAATGGGCGCGGAGTGAAATGCAATGAGAGGGAGGACCTAAAAATGAAATCACACCACCACGAAGACACGCGGAGGGTGTCTTAACGTGGGAAACCTACTTGGTGGTTACAAGCACTTGAGGGAGGAGGCATTAGAGGACCATGGCGAGCCAGCCGAGGATGAAGCAGGTGCCTCCGATGGGCGTGAGTTTGCGGAGGCGGTTGTCTCCAGTCATGGAACTGTAGTAGCATGTGCCGCAGAACATGAAGAGTCCGAGAGTGAAGAGGCTCCCGCTCTGAAAACAGAACAAAACCTTGAATAAACGAACATTTTTTCTCTTCTGTTGTTACAATTATGAATTCAATACACAACCTTCACGACTGAGTGGTTTGTAGAAAATATAATAGCATACATATGAATCTATAACTACTTTGTGCTTTCTTTTCCAACTCATTAAAAATAATGAATAGTAAACAACCATTTTAGGTTGTATTTTCGTCCTGACTGCTATTCCTGGTGCCACGGACGTCATCAGCTGTCTTCCAAAAGGAAGATTAGAATTTGTTCTGATGATTTTGCTCAAGGCTTCCCATTGCCCAGGAACAGGGGCCGCCTGGGCTGCTGAGCCAGGGATGCAGGAAAAAACGCCCCTGCGGAGAGACTCGAACACACGATTTCCCCGCAGTAGCCAGTCCGAGAATCGTCGCAAAAAGACTCGTGCCGTTGCGACCACGGTCACAGCTGACTCCAAATAATTAATAGTAATTCAGCCACATGCAACAGGAATATACTGGTAGCAGTGGCGCCTCCTCCAGGCAAACATAGCAAACACTGTTTGCCTTACTACAAATATGCAAATAAAAAAAATAATTTTTGTTGAGATTCTCCTATATTTCTATTTTGGCAAGTAATATTTAGCCGATTTTGGAAAACTTTTATAATATTTAGGGACTATTTCGTTATTATCAAGGAAGTTAGATTAAATAGGAGAATGGAATAAGGAAGTACGTATTTTGTCTTGGATACTAGCCCGCAACACACCAGAGTGTTGAAAATGTCGGTAACTACGACGGATTGCGGATGATACGCGAACTAGCGCGGGCGATGCAAGGCTTGTCTGCGGTATTCTGTTATGCAAGGCAAGCAGTTCGAAAAAATGAATTTTTTGGGACCGTTTAGAGTGAGAGGCGACGATCGGCGGGGTGGCGGGGGGTCAGCGCAGGGTCAAGTATTGCTATACCCCCACTACCACGCTATCAGCTGTTGCAAACAGTCGGAAAACTGTTTCGTGACCTTGAATGCAGAGAGCCATGGATACTAATTAGCCCACGCATGGCAATACATAACATATCCATCCAACCACATTATCTCAAGGAAGGAAAGCAGTTCGTTCTTTCGCCGCCGCAAATAGCAGCTGTTTGACGTTGGCTGGTGTTTCGTTCCCGATTTTATTGTATTTCTCTGTACCTAATCGTTTTTCTAGTTGATAGACACTTGGAAATAATTGCATAACATTTTAGAATGAAGGTTTCACGTCTTATTAGATCTAAATTCAGAGTCTCTTTTTTGGTTTATTATTTTCAAGAAAAAAAGTTTGAGCACCCTTAAAATCCGATGGTTAACGTTTGAGGTAGGTAGGTACGTGTAGATTTTGAAAATCGAATATAAAAAAATCCGTCCGTCCGCGGAACTTTTCTTAATTATTATGGACTGATTTTGATGAAATTTGGTAAATGGGATTCCATTTGGGGTCTAGTTGTGCCCCGAAGCTTTTGGTTGATGTCAGTTAGTTCTAAGCGGTGAAATGGAAGGGATGTAACTTCCAAAGGCGCCCTCCTATCTCGAAAACTCTCGATATGAAGGTATTGTTTTTTCACAAATTAAAGATAGGTACCTACCATTGAATTTTTAGAATCGAACGAGACCACCCAGAGCTTTTGAGGACAAACTGTTCGTTCCCTACGAGAACTTCAGGGTTGAACTTACGAAAACTCAGAAAAACGGTTATGAATCGCAAAAGAGGCCTGATTATCTTTCAAATTTTAGCTAACCAAAATGAGATCACCGATCGTTTCTTTGGGTTGAACTCGGTTTTGCTTCCTTAGCAACCAGTAATAAAATTTCTAAACGAAGGAATTCTTTATTTCTTCCAGTGGAGTGTGGAGCGTTTAGTTCTCCCAAATAAACTTGATTGTGAAGATAAAACATGGTTGGTAGGTGGTGACAATGGCAAAGCTGAATTCTTTGCTGGCGCATGATATATACAGGAAAAAAATGAACCTTTGTGTAATAATTTGCAGCCTAGCTGTTTGCCTGACGAATATTTTCACCCGACGCCCCTGACTGGTAGGTGCTTCTGGTTAGGTAGACGAAGTTGGAAGACAAGTACTACTTACATTCATTCAATTCAGCATTCTAACTCTATAAGAAGAGATCATTCCATGTCAACTGATTGGGAATAGGGTCCACTGGAATAAACTCCTTCTTTGCCGGGTGTTCGGCATGTAGGGCAATCCTTCTAAGGATTTGCAGACAACATGTCCTTCCTTCAATGAATTTGGACTGTAACTTGAAAAAACACTAATAGGTGAAATTACCTTGAAATAGGTAAAAAATAATAGATGAACTTTTGGAAATAAATGTTATAATAAAGAAAGAAAGGTAACCTAACCTACTGCAGGCCTGCTGAACTGATTACAGAAGGTACAGATTGGGTATAAATTTAAATGAAAAAATGAAATTAAGGTCCTTGAGAGAAGTCCTCTCCAAATTGAGTTCCGCGTTGCTTGTTGGCGTCTAAGTCTCCACGAGGACGTCTCGGTGATGGGGGTCCTTTGATGTACTAAAATGAGTTTCCACTCACCTCTCTCTTCTTCTGATACTTAGCTGGACTTCTGGGTCGCAGCAGGAAGCTCGAGAGCAGCTACAGGTAGCAGGTTTCAGCTCGAGAAGTTTCAGGGCTCCAATGGAAGCGAGCGCGTACGCAACAGGGTTTTTTCTGTTTTCGATGGATTAGTGGTTTGAACAAGCGATGGCTTTTAACTGGACTCCCAAGTCAGTGGAAGAATTGGACAGCACTGGAGGTGGAGAGGTGGTGAGGCGGTGAGGTGGAGATAACTCTTTCTTTGTCTTCCGTGGACTTTGATGGTCTCAGGAGATAATGGTCTCTCTTGAATTTGCTCACTCACTGATACGGACACATCTTTTCTTAAGCTTAATAACCTAGATCTCAAACAGTCCGCCCACCAAAATTTAGGAAGAAATTTTAACTAGTAATTCACATAGATTCAGGGGTTGAGGTTGGGTTGGTAGGAGGAGAGCCAGGATTAAAGGAAGCAGTAACAGGTTCTGGAGAGGGATCAATGATTGGATCCAGAGGAATCACATTGGCAACAGATCTCTTGTATGTGCTGGAGGCCGTCTTCACAGTAATGACGCGCACTATCCCATCATTGCCGGGATGGACTTCCAGAACTCTGGCTGTAGGCCATTGATACGCATGAGTGTTGACATCCCGAAGCAGCACCAGGTCTCCAACTACGAGACTACGCGTTGGCTTCAACCACTTCACTCGTTGCTGGAGAGTAGACAAATATTCGTACTAGCAGCGTTTCCAACAATGCTGGACTCGTTGCTTCACGAGCTGCCAACGTGAAAGAGCGTTTTCGCGGCAATCCAAAAAACTGACCTCTGGGGCAGCAATCAAGGGGCCTCCAATTAGAAAGTGACCTGGGGTCAGCACGTCAACAGAAGCTGGATCGGAGTAGAGAGGACACAGTGGCCTTGAGTTGAGGATAGCCTCTGTCCTGGCGAAGATCGTTGAGAGTTCCTCGAATGTAAATGGGGTTGGAGATATAGCCTTCTTGAGGATTGCCTTAGCCGACTTGATCCCGGCCTCCCACAGCCCTCCAAAGTGAGGCGTCAGAGGCGGATTAAAGGACCATTCAATTCCTTGGATGGCGAGGTGTTGGTGAACTTTCCTCTGTCCCTGCTCTTCTTTCAACCAGGCAACTGTTTCTTTGAGCTCTCTCGAAGCGCCGAGAAAGTTTCGCCCATTGTCGGAGTAGATGTGAGCAGGCTTGCCTCTTCTCGAAATGAAGCGATCGAGCGCAGCCATGAAAGCTTCAGTGGTGCCACTGGAAACTAGTTCTAGATGCAGCGCCTTTGTGGACATACACACAAACAAGCTGAGATATGCCTTTGAAACAGCTGCATTTCGACGAAGGGATGCCTTAATGAGGAAAGGTCCTCCGTAATCAACGCCCACGTTGATGAATGGTTTTGACTCGGCGAATCTCGAAGCGGGTAGGTTGCCCATAACTGGAGGTTTCGGCTTTGGATTGGCCTTGAAACATTTCAGGCACCTATGAACACGTTGTTTTATCGTGTTGCGTGCAGAAAGTATCCAAAACTGGTTTTGGATCAAGTTTTGTAAAAGAGAAGGGCTCAAGTGAAGATACGCTTCATGATAATGGTCGATGAGTAAGCGCGTAAAATGACAATTTCCAGGCATGAGAATTGGATATTTCTGCTGGTAGGATAGGTGAGAGTTCTTCAACCTTCCGCCCACCCTGACAACTCCTAGTGGGTCAAGAAACGGGTCAAGACGACCTACCTTGGTAGTCTTCAATTTCTCCAATGATTTGTCTGGATTAAGGAAATGGTACGATTGGACGAAAATAATTATCAAAGTTTGACTTTGTTGAAGTTCAGAAACTGAAATCGGTTTTTTATTTTCTTGTTTGGTGGTCAACCATACAATGAATCGGCGAAGGATTGCGCAAGCTCGAAGCAGTCTAAAGTACGAAGAGAACCGCTCAATAAATTTCATGAAAACTGGGGCGTCGTGTGTCAATAATGATTGACTGAACTTCTTTAATTCTGGGTCATCTTGCTGCACTTGGATTGACGAGTTTCCAGTTAGAGTTGGCCATTCATGAGGATTCAACTTTAGCCATTCCGGCCCTGACCACCACAAATCATGATTCGAGAGCTCTGAAGGTTTTAATCCTCTAGACGCACAATCAACTGGATTGTCCTTAGTCCTTATATGTCGCCAATCGGTAAATTGAATTGAGTCGTTGATCGTTACTGCTCGGTGTGCCACGTACGCCTTGAGCAATGTAGGATCGGTCTTTAACCATCCTAAGACGATTGTGGAGTCAGTGAACCAATGGAATTCACTAACATCAATTTTCTTAAGAAATGGTTGAATAGAAGTTACAATTTTCGCGAGCAATAAAGCTCCATTCAACTCAAGCCTTGGTATTGTAGTTGGCTTGGTAGGAGCAAGTTTCGTCTTCGCTTTGATGAGAAAACTTCGTACATCCACGGTGGTCTGAAGTCTGATGTAAACAGCAGCAGCATACCCCTTTGTCGAGGCATCACAGAACCCCAAAATTTGGATTTTTTCGGCTTCAGAAACGTGAAGCAACCTCGGAACTCTCACTTGTGAGAGAGTGTGAAGTTCTTCTATGAAGGCTATCCATTTTTCTGCTAGCGGTGGTGGAATACGCTGATCCCAGTCACATTTGGCAAGCCATGCCTCTTGAAGAATGGTTTTGGCCTCAAAAACCACCGGAGCCAGATATCCCAGGTGGTCGTAAATTTTCGAGATCGCCGAGAGGATAGCTCGTTTTGTTAGAGTCTTGGGAGGAGTATCGATGTGATACATGAATGCATCCTGCTTTGGGCAGTACTGAAGTCCAAGAATCTTGACAGCATTGTCGAGTTCAGAATCCAAATCATAGGGCACGTCTTGAGTAACACATGGAGAGTGTAGAAGTTCTTTTCTGTTACTCAGCCATTTACTCAATTCGAAGCATCCTTTTCCCAAGAGTTCCACTAATTCTCGTTGTAATTCAAGAGCACCTTCGAGCGTGTGACTTCCTGTTAAAATGTCATCGACGTAAATCTGTTCGGTGAGTGCCTTCGATGCCAATGGGTATTCAGAACCTTCATCGTCCACCAGTTGCTTTATGACTTTCAACGATAAGTAGGGAGACGAGGCCATACCGTATGTTATCGTGGAGAGTTCATACTCCTGGATTTGATCCATATCATTGAACCGCCAAAAAATATGCTAATATGAGCAGTCAGCGGGGGCCATCATTGTTTGGCGAAACATCTTTATGATGTCAGTGACAAAGACGACCTCATAAAGGCGGAAGTCGAGTAAAATGTCAGCGATGTCCAACTGGAGTTTGCTACCTATCATCAGATGATCGTTCAGCGATCCCTTGGACGTGACGCATGACCCATCAAATACCACTCGTATTTTGAGTTTATCGTCCTTCATTTTAATCACAGGGTGATGAGGGATGAAATATTTCCCTGGACTAGTTGCCACTTTCATATGGCCGAGGTCCAAGTACTCTCTCATAAAGTTGACGTACTCGAGCTTCAGAGTAGGCTGTTTTCGAAGTTTGTTTTCCAGATTAATGAATCTGGTAAGGGCTTGATGTCGCGATTCACTCAAATCGAGATCAGGTGTTTTCAGTGGCAATGAGACCACGTACCTACCTGTAGGTAATCTGTAATGTGTGTTTGCAAAATGTTGATCACACTTACGACCTTCTTCTGACGTCCAAGGACGCTCTTGGACTGACTCAATTTCCCAAAATTTATTGATGATGGTAGGTAAGTCCGATTCAACGAACAATGAAGTTGAGGTCGAGTTATCCGATCCCTGGGCTCTACCAGCAACAACATGGCCAAATATTGTAGGAATGAGCTTCGGTTGACCAACCTCAATGGTAAGTGGTGCACCATTCACGACGTCATAATATAAGTCGGCTCCGAGCAAAAATTCAATGGGACCTGGTTTCCAAAAGTTCGAATCTGCCAGGTGATAAGAATCACATCTATTCACAAATGCAGAATGAATAGTAGAATGAGGTAATTCATTCGTGATGCTAGACACCGCTATAGCATCAGTAGATAATTGAACGCTTCGATGGTTCACTGGTCGAATTATGCAGGAAACGGTACCTTTGAGTCCGTGAAGAAAAGTTTGGCCGATTCCAGAAATGGTTTTTAAACATGGCCTTGGTTTAAAACCAAGTTTCTGAACGCATTTGTTGGTTACGAACGAGTGTTGGCTACCGCTATCTAATACCATTCGGACTGGCTGAAAGTACCCACGGGAGTCCCTTATATGGGCTATTGCCGTTCCCAATAAAACTTCTCCCTCTCCCGAAGTACTGCCACAGAAGTCCGGAGTTTTTCCCGCAATTGGAGTGTATTGAGATGAAGAGCTATTTTGTTCATTATCATGATCGATATGTAGCCATGAGTGGTGGAGACGATGGCAAACTCCACAATCCCGTTTTGAAGTACATTTCTGCAACGCATGCTCATATG
Organism: Apolygus lucorum; assembly: GCA_009739505.2. Classification (NCBI taxonomy): domain Eukaryota; kingdom Metazoa; phylum Arthropoda; class Insecta; order Hemiptera; family Miridae; genus Apolygus; species Apolygus lucorum. The sequence goes on from CM019182.2 coordinate 50,602,805, forward strand.
ATAAGCAATTTCGGCATCCTTTGAAGGATTTTAGCATAGAAATGCGCTCCTGAGGCTTGGCCTCCCGGAATTTAGCACAGCCATAAAGCGAATGGGGCTGACGACAAATGATGCAACTGGGCTTATTTTTGTCAGTATTAGTGTATTTCGATCGGTTGGACGAAGTTTTGGAACCAGCAGCATTATGATCCTCTGCCTTTTGAGCGAAAAAAGCAGATTTAGTTGGTTTACCCTTTTGCATTCTGTTCTCAGAATTTCTAGAATTTGAATATGTTTCATTCAATGACAGATCGTTCATCAATTCAAAAGAACGACACTCTCGTTTGACAAAATCTGTTAAATTTGTAAATGTTGGATAAGCCACGTTATCATGCTCTTTTTCAAATTCCATTCGTGTCGTAGCGTCAAGACAACGAATCGCTAAAGCAAAAAGGATAAATTCGTCGGGCTGAGGAACCTTGAGCAATTTAAATGCATTTACATTTTCCGAAATATTCGCCAAAAATGTTTTGAGCGAATTGAGAGTAGGTTTCCCCGTCAAAGGCTTGAAATCAAATATAGCCTTCAGATAGTTTGACGCCAACAGACGGTTATTATTGTAAGTATCCGTCAGAGCCTTCCATGCTTGCGCATAGTTTTCCTCAGTAAAAGGTACTGATTTCAAGAGAGACTTGGCCGCACCACTTACTACGCTGATCAAGTAGTGGTATTTTTCCATGTCGGACAAGACGTCAGAATTGTGGATTAACGACAAATACGTATCACGAAATGAGATCCATTCTGAAATTTGGCCGTCAAATTTCGGGAGTTTTATTTCCGGCAGATGGTTTTTACGAGTGTACATCCGAGTTCCTTGTAAGAATGTACTGTCATTACTCGTGGATGGATGAGGAATGGTCGGACGAATGGGTGTAGGATTCATATACTTCTCATAAACTGCGTTACATTCAAAGTAGTATCTTCTAATAGCAGCTGCATTTTTCACTTCGGTATCTGTTGGATTAGAACCGGCAGACTTATACAAATCCAAGAGCTCTGCATACATGTCCTTAAATTCCTGATATATCGTCTTGAGATCAACATACATGCCCTTGAAGAGAAAAAAATTACTTTCATCATTTATCGCAAGTCGAGCTTGGTCTTTGATTTCAGTAATTTCTACCATCTTACTGTTGAGGGTACTCTTCAAAGCGTTGATTTGATCGATGGCGTCATTCATTGTGATCGATTTGGGAATTAATAGGATTGAATTTAGGAAAGGTACTTAAGTGAGAAAGGTACCTACTCGGGTGCGGAAGGAAAATTTCGAATGGGTACCTAGCCCCTGTATACAAGAAAAATTTAGAAGGTTATTGAATGCAATTTTATGAAGTGAAATGTTGATAATAGCTGAAAACAATTCACAAGTTATTAAAAATTCACGAATTTCGATGAAAATGTTCAAAATAACCAATGTGGTATAATAGGTACTTATCAGATGTAGATGAATATGAATCGACAACTTAAAATTTAAGTTGAAAATATTCGAGTCTGAATAAATATTCACTAGGTAGGTAGGTACCTATCGATTCCGAAAACTTCTCGGAAATTATATAAATTAATTTATGAATAAATGTATTCGCGGAATAATATTCACACAGAGGGTATATAAGTAATTATAATTACGGCTCAATTTTAATTAAAATGTTAATGCGACTCGAAACTGGACCAATATGTTCGGCATGTAGGGCAATCCTTCTAAGGATTTGCAGACAACATGTCCTTCCTTCAATGAATTTGGACTGTAACTTGAAAAAACACTAATAGGTGAAATTACCTTGAAATAGGTAAAAAATAATAGATGAACTTTTGGAAATAAATGTTATAATAAAGAAAGAAAGGTAACCTAACCTACTGCAGGCCTGCTGAACTGATTACAGAAGGTACAGATTGGGTATAAATTTAAATGAAAAAATGAAATTAAGGTCCTTGAGAGAAGTCCTCTCCAAATTGAGTTCCGCGTTGCTTGTTGGCGTCTAAGTCTCCACGAGGACGTCTCGGTGATGGGGGTCCTTTGATGTACTAAAATGAGTTTCCACTCACCTCTCTCTTCTTCTGATACTTAGCTGGACTTCTGGGTCGCAGCAGGAAGCTCGAGAGCAGCTACAGGTAGCAGGTTTCAGCTCGAGAAGTTTCAGGGCTCCAATGGAAGCGAGCGCGTACGCAACAGGGTTTTTTCTGTTTTCGATGGATTAGTGGTTTGAACAAGCGATGGCTTTTAACTGGACTCCCAAGTCAGTGGAAGAATTGGACAGCACTGGAGGTGGAGAGGTGGTGAGGCGGAGAGGTGGTGAGGTGGAGATAACTCTTTCTTTGTCTTCCGTGGACTTTGATGGTCTCAGGAGATAATGGTCTCTCTTGAATTTGCTCACTCACTGATACGGACACATCTTTTCTTAAGCTTAATAACCTAGATCTCAAACACCGGGCTTTCGGTGAATTTATCACTTTCTTCAGGGCTCGAAGGACGTGTTACTCAATGAGCATACCAAGCATCAATATAAAATGAACTGGTGGAGATGCCACCGCAATTATTGAAAAATAAATTTTATGGCAAGAAATGATAAAAAATAATTACAACACAAGCTTTCAGGAAATTTGAAATAAAAAAATCTATGCTCGGCTTGGAGAGAATAATAACTTGAATAACAACCCAAGAGATCATTCAGAGATAAAGTTGGGAGGTATAATATTCTCTGACTCGCAAGACTAGTCATTAAGATTCTCTCAATTACAATTCAAGAAGTAAAAAAAAAATCAGCTTTCAAGACTTCTGTTCAACAAGTTCTTATTTTTGTTTCTTGCTCGGCGATAACAGACAGTAGGAGCAGACTTTTTCATATCACTCCTTTTCCAATTCTCTGACTCGCAGGACTAGTCATTAAGATTCTCTCAATTACAATTCAAGAAGTAAAAAAAAAATCAGCTTTCAAGACTTCTGTTCAACGAGTTCTTATTTTTGTTTCCTGCTCGGCGATAACAGACAGTAGAAGTAGACTTTTTCAAATCACTCCGTTAGATGAGCTAGGGTTATCAATTAATTTTGACAGTTTTGAACTATGTAAGCTTAAGGCTGATGGATGAAGAGTCAAAATATACTCACAATGACAGGGTATCGACAGAGGGGGACCCCAAGTAAAGCCAGGCTGTGCATCGAATGATAAGTATTCGCAGTTTGGAATGTCCTTTTTGCTACCTCGTCCTTCTCCTTGTCCGGTATAATAGCTGCAAATAATCACAATAGAAATATTAATTACGTGAGAATTGAGTAGTAAATTTTGTGAGTCTGAGTGAAAGTTAGAATCCACTTGATGCTCGCTCTAGCAGCTACATACAGAATGATGCTGGCTTTAACTGTGTGGCTTTGATTGACTGGTCACAAACAGAAAACGTTGCTCTAGATTTTATAAAGTTCCATAGGTAACGTTAACTCAACCTGCCAGTTAGTTGGTCAGTTCGGAGAGGCAGTCCTGAACGGTATGGAGGAGTTCGGAGGGGTTTGGAGGAGCCCGGAGGAGTCCATTCGCCTCTATCCCCTCCCCTTTTCAGTTCCGAACTGGTTCCAGACTGCCTCTCCATACAGACCCTTTGTTGAATTGATAAAGAATCTCAGAAAATATAGTAACGAACATATGAGTATAAGGAAATTTAGTACCTACGACATTACCCAAAATAAACTTAAAAGTATAAATATGTAAATTTAAAATGAATGTGAGAAATTGTGCATTTGCACCTTAGTCTATCTCCTTGTCTGAGGTGTAGATGAAAGGGAAATTCGTAGCATTGGACTGGACCGAACTAATCTAGATCAATTATCCATCAGCCACATCTCATGGTCTGTTCAGAGAGGCAGCCCTGAACGGTTCAGAGGGGTATGGAGGAGCCCATTCGCCTCTATCCCCTCCCCTTTTCAGTTCTGGTTTGGTTCCGAACTGTTCCAGACTGCCTCTTCAAACAGACCCTCAGACAGGCAAAAAAAAAAAAAAAATTAATTTCACCAACATTAATTTTTAGTTGTCATTAGAGTATTTTTGTTTTTGCATTCTATTGCACTGATGCTATCAATTTTACAGTATTTTTGTCATTTAGCTCAGTTTCTCACGTGGGTTTTTTCGTTGATAAAGAACGTATCAATGAGATTGCAGCATTCGCCCAAGCGAACAAGAAGATCTTCACTGAAATTAACAAAAGAGTATTTTTGTTCTTCTCGTACTTCATCGCACAGAAATGTAACAACCTTGTGGCTGGAGCGAGCAAGTGCTGGTGCTAACTAAACCACAGAGTTTTGTCATTTGGCTCATCTTTCCATCGAGGTTTTTTTGTTGTCAAAAAGAACATGTCACGTTGGACCAATGAGCATTCGCTTTCTGTCAACAAAAACTTCTTCGCAGAAAAGGGCAAAAGCTTACTTCCTACATTATGGAAAGGCCTTCATCATAATGGAAAGGATTCAATAGATCAAAAACGGTTTTGTAATCACAATAAAGAGATACAGGAAGTACAATAACACTTGAAAGCTGACTTCCCACGTTACTGAATCCTTGATAGAGGAAATCATTCCATCCAATTTGCTGCAATGGAACGTGGTAAAACTTTTCATACCTACGAGAATAGAGATCAGGAAGTACAAGGAAACTCTAATATTCTTCCATGTCGGTGGTATTTGTAGTCTTACCAAGGATTCATTTTTTGACAAATTTAAAAAAATCTTGTTGTAATAATAAATTTGTAAACAAATGCTTACAATGAGCACCGTAAGCTCCCATGATGACAGCAAGCGCGCCTGACACTCCAGCAGCTCGGACAAAGTAGCCGCTAGAAGATGCCAACTTCCAGAGTGGTTCAGGCGCCATTTTTATGATCTGCGTCTGAGGTTTAGGAGTCATTGTTGACAAGGAAGACTGCAGTCCGTGCGCCTGCAACCATAAATGTCCAGTTTCATTGAGATAGAGCACCATCTATTATTGTTATTGAGTTTTGCGAAATTATCTAAAACAACAACTACTTAGTTATCAATAAATCAAGTAACAGTGACAGCTCCTCTCCAAGCTCAACTTACAGGACATGTTTGACTCTGAGCAAAAGTGTAACTGAAAACAAAGGTCAGAAAACTGCAAGTGAGAAATGAAAATGGTCGCCTCATTGCTCCAAGCTGGCTGAGATCAAATGAGAAATGATCACCTCAATTTCTGATATTCATATAATCTCAAGTGGTCTGGAGAAGGTGTTAGGTGAGATCATGCCGATATCAAACGCCTTTGGTATTAGTAAGTAGGCTGAGCTCAAAATTTAAAAGCAAATATTAATTAGCTGCAAATATTATGTAATGCCTTTAAAAATTTAGCTTCTCACACTAGGGATGGATTTGAAGTCCACTGTATTTACTGAATGGTGAAGTTACGAGGCCTCTTATTGACTTCGTGTACCTACCCAGCTTATCAAGTCTAGAACTACACATTAGGGTGATAGGTCTGCCTGAATATTCAGGCCATCTTCGTAACAAACGTCATGAATTTGTGGTGTGAACTTCGAAGGACGTCTGTGTTGTACATTAGACTGTAGCTAAATTTGAAATAAAGAATTAATAATACTGAGAAATTTACTACGTCTTCAGACTGACTAAATTTGCTGAAACTGGTTTAAGAAAAAGGTATCCAGAATCAAAAGAACGAATAAAAATTTTCCGTCGGTCCGCCGTATTTTCATAGTTACCATGAACAGATTTTGATGAAATTCGGTATATCGACTCTATTTGGGGTCCAGTAGAAATTGTCAGTCGCTTGTAAGAGGTGAAAAATAAGGGTTGTAATATTCGAATAACCCTAGCTTGAAAACGCTCGGTTTAAAGCTCAGTGTTCTGTACGCTCGGTATTGTTTTTGACCAATTTACAATATAATAAATTGAATTTTCAGATAGAATCGAGAGCTGTGTAGAACAAACCGTCTGCTCCCTATGAGGACGTGAGGGGTCGACTTACAATATCTCAGAAACAAAAGAGTGAATCGCTTTTTTTTACTAAGGCGCATGGAACTGTTAGGCGGTCATGGGCAAAAAAATAAATAAATAAATAAATAACAAAACTATAACTTGTAAAATAGAGATAAACATTTCAGTTTGTCAAACATGTTTGTAAGGTGAGTAGAGTTATTTCCGAGGAGGTCTTAGAGATCAACAAAACTTGGGCATTCCAGGAGCAGATGACGAAGATCTTCAAGATTGTTCTCTGACGGAAATGAAGCTTATTTCCACTCAAATTTCAGCTGTTCAATAGATTATTTTCTTCATACATTCAGCCATTTTTCAATTTTGAGAAATTGAAAAATTCAAAATTTGAATTTTGATTATATTTAATTTTAATTAAGTAATACATTTTATTTTGATAATATTTAATGTTATCACCCCTTGATTATTTTTCTCCTCAACGTCTTCCTACCCTTTATAGTGAGTGGCTTTCAACCTGTCACTGACAAAACTGAGTCGCTCTTTTAAAATCACTCACCGACGGGTCACAGAAGAGAGACTATGAATCTGTGAGTTGAAAGAGCTAGCAGGATAGAGGGCTCTAAGAAAACGGGTTTTCCTCTCACTAAATCTTCCTTTAATTTTATCCCTTTATCAAACAACTCAAATCTTATACACACTATTCCACTCACTTTATCATCAACTAGGTAGGTAGGTACACAACGAAACGAGTTTAGGGAGTCTCCGTTATAGAATAGTGAAACTGGTATAATAGACTCAATAGTCACTCCCTATTTCGTATTACCTAAATGTATTAGTAGAGGTATACCATCTGTGTAGGGGTCGCGCTATACCTTCAGTTCTACCTCACAGGCCCATCCAGGATCGTCCATGAGCGCTTAAACGAAAAAATACAAGCAGGTATTCAAACCAATAGAGGTAGGTACTCTCAAAAGACTAACGAACCTAGGTAGCCAAGTGTATTGAGTACTTTCCTGCACATCGGTACCGATTATGGGACCCCTATGGCAAATACCTACCTACCTATCTGCTTTGATACTCATCCCTACAAGTATTCCTAGGATCCCTACAAGGAGCCCTAGGAAGTTTACAGTTGATCGAAGCCACCAAAATTAGGTAAGCTAAAGAATATGAACCCTTACCAAATTGACCAAGGCGTTGGTCGTTGTAGTTGTGATGGGGTTGGTGAACAGGACGTAGTTGAAGAAAGAACCCACCCCTGTAGCTTCACCGAGGCTCATAGTAACACGATTTTTCACTTTAGATTTTACACTGCTTAACAAATTCAACAAAACGGTCGTATTTTCAACCGAGAAAGCCCAAAATTACCACAGAAATTTGCAAAAACTTGTAGAAGTTTGGACGCCGCGATCGAAAGGTCACCTCTTATCAAGACAGACAAAGTTTGATAAGAAACGTCGATGGTAGCTTTTTCAGGAGTTGGTAGGCAATCCGCAGTTTCGTAAAGTCGAGCTGGTAGTGTATAACCAACGCCTTCCTATTGTGGTCTTCCTTCAACCTCAAAGTCCAAGAACCAGTAAAACGTTTCAACCATTCATGTGATTTTGGTTTATTATTTTCAATAAAAAACCTTTGGAATCGACCAAGAAAAAAAAAAATTTTAACACCCCCTCAAAATTTGATGTTTTACGTTTCAAGGTAGGTAGGTACGTAGAATCCAAAAATCGAATAAAAATTTGGCCGTCCGTCCGCCACCCGCCGTACGCGGCACTTTTGCCACTTAGCATTGACCGATTTTGATGAAATTTGGTATGTAGGCTCCATTTGGGGTCTAGTTGTGCCCCGAAGATTTTGGTTGATGTAGGTCACTTCTAAGGGTTCCAAAATCAATTTTGAAATTTTGAAAACGCCCTAACTCAAAAAATTTTGATATAAAGGTATTGTTTTTCCTTCAATTTAGGATTCTATAGAATTTTTAGAATTTTTTGAGACCACGCGGAGCTCTGTAGGACAAACCGTTTGCTCGCTACGAGAATTTAAGTGTTTTACGCACGATAAATCAGAAACACGAGTGTGAATCGCAATAGAGGCCTAATCTCCGTTCAAATTTTAGCTGACCGAAATACGATCGATGTTTTTCTTCAAGTTGGATGGTTGGTGGCTTTGTAGACGAGTGATCTATAGAAAAATAATAAACCATTGTGTAATAATTTGCAGCGTTTTTAAATCAAAAATTTTAAAATATTTTTGAATTAAGTATCCATGTTAAAATTTGATTTTATAATTCAGAAATCTACTAGATATTTTTATAAGAAACTCTGCACTTATTAATACTCGATCGATACGTTTCCTCCTCCAGTTTCTGACTCCCATCTTCCTGTATTTTATAGATATCATCCGAGTATCATTTCCTAGGACAGAAAAGCGACGTGTCAGGGCATTGTTTGCCTCTTGACATCGACCACAATGTTCTCACGCCCATTCTCTAAGTTCCTTTGTCGCAGACCTATCCATCTTCAAGATTTTCCTTTCCCATATTTTGAACTTGTCAACATCTTATTTTTAGAGCCAAATTCAGCTACCCACTGGATTTATTGTTCTAAGTAAAATAAGGCCTTAGTTCTCAACGACATCAGAGATGAATTCAGCTTTGGAAGTGTCATAGAACAAGTATTACTTTCAATAATAAACCTTTAGATTCGACCAAGAAAACCAAGAAGTTTTTATTTTAACCCCCCTAAAAATTTGTTGGTTTACGTTTCAAGGCACGTAGAATCCAAAAATCGAATATAAATTTGGCCGTCTGTCCGCCGTTCGCGGCACTTTTCCTCAGTTAGCATTGACCGATATTGATGAAATTTGATATGTGGGCTCCATTTAAGGTCTAGTTGTGCCCCGAAGATTATGGTTGCTGTAGGTCACTTCTAAGGGTTGAAATGTTGAAAACGCCCTAACTCAAAAAATTTTGATATAAAGGTATTGTTTTTCCATCAATTTAAGATAGTATAGAATTTTTAGAATTTTTTGAGACCACGCGGAGCTCTGTAGGACAAACCGTTCGCTCCCTACGAGAACTAAGTGTTGGACTGACGATAAATCAGAAACACGAGTGTGAATCGCAAAAGAGGCCTAATCTCCGTTCAAATTTTAGCTGACCGAAATGCGATCTTCGTTGGTGGTAACAACGGCAAAACCATTGCAGACGAGTGATCTATTACAGAAAAATAATAAACCTTTGTGTAATAATTTTCAGCGTTTTTAGCTACTATTCTTCTTTTAGCGGATTTTCGAGGAAAATTAAGTTATTGCAATGGACTCAAAATTAAGTAGGCAAATGAATGTATACATCTTTGACCCTACATTGCTAAGATCAGATAAATTACGGATCATTAATCATATCACAACAACAGACGCATTACATCTGTATATTTTCAGTCTGAAATATGAATCCCTCGAGATTTTCCAAATTTTTCATCGCCCGATCGAATGACAAAATTTTTGCTGCGATGGAACGACTTTCGTTTTCTGATGATTCTCTGAAACAAAAACATCACTCGGCAAATGAAATAATCAATAGCAATCCATCGACTGCTGGCATGAATGCTTGAATCGACATTTTATGATTTTTATGAGAAGAAGGTTGAAAAACTGATAAATACGATCTCAATTAAAACTCTTAATAAACAAAAATAATTAATACACTTAATACCGTAAAAATAAACGCTCTTTGAATAATTCACATTCTGATTAATTTGTATGTCAAATTCGGTGTATTCTTTCGATTTCTCAATAGGTAAATTCCATAGTTCTCTCTTTCAAATCTGGGGCTTGAACTGATTTAGAGGATAAGCTTTTCATGGGAAAAAGGAAGACAAATCACTGTATAATGTAAAACTAGAAACTTTTCAAATTCATGGGTCGAATGAGATCATTATTGCAACAGTGAGGGCGGAGATTCTATTCTTCATCTTTGGAGGATCGAAAAACGAAAAAAACTATACCGTCGTGGAATCAGCAACACCACCGAACTCGTTTTTCACAACTTTTCAGGAGAGAGAAAAACCCGATTTTTTAGTCCATCTAGGCCTAATTGACTGATGTTTTCCTTGATTACTATATAATGAATGATATTATCATTCAAGGATTCATATATAATATGTATAATATAATCAATCAAGGAAAACATCAGTCAATTAGGCCTAGATGGACTAAAAAATCGGGTTTTTCTCTCTCCTGAAAAGTTGTGAAAAACGAGCTCGGTGGTGTTGCTGATTCCACGTACGTAATACGTAATACGTATTACGTAACTAATTTTGACCATCATGGCGTATGACCTTTCCCCTGCCCAGCGTTGATATGGCATTTGAAAAACGTCTGCCAAGTGGATTTGGCACATTGCTCGGCTTTACAGTCAACCGGCACAATCTCTGAATATTGTTGGAGAATGCAGAAGTAATGGCCTGTACCAAGGAAATATAGTTTTGCGTATGCGCAGTGGCTACTATCAGTCTGGGGGCGATGCTTTTCGTAGGGGACCATCTACAAGTTAACCCGCAAAATCCCCGAAAATTTCATTGAAATCGGATGATAAATGTAGAAGTTATGGCTGTGGCAAGGATTTCATACAGACAGACGGACAGACGGACGGACAGACAGACAGACACGGAACCAAAATTGTTCAGGAAGGTCTGAATTGTAAAACGCAAGTGAAAATTTTGATTTAGGAGAACTTTTTTTTCAACCTTGAAAAGCAAAATACATCCAGGTACGAGGGTATTCTTTTAGAGGCGAAGTTTACTCCTACATGATTTTGCTCAGCCGCTGTTCTTGCTGTACTCGGCTCAAGATCTGTTTTCTGGAGTCTTCCGCGTTATGTCTGTGTTTCCTGATTTCCTCGATTTCCAACTGTGTTTTATCGAATCTGCGTCGCGAGTCCTCAATTGTTTCCGAAGCTTTGCTTCCTACAACCAAGTGAAACAAGTAGAACTCCTTTCTGTACGCGCGAACGTAGCCATAATACCATAATACCTAGGTAGTTAAATTTGTCAACCCTTCAATAACTTACTTTTTTGAATTTCTTTGTCAAGTTTATGGCGGATCTTGCTTTTGATCTTTTTGATCTTGGTGAGAATATCGCGATATGACGGCACAAAAGAGGTACTCGCAAAATCGCTTTGTAGTTTCGAAGTTTCGTCAAGCAAATCCTGCAAAATTATAATATTGAAAATCTATGTCGTATTTGTGTGCCAACGATAATGTTTTGTGTCCTGGATGTTTTATTTTGTATCAGGAAAAATGTCGTCGCACAACAAACCTGAGAATCGTCGTCCTCGTTGTGGCTATCTCCAGCTCCGTGGAAAAACGACTTTTTTCCATCTCGTACCAGTGGGTTTATGACATCTTCGAGGGACCAGGTCTTCTTCAGTTGCGGAGAGCCGAGTTGGTCGTTGCTGATGCTAACTGATCGTTTGATGGGATTCCAACGCTCCTCCAGCTGTTTTTGGCATTCCTCCAGTTTCCTTTCGAGTTCTTCGATCCTCAGCAGCAGGAGGTTCACTTTGACAGATTTTCGAGTCATGAGAGTCTTCATCTGGAAGGGATTCAAAATATAGTGAGTCAGCACCGTCATCAAAGGAAAATTCAAGTATGGTTGCTAAGACCTTCGTAGTGCTTATGTTTATGAGTGGATTCTTCAGGATTGGCGAATCATGTCATGAATTAGAATATTAATCGGGGACCATAAGATGGGCATTGCGTTGTATTCACTTGGTAGTAATTAATACCCAACCTTATCAGAATCCCAAAAACATAATATGGAGCTCCATATTATGGAGCTTACTTTGGCGATGAGTCTTTCTCTATCCTGGACAACCGTGTCCATCTCAGAGAGCCTAATGTTCAGCTCTTGACGTTGCATGTCCTCCACGCTGCGGTCCGTTTGTTGCTTCATCAGTTCACCTGCAAACGAATGGAAACGTACAGAGAGTACTCATCACTCATTAGTTTCTAATTTAAAAATTACGGAAAACCTTACAATAGAGATAAGAAACCCCGAATTTTTAGTACACAACCTCAACATTTGGTACCGGAAACCTTGAACGTGTCGCAAGATTGTGAGCCTGGCCAAGATGATCATGGAGGATGCCGGTCGAAAGTGCTGGTTGGTGTAGGACCTGCAGCTGTTGAAAAAACAGATAAAAAACTCCTCCCAACCGTGTCTGACTTCGCCTGCTACGGATCCGAAGCAGGAAGCTGGCAGCAAAAGATGCCAACTTACTTCGAGATTTCGAACGGGAATCGTGAGATGAATAAAGGAGCCTGTAAATTACCGAGGAGTGTGTTGAAACCTGACGTAACGAATGGTAGAAAAATTTCTGCAAAGGATAATCCGCGCTAATAGAATGGGTTGGCAATTGGAGAGTATTGGATGGCAAAGTTCATCCCAACCACTGGTCAAACCTTAGAGGGTATGCTCCAAGTAAGCATATGGTTGCCAAACCTAACCCCAGCGCTGCTGAAGAGCTGCTGCGGCTAAGCCGCAAGGAAGTCAGACTAGTGGTTGGTAACAGGCTTTACTCCACTCCGATTCCATTTCAACCACATTGGGGTAGGCCAGAATACAACCCTCTGTAGGCTGTGTGGAGAGGCTGAAGAGAAAGCCTCCCACGTAATATTCGATTGCGAAGTGCTGTCAAATCGCAGTTTTCACCTCCTCGGGTCAAGTACACCCATGGAGGCTTTCCCCTGCACAAATCTAGCCAAACCGCTACTGGCCCTTACCAAAGGGCTGGGGCTCTTTGACTAGAAACAGAATCCGCAGAGTAGCACAAAGTCACTAGTCTTCGGCGCTTTGGGGTTCTATCACCCTGATCCGCGGATTCAGCTACAATCTACAATCTCACCCGACCACTAGCACCACATGAATAAGATAAATAAATGAATATAATGTAAAATGATAAATAAACAGGTACGATTTTTGTTCAAAAGCTTTCCTAGTTTGTATCACCTGCCACTGTCTTCAGTTCCTCGTCTTTTCTGGCGATGCGGTTCTCCAGCTCAGCGATTTGTCTGTCTCGCTGACTCAGCTGGTTATTGGCGGCATTCAAGCACGTCTTGTAAGTAGATGCCACTTCTTCCAAGGCAGAATCGATACTCTAATAGAACACTTCTAAAGTTTAGATTTCGATTCGTTAGAAAATTAGTACATTACGGAAGTTTCGTTGAGTAGAGAGTTCCCTAGAAATCATCGAACATTCTGTATTTTTTTTACCACGTAAGAAGACTGTCCAAAAGGTGAATACAAAAAGTTTGAGGAAGTTAAAAAATACCAATTTCTGATGTTAGAGGCCCATGAGTTGAGCCTCAAATGATTTCAAATTCCGAACGCATAATGTTGGTACGCACTCCTAGAAACACGCACATCAAGAATTCGAAAGGGTCTCTTCAAGTGTCTCCGTAGTGCTACACTCGTTGACTTTCTCGGCAATTCCACTTTTTCTTTGGAGGCCAATATGAAAAATGTGCTTACAACTTTTGGGTATACACATAGATTATTCTTAAGGTGCTTTTGCTTACTTCTTGCGAAGGGCAAGCTGCATGTGCCGAAGCCAGTTCCTCGAAATCCTTCTTCTGCAATGATAATTGTTTCTGTAGGGTCTCTATCTGCTTCTCAAGATGCAAGCAGGACCTGGCATTTCAAATTGGAATACATTTTCAGAAATTCGAATAAGTAGAACCTACTAAACAAATACGTTCGATAACATTTGAGTTTTGGGATAGTTTTAAAATCCTTCAAGCTTGCACTTTCGCAAAGTTCCACCAAGGAGATAATGTTCCAAGAATCTATCATCACATCATCTAAATTTATGCAACTTCAAATAAGGCCTATAACCTGACCAGCTACTGATCCACCGTTTCGCAAAAAAAAACCTTATGGGAATTGGTTCAGCTATTTGATTCAAATAGTCTGACATATAACCGACATAATTCGATTAATTATTACGAGACGAGTATTTGATGGTAAATAATATTTTACTTAGCATTGTTGATGTATTCTTCTTCTTTGGCAGTAGACAGTGAAATTTCTTCCGAGAGCTGACTCAATTCATTTCTCAAATTCTCAATTTCGCTTTCTTTGGATGTAAGTTGGTCTATCATGCTCATGAAGTTGTAATCCTGACGGAAAAGTATTCAATAGTGGAACTATTTATCACAAGGATTTGTTAATGTTTGAAATTGGTAGCTGTTTACTGCACAGAACTAGAAATCTTTCCAATACTAGCTACTACTTTTCCGTCATGTACATAATTTATGTTTTTAGTGCCTGCCTAACAGTCGACAGAAGTAGCTCAGTAAGAATCACATCAATATGAAATTATTGCTTTATTTATCAAGAAAGTATGCTTACCGCTTCAAAAGTTTCTTCCTTCAACTGGATATTTTCTGCCGATAGTTTTTCTATTTCTTTGGTCAAATTTAAAATTGCTTGATTCCTTTTTCTCTCAGCTGCTTCCTGCGATAAAATTATAAGGCTCACCAGTATTATGCTTGCCATGAGTACTTTGACTAATTCAAGGAATATTGAATTCTAAATAATTTATTTGTGCTTTTAATAAGATGGCCTGAGGTCTCACTCAAATCCTTACTATAGCTGGGATGCTGAACTCTGCCGGAAACTGAAAAGAATAACATGTTTAGAAGAGATATTTCTCACTTTGTAGGCAGTTATCATTGTATTCGCTAAGGCGGCTTTCACACCAATACCAGCTCATTGAAAAAAGCTGCAAATTATTACACAAAGGTTTATTATTTTTCTGTATAGATCACTCGGCTGCAAAGACCTACCAAACATATTTTCGCTTCACAATCAAGTTCATTTTACAGAAACAAACAATTCACACTCAATTCGAAAACACCGCTTTGCCATTGTCACTACCTTCCAGCCTAATTTCGCTTCACAATCAAGTTTAATTTGATGAAATAAACGCTTCACGCTCAATTATAAAAGAAATGGTTGCTAAAGACGCAAAACTGAGTACAACTCGATGATACGAACAGCGATCGCATTTTGGTCAACTAAAATAATTTTAGTTCAATAATTTTCACTTCTAATAATTAGAAGTAAGATTTGGTTTGTGGGCTTCATTTCATGGGCTTCAAACTGTTCGCTCTCTACGAGAACTTAAGGGTTGGTCTTACGATAAATCAGAAACACGAGTGTAAATCGTAAAAGAGGCCAAATCTCACTTCTAATTATTAGAAGTGAGATTTGGCCTCTTTTACGATTTACACTCGTGTTTCTGATTTATCGTAAGACCAACCCTTAAGTTCTCGTAGAGAGCGAACAGTTTGAAGCCCATGAAATGAAGCCCACAAACCAAATCTTATCAAAAATCGGTTCATGGTAATAAAGAAAAGTGTGGCGGACGGATGGACAAAATTTTATTCGATTTTCGGATTCAACGTACCTTGAAATACACCAAAAAATTATGAGGGGGGGGGGGGGGGGGTAAAAAAAATGTTTCTTAGTCGATTCCAAAGGTTCATCATTGAAAATAATAAACCAAAAGTCCTCCCAAGACCAACCAAAATGCACTATAATGCGACGAGTCTTGAATAATAAATATTATTCCACATTCTGAACGTGTTTTTATTCAAAAAGCTAAATTTTGTGGGCAACATTGAGGTTTCCTTTGCAATCCGTATAAATTCTATAGCTGAACGAGAGACCTGCGCGACATAGCTTCTTTGTCAAGATCACCCGTGATATTTTACAAAACGATGCAAATTATTACATAAAGGTTTATCAATTTTCTGAGTAGATCACTCGCCTGCAAAGAACACAGCTTTGCCATTGTCACTACCTACCAACCATATTTTAGCTTCACAATCATGGTTATTTTGAATAAATAAACTCTTCACACTCAATTTAGAGAAATAAAGAGTTGTGGTTGCCTTGATTAGGAAATTTAATACTGAAACTCTTTGGTGATTCACACTAATGCTACTGCGGTTGCTTCAATACTGTGTTAAATTGATAAAAAACAACACCTTTATATCGAAATTTTTAGAGCTAGGGCGTTTTTAATATTTCAGCTCTCATTTTTCAACCCTTAGAAGTGACTGACATCAACCGAAAGCTTCGGGGTACAACTAGACCCCATGGATGGAACCCATGTGTGTGTTCATCAAATTCGGTCCATGGTAACAAAGAAAAGTGCCGCGTAAGGGCGGACGGATGGCAAAATTCTTATTCGATTCTCGTATTCTACGTACTTTGAAACGTAAACCAACAAATTTTTATTATTGAAAATAATAAACCGAAACTGCCTATCACGAGTCTGCGCCACAGGATTTGATCTACTCTGAGTCAGTTGCGTCTCAATGTTGATCAAGGCTCATAGTTAGTCTAGTCCAAGTTTAGTTGTCAAAAATATAAGAAAATAACTGGTCAAGTTACAGTGCCAGTTCAGGCAGTGAACGTGGTGGTTGTGTAGAGATCACTAAGTTTGAATTTGATTTGATTACAAACTCCAACAAACAAAGGTTCTTACGTTCCGGTAAGGTAAGTATTACCTGAACGAGGCTTTTCAGGAGATTGTCTCGACTTCTCTTGTCAACGCTGCTGCTGGAAGCGAAAGGAGCGAGGGCCGTCGTAGTGTCCCACCGACTGAGAAACGACGGCGTCGACTCCCTGTGGTGAGCGTAGGGCTGAGGGTCGGATTTACACCTGGAAGTCGAAGGCTGGAGGAGCGTCCTCGACGACATCTACCGTGCAAATACATACAATACAACAAAACATATAAAATACATACAACTCGATGATAATTGGAATTATAAGTGTATTAAATATCGTTATGAGTGTACTGGAAAAATAAATACCTTGATTCAAAGCGTATTTTTATGTATAAAGCTAGAAATTTATGTCAATATTGAGGGTTTTACAACATTGAGTTGTTCATTGGTGGTACTATTGATGAACTCGTAGGTCAAAGAATGATGAAAAACAAAATTGCCCAAAGTAGTATACTTGGGAAGAACGATGAAACTCCCTCGCGTCTTAGGATGAACGATGACTGTCAAGAAACTGTGCATCACAGTTCAATCTTTAATCATCAGTTTGTTGCTCTGCTCGTTTTGTGTCGCTATTCGCTTGTCAATTTTGGTTTATTATTTTCAATAATAAACCTTTGGAATCGACCAAGAAAAAAATTTTTTTAACACCCCCTCAAAATTTGATAGTTTACGTCTCAAGGTACGTAGAATCCAAAAATCGAATAAACATTTGGCCGTCCGTCGTACGCGGCACTTTCCCCACTTAGTATTGACCGATTTTGATAAAATTTAGTATGTAGGCTCCATTTGGGGTCTAGTTGTGTCCCGAAGATTTTGGTTGATGTAGGCCACTTCTAAGGTTTTAAAAATGAATTTTGAAATTTTGAAAACGCCCTAACTCAAAAAATTTTGATATAAAGGTATTGTTTTTCCTTCAATTTAAGATTCTATAGAATTTTTTGAGACCACGCGGAGCCCTGTAGGTTAAACCGTTCGCTCCCTACGAGAATTTAAGGATTTTACGTACGATAAATCAGAAACACGAGTGTGAATCGCAAAAGAGGCCTAATCTCCGTTCAAATTAAAGCTGACCGAAATGCGATCGATGTTTTTCTTCATGTTGGATGGTTGTTGGCTTTGTAGACGAGTGATCTATATAGAAAAATAAAACATTGTGTAATAATTTGCAGCGTTTTTCTTTCAAATCGTGAACACAATTTTATACCCACTAAAGTACCTCTTCTTAACAAGAACTATTCGACTACCCAAAATATAGGCCAACATCTGTCGACACGTCAAACAATGTGAAGAGTTTATAACCAGTGATGTGATGGAGCAACCATTCAAGAAAAACAAAGGTAATAAACCCTACAAATTGGGCATTTCCTCCTCTGGATCACTCGCCATTTCACTACCCAAATATCAATTTCTACAGATTTTTCTGTAAGATGATAAGACAAACCAAGCTTTCTAGGATTGCCCCCAAGAAATGTATTTGACCACCCTAATGACTTAGAAAGTTTAAACAAACGTAGAAGCTGATTCTTACGCAGCATTGTCATTTTTTGTCCAACTTTATTTACTTTATGAGTAGTACAACAATCGTCATTTGTCTTTTTTGAACTCATTTAAACCTTTATTGTTCTGACCAATAAAGTTAAACAGATAACAGCTGTTAAGCAGACTCTGACTGATTTTTCTGAAGAAGTTACCTTTTTTGTTGACTGCCTTTACGTGGTACCTGTTGTTTTGAAGTACGTAGTTCGTATGGAATGGTGAGGTAAAGGAAAGTCTGATAATTAATTCGATTCAAAATTTGAAGAGGGCATGATATTATTGACATTTTCATGTCTTTGCTTTGGCACATGAACTCAAAAATCGTCACTTTAACTAAGCAAGTCTTGCTCACGCGACCAATAAATAAAATAGACTCACTGTGTTGCGTAGAGAACAATAAACTATTTTCTTATTTTGATGCTTGGGTACATGAACTAACAACCTTACTTCACTACCTTGTTGTGTAGTGGTTGACATGAAAATGTCCCAATGTGTTGCAGACTCGTATGCAAGCATTTATAATAATTATAAATGCTAATTATAAATGATAATCATTATCTTTTTTCTTCATATTACCTGCTGAGTCGGGAAACTTAGCGATCTTTAATGAGCCTTAATTGTTTCGGAGGAGTTAAACTTCATGGAAAATAGTTTATTGCTTAATTGGTGTCCTGACATCTTCTGTAGAAATCGTGTAGAATGGTTATTTGTTGAAAATCATGAAAGTCAATCTTTCATCGACCGAGTTTTTGAGCTTGGCGTTTTGGGATGTGCCCTGCCTTCTGGACGATGGCTAATAGCATCGCCAAGGCATTATTACGTTCTCCATTACAATGGAAGTTACGGCCAGCACAAGGAACCTACTTGGAAGTTCGTACATAATTACATTTGCTTGGAAGCATCAAGTGGAATCCCAGTACTACCAGTTTCATTGCTGCTCTCTCAATTTCTTCACGTATGTGATTTATACTCATACAACAGTCATTAACCAGAGGTTGTTGGTTCCCATGTGCCTTTGAAATAAATTTATTTCAGATATTTCATATGCCATTCTTTATGAGACTCTACGACGGACGAGTGTGACGTACACATCACACCCCTCCACCACTCCCCAAAAATGCAGGAATTTCCAAGTTAGAAAACACAAAAAATCTTGCATTCCCCAAAACAATAGTTCTTGTTAGTTAGGTCGAAAACCAAGTTAGGTTTGAAATCGCCAAGTATTGATTTATTCTGGGATTTCATCAATCTTTAATGTTTAGGTAGAAACAATGCATCAGTTTCATTTCAGAACCTCGGTAATCGCAGAATTACTTGCTCCCGTCAATAAACATAAATAATCACGAGTTGATACTCTTCATTATATCGTAGGCTAGGTATAAAATTGGGTTAGGTACAATAAATAAGTGGATTATTATACTGTATAACGTCGTGAAAATTTGTTGTTGAAGAGAAATTCCGCAATTATTGGTTTAGGAAGCAAAATCGTAGGGGGCCATCTAACGCTTAATGATTAAGCGTTAGATGGCCCCCTACGATTTTGCTTCCTAAACCAATAATCGAAGAATTATTCTTCGCGTATCACGTGACAAAGAAAAACAAAAACAAAATGTGACCTAAAACGCTGCAAATTATTACACAATGGTTTATTATTTTTCTATATAGATCAATCCTCTACAAAATCACCAACCATCCAATATGAAGAAGAGAGAAAAAAAAAAAAAATCGAAAAAAATCAAAAAAATCCAAAAAAAAAAAAAATCAAAATCACCAACCATCGATCGCATTTCGGTCAGCTCTTATTTGAAAGGAGATTAGGCCTCTTCTGCGATTCACACTCGTGTTTTGATTTATATATATATATATATATATTTCAATATAAACCCTTAAATTTTCGTAGGGAGCGAACGGTTAGTACTACAGAGCTCCGCGTGGTCTCAAAAAATTCTAAAAATTCTATAGAATTTTAAATTGAAGGAAAAACAATACCTTTATATCGAAATTTTTTGAGTTAGGGCGTTTTCAAAATTTCAAAATTGATTTTGGAACCCTTAGAAGTGACCTACATCAACCAAAAGCTTCGGGGCACAACTAGACCCCAAATGGAGCCTACAAACCAAATTTCATCAAAATCGGTCAATGCTAAGTGGCAAAAGTGCCGCGTACGGCGGACGGCGTACGGCGTACGGCGGACGGCGGACGGACGGCCAAATTTTTATTTGATTTTTGGATTCTACGTACCTTGAAACGTAAACCATCAAATTTTGAGGGGGTGTTAAACATTTTTTTTTCTTGGTCGATTCCAAAGGTTCATTATTGAAAATAATAAACCAAAACGTAACAAATGTGCCATTAAGCCCTTGACTGATTAACGCTTTAAGGCATCTATAGGTACCAGGTTCACATTATGCTTATTTTTACGCCATTTATTCCATCATCCATTAGAGAAAAAAATCAATGCCCTGACACAGTTTTTAATAAACGGTGAACCAAAAGGGGTCTCTTACGTGTGGATTCAGCGTCAACCCGTACCAGTCACTTTAGGGGACATCGGAATCGATATGCACTCCTGGATACCTACTGCAATATTATCAACCCCACGAAACTTCAGTCAGTGTCCTCAGCATAAAACCTGCACCACGACATAGTGAAAATCCGACTTTGTTCTGTCCATAAAATCGGCGTGTTTGTTCAATTTCCCGTTCGAATAAGAGGAAAACTGTGATGAATCAGTGATGTAGGTATGCCATATTTAGATACGTGGGTTAACCAATAGATAATTCCATTGTAGTAAAATAAGTAGGACCTACACTATTCACGATAAATTTCACCAGTATTCAAAAATTCGGTAAAAATTCGAAGTTTAAACTCTTGCAGTCTCATTGATAAGAAAGTAGGTAATTTATTGAACTACTATTTGAAACCTATCTACAATCATAGAGAAGAAATCTACAAAGAAATCAATCCCTTCTCGATGTACAAGAGTCTAGACTCAACCGAATGCTCATACATTAAAAATAGATATGTAATAATTGCAATATTGATGTAAATTGATCATCAACTTTATATTTATACATACTTTTTTTAGATTGAAATTTACACAGGTTGATTACTGATTTCATTAACCAAGTTAGAATAGATGTTTGTTTCTAATTGAAATAAAAAATCAGTCCAATTTAAGAGTTAGCTTTCTGACTTACCTTCCTAAAAATACTACATAATTTTTTTTTGCAAATATTACTCCTCAATTATTTGTTTATAGTATTCGATTCTATTCATCAAAAAACAAGAATTTAAAACCACTAGATAAAAGATCCTCCACTACCACATCCAGGACCCCTCCAAAAGATCATTTTGTTCTTCTCCTCCCATAACTAGTAGTTTTAAATTACCAATTATTGCTAACTAAATTAAATCAATTATCTAGTTATTTATTAGTCTGAGAACTATAAACCATGAGAAAAATCACTGGAAATCACACCGTGTAGAATTATTTTCATTGTACAAACTACCTGCCTAAATAGAAAGCAAATTAATCTCTTCTTGATGTGCGTGGAATCGCAGTGAAAAACAATGGCGTCGTGCGCGGGCTTCGATCCGCGAGTTTGAAGGGACTATGCGAGGGCGATATGGCGGTATGATATCGGACCAGCATGGCGTGAGAGGGCTGGGCAACAGGACTGTCTCAACTAACTGGTAAGTAGGTACAATATTTAGCTTCAACTGCTAGTGAGTAGTGAAAGCTACACTCCTGCTCAAAATTAGAGCACCACCATCCATTTTTTCGTTTGTCCTTTCCTTCTTCCCTTATAAATTTTATATCTTGGACTAGCCACCAAGGAGCCCAGACATAAATCCGATAGAGTATGTTTGGAACGTGCTGAAAAGAAGAATTCGAGCCAGAGATCCACCATTAGACAATCTCCAGCAGCTGAAACAGCAGCGAAAGAGGAGTGGGACAATATCCCCCAGGAGGATACCCAAAACTTGATTAAAGGCATGGGTCGAAAGCTTCAAGCCCTCATCCCAGCTAGAGGAGGTAATACCAAGTATTGAAAAGTTAAACTGGCATAATTCCACCCTTTTTTTCACATTTTCAATTCTTATCGTTTTACCACAAGAAGTAAATGTTTTCTTTAATTTATTAAAAACATATTTTTTTCTCGAATTTGTGCCTAACTTTTTCCTTTTGTGTTTGCTAACAATGTGTGCAAATGGATAAAAACTTGGCAAGGGAAAGAAGAAGGAGATAAATGAAGAAATAGATGGTGGTGCTCTAATTTTGAGCAGGAGTATATTTACCTAAGCTGAACATGTAAGCCAGGAATGTACATTCATAATTCACCATAGTTTTCATTCCAATAAATTTATTAAATCTACGGGGAGTCTGCATATTTAGTTTTAAAATCTACAAAATGATTTAACAAGAGATATTTTGATCCGCTTGTTTTAATATCATGAACCGATTCAGAAGCATCGGATTATTTATATTTTCTCCTCACTATCGAAGTTATTTGGGTCATTCACATTGAAATTCTTATTGGTATTTAATTTATTGTACGATTTCAATGGAATTTTTAGGAAATGTGCAATCACTCTCCAACCAAAAATGATTCTGTGTCCATATCAATCTGTGAGAGGAAGCTTTACCTACTGCACTCTCTTCTCGGCAGACGGTTTTCTTAAGAATCAGACCTAATGATCATTACAACCGTTATTATGTTGAATATCTACACCTACCTGAAAGCGTTACATAAAGTTCCAAGGAGATGATGTGCAAATTAACCTGATGTTTGGTTTTGTATGAGTAGGCCTCAGACACTCTGGAGTCAGTATTCCATCAACATTTCTTTGAAAAGTTTAAATAGCGTTCAAAATACCTACTCAAATCTTCGAAATCCGTAAATGATGTACTCACCCTTGTACTGGAAATTCTTGATAGTTCCATAACTTTGTTCGTTAAGAAAAAGTGTAAATCGTGACCCCTTTTGCAGAACGTTGTTGAGGTGCGCACTTCCTAATCTAACGTGTCCGCTCTTTCTCTCATGGGATACTCATGGGAAAACTAGAAGACGATAAAAACGATCTAATGGAGCAAACGAAAATTTCACGTCAACAACCCAAGTAGTGATGGTGAGAACGCATATCCAAGGCGGATACGGAAAAATATTTTTGGTTGGGTGGCCATAACAAGGCGAGTACCAAAATTTCCGAACTGAATCCTATAATATTGTTCCTACCAAAGTAGATCTGCCGGGGTACAACCTCCCAAATTTCGCGTACCTAATAGTTACTAGTTTTATTCACCCGAATAATAAATTTTGATTTCGTGTCCGTCCATCTGTTGGTCTGAGTAACGTAAACTGATGAAAGGTAGACCTAGCTTCAGAAAGTAGCTAGAGAAAGGAATAATGGAAACTATAAAATAGTTATACAGGTTATAAGAGGGACCATTTGTTACTGAATTCGGAAACGGGTGGAGTCTCAATCATCCAGGACGCCGATGAAGTTGAACCCTTTTCCCGAATAAATTTATACGAAGCCACATCACTGAAATTTAGTTACCCTATAATTGTCAACATAAATGTCTCAATCTGATGATTTAGGATATTTTGTTACTCGACAGAGCGAGGGGAAGAAGTTACCTACCTGTATTCAGAGGGGATCCAATGTAAGTAAAAACGCTGTAAATTATTACACAATGGTTTATTATTTTTCTATACCGATCACACGTCTGCAAAGCCACCAACCATCCAACATGAAGAAAAACATCGATCGTATTTCGGTCAGCTAAAATTTGAACGGAGATTAGGCCTCTTTTGCGATTCACACTCGTGTTTCTGATTTATCGTACGTCCAAAACTTAAATTCTCGTAGGGAGCGAACGGTTTGTCCTACAGAGCTCCGCGTGGTCTCAAAAAATTCTAAAAATTCTATAGAATCTTAAATTGAAGGAAAAACCATACCTTTATATCGAAATTTTTTGAGTTAGGGCGTTTTCAAAATTCATTTTTGAACCCTTAGAAGTGACCTAAATCAACCAAAATCTTCGGGGCACAACTAGACCCCAAATGGAGCCTACATACCAAATTTCATCAAAATCGGTCAATGCTAAGAGGACGGACGGACGGCCAAATTTTTATTCGATTTTTTGATTCTACGTACCTTGAAACGTAAATCATCAAATTTTGAGGGGGGTGTTAAAAAACATTTTTTCTTGGTCGATTCCAAAGGTTCATTATTGAAAATAATAAACCAAAATCAAGTGAAAGAGCATTTCAGGTTGCATTTTCGTTCGATTGCCATTTTTTTGCGTTGCGGATGTCATCAGCTGTCTTCCAAAGGGAATACCAGAATTGGTTCGGATGATTTCGCTCGTTGTTATTAATTTCTTCACCTCCAATGTCTCACGATTCACCTGAATCCCCGATTTTGTTCAATGGATCAAATTCATCATCGTTAACTTGTTCTAGTTATGTATATTTTTACTGGATTGCAATCTATTAAAAGGGTGTCGCCCACAATACGGCAATCTGATCGTGGTGATCATCGTATTCAGACAGGAAAAATTACTTACACCTGGTCTTGACATCGTTGTACAAGTCGGTTCCCTTGAAAATGACGAATACAATAATACAAAATAAAAGATTCGCGATAACTATAAATGGTGGGTAAATTTCAATAGACTACTGATGGAAGTGGCAGGAAATGCAAGAAATGACGGGACCGAGCATTACTGGCTATAATTACGGCCCAGAGAGAAGGCATAGTGATGATTTGAAGGTAGATTGGATAGATGAACCTGCAGGTCCTTGACGTGAGAGATGTTTTGGTGATAACGTCTGATAAGTGGTCAAGGCTTCAATGTTTACGGTTGACCACTTGGGTATTCAATTTTATGCTTAAAAACTAGGCTCCATCATTAATGATAGGTTACTTTCAAAAATTCAACATTTTTTTCGAAATTTGCGAAGATTTTACAAATTTGTTTTAACTGTCTTCATGAAAGTCATTTACTTAGGCATCCTTGATTCATTATTGTGTAAGATAAATAAGATATAGATCTAATAACGCTGCAAATGATTACACAACGGTTTCTTATATTTCTGTAAATATCATCCGTTTGCAAAGGTAGAATTTAATTGCTATTCTGATTTTACCATTATTTGCCAGGTTTCTTAGAAAATTTCTAGATTTAAATTGAAAACGCACATTTCATGTTGCTGACTACCTTTTTACCCCCTTTTTTCATCGTGCAAATTTAAACTTCTCCAATAGATACGGAGGTAAGGTGAACAAAAAAAAAAAAAACTCAATAAAATCCCATGGTTCTAACGAGTGGTGAATGATTTTTATACGATGAAAAATGGTGAAGATAAAGTTCCGTCGCAACGAATGGGTTGAAAGCGAAAAACCACCGGAGCTCAATAGTTGACTAAAATAATTTTGCTTCCTCACTACCGAAGGTAGGGAAGCTTTGTATTCGTGAAAGAAGTGAGACAAAAAAATGTCCTCCAAAATCAAAATTTCCACTTGCTTTTTGCGTTTTAGAGCTTCCCGAACAATTTTGGTTCCGTGTCTGTCTGTCTGTCGGTCTGTCGGTCTGTCTGTGGTCAATCCTTGTCCCGGGCAAAACTATACTAACCTGTGGTCCGATTTTGATAAAATTTTCAGGGATTGTGCGGGTTAGGTCCTAGACGGTCCCCTATCAATTTCAGCACCTTCGGACCAATAGGAGCGAGTGCGCATGCGCAAACGTGAATTTCCTGGAACCTCGGTTTCTCGGTTTCTAATGAACCGATTTTGCTCAAATTTGGAGGTTAGTTAGGGACTAACTTCTAAGAGACACCCTATAAGTTTCAATCAAATTGGTCAAGCAATAGCCGCTGCGCATGCGCGAACTTTAAATTTATTGTTACAACCAAAACTCCGCAACTATTCAACCAATTTCGATGAAATTTTTACAACACTATTAT
Organism: Apolygus lucorum; assembly: GCA_009739505.2. Classification (NCBI taxonomy): domain Eukaryota; kingdom Metazoa; phylum Arthropoda; class Insecta; order Hemiptera; family Miridae; genus Apolygus; species Apolygus lucorum. Next base: position 50,628,875 of record CM019182.2, read on the forward strand.
AAAAATTAATACCTGCAACCCTATCCCGCATATTATCGCCAATATTTTGGTATTCAATAACTCTTTGAATCATAATTTTTTCGCCAACTGATTCTATACGTCCATGTTACAATGAGTGAGGAAGCTATACTGCCCACCCAACTTGGCAGACGTTTTTTTAAACATTTTCATGTCTTTACTTTGGCATATGGACTCGAAAAGCGTTAGGTACAGTTGATTTCTGATGATTTTCACGTACAACCAAGCCGTTTCTGGGGAAATAAAACTTCTTCATTTTTAAACGGATAGAAGTTGTTCACAATTTGTTGGAAAGCTCTCAATTTATCACGCATTTCTTTCGTAATACTCTTTCTTGGTATTTTTTGTCATCATTTAATATTTATTAATGGATGTAGTAAACAATGCCGCTTGTTTTGTTGTCACTTGGGTACAATGTAAGACAAAAATAGCAGTATACAAAAAACGTCTTCCAAGTCTACACGATAATCTGAACAATCCTGAGAAATTTCATCGAAATCGGAAGGAAAATCTAGAAGTTATGGCTGTTACAAGGAATTCACGTTTGCGCATGCGCAGAGGCTAATGTCAATTTCAAGGCCTTGGTTTTCATTGGGGAATATCGACAACCTAATCCGCATAATCCCTGAAAATTTCTTCGAAATCGGATAGAAAATGTGGAAGTTATGGCTGTTACAAGAAATTCACGTTCGCTCATGTTCAGCAACTACTATCAGTCCGGGGGTGATGATTTTCATAGGGGACCATTTACAACCTAATTTGCATAATCCCTGAGAATTTCATCGAAATCGGATAGAAAATATGGAAGTTATGGCTGTTACAAGGAATCCACGTTTGCGCATGCGCAGCGGCTACTATCAGTCCGATGGTAATGATTTTCGTTGCGTCTACACGTCAACCCGCATAATCCCTGAAAATTTCATCGAAATCGGACAATAACTTCGTATAGTTATGCCGGTTACAAGGATTTCATGACAGACACACAGACAGACAGACAAGGAACCAAAATTGTAAAACGCGAGTGGAAATTTCGATTTTGGAGAACTTTTTTTTTGAAAACTGAAAACAAAGCTTCTGTTACCTTGGTAGACTCGAAAGCAATATTTACTGAATTTAAATTTTGAAATTTAATGATATTTTTTATATGGGAAATAACATCTAATTTTGAAAAAGAGGAAAAATGTGGCTGGATTTGAACTTATAACCTTTTGGTTTTCAATTAAATCTCTAATTCAGAAAAGTGATGGTATTGGTTCAAACATTCATTCACCAGAAAACTATTATCTCTTCAATATTGATTAGATAATTTTGTTCCAACTATGAATATGGTATAAAACTCAAAATGCTTCCCTTGGATCTGCTGTTAACTCTTTTACGCTGCCCATTTCTGCGTGTTTTCCTTCTGGCGAACCTAGTGAATCAGCTACCCACTTGTGCAGTTCGAGAAGGTCGTTACTTCTATAGTTGTAAACTGGTTGCTCGTTATTTGATGAAATTGGCCTCGGGAATACCAAATAATGTTTTCCCACTCGTAATTTTCGGAGAGCAAAAACGACTTCCACGACGAGTTCACCTCAAACAGCCTTCGCGTAGACGTGAGGAGCTCAGTAAACCAGCAAACGCGTCCAGCTTGGACTAAGTCCAAGAGTTCTGGACGTGGAAAGAGATTCCCACAGAGAAGGACAGTCTGGATTTGACGGTGTCTTCCGATTTACGATCGCCCGTTGACTTGTAAAATAAGCGCTAAACTACTAGTAGCAGACACACTTTATAGGAGATTTGAAAGCGATTTAGTTTACGACAGATTTGAGTATCTCTTCGGGGTTCACGTAGGCCTTGTCATCTTAGGATATCATTTTTAGATGATGATCCTATTTATGATTTTTAGAAGGCAAAGACGAGTTTTCCAAGTTACGTTTAAACCTAGATGTCTTCGGATTGTATCTACTGAGTGCGTTTAGAGTAACAGGTAACCCACAAGTAGGTACATCTGGTTCCAACGTTTACTTCTTAACCAAGTGCCTCAAACTTGGAGGTTGTCCATCTCTCGTCATCAAATCAGATGAGAAATAGAAACGTATACAATTCGATTATTTTTTTTTTATAGCGATTGTACATTACTGTTCTCAACAGTCGTCAACACATTGTAATTACTCTCCCTTTTTTTCTCTCTCTACAGTTATTAAAATTCTCTAAAAGTTATGAAAATTGAATTGATAATTTCCTCAAATATAGTCTCCTTTAAATGTTATTATCAGATTGTTAGTTTATTAACAAATTATTGTTATGCTGACGCTGAGTCATTATGAGTGATGAATCAAGGAAGATGGGAAGTAAAACGTCTGTCAAGTTGGGTGGGCAGTACAGTTCAAAGCAGTATAGCGTGGACTTTAATAGAGTCCGTTGGTCCAAAAATGATAGACTTGACCGTTAATTTCACGACCAATTTGCTAGTTTCCCAAATTTATAAACAACAATACGATTCAGATTTTTGTAATTTGACCGTTGTATAACGATTTTTAAGAACATTCAAGTGCAGTGGCTCCTGTAGCTTCCAGCCTTTTTCGGCGAGCAAAATAGGTAGATAGATATTTGTTTATTGGATCCATTTTGTACAATTTTTACAAGACGAAAAAATGCATAAAGGGGTGCAATTTGCTCTGATTTCCAACCCGACGTTAGGCTTGGCCCGTGTTATGGGGTAGGATCTTTGCAAAATTGCTCCCGCTGGGTAAGTAAATTGATAAATACATATACTTTGATACACAAATCATATGATATTTATATGAGTAAGTAAAAGTAAAATAAACAACCATTTCAGGTTGGATTTTCGTCCGACTGCCATTCAATTTGTTCTGATAATTTCGCTGTTGGCTTCCCATTAGCCTCACCGCCCTGGGTTGTGACGAGGGAGAACTGCCACAGGCTTAACCGAAAATATGCTCTCGAGGGGAGCCCCGAACTAATGGCCCCGCAACCGGTCCGAGTCTTTTCAGATACTTATTTATATTTATATGATAGGGCGGTACTTGCATCGGTAGGTACTACTTTGTATTTATTTGGTGCGGAGGTAATTAAATTTATAAGTGACTGTCTAAAGATTAATACTAAATAATGCCAAAAAATTGCATTAAATCCGAACTATTTCTTAGTATCCCACTCGAGGTTTTTCAGATTGTTATTGAGCGTTGAGGCCCATTACTACGCAACGGTAATTTATTTTGTCATCTACACTTACTTGATGAGTAGGTACCTGTGTACGACATTTTTATCGTTCTTCGATTTTGTTCCAACACCTACCATGATACAAGGTAGGATTCATCTCCTTTAGTCTTCTCTATCAAGTCCAAGAAAATTAATTCAAGAATCCTTTAAATTGATAAACCATACCTATGATACTTTATGAGCGAGAAATAAATCGGATAAATCGGAAGCATTGAAAATTGTGATCGGAAGTCCGGATGTGAGGCCTTGATAACGTAGTGACAATAGGTACCTCGTTCCAACAAACTCTCAGGGACAGGCGGCCTCTGGAATATTTTATCACTTCTGGGTTGTGCAATGATCACTGATGCCAACCAAAGACGGCCATACAGCCATACTTTGGTTATAGTTAGTAGGAAAAAACCCGTCTGCCAAGTTGGGTGGGCAGTGTAGCTTCTTCAGGTAGAATGACTTGGACGTATACCTACTAAACATGCTTGAACATATTATTGAGGAGTAAGGGAAGTGCACCAGTAACGAAGTCTGCATTTTCATTCTGCGCAAAGTTCTAATCCAATTTTCGTCCGATTTTCTACAAACGTTTTTTCTAGATTGTGTAAGGGTACTTATCGGGTATTGATGGATTGATTTATTTATTTACAAAAGAAAAATATTATAGGGTTTCTTTATCAACAGAACTCGTTATTATAAAATACAAAATTAAATTGAAAACTCCTTAATAATTGAACTTACAATCTACTTAGTTAATACAAAATAATACGCATTAAAGATTAACATTTTTATTTTCGAAAATTTAAAAATGTAGTTACCATACAAGTACATACCAAGTTACCATGTTAGTTGTACATACCATGTATGTTTATCTTCAAGTTTTATAATTTGAATTTTAATGCTGGCGACCCTAGAAAATTTAAAAATCGAATGCATAAAATCACAGCAGAAAAATTGTCTGCAAATTGACCGAGGAAGATGCAAAAAATTGTTTAACGCAACAATTTAGAAGGGAGTGAAATGTTTTTCTCTTTTAAACCTGAGATTTGTTGATAAAAAAATCACTTCTTGGTTTGAAATTCTCAACTTATATAATATTATGCTCTAATTTGGCTGAAATTATTTTATTTTAATTTTCCAATTTATTTCTAACTTATTTTGTTTCAAATTTACCAGTGAAGTAGGGACAACTTCACAGCAAATTTTTGGTGCGACAGCCAAGTCACAATACTAAACTTAATTGTGAATATAGCAAATATCGTCGCCTGAGAGGCAACACATCTTTCATTCTTACGAAAATGAGATTTTAGGTTATTCCTATTCCTCTTTTCCCGTTTAATTTAGTTTTTGGCTTTAAATGATTCCTACTAGATGAAGGAGTCAAGGAATCTCGAAAACGGGTTGTTTTTTGATAGGGGTTCTATCAACATCGCAAATAATGGCAATAGCCCGAATCAACCATCTTTGGTTTATTATTTTCAATAATAAACCATTGGAATCGACCAAGAAAAATGGTTTAACCCTCCCCCCCTCAAAATTTGTTGGTTTACGTTTCAAGGTACGTAGAATCCGAAAATCGAATAAAAAATTTTCCGTAGGTACATCCGCCATACGCGGCACTTTTCTGAGGGAGCTAAATTTTTTGCTCTTTCTCGTTCTCTGAAGCTAAAACTTCACTGAGAGCTTCTTTGCAATTTTGAGTCGAATGACAAAAGCTCACTTCAGATCAGCAGGGCGGCCTAATTTCGCTCCCTTCTTGAAGCAGAGTTAGTACAGTATCACTGGGTATGAGAATGCAGAGTTCAGGTTTCAAACTGAGATCTATCTTGATCAGCTGGGTAGTTAAATTCGTTCCTGGTGGTCCCTATGAAGCTGAAACATCACAGGGTTACTGAGTCTCAGACTGCTGAATTCCAATGTAAATCAGCTCCTGGTGTCTCTTAGATGTCGAAATCTATAATTCTCCAAATCTAAGCATTAATCAAGGAAGTGGTTGATTGATTGTGTTTGATGGCCAGTAGCAACTTTCAGAGTACCCTCAACCCTCCTTCGGGCTCATAACCTCTGGATTGTGATGGTGTGTGTGCTATGGTGTATGTGTGTGTTAGTGGAGGGGGAAGACTCACTGACCGTCTACTTCCCCGACTCGTCTTCAGTTCAGTTCAGTGCACCTCGAATCGCCGGTCACTTCGTGGCTCCCTCGACCTGTCATCACTCTCCGCGTCCTTTCGTATTTTCGACTCGGAATTTTTTTTTTTTCAATCGAAATAACTTTCCGCAGTATTATTATCCCGGATAAACTCAATACAACTTCGAATAATCTATCGCAACCTAGTTATTCCCGGAGTACAACAGACACCGGCCGGCTTCCATTACATCCCTACAAGATCTACGACTCTTTCCAGTGAGTAAAACTTAGAGATTTATGTTGAAAACAAGGTGTTATAAATAAATAAGAGAAATGAAGCTGCAAAAAGCTTGCTTGCGCCATAAACATTGATTGGTCCCCTGGTTGATAAAAGTGCATTACAGAAGAGCCATATAAACGGAAACTTTCATCCATATCATCGATGTTCGAGTCAAATAGAGGAAACCACCAATCTATCGGATCATTAATTTATTTCAATACGGAACTATTTCAAATACCTAATTGGTGATAATATAAGACATTTGTCTAAAAAGCATTCCAATAAACTGACGATTAAATCGTTAGAGCAAGAGATAATAATCGATGTAGGATCACGTTTCATGTTTAGGATTTATTGTTGCTATGTTCAATCATCAACTCCTCGCCTTAGTCATCGTCTAGAGTGACCAGACGTTTCGTTGTGGGTGGGACACAGTTCTACAGACCCCACTATATATTTATTGGTTCAGTGAAGTAATGCACGAGCAATAGGACAGAATTCCAATAAAAACTCATAATTTCAAAACAATTCCATAAAAATTGAAATGAAACCACTTTGTTTCACAGCTGCTCAAATTTATCACCGCACATTTCGACTCTGCATGAAATGTTATGGAAAAACAATAGGGTGTGCGCCTGGGTAGGAAAAACTGTTTATTGTTATTTCTAATCTAAGGTAGACCTCATTCTGAGAATTTTGGTACCAACTGCGACCTTCTAGAGTGTGTAAATCTTTTCCTATGAATTTTTAAAGTTTCAACCGTTTATGACGTCACAGTAGGCTGGGGGGGTCCCGCCCAGGCGAGAGGGGTGCGTGACGTCATAAACGGTCGAAACTTTGAAAAATCATAGAAAAAGATCTACTCACGCTAGAAGGTCGCGGTTGGTGCCAAAATTCTCAGGATGTAGTCTACTTTCGATTAAAAATCTAAAAAAAATCAAGGCGCACCCCCCATCGTTCATTCCAGGGAAAAGTGAAATGTAGAGTACAAACATCACAAATGGAGACTAATTTGACGCTTGGGTGTTTGGCTAATCACAGGAAGTCGCTACTGTTCTTATGCGAGATGAATTCTTTGGTATAATAGTACCATATTATATGAATTGAAAATTCTTTATATTAGCCAAATTATACGAAAAAGATTGAACACGATAAAGTTTAAAAGAATTGACTTTGGGACTTGTTTTACCAAACTTTTCTATCCGCAATTTGAATGGATCATTATTTTGCAAAATCAATCATTTGTATCATTGATCTACTTTAGTTCTATCAAATTTTGTTTTCATAGAAGTTGAGCTGATAAAAAGTCGACACACGTAGAAACAAAATCCTTAAAAATACCCTAAGCAACTCATGCTTGTGTCGAACAATAAAAAATTAACACAAACGGTGGATACAGCTTTCGTACAAGTATGCAACCACGAGAGACATTGTATGTCTTATGTTTAATAAATTGAGAGCTTTCCAATGAGTGGTGAACGATTTTTGTGGGGTGGAAAATGAGGAAGTTAGTTTTCCCTAGGAACGATTGGTTGTACGTGAAAATCATCAGAAATTTCCGCGTAACGCTCCCCGCGTGACGATTTTTCATTTATGTGCCATAGTAAAGACATAAAATGTCAAAAAAAGAAAAATTTTATATTAGTCGTTGATTTTAAGCATTACTTCTATAGCTTCCATTCTATTTCGATGAAATTCTTAGTGATTGTGTGGTTAGGGTTCTAGATTAATTTTATCACTATTTGTCACGTTCCTCTCGAATTTTGAGGCTAGGTGGTTGGAAATTGAAGTTTTCATTACCCTCTCCGCACTGGATCAGCTATTGTAGAATTATGGATACGAGGAAGCTATGTGCCTCACCCGCATAGTAGATATTGTAGGAGTTTAAAATCCTAGTTTGATCTTATAATGTTTTTAGTGTTACGATATTATCCCACACAGAAATTTGATGATGTGGTGTGTTATTGTGTTTCCTGTAACTTCAAAAATCAAATAGAGACATTTGTAGTAAAAAACGCTGCAATTTATTACACAATGGTTTATTATTTTTTATTTTTCTATGTAGATCACTCGTCTGCAAAGCCACCAACCATCCAACATGAAGAAAAACATCGATCGCATTTCGGTCAGCTTTAATTTGAACGGAGATTAGGCCTCTTTTGCGATTCACACTCGTGTTTCGAATTTATCGTACGTTCAAAATTTAAATTCTAGTGGTGAGCGAACGGTTTGTCCCACAGGGCTCCGGGTGGTCAAAAAAAATTCTAAAAATTCTATAGAATCTTAAACTGAAGGAAAAACAATGCCTTTATATCAAAATTTTTTGAGTTAGCGCGTTTTAAAAATTGATTTTGGGACCCTTAGAAGTGACTTACATCAACCAAAATCTTCGGGCACAACCAGACCCCAAATGGAGCCTACATACTAAATTTCATCAAAATCGGTCGATGCTAAGTGGCAAAAGTGCCGCGTACGGCGGACGGCAGACGGACGGCCACATTTTTAATCGATTTTTGGATTCTACGTAAACTACCTAAACTACGTAAACTACCTAGTTTTAAACTACTAAGTTTTTTTAACTACCTAGTAAACTACCTTGAAACGTAAACCATCAAATTTTGAGGGGCTTTGTTAGAAAATTTTTTTTCTTGGTCGATTCCAAAGGTTCATTATTGAAAATAATAAACCAAAATGACAATAAATTCTGACAACGCTGCAAATTATTTCAGGACAGTTTATTATTTTACTGTAAAGGATAAACCGTCTGCTTAGTACACGGCTTTTCCATGATTAATACTAACTACTCTGAATAACATCGCTATCTAAGAGTTGTGGGTGCCTTCATTACGAAATTTGGATCTAGGTAGCTAAGGATGTAAGGATGCATAACTGAGTACACCACTAAACTTTATTCATTAGATTAGCTGAAATTTTAACGGATATTATGCCCATTTCCAACAGTATATGTCCTTTGCAATTAACACTTGTGTTTCTGATTTATTATAAGTCCAACCCTTAAATCCTCACAGGGAGCGAACAGTTAGTCCTACGTAGCTGTGTGTGGCCTCATTCGATTTTAAAAAATTTATTATATTTCAAATTGATGAAAACAACAACTTTATATTTTGGAGTTTTCGAGCTAAGGCGTTTTGAAAATCAACCCCTATTTTTCACCATTCAGAAGTGATTAACTAAAAGTTTTGCGGCACAACGACCCCAAATAGAGGCCTTCATATACCCATCAAAATAGGTCCATGGCAACTACAAAAGTGGATGGAGTAAGGCGGATGGACAGATTTCTTGAAATTCGATTTTCGGATTCTTCATCAAATTTGGAGGGGGTGGGGTTACATTTTTTTGCTCGATTCCATAGGTTTATTATTGGAAATAATAAACTAAAAACTGAAATATAAAACAATTAACATTACGGTTCGTTGTCAATATCTTTTTGAAGAAATGTTCAATATTTTTGGGAATCGCAACTAATTCTACATTCTCAAGTTACATCTAGGATTTGAGGCAGTTTTTTAAAATCAGCGAAATTTCTCATAGCATTTTCCTACTTCATCAGCTGAGATCCCCAAGGATTTTCTTTCATAAGGAAAACTGGTCATCGCGAGTCCGTCCAGGGCGAACCTGGGACCACTTGGGGGTTCCGTTATGTAGACTGCACGACTATAGAGAGGTGGTGTCACCTTCACCATGACTTATCTCTTTAGAGGCCGTGACTGCCTCGATTTTCTGATCCCTCGGTCTAGTCACTGCCTCACTGCTCCCCATCACGAAAATCCTTCGCCGCCGCTCGACGCCCCAAAATACAATATTTTCAGTAAATATTACATACTCAGAACCAACGACAAACAACCAAAATCAGCTAATTCACAAACTACTGAATTCATAAACATTTTATATGAAACCTCAACTTCACGATCAACTTGCTGATTTTCTCCATTTGGAAACAACAAAATGACAGACAATTTTTTCCCATTTGTGTAGATTTTTCAGAATAAGCACCTTGGTTCCTGCTTATAAAGTAAAGTAAACAACCATTTCAGGATGGATTTTCGACCGACTGTCATTCCTGCGTCATCAGCAGTCTTCCTAAGGGAAGATCCGAATTTGTTCTGATGATTTAGCTAATGGCTTCGTCAGCAATGACCAAGCAAATGAATTTAGTTATTAATACAAGTTACTCAGCTTTGAATATAGTGGTTCCTGCTTATAAAAATGTAATGAAATTAAACCCGAATAAAAACGCTTCAAATTATTACACAATGGTTTATTATTTTTCTATATTGATCACTCGTCTGCAAAGCCACCAACCATCCAACATGGAGAAAAACATCGATCGCATTTCGGTCAGCTAAAATTTGAACGGAGATTAGGCCTCTTTTGCGATTCACAGTCGTGTTTCTGATTTATCGTACGTCCAACCCTTAAATTCTCGTAGGGAGCGAACGGTTTGGCCTAAAGAGCTCAAAAAATTCTAAAAATTCTATAGAATCTTAAATTGAAGGAAAAACAATACCTTTATATCAATTTTTTTTGAGTTAGGGCGTTTTCAAAATTTCAAAATTCATTTTTGAACCCCTGGAAGTGAGCTACATCAACCAAAATCTTCGGGGCACAACTAGACCCCAAATGGAGCCTACATACCAAATTTCATCAAAATCGGTCAATGCTAAGTGGCAAAAGTGCCGCGGACGGCGGACGGACGGCCAAATTTTTATTAGATTTTTGGATTCTACGTACCTTGAAACGTAAACCATCAAATTTTGAGGGGGTGTTGACAAATTTTTTTTCTTGGTCGATTCCAAAGGTTCATTATTGAAAATAATAAACCAAAAGCTTCATTTTCTTCGAAAATTCGTTCAAAGAACAGCATTAGGGCGATTTTGGACTATCAGGAATTGTGGTTTTGGAAAAATCACGCATGCGCACATGTAATTAGTTTAGCAACATTGAAACTCTCTTTTTATCAGTCTCTAGAGACTAATCCGCATATTTAATGCAAATTTTCATCAAAATCTGAAAATATTTTCAAGTGGTTTTGCCTGAGAAAACGGTTTTGTCAGACATAAAACCAAATTTGTTCAGAAAGCTCTGAAATGCAGGAAGTGAGCAAACATTTTGGTTCTGAGGGGCCAAATTTTGTTGACATGGTGTTCGTATACGTAGCATTAAAAAAAAATCTTCAATAGTGAGAAAGCAGAAATAGTAATACTACAATGGTCTCGTATGGCACAAAAATACTCATTCATTGAAGGATACTTAGTAGTACTCGTATATATCCTTCATATACGCTACATATCCTTCTGAAATTTTGAATAGGAAGATACCTATGTTTTGGAAAAAAGATAGGAAAATGTAATCAAAGTATTTATTTCTTTTGATACGAGCTAAAGTATTGATTCAAGTACTCATATTCAAATCACTACTTTACTGGTATATCGATCTTTACGGTACGAACGTGCGTCTGCCCCATGAAGGAAGCTATGTGCCACACTCACTTTGCAGACGGTTTTTAGCGGTCATGCAACAGATTTTAAGTATTTTTGAAATCTCACTGATGTTTTTCTCGATGAATTCCATCTGAGAGCGGATTCCTTCGGACTCAGTCATTCGGTGATCAGACAGGGAAAACAATCGCGACGTAATCATCTCTCCAGGGGCGTTTCTAGAGAAAGGTGACCTGAATCATCTCGATCAGGTTGTAAACGAACTGAATCATCCGCCTATACCCGCTTACCTCGTCCCACAAGTCCATTTCCTTATCGACCTCCGCCACCCAAACAACGTCCAGTCGATGGAGTCGGTGGAGAATCCCCAGATAACTCCGGGTATCGTTTGAGGCCTTTAGAATTCAGTGTTCCAGAAGTCGATTAGTCAGCTGAATCACTCCCTAAAAAATGCGGGAATTCCCCAGAGGAAGGACAGTCGCGGTTCTGAACGACCTTCTAGAGGTCGATCCATTTCTGCGAAGTCGCCATCAGGTGAGCGGTCGCTCGTTTGCGTTATAGATTACCACTCATTAAATTCTCACTAGGAATACATCACGCGTCGTCTGCCAAGTGAGTGTAGCACATAGCTTCATCGTATGGAGCCAAGCTCCTTCCAAAAGGTGACTGAAGAAGTTGTGCTGGTCATAAGGATTCCACATTCTCACATGCAGTGCTCACTAATTAGACACCGATGTAATTCATTTGCGATCATCTGCAGTCCCAAACTCACAGTTTCAAAAATTGTCATCGAAATCGGTTAGAAGCAGTAGAATTTACGGTATTAAATGTATGACGTTAGTTCCACAAGTTAGGTACCTACGTAATATATGAATTTGTGTTAACTTACCTTATTGGAGAATCCGTCGTAACCAGCGAATCGAGTACAGGTGCCCTTGCTTCCGAAACTTAGGAAATGTTTTTCTTTCTTTTAGAGGAAAAAAGTCCTCTAAAATTAAAAATTTCCGGAACAGGTTCCGTATTTTTCTGTAAAAAAAGTGTTCCGTGTTAAAATTTTCCAGGTTCCGTATCTGTCTGTATTTAAGTGTCCGCAAAACTATACCAAGTTACTGTTCAATTTTGATGTTCAAGGGTTGTGATCGGTTCGTTCTAGTAGTTATACGAATACAATATTATTGTTGATGTACTTCACAGGAGAATCCGTCGAGGCCAGCAAGTCGAGTACAAACATCCAAGTTTCAGATAAATCAGACTATCAGCAATGAAGATAATAAATCATGCAATTTACTGGGGACCTCTACTCCCTGAAAATTCCTTCGAAATCGGATGGTAACTTCGTATAGTTTTGCCAGTTAATTTTGTTCAGGTTTATATCATATACCACCATCATATACGCAAGGTATTTGCCCCAATCAGTAAAAGTAAACACATTTCAGGTTGAACTTTCGTCCGACTGCCATTCTTGGAGTCGCGGACGTCATCAGCTGTCTTTCAAAGGGAAGATCGGGATTTATTTGCCCCATCATCTTTGTTTGACTTCGCTATGTCGCTCTAATTTTGTATCAATTTCATATTTCTGAATTCTGGTGGCTTTGATGTCTGCAGGTGATCTATGTCCAGAGCCAGAGACCACTGAGACATCAGTAATGAAGAATTCTTTTGGTGTTACCACCATGAGATCAGGACTGTAATCTCACTGTTCAAGGCTGGAGTAGCGCTCAAACCACACTGGACGTCCTTTACGACGATCATAGCCATGTAAAAGTGTAGAATTATGGCGGATACACCTAGGTCTAACCTTTGGTGACAAAATCTGGAGCACATGTGTGAGTTGTGAGATTGCAGTCCCTGTCTGTCTATAGGTGTTATCTGACTGAGCAGTTCTATGGCTCCTAGACCATCATCACCCCATGGATATATGCATTAGCTGAGTCAAATGGCAGGCGCAACTATTTTCTAACACATACAAAGTTTTTATACCCTCGGTAGTAAGGAAGCAAATACAGTTACCACCTATTCCTATGTATCCTTCCGATTTGAATTGAACTTCGAATAAGACTAATTTACTCGGAGGAAGCCTTGATGGTTGATTAAAATTATCCCATTGTTCTCTATTAACTTGAGGTGTCGAGTTAATATTTAGTCTTGATCATATTTAATATTCAAATTCGACGACCCGCCCAGCCGTCACATCCGTCTCTCAGCCCACTCGATTCGAAAAGATGAATTTATGGTCTCTCATCAAGCGTCGGGTGGCAGATGAAGGATATGGCTCGCTAATCTACAATCGTTAAAAAAAAGTATGCCATGTTGGGTGGGTAGTATTGCTTCCTCACAAAGAGTTACCTAGTTGGTGTACAATTACTTGATTGTTTAATTGAAACGCCAATACGAAACTAGATTTCGATTCTCTGTCGACCAACAGCAATACAATTGTGAAGTATCCTCAATTATTTTGATTATTTTTCACTTCCATTGGCATCTTCTGACCGGATCATAAAGAAGTCAATATGCATTCTTTTTAATCTCCAAATTACCAAAAAAATTTGAAAAACATTGGGCTATCAGATAGTGAGAAATGATTAGTTTGGCGTGACTTCACGTCCAATAGACTTCCATTGGAAGTGATCGGGATGCAGTCAGATGCTAATTTTGGTTTATTATTTTCAATAAAGAACCTTTGGAATCGAATAATATTTCTTCAGTCCTCCAAGAGCGAAGAAATTTGACATATAGTTTTTTAAAAACAAATTGAAGTGATTGGGATGAGAAATATCAGCTGAGTATGTTGTTAGCTACGCTCCTGTTCTAACTGAAACAACACATTTTAGTACAACAGTCTAGATTTGGTTATTCAGCTGTTAGTCTGATGGTTATACAATTCATGATGAGTAATCTAGAGACCAAATTTCATAAACTTTTTGAAATATAAAAAATATATGCCTAAAAATATATACTTAAAATGGGGAAAATGTTTAATCGAGCTGAACCGTTAATAAATTCTCAAATACAAAACTTGATTTCAAGATCATGTTGATGGTTTTTAGAGTCGACTAACGGTAACACAAATGTGAAAACGATCTTGATTATGTTGATTATTGTTCACTTCCTCCGGTGGCTTTTACAAATAATGAAGTCCATATGCATTTATTTCAACTCGCCCTCAAAATTTGATAAAAATCGGGATATTTAATGAAATTTATAAAAGACCATCAGAAGGCTAAACTACACTAGTCTTGTAAATGTCAGAAAAAATCTCATTCGTGAACACAAATAAATAAACAAATTTTCAAACAAATAAAAAAAATCAAATTTTTAGGTAAGTAGGTATTTTTAACTAGATTTTTTGCTTCCGAGTCTACCAAGGTAGCGGAAGCTTTGTTTTCACTTTTCAAGGACGAAAAAAAAAGTTCTCCAAAATCAAAATTTTCACTCGCGTTTTGCGTTTTAGACCTTTCTGAACAATTTTGGTTCAGTGTCTGTGTGTCTGTGTGTCTGTCTGTCTGTCTGTGTGTCTGTCTGTCTGTCTGTGTGTCTGTCTGTCTGTCTGTCATGAATTCCTTGTAACGCGCATAACTATACGAAGTTATTGTCCGATTTCAATGAAATTTTCAGAGATTGTGCGGGTTGGTGTGCAGACGGCCCCCTATGAAAATCATCATCCCCGGACTGATAGAAGCGACTGCGCATGCGCAAACGTGAATTCCTTGTAACGGCCATAACTTCCACATTTTCCATCCGATTTCAATGAAATTTTGAGGAATGTTACAGATTAGTATTTAGATGGTCCCCTATGAAAATCATCACCTTCGGATTGATAGTAGCCACTGCGCATGCGCAAACGTGAATTTCCTTGTAACGGCCATAATTTCCACTTTTTCTACCCGATTTCGATGAAATTTTCAGGGATTATGCGGATTAGGCTGTAGATGGTCGTCAATGAAGATCACCAACTTCGGACTGATAGTAGTCACTGCGCATGCGCAAACGTGAATTTCCTTGTAACGGCCATAATTTCTACATTTTCCGTACGATTTCAATGAAATTTTCAGGGATGTTACAGATTAACTTGTTTTGATGTTTTGAGATTAACTACTATGTATCGGATCATCTATACAATCGGGTTATGGATACGAGGAAGCTATGTGCCACACCCACTTGGCAGACGTTTTTAGGACGTCCCACAGTAAGACTTGGGCGTCCTTATGCGATCGATCTGGGGTGGAGGAAGACAACACTCAACAGAAAAAAAAAATAACCACACAGTAATCCGTTTTAGACCATTCTGAATCCAAATCCGCGAAAAAAACCATAGGAGTATGTCTGTGTGTGTGTGTGTGTGTGTGTGTATGTGTGTGTGTATGTGTGTGTGTAACAAAATCTTGTGTACTCTGCACAGGCCTTAGTTCTCAACCGATTTTCCTGGTTCTTTTTTTGTTCGTCGCGGAAAACTATCTAGTTGTGCACTACGGCGCCGGAATTTCGGATTTTGCTTTTTAAGAGGGGGAAAGGGGGGTTAATGCTTAAAAAACTTGCGTTTGCGTGCATAATCTTGTAAACTCTGCCCAGGCCTCAATTTCCAACCGATTTGCGTATTTCTTTTTTTGTTTGACTCAAATAACTTCCGAGTTGTACATGATTTTACCAGAGTACCAAAATTCGCAAGGGGAGGGGGTGAGTGGGGGGATAATATTCACAAAATATCCGATATTTCAATATTTTGGTTCCTTTACTGCTTACTAATTGTACCCAAGCTTTGAAATTGAGGAAAAATTCTCATTATACCTCCGAATTTTCATGAATTATTCTCTGTACCACCATGGAACTAATAGTGGTGCCACCATGGTGCCATGATGCCATAAACCGCTTATTTCGTGGTTTTTTTTTTTTTTGTGTTTCACCTTGAATACGGATGTGAACTTCGACGGACTGCCTACCAAAACTAACAGATGAAAGTTCAATGTTACGACGTATTTCCGCTTTGGTGCCAGACTGGCACCATTGTTGGCGTTGGGGAGGTGGGGGGGGGTGGGTGAACTCGAATTCGCATGTTGGGTATCGTAGATCATGGATTTTAAAATGCTCTTCAGATTCGAGGCTCCCATGCCGCTAGAAATGTTAAGGTGGATAATTGTGGGGGGGGGGGGGGGGTCAGTATTTCTTGCCTAAAGTAATAAATAAATTACATCGAGTGAAACAGTTTTATTTCACCTAGAATACGGATGTGAACCTCGACGGACTACCTACTAAAACTAATAGTTGAAGGATCAATGTTACGACGTATTTCCACTTTGGTGCCAGACTGGCACCATTGTTGGCGTTGGGGAGGAGGCGGTGGGGGGGGGGGGGGGTGAACTCGAATTCGCATGTTGGGTATCGTAGATCATGGATTTTAAAATGCTCTGCAGATTCGAGGCTCCCATGCCGCTAGAAATGTTAAGGTGGATAATGGTGGGGGGGTCAGTAGGTATTTCTTGCCTAAAGTAATAAATAAATTACATCGAGTGAAACAGTTTTATTTCACCTAGAATACGGATGTGAACCTCGACGGACTACCTACTAAAACTAATAGATGAAGGATCAATGTTACGACGTATTTCCGCTTTGGTGCCAGACTGGCACCATTGTTGGCGTTGGGGAGGTGGCGGTGGGGGGGGGGGGGGGGTGAACTCGAATTCGCATGTTGGGTGTCGTAGATCATGGATTTAAAAATGCTCTGCAGATTCGAGGCTCCCATGCCGCTAGAAATGTTATGGTGGATAAAGGTGAGGGGGGGGGGGGGTCACTATAGCTTGCCTAAAGTAATGAATAAATTACATCGAGTGAAACAGTTTTATCGCTTACCAACTGGTTTAACTGATCTAATGCTTATCCAATGGGACGTCCCCTGGAATGCATGCATTACTAAACAATATGTTTTTACTTCATAAAGAAAATATCCGCATAGTAAATTTACCAATATTCCATCAAGATAGCACTTTACACATTAATAAAATAACCACCAGGAGCCGGGCTGAATGAAAGAGACGAAAAAAAACGAGAGTTAATTAGAACGGTAAAACCACGATTTATTGAGATCACATGATGACTGACCAACTAGGGACAAAGGAATGAAAAACATGCAGGTGGGGAAAGCAGGATTGCCAACAAGCTTATAGGTACATAAAATAATACTCATCAATCCTCAAAAAATACTCGACTCCATAGAGTACCGAGTACTCCATTCATAGAGTACCCACATATCAATTTTCTGAAGTTTAAAAAAGTTAGTAGACAGTCATCTTCATGATCTACTCGTCTCCAGGAACTCATAGAGTACCCATTCGAATGTTATTGACTTTTGCAGTTTTGGGTTGGTGGTCCCCTAAAAGCCATTTTTCAGCCATTTTTGGACAGTTATAGATGTCTGGAGTTGTACTTTTAACATGAATTATTGAAGTTTTAGAATATTTCTAAAGCAATTTCAATCCAAAAAATGTTCAAAATTTCTTCAGAAATTCGCTAAATGCACCTGGATTTAGGGTAGTTATATTCGGAACAAGGAATTGTCCATAGACAAACCAAAATGTTTCTCCTGTTAGAAAGTTGTGTTAGACAAGTCTTTAAATAACATATCAATCAGTTATAGATGGGACGGAGGGTTAATTCCTGCTGAATTCCCGTGAAACCCGACGATAGGATCCGGCTGACCTCCTAAACGTCTCGTCACATCGCCCTGACCTACCGCGACGGCCAATTTCCAATCTTCCCCCCATCAGAGACACCTCAGCTTTGAGGTCCCGGACGAGTTAGCACCTCGACTGAGGTTTTATCACACTATCACGGTATTCTCGAGCACAAGGTACCACATTATCACAGGTGGACTCCAAGGTACGCTGGTACAGCGTAATAAACACCGGGTTTCAGACATCGTCAGGTCTCTTCCAAGGTTCATCTTCTCGCAACTCTCACTGTCGCACATTTCCCCTTTTTGAATGGCTAATTTTCGATTTTCACGACTGTGTTGCCTCTGGGTTAAGGCTGTGAATTTATCATTAGCACTGTGTATTTTCGTAAAAAAAAGGTAAAAGGATATTATTCTACCATTCAACCTCTATTCGGAGTTTTCGATTTTTACACTCAGAGGTTCAATTTAAAAAAACAAACAAAATAATGGATGAAGATCAGCATGGTATCATTAATTCTCATAATCTTACAATATGAAGTTCGTACTTCAGGAAATTTGTGTTTTGTTTGTTACATGATTGTGATAAATCTCGTAGGGAACAGTCTTGAGGCAAATACGCTCTAACTCAACAAAATGGTTCCACACAAAATTGAATTATATTCTCCGTCATCCTTAAATTCAAAGGTTTTTATACAAATTTTATATACGTGTTTGAATTATATACGTTTGTTTTTTTATTAAAGTTAGAGGTTTAATTTGAATGGAATAATAAATTAAAGTTGACTTCTTAGCTACTACTTCTTATATTAAAAAAATTTGGCATTTGATGCGACAGGGTTGAGTGGCAGAAGTGACCAAGTAACAAAAAAACAATTTTTTAAGATCAGCTTTTCAAAGATTCTGTACTTTTCTTTTTTGAGTTGGCTGGCAGAAGTGACCAAGAGCGCAGTTCACCCGAAATTCGCGGTTTTAGTCTGATTTATGAGTGTTATAAATGGGTTATTTCACCTCATAAATGGACAAATGATAATCATAAGGTACCTATGTGAAGTACCTCAGGTACCTTTACCTAAACCTCGTATTCCAGAAAAACACTGAAATTCAAACTGGAATATTTTTTTATTAGAAAAAATAAAATTGATGGATTAGAAGAAAATAAAATTGAAAATGAAATAATCAATTTACTTCAGTTAATTTATGGTTTCGGGTCGGATTTTTAATCACCTTTCTTCCCTTTACCCAGTTGATATCGGTTCGTCACGCTGGCTGACGAAATTAAAACAAATTCACTCCCCTACAACCACCCTTGAATAACTTCGAAGGTAAAATCAATAAAAACAAACATAACAAAATAATAAGAATGAATAAAGTTATTCACTCTCGTGTTTCTGCTTAAATAATTTCGTCGTAGATGTAAGTGCTCATAGGGAGTGAACGGTTGGTCCTACGTAAACCACCAATTTTTGATGAGAGGTTCAATTTTTTTCTTGCTCTCAATTCAAAAGGTTCGTTATTATTCTCAATAAACAAAAATCTGAAATTTTGCACTTGGACACTGTTTGGGGTCTACTTGGTTCCAAAATTTAGCCAGCCGAGTCCCCTAGTGGGGGGAACTACTGGAGTTCCCAGTGTGGGTGACCTGTTTTGGGTTCCTACAGCGTAATAACCTATTACAAATTTATCATTCCGGCCTTCAATTTAACCAACGGATTCACCATATTTTGACCGGCATAAGTGGCTATTTTACACTTGATTTGATAGTATTTTACTGGCAGAAATGAACAAATGAAACGAAAGTAGCACTTGGTCATTTCTGCCTGGAGAATGCAAATAGGGTTGAAAAGGGGTCTTGGGGATACTGTAAGGGTTCTTTGACCCCTTAACATTTTGATAATCGACACAGCTGATCCCTGAGTTCGTAGTTGCCAATTCCAGAGGTCTCCAGGGGGTGCAGTACCAAATTTCTGCGCTCTAGAATGCCTAGGGTGGAGTTACAGTTATGTTGAGAGCTCTTTAGCTCACCCAGCTGGTCGAAACGTCGAAAAGGCCCTTTAGATCAAAAATCTTCGTGAATGGGTACAACCACGGCCAGCTAGAGTCATGGCAGTGGAAAACTGGCAAACTGATTTTTAATAATGAAAGCATTTTAAGTACCTACCATCTCTAAAGTGCTACCTCCGTGAAAAGTAGCATTGTTGTAAACTAGTAATAATGAAAATTCTGTCATTGAGGTATGTTTATTGTAAACGGTCTTATTGAATCTAATAAAGACATTAAAAAACCGAAAACTGGCCACGTCGCTTTTCAGGCCGACTTTGCCAGTTCAGCTTGGAGGGCCTCATTCCTTGTCTGTCAGTTGACGTGTTTCATGGGTTCATCAACGATTTCCGAATTTTTCTACACAAAGTAGTACCATGCCTTAGCAATTAAAGAAATAACCACAAATTCCACCAAGACTGTACAAAGAACATTGTTTTAAAACCATCAGGACCAGAAGATAAAGCGTATCGTGTTACTTGGTACAAAGAAACCACTCTTTTGTGTGATGTTTTTGTTACAAACAACCAGGTCCGCAGAAATCATAAGTTTAGGCAGTAGTTAGTAAGAAGTCGTGTTTTGTAATCACAACTCTCTCAAAGCATTAACTCAACAGTAGTGGGGTGCATCCACTTATCAGTGTTGATAAAATAATTACTGTTCTCTGTTGGTGGTTGAACCATCACATACAGTAGAAACAACAAGCTAAGCATGATGCTGGCTGGGAGGCTGTCACAAAAACTAGGTGCATGAAAGAGCTGAGTTGTCAAGTAGCCGATGAAAGGGCAGCCTTGTGGACAACGCAGAAGCCCTTCTGGAGAGTCCTTTGAAATGGAGATAAAGAGACTTTCAAAGAGAATCGTTTTCTTGTGTCGACACTCTACAGCTCGTTGTTAATTATTTAGACGCCGGAAATGAGAGTTTGGATGGCTTCTACTTGAAAAAGAGAGATCCTCAAAAAAGATACACCCTAAAAGGTCCTTATTCCTTGAAGCATTCGAACCCTAGAGCTGGAATTGAAGTTTATTTGCTCAATACTTGAAGAAGGAAGCTTTTTCACCCTTGAGTCCGACTTTAAACAATTTGTATCGACACTAGGAACTTTTGTTTCCCAAGGTCGAAAACATAAAAGAATCTTGTAACTAAAAAACGAGGGTTCTAATTATGTTTAAAAAAATTTAGAGGACCATAGATGTTGCAAATTAGTTGTAAAATCGAACCCTGAAGTTTGGCGAGTCGAGTCTGGTACACTCTGTAATGACATTACTGAGATATTAACATTGTTTCAAAGATCTCCTATACATTTTTTTTTGGGAACGAGAGACATAAGTGCCATTTTCACTTAGCTGATAAAAAAATTCTGTATCTATCTTTTTTCAAGAGGAGTTTCATCAGACAAAACAACGCGAAGTTAATGTATGATTTTGATAAATAACATCCTAAATCTTTGGTGTTTAAAATGTATTATCTACGGTTCTGTAGTTATTACATTAAACCTTTATTACACCGAATATTTAATTTTCTCCACTGCCCACCCAACTTGGCAGACGTTGTATTCTACACACCTAAATTATCAAAAATTTTCAACAAGTTTTTATGTTCAATTTTTGAAGTGTTCTTTATTGAAAATAATAAAACCAAAGTCTCACTGCCTTTTCCCACGATTCGATTGTGAAATTTCGTGATAATTATGGGAGGAATTTTCAATAAAAATCGCCTAGTAAGTGCAGATCCGAAAAACGGATTCTCCTCCTCGGTTGGCTCGTATTGTTTTCTCGCTTCCTCCCGAGATCGGCCGATAACTTCGGATCGACCTTCGACGCTTCCTTCATAAACATTGGAACTACAAGGCGTGCATAATCGTGAAAAAAGAAATTAAACTTGATCAAATGATTTGCAAAAGATAAATATTGAACAACTGGCCAGTAAGAGCGATTGCTCGCGAATTCACGAAGTTGGTCAAAATAAAGCCAATACAAATACGGAATAATATTTTGAATATATTCTGTCAATAGAGGAGATTTTGTTAACAAGTTTCTCTTAATAAGAAATAATTTCAAAATAAGCGGAAAGTGATGTAGGGCAACACATGCCTAATCAAAGGTACAGTCCAATACTTTGAATCCAAATCTAGGGTGTAGATAAATGTCTCTCTGTCGGTGTCTTCACAATGCACATACACAGTGTTGAAATTTGGATGTTTTTGAATAAGCACTGGTTAAAAACGAGGAGGTTGAATGTAAAAAACAGAAGGGAGGAGTTGATTTTGTTGAAATTGGAGCGTAAAAAACCTTTAGTTGAACAGGTTAGTAGAACGTAAACAAAAAAGTCTGCCAAGTGGGAGTGGCACATAGCTATCTCGTATCCATAATCTGATTGTAGGTATAGATGATCCGATGATATGTAGTAGCTTATCTCAAAACATCAATCCCTAATTGGATACTTTGCACTACCCTCATAGGGGACCATCTACAAACATGTCAAATCCGCACAATCTCTGAGGATTTCATCGAATTCGGGAAGAAAAAATATAAAATATAATAACTGTTACAAAGACATTCAAGTTTGCGCATGCTCACTGACTACTATCAGTCCAGCGGCGATGATTTTCATAGGGAACCATTGACATCCCAATCCATACAATCTCTGTAAACTTTATCGAAATCGGAAGGAAAATGTGGAAGTTATGGCTGTTACAAGGATTTTACGTTTGCGCTTGCGCAGAGGCTACTATCAATTTGGGGGCGATTATTTTCAAAGAACACAGGATCTACACGCCAACCCGCGCAATCCCTGAAAATTTCATGAACTTCATATAGTTATGCCCGTTACAAGGATTTCATGACAGACACACGGACAGACAAACACGGAACCAAAAGGTCTAACAAGTAAAACGCGAGTGAAAATTTTGATTTTGGACAACAATTTTTTTTCAACCTTGAAAAGTGAAAACAGTGCTTCCGCTACCTTGGTAAACTCGGAAGAACCAATATTTTTGGATTAGCGAATTTGAACAGATCAAACAAAAAGTAAATCAGTAAAAGTACGGTAGTTTTGGCTACTGGTTCACAAGAATGTAGTAGGTTTATAGTATTTTGAGTGCAAATACAATAAGGTGCAGTAAATCATACTGTACAAGGCTAGAATATCTGCAAACTATTAAAATTTCATTTATCGAGTTGTTTTTATGAAGAACTTCCTCAGCTCAGTGACGAATTGGCGGCATTTCAACGAGAGTTCGTGCTTATTTACTCAGTCTCGGATCTAACTTAAGTCACGTAAAACAGGTTTAAAGAACATCCGTTAAGGGTAACGATACTTGAGTATCTCAGTAGATAAAATTCTAAAAGGATATGAGGAAGGAGTTGGATAGACACCGAACAGATACTAGGATACCTACGTTATTTCCTACTATATTTATCGATTGTGACTCGAAGGTTTTTCTCTTTCACATTCATATAAGTTTTAATATTTGCCTAATACGTCCTTTTCGAAGCCAGAGCTCGACGTAGAATTCTTCTCTGGGCCGCAACTTTCAACTTTCAAAGTGTGTATACCGCCCAAAAGAGAGCAGTTCAGGTTCCCAATTATTTTAGCGAATTGTTGAAGAAAAATTACTCAACATTTTTAGCGTGGCATTTTTTTTATTAATTAATTTTTTTACTGAAATACGTTTAGGAACATTTTAAAACGATTACTGAATAATAATATTATTACAGTACATATATTATATGTCAGTATATTATTATCAGTACATATATTATATGTCACTCCGGACGATACCTTTAGCAATTATTTTTAGCAACTTTTCAAGTTTGTGTCAAAATGCGTTTAACAACTGAAGAAATAACGAGTAGGAAAAAGCAAGAAATTAAAATGTTAACCCACGGAGAACGGAAGAAGAAAATCACATTGAAAATAATTTTGTCCGCATTTTACTCATCTATTGGTTCTAAGAGAAGCCCAGAAAAATATTGGAAAAATTCCTCCCCCACCACAGTCACCAGAAAAAGGTGTGACGTAGGTATGTGTCACGCTTGTCCTTACAGGGGGGAATAACTTTTATAGCCTCCTCAAATTGCTGCTGAATACCCTCCAACAGAATTGAAGAAGAAAATCTCCCAAAAAATGCACTTGGAAAGGGCTGCCCAATATGCGTCTATACCAGGAAACAGATACACGAATCTATTTCAGGTTCTTAAGAGAAACCCCTGGTTTTGCAAAGTAAGAGACGCCAAACCTAAAAGTTTCTACCGCAATATCACTCGCTTAAGAACAGGGCATGGCAGAACCAACTCTCGAATTCATTTATTCGACCCACTGACACTGCCTGATTGCCCCCATTGCCCAGAGGATGCAGAAACCATGGCACACATCATCTTGGAGTGCCCTCAGTACGAGGCGGACAGAAATGATCTCCTATCGTCCATTCCAAGAGATGCGACAAGTCCGTTCAATTTGGATACACTCATCGCAGAAGAGAAGTTGGAAGTATATGAATGCATTAATGATTTCCTGGACGAAATTGAACGTTCACTCTGATGTTTTATACATTTTATTATTTATCTATACAATTTGAACAATTTATGTATGTAAACATGAAGTATTGATTTTTTGTAAAGAAATTTGTAACGGCTGAAAGGTGCTACCGAAGCCAATAAATAAATTAAAAAAACGTCTGCCAAGTGGGTGTGGCACATAGCTTCCTCGTATCAATGATCCGATTGTATAGATGATCCGATGCATAGTAGTTAATCTCAAAACACCAATCTCTAAGTACCTTCCACTACCCTCATAGGGGACCATCTACACGCTAATCTGGACAATCCTAGAAAATTTCATCAAATTCGGATGAAAAATTGAGTGAGTAGGTGTATACATACACATACATCACTTGTGATTGGATCAAAAAAATACATAGCCTCAACTGGGTTTCGAACCCGCGACCTTAGGAGCTCAAATCAAGACTTTCTCCTCTGAGCTACCGATGACCTGCAAATAATAGGATATGAGATTCTCACAGGAGACCATCCCTCTATGAATGAATCCCTCTATAAAGAACCGTTCTCTGTGATTTTTATAGGGGACCATCTAAATACTACTCTGTAACATCCGAAAATTTCATTGAAATCGGATGGAAAATGTAGAAATTATGGCCGATTTTTTTTTTTCATAAACTCCCCTCAAAGACAAAATGTCTTTTTTGACGGAGGGGGCACGCCATAAATGAAAAATAAATAAATAAATCAAATATAATGGGGAGGACGCCCAGGACTCACCCGACGCCGGCCCTAGGGATGAGGGAAGATGAGGAAGGTGGGGGTGGGAGAGATGGATGAAGGGAAGTGCCTCTGTAAAACGACCACCAGGAAATTCACGTTTGCGCATGCGCAATGGCTACTATCAGTCCGAAGGTAGTGATTTTCATAGGGGATCATCTAAATACTTATTTGTAACATCCCTGAAAATTTTTATTGAAATCGGATTGAAAATGTGGAAGTTATGGCCGTTATAAGGAATTCACGTTTGCGCATGCGCAGTCGCTTCTATCAGTCCGGGGACAACGATTTTCATAGGGGACCATCTACAACCTAATCCACATGATCCCTGAAAATTTCATCGAAATCGAGTGGAAAATGTGGAAGTTATGGCCGTTACAAGGATATTCACGTTTGCGCATGCGCAGTGGCTACTATCAGTCCGAAGGTGGCGATTTTCATAGGGGGCCATCTAAATACGAGTCTGTAACATCCCTGAAAATTTCATCATAATCGGATGGAAAATGTAGAAGTTATGGCCGTTACAAGGAAATTCACGTTTGCGCATGCGCAGTCGCTTCTATCAGTCCGGGGATGATGATTTTCATAGGGGACCGTCTACACACCAACCCGCACAATCCCTGAAAATTTCATAGAAATCGGACAAATTTTCGTATAGTTATGCGCGTTACAAGGAATTCATGACAGACGGACAGACACACAGACAGACAGACACACAGACAGACAGACACACAGACACGGAACCAAAATTGTTCAGAAAGGTCTAAAACGCAAAACGCGAGTGGAAATTTTGATTTTGGAGAACTTTTTTTTTTCGTCCTTGAAAAGTGAAAACAAAGCTTCCGCTACCTTGGTAGACTCGGAAGCAAAAACTTTATAGTTAGGAACTAATGTTGAAAAAAAACTACGTGTATTCCGCTCGTTTAACTTCAAAATAATAATTCTCTGTGTAAGAATAACCTTTCTAGAACAACCGTCTAATAAAAGATGTTTTATGGAACAACTACTTGAAAAGCCTGCTAAAAGCAGGCAAAAACAAAACGTAGGTATGTGAAAAGGAATCCGTAACGTTACATAAAACGTGAACTACAAAATTACACATAAACACTTAATTTATCAAATTACAAAAAATTTGACGTCACGGCATGGGATCAAACCCGGGTCTCCAGCGTTCGGGCGACGTACGAGTACACGTAGCTACGGTTGGAATTTTATGTACTAGATAAAACCATCACAATCAGACACACAAACGGAATAGGTACTAGTTCAGCTGTCACCGGAACATAATTATTTGGTGTGGAATTTGACGTTTCAGTGGATGCACAATGCACATCCCTACACTGCACTTTCATAGTACAGTGCAATACGTAGTGAAAGCTGTGCGAGTGCATCCCTCGTTATCCCACCTCGTTCAGTTTTGAATCGAAGTCAAGACGCGTTTTTTCCCATCAATTCCGTTATCATCGATGACTCGCTTAGTTCTCTTCGTTTTCATGGAGATGTCACCAGCCGATTTTTGAAAGGCATTAATTTTGTATTTGTTGAGATAAATGAGCGTAAGGTCTCTCTTCATTTCTAGCTTCGTAAATTTTCGTCCCGTTTTCTTATACAAGTGCCACTTATTATCGTTCGCCACCAAATTGATCCACTTCTAGTCCGTCCCCAGGAATTCCTTCAGTTTCTTTATCAAGAATCTGCGCGATTTTTGCAACGATCTGCCCATCCCGTAGGCGTAAATTGATGAAAATTGACGAAAAAGTAGGTATCCAATAAGTACTTTTCTGATAAAAGAGGAAAATGCTCCTAAGTAACAAGGAATTATTACTTCCGGAAAATTTTGAAATTTGAGTCATTTTGGGGCCCGAAAACTCAGCTGGAACCCTATAAAAAGCAATTTTCCCTAAATAAATTGGTGTCAAATGAAACCTCCGGTGAGGGACGAGCGTGACACATGTCAACACTCGTGTTTACATGGCTCTAAAATGTGGAATAACTTAAAAAAACGCTGCAAATTATTACACAAAGTTTTATTATGTATCCATATAGATCATTTGTCTGCAAAGAACATGGATTTGCCATTGTCACCACACCTTCATACTACCTACCTACCACATACCTACTTCACAATCAAGTTTATTTGGAAGAAATAAACGCTTCACACTCAGTTCGAAAGAACAGGGAGTTGTGGGTGCCTTCGTGAGGAAATTTGATTACTGGTTGCCAAGGACGCAAAACTGAGTACAACTCGAAGAAACGAACAGCGATCGCATTTTGGTCAGCTAAAATTTGATCGGAAATTAGGCCTATTTTGCGATTCACACTCGTGTTTCCGATTTATCGTAAGTTCAACACTTAAGTTCTGATAGGGACTGAAAGGTTGGTCCTAAAGAGCTTCGGGTGGCCTCATTCGAGTCTAAAAATTGAATACTATTATAATTGATGGAAAAACAATACCTTTAAGTAAAAATTGTTTGAACTAGGGCGTTTTCAAAATTTCAACCCTTAGAAAGTGACTAACCAAAAGCTTCAAGGGACAACTAGATCCCGAATGGAGCCCACATACCAAATTTCATTAAAATCGGTCCATGGTAACTTACGAAAGTACCGCGTACGGCGGACGGACGGAAAAACTTTTATTCAATTTGCGGATTTTACGTACCTTGAAACGTAAAACAACAACTTTTGAGAGAGGGTAAACATTTTTTTCTTGGTCGATTCCAAAGGTACATTATTGAAAATAATAACCACAAATCGACACTGACTAATGGAATGATTGTTAAAACTAGAGAGAAGAAATTCGGACAGAAATTATCATTAGATCAGTATAATATAAAAAATGTCAAGGATTTTGTGTTTATTCTCATAGTCTAAAGAATATTATTATATTCCGAATGCGCACAATATCTGTAATAGAGTAGAAATTTCATAAATTAAAATTTTTTGAAAAGTAGTAATTAATATCCTTGATTGAAATGAGGGAAAGTATGATTTAATGCGTCTTCAGTATTATAGTTGACTCGCAAGATGATGAAATTCGAACCTGATGTTTTAAAAGTTTCCAAAAAATATAATGAGAATGTTTGGAATGCTCTGTATATTAATTTTATTATACGAATTTTACTGCTACTTGATCGGAGGGAGTCAAAAATGACTATCATCCGTGTAAATGTTAACTTATTTAGAAAACGATCAACTTGATTGTGTTGATTCTGAGTCACTCTTCATTCAAGATATTATTCTGCACAAAAGATATTGGGAGACCAAAGTGATGACCATAAAAAGACAATCCCAAAGTTAAAATGCGTTATATATTACTGCTGCTACTCGATAGTCGATATCATGTTTTATTACGTTTAATTCATCGCTTCGGTACAAGGGCGAGTAGTTTTACTACCGGCTCCGAACCGAATTTGAAAAATTTCCAGGAAATAGAAGAAAGTTTCTTCGGGAAGATCACTTTTTTAGCCGTCTCAATTTAATATGTTCTCGGGGTTGGTCGATGACGACTCTTGGGGGGTCCTCTTGTTCAAGGTAACATTTGTTAGAATATTTAATATTTAATATTTTATTATTTAATAATTTAATATTCTTTCTTTTTCTCATAAAAAGTTGTATTGAGCTAATTTGTAAGCAACACAGTTTCGTTGAATAACTTGTCAACTTCTTCCGGCTACAAAAGCCAACTTATTAAACTTCTTCCTCTCCATCCCTCCCCCCCCCCTACCATCATCCAACTTCTCAGATCTTCTTAGCCGGAACGCTGATTTCGTCATCACTCCCGGACTGATAGTGGCTGCTGCGAATGCACAAACGTGAATTCCTTGTAACGGCCATAACTTCCACATTTTCCGTCCGATTTCGATGAAATTTTCAGGGATTATGCAAATTAGATTGTAGACGGTCCCCTATGAAAATCATAATACCCGAATTGATAGTAGCCGCTGCGCATGCGCGGCACTAACGCGTATGAGGGTAGTGTAAGGTACTTAGAGATTGGTGTTTTGAGAATAACTACTATGCATCGGATCATCTATACAATCGGGTTATGGATACGAGGAAGCTATGTGTCACACCCACTTGGCAGACGTTTTTGGTTTATTATTTTCAACAATGTTCCTGTAGTTATCGTGATGGAGAATTGAGTTCGTCAAAGCACTTCTTATCGTCATCCTAATTCACGGTGTTTCTATTTCTTTATTTCGATCGTAAAATTAAAAAAAATATGGTTAAATAAATAGAGTGCAGTTGGGAGCTGAAACAATGCGAACACCTCTTGAACAAAAGGCTTGAAATAATCATTTCTCTCGAGACAATTATTGTAGAGGAAAATATACTTCCGTAATTCCAGTTATCGTCATCCCTCAACAATTCTAACTTGGAGCGCTAAGAATAACCTTGAACTAGTTGTGGACTGTTGGGATTAACCCTAAGTGGACCATGGTGTCACTAATTCAGAGCTGAATTTTTTTAAACCATTTTTTGTAAGCAAGTAGAAGTCAGAATCTTGGTAGATTCCAAAGGTTCATTATTGAAAATAACACTAGATTACAAAATTTAGGGGTGGTCTGGCTGCCTCGTTCTTTCACCACTTTTCTTATGGTATTTGGTGCGCTGAATCCGAATCTGACGTAAGTTTTTTTTGTTTACGTCGGATTTTCAAGATATAGCTAGTTTTAAGATTTTTCTAGTTCTCACTTTTCTTCATTTTTTAGTGAAAACTCATCTTGCTCAAATCTCCTCAAAAAGCACTCAGACTTATACGAAATTTCATGTAGAACCCGAATATGTACTTAGTTTTGAAGTAAAACTGTGTTAAACCCCCTATTTTCCACAAAACGTATCAAAAAACACCGGTTCTCAACGTTTTTTCTTCGGGGTTTCCCTTACATTTTGCCACTTGAAAAAAAATTAAGGCTAAAAAAAAAATTTCTCGGGCCTTTACTTTGTAGGGGGGACACCCCAGAGAAGAATGAGACCAATCGCAGCCTCCTAAACCCATTAACATCGAAGGAATGAGCTTTTTCATGGCACTGAGATGAAAATTCACAAAAACCGTTAATTAGTTTTTCGAGATAAGTATGTGCGTTCCTAAATCTGTTTTCCTCAAATGGATTTTCCTTTCTTCTACATTTTTTATGCTTGTCACCTATCAAGAGTAAGATCGAAAATAGGTACTCAACGGGGGAGTAAATCATAATTGGGAAACTCTTGTTTTGTTGAGTGATTTTAATTCAGTTTTACAAACGAAACACAATAAACTGCAGAAAAGTTGAGGGTGTAAATCTGTTTCATGAAGGCCCAGATGAATCAAAAGTTGGTAAAATGTTTGGTTATTCCCCCACCTCAGAGGTTTCCACGTTTTGTGGAAAATAGGGGGTTTAACACAGTTTTACTTAAAAACTAAGTACATATTCGGGTTCTACAAGAAAATTTCGTATAAGTCTGAGTACTTTTTGAGGAGATTTGAGCAAGATGAGTTTTCACTAAAAAATTAAGAAAAGTGAGAACTATAAAAATCTTAAAACTAGCTATATCTTGAAAATCCGACGTAAACAAAAAAAACTGACGTCAGATTCGGATTCAGCGCACCAAATACCATAAGAAAAGTGGTGAAAGAACGAGGCAGCCAGACCACCCCTAAATTTTGTTATCTAGTGTAATAAACCAAAATTATGTTATGACAATTGTTGCTTCCGAGTCTACCAGGGTAGCAGAAGCTTTGTTTTCACTTTTCAAGGACGAAAAAAAAAGTTCTCCAAAATCAAAATTTTCACTCGCGTTTTGCGTTTCAGACCTTTCTGAACAATTTTGGTTCCGTTTCTGTCTGTCTGTGTATATTATGCGAATTGGGTTGTAAATAGTCTCCAATGAAGATCATCACTCCCGGACTGATAGTAGCCGCTGCGCATGCGCAAACGTGAATTCCTTGTAACGGCCATAACTTATACATTTTCATCCGATTTCAATGAAATTTTCAGGGATGTTACAGATTAGTATTTAGATGGTCCCCTATGAAAATCATAGAGAATGGTTTTTAATAGAGGGATTCATTCATAGAGGGATGGTCCCCTGTGAGAATCTCAAATCCTATTCATTGCATCACTAGGCCTCAATAGCTCAGAGGTAGCACATAGAACTGTCCCGGGGTACACCCAGGGCATAGAGGGGTCCCGGGTTCGAATCCCAGCCGAGGCTAAGCATTTTTTTGATCCAATCACATACATCTACTCACATTTTTCATCCGAATTTGATGAAATTTTCCAGGATTGTCCAGATTAGCGTGTAGATGGTCCCCTATGAGGGTAGTGAAAGGTACTTAGAGATTGGTGTTTTGAGATTACCTACTATGCATCGGATCATCTATATAATCGGGTTATGGATACGAGGAAGCTACGTGCCACACCCACTTGTTTTCTCTTCGATTTCTTGAAAATGTTTGCCATAACTATTTTGAAACTTCCAATAGCCCACAAAAAAATTCCCTTGTCAATCTATGTGTGGTGACAATGGCACAGCCGTGTTCTTTGCAGACGAGTGATCTATACAGAATTATAATATATAAAATAAGTAATAATTTGCATCGTTTTGGGAACAATCAGAAGTTCAAATCTGATCAGCTGACCAGCGCGCATCACTTGCAGTCTCCGTGTCGATCGCTCCCGCAGCGCGACAAACCCGTTATGACCCCCCCCCCCCCCTTCGCAACCGATCGGCCTCTCGGATTCGTGATCGTGACTCACCGGTGAGACGCGGGGCGGGAGAGGGTCTCTTTGATGATCGTCGTTCCGAAGATCTCGTCCTCCACCTGCATCTCGGGGTGACTCAACCTCATCCGCGGGGCAGTTCGTGAACGGGATCAGCGCTGAACCGACTCCTAGCATTCAGTTCAATAAACTCGCTTCGGCCTGATCATGAGTTCATGAACTCCCTGCAGGGTTGTGGTAGGTAATTTAGGCTGTGGCGGTCACGAGTTTTAATAAATTTCCTCCGAATTTAATGAAGAGTTTCCTCACAACTGATATAGGTAGCATTTCCAAATCTAATTCAACATTTTCCAAACCAAGTTCAACATTTTACAAACCAATTTCAACATTTTACAAACCAAATTAAACATTTTACAAAACAAATTCAACATTCATTACATTTTTAACGAAATTTAGTACTAGTGTTGGTTGGCCAGCTGCCGTCGTTGGTAGAAGAAGCAAAGCGTTCTTAACATAATTCGAGCAGTCGCATGGAGTTATAGCCGCTACTCTGCGTTCAATTGCACGTGGTAAGACATGGTCTCGTTGTTCGCTGAGGATATTCCTCACCACGGTCTTAATTTTAGAAAATACACTCTCAGCTGGATTCAACATCGGGGAATAAGGTGGAAGAAACATTTTACTTATTCCATCGAATGCACTTGAATCAAGCAGTTGTCGAATTTCGGTAGAGCGGTGAATTTGCGCATTATCCATCACCAGTACGAATTCGTTACCTGAGTATTGCAGTTTTTCTAGGAGTTCGTTCAAGAAATCACCAAACAATTGGGCATTGGTGGTTCCTGATGTTACAATTTTGTAATGAACGACTCTCTGAGTCCCAATGGCAAGGATCAAGGAGACATTTCGTCCCTTGAAAGTGGGTACCGTGACCATTAAATTCGGAGGAAATTTATTAAAACTCGTGACCGCCACAGCCTCAATTACCTACCACAACCCTGCAGGGAGTTCATGAACTCATGATCAGGCCGAAGTGAGTTTATTGATGATTGATTGATTCCTATTCTACTAAGGTGAGATCTTCTTCGATAAACTTATGTCTGAAATTCATTGAATTTTCATTTTTGCAACTTCTTTGTACGATAGGTACTATTGCATCGTTCTGAAATTTGCAGAGTATTTACCTATCTAGGTACCTACCTCATTTCTCTCATTTTCTCAATAGGTTTCATTTGACTTGGAAAAGGTTTCATTTGGTTTGGAAAAGGTTTCATTTGACTTGGAAAAGATTTCATTTGGCTTGGAAAAGGTTTCATTTGACTTGGAAAAGATTTCATTTGGCTTGGAAATGCTATAATAAACCAAAAACCGATTTGGTTCAAATTTGGTACATGGGCTCCATTTGGGGTCTAGTAGAGAGGCCTGGGTAGAGTACACAAGATTTTGTCTCATACACACAGACATAACCTTTTTGTTAGTGTTAATTTTTTTCTTCGTTAAGTGTTGATCTCCTTCACCCCAGATCAATCGCACAAGGCCTCCCATGTTTTACTTTGGGAAGTCCTAGGTATTGTTTTCTATTTATGAAAAATAGAAAAGTTCAATTTGTTAAATATTGTAAGTTTTTCTACCCGTCTCTTTGGTTCAAAATAAGTTGAAAATCGTGCGACCAACATGAATTTTCGGTGGTCCCCTAAAATCTCAAGATCCACCGAGAAGGAACGTCTTCAGCGCCGCATAGCAACGGGCGTCGCGTCGGTCGGAGCTCAATTAAAACCGGCGCTATCACGAACATCGGACCACCAATTACCCTCCCCCGATAGATCACGCAGAAGGTTTTATTTCCCCAAGGCCTCCCCAGGGATAATGTCTTCTTTATGTCGGTACGGTTATTCTCCTTTTTCGTCTTCTGTGCCCCCTTCTTCGCCTTCTACTTCGTTTGCCGGGTTTTGTCGGATAATTCTCCGCGCATCCTCGCTGGGCCCGTCATTACTACGAGTACGTGCTCACCGGAGGATAAAACTTTGAAGAGAAAAATCCCCCATGATGTAGGTACGCTATTTTACCTTTTCGGAATGATTTTTTCTCTCATAATCTACCAAAAAACTTCGGGCAGTAAGTAAGAAAAACTTTAATTTTCTGGATCCATTCTGTTCAGATCGACTCTGCAACCGCTCTCCTTCTAGTGTGGAATACAGAAGAAATTGAAAACGCTGCAAATTATTACACAATGGTTTATTATTTTTCTATATAGATCACTCGTCTACAAAATCACCAACCATCCAATATGAAGAGAAGAAAAAAAAAAAAATCAAAATCACCAACCATCGATCGCATTTCGGTCAGCTCTAATTTGAACGGAGATTAGGCCTCTTTTGCGATTCATACTCGTTTTTTGATTTATATATATATATATTTCAATATAAACCCTTAAATTTTCGTAGGGAGCGAACGGTTTGTCCTACAGAGCTCCGCGTGGTCTCAAAAAATTCTAAAAATTCTATAGAATCTTAAATTGAAGGAAAAACAATACCTTTATATCGAAATTTTTTGAGTTAGGGCGTTTTCAAAATTTCAAAATTGATTTTGGAACCCTTAGAAGTGACCTACATCAACCAAAAGCTTCGGGGCACAACTAGACCCCAAATGGAGCCTACATACCAAATTTCATCAAAATCGGTCAATGCTAAGTGGCAAAAGTGCCGCGTACGGCGGACGGCGAACGGCGGACGGCGGACGGACGGCCAAATTTTTATTCGATTTTTGGATTCTACGTATCTTGAAACGTAAACCATCAAATTTTGAGGGGGTGTTGAAAAATTTTTTTTCTTGGTCGATTCCAAAGGTTCATTATTGAAAATAATAAACCAAAATGTAACCTACAGTTTCAAATGGCATCCGACCATCTTGATTAGCTTCTTACCATTTTTGAATTATTTTCCGAAAATTTGGATCATTTGTCAACCCTTTGGAACAGTTTCCAACCATTTCAATCAGCTTCTAACCATTTGGATCATTTTACGAAGGGTATTATCAACCCTTAGCATACATTTTCAACTCTTTGGATCAGTTCCGAACCATTTGAATCGGTTTTCGACCATCTTGATCAGCTTCTAGCAATTTATGAATAATTTTCTAATAATTTGAATCAATTGTCACCCATTTGGATCAACCCTATAGTTGTCAGCCCTTTCAATCTGTATACATTCCAATTCTTTTGTTCAGTATTTTAACTCCTTCTGTATTGCAACTTTTTGGATCAATTCCAAGTCATCTGATGATCAAATTTGGGGGGTAGTTTTGAGGTAATTTTTAATATTGAACTTTTGAATATCTTCTGCAAATATCATCTGCCGAGCGTTAGGAAGCTCAATGGGGTGGTGCGCATGGATCGGAAAAACTGTTTATTGTTATTTTTAATCTAAACTAGACCTCATTCTGAGAATTTTAACACCAACCGCGACCCTCTCGCGTGAGAAGACCTTTGTCTATGATTTTTCAAAGTTTAGAATGTTTGTGACGTCACAGTGGGCTGGGGGGTCCCGCCCAGGCGGGAGGGGCGCTTGACGTCATAAAAATTCGAAACTTTGAAAAAATCATAGAAAAAGATCTACTCATCCAAAAAGAGAACGGCTGGTGTCAAAATTCTCAGGATAAGGTCTACTTTCGATTAAAAATTTAAAAAAAAAAAAATCAGGCGCATCCCCCATGGCCCACGCAGTTTGGCAGACGTTTACAAGTTAATACATCTTAAATTTTTTAATTGGGATTCTCAACAATCGAAAAGTGGAAATTTCTATTGCTTGTTTTCTTACAGTTCTTCTATTTTTTTATATTTATAATTTCTTATCAATTATTTTTACATTGACTGATAGAAGTGAGTGTGTGTGTGTGTGTCCTAAACTTATTCAACTTTACCGTGTCGAATCGCATTGATGGAATCGCGTAAGAAATGACTGAATTGTGGCTCTTTGTCGCTTGTGAATGTTTTCAAGGTTGGAACTTCAAACAGTTAAGGAAACCATCACTTCAAACCATCAACACAAAAATTCAAAGAAACCGAGGTACCCTATCCTTACTTGTACTGCAAACTACGTAGATACCTTTCTGGAATTAATAAAATTGAAATAAAACTTAAATAAATCTAGGCAGGTCTGCCAAAAGTTGATTTATGTCAGTTTTTTTTTACCGATTTTCAGATTTTTTGCTATATAAGTCAATTCCAGCTAACTTTTTGGTCCGGCAAATTATGAAATGGTAGAAACGGCGGGAAATACAAAAAACAACGACTGGTATAATGAGGTAAGTCCAAAAAGCTTGCTAGAATCGACTTATAAAGCAAAAAATCTGAAAATCGGTAAAAACTGACATACAGGGTGGCTGAAAACGGACGCCCACTTTTTAAAATGACGCCAAATTTTTAATTTTGGAGGTATCAGGTTGAAATGAATTCCAAAATGTTCGTTAGGATTGGAAGTTTATTGTACAGTAAGAAAAAATCAGTTATGGAATATTGTGCTAAGTAGATGGCGCCCTTGCTGATTAGTGCACTGTTCAAGCCTTTCGGCGAAGTTGCTCATGACGTTATCCAACATTTCTATCGGGATGTCGGCAATTTCACGTGTGATCGCATCTTTGAGGTCTCGAAGAGTTCGTGGTTTATCCACATAAACCTTGGACTTCAGGTAGCCCCATAAAAAGAAATCACAGGGAGTGAGATCGGGCGAGCGCGGAGGCCATGGAATGTCTCACTCCCTGTGATTTCTTTTTATGGGGCTACCTGAAGTCCAAGGTTTATGTGGATAAACCACGAACTCTTCAAGACCTCAAAGCTGCGATCACACGTGAAATTGCCAATTGCGATATTCCATAACTGATTTTTTCTTACTGTACAATAAACTTCCAATCCTAACGAACATTTTGGAATTTATTTCAACCTGATATCTCCAAAATTAAAAATTTGGCGTCATTTTAAAAAGTGGGCGTCCGCTTTCAGCCACCCTGTATTACCTTTTGGTAGACTAGCCTAGAAATAGAGCTCTCAGTAGCTTCTACCGTCGGAAAGATATGTGGCGGAATCACCCTAGCAAAGTGCTTTGTTTGTTGTACCCACTTCTCCACAACAACGTCTTTCACAATCAGCAAATTTACGACGACCTCATTGGAATTTATTCCGTCCGCTTCGGAATTGGTTCATCTTGAATTTGCGAGGAAATCTTTCAGTTCCGTTGGCGCTAACAATTATCTCTGATGAGATCCAGATTTCATCTCTTTCGAGATCAAAGCAATAGCGACGGTAAGGTCAGACAGGTGAGGTAAACGAGCGTCATTTCTGTTTTGACTCGGCCAGAGAAGGATGATTAGAGGAAATAGAAGCAATCGGATTTACGAAACTTTTCATGCAAAGAGCAAATCGCTGTTAAGGTGGATCTTAGTTTATTACGTGGGCTAAAGATTTCTATTTTATCAACTGGTAACCCGCAAAAGGGCGGAAGCAAATTTTTCGAGTCCACCATCATTTATGGAAAATATTTTTGTTGAGGGGGTTCGTTAGGGGTTATACAATTAACCATAATAGATTACGTAATCAGTTTAAAGTTGGAACGACTAAATGCCTAAATACTTGCACATTTTTATTACAAATTCTTTTAATAGTCCGCCAAGATGGGTGGGCATTATAGTTTCTTCACAAAAAATAACATAGACTAATTTAATTTAATTGTAAAAATACTTGATTAAACTTTATTGAGCATGTGACGTATCATCAGACGGATGCCACTACCGATGAATTTCTAATTCGGAACTTGGATTTTACGATCATGTTGGTGGTTTTTTACTTCAACAATTAGCAACGCGACTGTGAAGTCGTTTTAGTTTATATTGATGATGTTTCATGTGCCGTGGCTCATCCTGATCGGATCGTAACGAATTCAATATGCTTTCTTCTTGGGCCCAGCCTCAAGCCCCCCACGACCCAGCCCTAAATTGAAGCAAAATCGAGCTATCAGATCGTAAGAATGTGGAGTGAAAAGTGAGTGATGTAGACGAAATTCATAGGGGTCCATTTCGAGGCTAATTCGTGTCAACCCTGAAAACGTAATCAAAATCGGACCATGATTTTAAGTTGTTATTCCTTGGAAAGGATCGACCATTGACCGTCTTGGAACAAAAGTTGTTAAGTTCGATGCAAGTGGAAATTTTGGTTTCACAGAACCTGAATTTTCTCGACATGCTGCAAGATAGTACCGGAGTAGTACGTAAACTACCATTTTAGGTTGTTGAATTTTCGTCTGACTGACATTCCTGACGAATTTTGCTGTCTATTGAATCTAATTATTGTCTCACTTCCTTAATTTGAGAGTGTTTCACCAAAGGCCCAACTCATAAAATTATTAGGACCCGCGATCCTGCTCGCCAATCCAAACCAAATAATCTCCCGAGCCGGTGATTCCTGAATTGGGTGATCTCACGGGAACCGAACCAGCTAACGGCTGCTTAACTTTTCGAGAAAACAATGAAATAATAGTCCAATTTTGATGAAACTCCCAGGAGTTTCTTGGTTTGGAACCTATACCAAACGCTGCAAATCATTGCTCAAAGGTTTATTATTTTCTGTATAGATCACCCTTCTGTATAGATCACTGGTTCTCCATCAATAGCACCTACCACCATCTGTATTCTCCCTTGACCTTCTCTCTCAAATTTCAGCTTCCAGCGTTCAATAGGATTGAAAATGGCTTCGGAGCTCACTCAGCTGATCAGTGATCTGAAGAGTGAAGAAGATCTCCTCGAATGCTGGAGACGCCTGGAAGAGCACTTCCATTCAATAGGAGTAAAAATGGTTTTGGAGCTCACTCAGCTGATCAGTGATCTGAAGAGTGAAGAAGATCTTCTCGAATGCTGGAGACGCCTGGAAAAGCACTTCCATTCAATAGGAGTAAAAATGGCTTTGGAGCTCACTCAGCTGATCAGTGATCTGAAGAGTGAAGAAGATCTCCTCGAATGCTGGAGACGCCTGGAAGAGCACTTCCATTCAATAGGAGTAAAAATGGTTTTGGAGCTCACTCAGCTGATCAGTGATCTGAAGAGTGAAGAAGATCTCCTCGAATGCTGGAGACGCCTGGAAGAGCACTTCCATTCAAAAGGATTGAAAATGGCTTCGGAGCTCACTCAGCTGATCAGTGATCTGAAGAGTGAAGAAGCCTTTGAGCAATGATTTGCAGCGTTTTTTACCCACCAACATTTTTTTTTACCTACCAACTTTTTTTTACCTACCAGCTAGGTACTAACTACCACACCATACTGGCTTCACACCTTCACAATCAAGTTTATTAGAAAGAACTAAACGCTTCACACTTTATTGGAAAAATAGAAAGCTTCGTATGGAAATTTGAATACTGGTTACGCAGAAGGCAAAACTGTATACAAATCGAAGAAATGAACAGCGATCGCATTTTAGTCCGATAAAATTTGAATGGAGATTAGACCTCTTTTGCGATTCACACTCATGATTCTGTTTTATCGAAGGAAAACCTTCAAGTACTCGTAGGGACCGAACGGTTTGTCCTACAGAGCTCCGGGTGGTCTCAAAAATTTTTAAAAATTCAATACTATTTAAAATTGGTGAAAAAACCATACCTTTATTTCGAGAGTTTTAGAGCTAGGGCACTCTTGAAAATTTCAACCCTTAATTTTCACCCCTTAGAAGTGACCTACATCAACCAAAAGCTTCGCGGCACAACTAGACCCCAAATGGAGCCCATATACCAAATTTTAACCAAATCGGTCCAGTGTTGCTAAGAAAAGTGCCGCGTACGGCGTACGGCGTACGGCGTACGGGGTACGGCGTACGGCGTACGGGGTACGGCGTACGGGGTACGGCGTACGGCGGACGGACGGAAATTTTTTTATTCGATTTTTGTATTCTACGTACCTTGAAACGTAAAACATCAAATTTTGAGGGGGGGTTAAAATTTTTTTTTCTTGCTCGATTCCAAAGGCTTATTATTGAAAATAATAAACCAAAAATGTCTGAATAATGGATTTTTCAAAACCTTATTGTTTGTGTTTGCTCAAATAAGATTTGGATATGTTTTGCTTCCGAGTCTACCAAGGTAGCGGAAGCTATGTCACTTTTCAAGGACGAAAAAAAAGTTCTCCAAAATCAAAATTTTCACTTGCGTTTTGCGTTTCAGACCTTCCTGAACAATTTTGGTTCCGTGTCTGTCTGTCTGTGTGTCTGTCATGAATTCCTTGTAACGCGCATAGCTATACGAAGTTATTGTCCGATTTCAATGAAATTTTCAGGGATTGTGCGGGTTGGTGTGTAGACGGTCCCCTATGAAAATCATCATCCCCGGTCTGATAGATGCGACTGCGAATGCGAAAACGTGAATTTCCTTGTAACGGCCATAACTTCCACATTTTCCATCCGATTTCAATGAAATTTTCAGGAATGTTGCGGATTGGTATTTAGATGGTCCCCTGAAAAAATCAATACCTTCGCACTGATAGTAGCCACTGCGCATGCGCGAACGTGAATTCCTTATAACGGCCATAACTTCCACATTTTCTACCTGATTTCGATGACATTTTCAGGGATTACGCGGATTAGGTTGTAGATGGTACCCAATGAAGATTAAGGCCTTAAAATTCACAGTAGCCTCTGCGCATGCGCAAATCCTTGTAACAGCCCCCGTGTGACGTGAGAATCTCAAATCCTATACAATCTTCTATGAGGCCTCAGTGGCTCAATCGTCGCACTGTAAACCCCTACTCAGAAGTCCCGGGTTCGATTCCCAGCCTTGCCATGAAGTATTTTGATCCAAACATTACTCACTTATTTTTCATCCGAATTTGATGAAATTTTCTAAGATTGTCCAGATTAGCGTGTAGATGGTCCCCTATGAGGGTAGTGAAAGGTACTTAGAGATTGGTGTTTTGAGATTAACTACTATGCATCGGATCATCTATATAATGGGGTTATGGATACGAGGAAGCTATGTGCCACACCCACTTAGCGGACGTTTTTTAATGCAATACCTAAGCCTTGAAATGCATATAATCATTAAAGATAGGTAGGTAAGGTAAGCTCTCGAAGTAATAGAAATTCAACGTAAATAGAATCGCCCGAAATGCCAAAAAAATACTAAAATCTTGAAGTTCCAGTTGAGCAGGTGTCCAATGCGCTGAGGAAGATCCACGGATGTGGGTGTAGAGGCCGGCATTACCAGAATTCCGAACAGGAAGACAGAGGCTATTGTCGATCAAAAGAGGGCATATCAAGACGAGACTTGGGCGTGATTCATACAACTTGCTCACAATGGTGGTCGAGTCGTTGACACGAGTTGCACGCTTTCAAAGTCGCACACGGGAAACCGGTCGATTAGACCATAATCACAACTATAAGGGGGCTCTCAGCTCACCCATAAGTAGGAAGCGATTATGTTGGCAGTGAAGACGGGGCTGTGGGACGCCTCAAAGTGGACGATAAAAGCATCGAGAAGTAATGACGGTCCAAGTAACCCTTCCACGTGCTGGTCGGGTCGTCGCCCCAGTTGCGATGCACCCCCCCAGGTCCCCTGCACTGCCCTGACAGCCCATTACTTCCTATTGAAGATTCGCTCAGTCAATAAGTATTTTCAAAGTAATGGCCTCTGTCATTGTGTCACAGGAAGCCTGATTTCTTAGGAGTGACTTCACGTTTCAAAAAGCTATTTGGCCAGGGTATCAAACAACTCGATGTTTGTTCACTTACCTGATTGCCTCAGTGGTGCTACAGATATTTTCCTACCTATTTCTTGACGGTTTGTGATACACACTAGTTGAGATGAAGGTCATTGTCTGGAAAACTGACTGATTTCTGTTTTGAGGTTCCCAAAAGTATACACCGAACACTTTTTTTTGACATGGACATGTCTTAGTTCTGGGGGTCATTCCAAAATTTTCGACACACAAAACAATGCAACGATTTTTCTGATGCTGTTGAACGCAGGAAGCTGAAATTTGAGAGGCAGGGTCAACGATACATACTTCTATACGTCATCAAAGTTGATGATCACTGATCAGCTGAGTGAGCTCCAAGGCCATTTCCTCTCCTGTTGAACGGAGGAACCTGAAATTTGAGAGGGCGGGTCAATGGAGAATGCTGAAGGCGCCTGAGTGGTCACTGATCAGCTGAGTGAGCTCATCATTTAAATTGCCATGATAAGACATATCCATGTACAGATGTATCTGCATGCAGTGTAGATACTCTGGTTTTTGAAAATGCAGTCGCTTAATAATAGCTACCAACCAAGTTCATAGACCCGGAAGAGAGTATGAGGTAGCTTCAAAGACTTATCGATGGAGTTGAGAGATGCAGTGAACTTGAGACGAAGACGAACCAGCTGGAGCCGTATTTTTCATTGTAGGTTCAACCATTGAAACTTCGAAAACAAAGGGAATCCCGCCCTTGACCTCAGAGCGGGTATTATTTCTCTGTGTAGGTAGATTGTACCTATTTGGTCACCGCCGATTACTTCACAATAGATACGACCGGCTGTTCACTGTTCATCGTCTGCATCTTCGGGGCTTCCCTCCTGAGTATTTCTTTTCTTCGAGACATCTGTTCATAATCACAGATCTCCGTATGAAAAAGGGGGGAAAACGAAAAATGAAAAACAATAAAAAGACGAAAGATTGAAAAACGTATTGATATGATGATAACGTGATACACTTTTTTTTCCTAGGGGAGTAGGACGTGGTCATCGTTTTCTTCATTGTTCATTCTTAGTTTCGTTATAATTGGGTGAGTTCCAACTGAGTAATATGTTTGCCTAGCTTGTAGTGGACTAGTGATAGGTGTGTATGTGTTGAGTAGCTGAACTTATTGAAATACGGTTCTGAATTTAAAAAAAACACACGTTCTGGAATAGATTCCAGAAGAGCTCACATAACACCAGTACACCTCCCTTCACCAACACCCTCGAGAATCTGGTCTTCCTTTCGTCACTGATTTGGTAAATACCTTTAATACTGTATAATTGTATGCGTCCTCCGAGTGGTCAATGTTCATTACCACTCCTTCCCTGTTTACTCCAAGGTTTCTGCAACCTTCGATAGTTTCGGAAGTAGAATGAAAGAACGTTCATTTCATGAAAAGTGAAAATACCCATCAGCTCTGACTGACGCAACGTTTTGTTTTGAAGAATTTTTACGGGATGAGCTCTCTTGTGAATTTCGATGACCGTCCTCGGCCCTGACTTCGTTTTTTGGACGTCCGGATTTTTAAAAACGAGCACGTTTCCGGGCGAGGTTTTTTCGACTTGGTAAGCCGCATTATGAATAGGAAAGTGGACAGCGTAGCCTTGTGGGCGTCACAGTGACTCACCTAAGGATCTATTGAATAGGTAAGCTATTGGATATTGTCATATTACCTATAGTAAGCGAAAATTCGCATTCAATCTTGAATGAATGAATGAATGTTTTATTTGTTGTGAAACACATAGTGCATTAACAATAGTCAAAATAGATATTAAACAATGGCTAACAAATATAACAAGTGATAATACTGGGACAGGTAACGTAGGTTAAAAAAAAAAACAGAAAAATGGGGAAAGTAGAAAAGTAGGTAACAAGAACACTCCAAGCCACAAAAGCAGCGGAGCCCGGCAGGGGGTACCCAGCCGGGCCCAGACCCACCCGCCATGGCGGCTCCCAGACTGTAAGCCCAAATGGGCAACGACCAAGTTTGCAACGCAGACACTGCAAACGAGGGAAATCCACTAAGGAGGCCCTCCTTGTGTCCGACCGGGACACCGCAACCGACGGCCTCGAACCGGAGGTACTTAAACTAAAATGACAAG
This sequence comes from Apolygus lucorum, assembly GCA_009739505.2. Lineage (NCBI taxonomy): Eukaryota > Metazoa > Arthropoda > Insecta > Hemiptera > Miridae > Apolygus > Apolygus lucorum. Next base: position 50,672,509 of record CM019182.2, read on the forward strand.
AAAATATGGTGATGGACTAATGACGACTAGAATATTTGAAAGACGATAAAAATATTTAACAACATCCATAACCATCCCTATATTTATACCTATATTGCAACTATCCTATCCTAATATCACAGCAAGATTACTTATCAAAAGAGAGATCACAGAGTCAACTAGAATAAATAGTACATAAAAATACATCTGCGCTAGGCTGAACTGAGCACTTTTAATAAATATTCCTCAGGTTGCTTACTTGCTTACTTGATTTTACTTGCTTCAAAATATTCGTAATAATTATATGGAGCAAGCTTGTAAAGGAATTCAACAACCGTATGCTTAAAACTTTTTCTTTTTTGTTCTCTCACTTTCTTAGGGATGACATTAAAAAACTTTAAAGCCCACCAATTTGAACTGTTCCGGGACGCATTTAACCTACTGAACGGTATTCGAAGATCATAGGAATTTCTTGTATTATAGACATGTGGGGCAGCTCCAAATTCGTCCTGGTGGTCATAGACTCTAATAGCATGACGCTGGCATTCATTGAATTATGAATTTAACTTAATACAAGACCATGCAAAACGAGCAGTGGACTCAATATATAGGTACCTATATTTTTTACGACTAGGACTTTGTCATCTGAGATTAGAAAAATAAACCGATCAAAGTCCCAGAAAACAACAAAACATACAAGAAGAAGTGGGCCAAGTCAGTGCACATTGCTTCCTCGTATGACGACACATTAGGGGTCTTAATGACATTCTTCAAGTACTCTATTTTTGGGCAAAGCCTGTAGCGAGTGGCGGTTACAACACATATCTGACTGCAGTGATCTATTGTTGCAATTGTGCATTTATCTTGGATTGATATACGTAAACATTTTGTGGTTAATCTTCTCCCATCTTATCGCATCACTCAGAAAACTGTAACCAGGCCCAGAGATTTGTCCTTTTCTGTCTTCGTATGTATCGACTCTCGAGTGTGACCAAGAGAGGCTGTAGATAATCGAAATTTCTGTGCCTATAGAGAGAGTTTTTTGGTCCATTGCTCGACGTTTAAGTACTACGTCAAATATCGGGACTTGGGCCTGGTCTTCTTGATGCATCCCCATGGAGGACAGCCATAGGTTTAATCACTTGCTCGTCTAGAAGCTCTCTGTTATGTACAGTCATTTGTGAATTTATTCCGAAAAACCAGTATTACTTCTCGAATTAGATCTTTTTTTCTTAACATGTTTTTTTCAGCGAAGCTTGGCATTGGTGTTGGGTTGACCTTCTTATACATAAAATTTATGTGAGTTTTATTGTTCATATTTTGGTCCAACGATGAATGTTGTTGACAGAGACCTCTAATTTTCTCGAGGCTTCCTCTATCGCAGTACCAACTACGACTGCTTTGTCGTCCACAAATGCCTTGATAGCTTCTGATGATTTGGAAAGGTCCCTTGCGTAGGTAGAGCCATGGCCCAAGCACGCTTCCTTGGGGTACTCCTGCTTTTATTTTCTGGAGTTGGGAGTACTTGTTTGACTCTCAAGTGCCTGTATGTCACATAGAAAACACGAATTCTATGGTACTGAGTAGTTTTTCGCTCGAAGCCCTTGTGACAAGCTTTATCAAATCCCTGAGAGACGTACAAGAGTACTGCTAAGCACGTTCTCTTCGAAACATTTCTCTACCTCTCAGGTAATTCGGTATACTTGAATGTTGCTATTGTTGAATGCTGCTCTCTGAATCCATGTTGGTGGTCAGTAATTTTTCTCTTCGATAATTGGTTCTAACCATTTGAAGAGGAGTTTCTCAAAAAGCTTGGGGATAAAAGTGGCAAAAGGGAGTTGGAACTGTATGTTTGTCGTCTGTCTATTTACTAGGTTTTGCAATCAAGATCATTTCTGCTACTTTCCACTGCAAATGGACGGATTGATTAGGTGTAGGAGTCGTTTCAGACCTTTTTCAGGTAGTTTGAGAATTGCAAGAAGGTCTGATATGTGTGTAAAATGTTCAAACATAACTTTCTAACGTCCAAGAGCGTCAAGTTTTACTGTAATAATTAATTATCCATTCCTCAATGAATACATTGTTATCTAGTTATAATATTTTATTTAATAACCGTTTCCATTTGAATGAATATAACTTGTGACGACCGTTATGACGATGTAATTAAAGAATTAACTAGGTAATAAATGTTGAACAATAGAAATGAGAGTTTTAAAGTGTCACAACTATATTTATACATTATTGACTTTGGATTCAGCCGAACCAAAAACCTGATATAACAGGCAATATGTCCTGATATTATCTGTCTGCCTGTCCATAAGTGTCGGCCATCAATCAACGGGCACACACATTAGCTCCCCGAAGACCTGACATAGTTGAAAGTCGTTCCTTTCAGAAACCATTTGCCCGAGTTCTATTATTAGTGACGCGGCCATTAGACGCCTTTTCGACTATCTAGTAAACAAATCGTCCCAATTTTCACTTTTATAAAAGTTCCCCGATATTGGGTGAAATTCCTTCATTACCACTACTTCTCGAAACTCCTTCGTCAAATTTGTTGATTGAGATCAATTTTACAACGATCGCTTTTCTAAATCAAATAACATGTTTCAAAATTGAATTCAATGTAGACATTTTATATAATTTTGGAAAATTCACCGAGAGAACCGGGTAGAACCATTGTAGGAATTTTTACAATTGAGTAGGTTCAAATTGCTTGACGAATTTTGAATTTCTACGTTCCATCTAAGAACTTTGTCATCGATCTAGATATAGGTCACTTTTCCGCTAGAAACCCAGCTAGGTACTCATCTGTTGTATCCTGATGACATCGGGTTACCCCTACTCTAGTTTTGATTTATTATTTTCAATAATGAACCATTGGAATCGAGCAAGAAAAAAATTTTAACCCTCCCCCCTCAAAATTGGATGTTTTACGTTTCAAGGTACGTGCAATCAGAAAAACGAATGAAAACGCTGCAAATTATTACACAATGGTTTTATTATTTTTCTATATAGATCACTCGTCTGCAAAGCCACCAACCATCCAACATGAAGAAAAACATCGATCGCATTTCGGTCAGCTTTAATTTGAACGGAGATTAGGCCTCTTTTGCGATTCACAATCGTGTTTCGAATTTATCGTACGTTCAAACTTTAAATTCTCGTAGTGAGCGAACGGTTTGTCCTACAGAGCTCCGGGTAGTCTCAAAAAATTCTAAAAATTCTATAGAATCTTAAATTGAAGGGAAAACAATACCTTTATATCAAAATTTTTTGAGTTAGGGCGTTTTCAAAATTTCAAAATTCATTTTTGAACCCTTAGAAGTGACCTACATCAACCAAAATCTTCGGGGCACAACTAGACCCCAAATGGAGCCTACATACCAAATTTCATCAAAATCGGTCAATGCTAAGTGGCAAAAGTGCCGCGTACGGCGGACGGACGGCCAAATTTTTATTCGATTTTTGGATTCTACACACCTTGAAACGTAAACCATCAAATTTTGAGGGGGTGTTAAACTTTTTTTTTTTGGTCGATTCCAAAGGTTCATTATTGAAAATAATAAACCAAAATTTACCTCCGCCCGCTGTTCTCCAAACACCCGTACCTTTTGGTTATTAACAGTCACTTCTAAGTGGTGAAAAGTGGGGGAAAACATTTTTTAAACGCATTAACTTGAAAAATTTCGATACTCAGGTATTATTTTTTTTCGTTAATTTAAAATAGGGACGATTTTAAAGAACATTATGGACACCACCTAGACTTTCGTGGGACCAACCGCTCGTTGACGAGAATAATTAATTATTTAATTAGTGAACACTTAATTGCTAACGTAAACCCCTTACAACCTTGTCTTCAAGTATGTTATGGCAAAGCCGAGTTCTTTCCAGACGGGTGATCTTTGCAGGAAAAAATAAACCGTTGAGTAATGATGTCCAGTGTTTTTTGTTCTAATTTTTCTTTGCTATTTGTAAACAACCCACTTGTACCCCCAAATAAAGAGACAGGAAAAGAAAATCAGCATCAGGCATCAGCTCTCAAGGCAGTTTTGGCACAAAGGAGGAATAGTGGATTCCTATTGTGTGGTATCGAGGGGAACCAGTGACCTTGCTCCCATCCCGGAGTCTTCAAGTGCCCGTTTCCACGGAACGAAAAAAACAAATTAAGCACTTTTTTCTCAGTCATGCAATTCTATTTGTCCCGTGTGAGTTGCTCCGAATCTGGCGACCTTTGTCTCGGATAGATGTGAATTATTATGGTGGAGCATGGAAGTTTATAAGATAACAAAAAAAGAGATCTTCCTTCAAGAACGCGACAGGTAACGTATTCACACTCCCAGGAAGGTCCTGTCCATCAGTAGCATGACTAGGGTGCCATCTGACTAGGTTTCCATTAGTATTTCTATATCAAAAGAAAAGCACAATTTCCTTAATGTAGCTAGTTTTCGAAAAAAACTGAAAGTATTCAGTTCAGTTGTTAAATTTTGGTAGGAAACACATTTTTATATGGAAGTAAATGCAGTCCATACATTGCAATCTAAACATTACTACGTTTAGTCATCTTGTGAACAACTGAAGGTGATTAGAAGGATGTCGACTCAGTCATATCTTCGTAGTAGTGCGCTGAAAATAGGTAGGTTCACATTCTTCTTTGATAAGTGATTTGGAGAATGTCAGATCAATTCATCCATTTTGGGTTTACATTAAACTGTTTTGCGATTGACTAATGAATGATCAAAACGACGTATGCTTTTGGATCAAAGAAATAATGATTTTTTTCTGTTCACAGGATGGGGCATCAACTGCTCGTCTACCTCTTGCTGCTCCTGACAGGGTATTGTTTTGCAGGTAACGTCATGCACCTATTTTATACTGTAATAATTCTTGTCATTGTACGTATTTTCCGGTCAAATTTAGTGCTTCCCACCCAATCGTATTGTCCAAAACCGTTAGCAAAGAAAGACATCCAAAATCTAGAAAAAATATTCAACAGAATTTCTTAGAGTTTCCATAAATGCTCCAAGTTCCTCAAGATTGCGGTATTATAAGAAGCTTTCTGTGACAATAGTCACAAAGAGCTCAAAAATGAAGTATCACCATTTAATTTTTATCGCAGTTAGGAGACCAACTTAGGACCAGTAAATCCATTGAAATTAATTCAAATAGGATATCATACGTTGATTTAGTTAACCTTATAATGGAAAGGTGGAGTAAACCTTACTCCTCACTGTGTTGAGTACGCTATAAGGACATAGTGGGTATAGGTAGCTAGGTAATTTTTATCGCAGTTAGGAGACCAGTAAATCCATTGAAATTAATTCAAATAAGGTACCATACGTTGATTTAGGTTTCTAAGGTTAACCTTAAAATGGAAAGGTGGAGTAAACCTTACTTCTCACTGTGTTGAGTACGTTATATGGACATAGTGGGTATAGGTAGCACTACATGATATGCCTCAGTAAGGATGTCTAGATAGTGATGCAAGTGCAGTGGTCGTAAATGGACGCCCCTTTTCCAAGTGGTGCGGTTTCTTTTAAAAGTCTTTGAGTAAAAATCACTCCATCTTTCCGAAAACGTAGGTCTAGTGGAGTAAATCTCTTTATTTTCGTTTAGAGTCCTCAAATTTAACATGTCTCAACGCGTTTATGATTCAGAAGTATAATTTCTACCGAACAGAATCACAAAGTAAATCTAGTAAATCTAGTGAAATCTTCTTCTTGAGTCATCACATCGTCAGAGAAACGATACACAACCACATTCTGCAAAGGCTGCTAGAAGCCCATTTGTGGTAATCATAAAGTCAAATCTTGCCCAAACTGTTATCAGTTTGGTATGTTGGAAATAATTGTTCATATTTTTGTTCCTTTCTTGTACCTTTGTCTTTTTTCCCAGCTTCTCATTGTTACTAAGTCATAGTGTGATATTTTGAATTTTGATATTTTGTTATGAGACTGAAGTTTCTACCTATGCTCAGCCAAGTAGATACAGTAACTGAAGGAACCCAGTCCTGCGAATAGTAGATATTAATAACTACCTACGACGAGGAGGTTATTGCCATATCATGTTATGAGCCTTCCTATTCAGATGTATTCAGATATTTACAGGTACATTATTTACTAGAATCATAGAGTAGGTATCGTTAAGTATTATTCACGTGACAAATAAATGAAAAACTAGTTATTTACATCGTTTCTCGTTGCTATTTCCTCAAAATCCTTCACTTTTAAACGAAAGAATGAGAACAAAATTGAGTATTGGTAAGTGGGAGTAAAAATTACTCTCTTTCCATTATAAGCCCTCAAGCTGACCTTTCCATTCTTGGGTTAAATACTTTAAATATGACACTTGATTCCAAAATAAGTTAGAAAAATGACATACAAAAAAAGGAGGGAGTGTATTGAAGGTAAATTACAAAAGAATGGGGTGTGCGCATGGGTCGGAAAACTGTTTATTGTTATTGCTTCCGAGTCTACCAAGGTAGCGGAAGCTTTGTTTTCACTTTTCAAGGAAGAAAAAAAAAAGTTCTCCAAAATCAAAATTTCCACTCGCGTTTTGCGTTTCAGACCTTTCTGAACAATTTTGGTTCCGTGTCTGTCTGTCTGTGTGTCTGTCTGTCTGTCTGTCTGTCTGTCTGTCTGTCTGTGTGTCTGTCATGAATTCCTTGTAACGCGCATAACTATACGAAGTTATTGTCCGATTTCTATGAAATTTTCAGGGATTGTGCGGGTTGTTGTGTAGACGGTCCCCTATGAAAATCATCATCCTCGGACTGATAGAAGCGACTGCGCATGCGCAAACGTGAATTCATTGTAACGACCATAACTTCCACATTTTCCACCCGATGTCAATGAAATTTTCAGGGATGTTACAGATTAGTATTTAGATGGTCCCCTATGAAAATCATCACCTTCGGACTGATAGTAGCCACTGCGCATGCGCAAACGTGAATTCCCTTGTAACGGCCATAACTTCCACATTTTCCACCCGGTTTCGATGAAATTTTCAGGGATAATGTGGATTAGGTTGTAGATAGTCCCCTATGAAAATCATCATCCCCGGACTGATAGAAGCGACTGCGCATGCGTAAACGTGAATTACTTGTAACAGCCGTAACTTCAACTGTCCCCCAGGGGTCGCGGGTTCGAATCCCAGCCTAGGCTAAGTATTTTTTTGATCCAATCACATACATCTACTCACTTAATTTTTCATCCGAATTTGATGAAATTTTCTAGGATTGTCCAGATTAGCGTGTAGATGGTCCCCTATGAGGGTAGGGGAAGGTACTTAGAGATTGGTGTTTTGAGATTAACAACTATGCATCTGATCATCTATATAATCGGGTTATGGATACGAGGAAGCTATGTGCCACACCCACTTGGCAGACGTTTTTTAATCTAAACTGGACCTCATTCTGAGAATTTTGACACCCACCGTGACCTTCTAGCGTGAGAAGACCTTTTTATATATATATTTTTTAAATGAAGTTTTGAATGTTTATGACGTCACAGTGGGCTGGGGGGTCCCGCCCAGGCGGAAGGGACGCGTGACGTCATAAACATTCGAAACTTTGAAAAATCATAGAAAAAGATCTACTCATCCGAGAAGAGAATGGCTGGTGTCAAAATTCTCAGGATGAGGTCTACTTTCGATTAAAAATTTTAAAAAAAATCAGGAGCACCCCCTATTCACTGCTTGATGGGGTAGACCTCCAATTTTTCTCTTCACAACCAACTGTTCATGCTGATCTGAACTAACGAGATACAGCTCTGGCGTAGTGCAAAGAAATTAACATTAAACGAATACAGACTTTTCAAAATAGAATAATGTAAAATGTGGTTGGAGCACCTTGGTATATGAGGAATGCTGTCCGTTCTGGACATCGAAGGAGAGCATCTTCGCCTCAAACGAAACAAACTGCTGCATTTGATAGTGCTGTGTTACTAGTGTTGGTGCAAACAGTGAAAATTAGTGATATTATGCAAACAAACATTGCCCAATCAAATGTAAACTGCACATGCCCAAGCATGAGCAGAGGCTACTATCTACCTGGGAGCAATGATTTTCATAGGGGACCATCTAGACGCTAACCCGTACAATTCCTGAAAGCTTCATCGAAATCGGACAATAACTTCGTGTATTTCCAGCTACAAGGATTTCATGACGGATACACAGTCAGAGGGAAATCAAAATTGTTTAGGAAGGTCCGAAATGTATAACACGTGTGGATATTTTGATTTTGCATAACCTTGAAAAGTGAAAAAACCAAAATATGTATTTTCAGTCGTAATGAAGAGTATAGCACAAAAAACGTAGATATAAATATGTTTTTTCAAAAAGGAGTAAATTGAATCGAAATCATGGAGACTTCCACTCGCGAAGCCGAATTATTACACGACGGTTTATTGCTTCTATATTGATCACCTCCCCCGAGAAGAACACAGCATCCCAAAGTTGTGAGTGGATTTAATACGAAATTTGATTCATGGTTCTTTGGGAAACACAAGTAGCAGACATAAAAACGTCTGCCAAGTGGGTGTGGCACATAGCTTCCTCGTATCCATAACCCGATTGTATAGATGATCCGATGCATAGTAGTTAATCTCAAAACACCAATCTCTAAGTACCTTTCACTACCCTCATAGGGGACGGTCTACACGCTAATCTGGAAAATCCTAGAAAATTTCATCAAATTCAGATGAAAAATTAAGTGAGTAGGTGTATGTGATTGGATCAAAAAATACATAGCCTCGGCTGGGATTCGAACCCGCGACCTTAGGAGCTCAAATCAAGACTTTATCCTCTGAGCTACCGATAACCTGCAATTAATGGGATTTGAGATTCTCACAGGAGACCATCCCTCTATGAATGAATCCCTCTATGAGAAACAATTCTCTGTGATTTTCATAGGGGACCATCTAAACACTACTCTGTAACATCCCTGAAAATTTCATTGAAATCGGATGGAAAATGTAGAAATTATGGCCGTTACAAGGAAATTCACGTTTGCGCATGCGCAATGGCTACTATCAGTCCGAAGGTGATGATTTTCATAGGGGACCATCTATATACTAATCTGTAACATCCCTGAAAATTTCATTGAAATCGGATTGAAAATGTAGAAGTTATGGCCGTTACAAGGAATTCACGTTTGCGCATGCGCAGTCACTTCTATCAGTCCGGGGACGATGATTTTCATAGGGGACCATCTACAACCTAATCCACATAATCCCTGAAAATTTCATCAGAATCGAGTGGAAAATGTGGAAGTTATGGCCGTTACAAAGAAATTCACGTTTGCGCATGTGCAGTAGCTACTATCAGTCCGAAGGTGGCGATTTTCATAGGGGACCATCTAAATACTAATGTGTAACATCCCTGAAAATTTCATTGAAATCGAATAGAAAATGTAGAAGTTATGGCTGTTACAAGGAATTCACGTTTGCGCATGCGCAGTCGCTTCTATCAGTCCGGGGATGATGATTTTCATAGGGGACCGTCTACACACCAACCCGCACAATCCCTGAAAATGTCATAGAAATCGGACAATAACTTCGTATAGTTATGCGCGTTACAAGGAAATCATGACAGACAGACAGACACACAGACACGGAACCAAAATTGTTCAGAAAGGTCTAAAACGCAAAACATGAGTGGAAATTTTGATTTTGGAGAACTTTTTTTTTCGTCCTTGAAAAGTGAAAACAAAGCTTCCGCTACCTTGGTAGACTCGGAAGCAATTCTATTTGAAGAAACGAGAAAAGATATCATTCGATCAGCTAAAATTTGCTCAATTTCGAGAGCGAACACATCAGAGAACCCACTGTCAACTGCCTTCTCTAAGGACCAGAGGTGGGTTGGGTGTTGTCTAACATTGGGGTGTATGGTGATGGATTCACAAGATCAACTTGTTCTGAATAATTTCACAATAATTCGATGTTTAGTTATTAGTAATTATTGTCGATCATCTTAGTGGTTCCATTCGATTATAATAATTGAACACTATCTTAAATTGATTAAAAATGTCATGGAAAATTCATCAATTAGGTAGGATATTAATTATCCTCATTAGCGAACGGTTGATCTCTTAAAGCTCTGCGGCGTTTTGAAATGTTTTCCCTAGTTTTTACCCCTTAGAAGTGACTGAGATCAACCAAAAGCTTCGGAGTCCAACTAGACCCCAAATGGAGCCGATATCTCAAATTGCATCAAAATTGGTCGACGGGAACTGGGCAAAGTGCTGCGTACGGCATACGCACGGAAAAATGTTTATTCGATTTTTGTATTTTACATAATTTGAAAAGTATACCATACAATTTTCCTCGCTCGATTCCATAGGTTCATTGTTGAAAATAATAAACCAAATGGTGTTACTAATGGCGAAGATCCTGGTTGAATGACCAACCAGTAGCAGTAACAAAGAGAGTACACAGCTGAGAAACGTAGGTAGCGTAGGTTGAGGTACGCGTACGAGTATGACTAGTCTGGGAAGGTAGTTTTTCTTTTCTATTCTTTCTCCTTCTTTGTGTTTTTTCCTATTCATTTTCATCTTCTTTCTCGCGTGGGTCCTCCTCGCGGCGTGTCTTCTGTTGACATCGCTGTGTCATTGACTTTCCGATCTGTCGATCTCTACTCGCCCTTTCCTACCCTCTCTTCCTCCTTCTTTGTCTAGATCCTCACTGTCCGCAATCCCCAACTCAGCAGAGTTACTTGTGACCCCTTCGCCTCTTCCATTCCTTGAAGGACAAACATAGCTGAATCTGTCTATCTAATGCACTTATTCCTGTGGACGAAAGAAAATTACTTGGAATTGTATTGCCTCCTTGTTTCGTAAAAGTACCTGGGTCAAGTATTGGCGTCAAAAGTACCCAACTGCAAGCTTTTCGGGTTTTCTTAACCTCTGTGCGCCGGTACTTAGGCGCAGAAACGCTAATTGGGAAAACTTGAAACCTCATTCGTTTTTCCATCAATATTTCTACAATTCTTTTTCCCTGAACTTTTTTTCCTGCATTTCCTCCCTCACCCAAGTTTTTCAAAAAATTATTTTTCCGGAACTGCTAAAGGAATGTATTTTTTTGTTCATTCATAAAAGTGGAGTGTTCTGATATTTTAATTTATCAATTTCCAGGTCCAGTGAGAGATGAGGCAGCCGTTGCAGCCACGTCAGCTGATGATGGTATTCACCAGTTCGTTCCTTTTTTCCCACAATATTTTCTTGAAACATAAAACTAAGTTAGAATCCACATTGCAGCTAACGGTTTCTAATTTTATTTCTTGCTTGGTACATGCTTTGGTCATAACCCCAACATCTAACATCTAGAACTCATTTCAATGACTAAGATTCTCACTTAAATCAAATCATTGTAAAGGACATTGAACTCCTTTCAACATTTTCCAAAGAATGCAAAATATCCGAAGTATTGAAATGTGCAATGTCTCAAAAAGTACCAAAGAGTCAAAAAGAGTCAAGATGTACCAAAAAGTTCAAAGTTTCAAAATGTGCTGAGTATCAAAATGTCCAACTTCTCAAAATATCCGAACTATTATAATGTAAACCTATCAAATTATCCAATGTATCAAACCTTCCAACGTCACAAAATACATGCATTAATGTCTAAAAATGTCTGTCTGGTATCTTGTTCACGTGGGTATCACGTGCTGGAATTGTCGTATCTTGTTCACGTGGGGTTCACGTGCTGGAATTGTCTTTTTGTCGGAAATGATGGTAGGTATGTGGAGCCACGTTAATTATGAGTCCGGCAAGTGTGGGCAGACAAGATAGAAGAAGAAAAAGAAGAAACATGACTTTATTTATATTCAAAGTTTACAAAAAAGAAAATGTGCTGTCATGTGATAATCATGGTCAAATTGACCTTCTGATAAGTTCCTCCAACACCATCTCACCATTCCAATATTACGGCTAACTTATAAATGAATATTATAGGCTACACACAATTACTGGTCAATAGAAGAAAATAATAACAATACAATATAAAAATTGTTAATAATTTAATCCAAACTCGACTATGGTTTTGAATCTTAAGTTCCAAGCAACTTTGCAAAACTTGACCACACCCGCATTTCCAACCCTAATCATCTCAAGATAAATATTCCAGTCAATTTGAGATGCACCCAGGAAGCGTAGCCTCACCGACCCCAGAGCCCTGCGTCTACCTATGAAGTGATAGGCGTTCTCTACTTCTTTATCTTGTGTGGGCAGACAAGATAGGTTCGTATCTCTGAATAATGCTCATTTTCGATTTGTAAATAAAAATAAATGAATAAAGTTTATTTAAAATCTCCTTCGGTCAGTTGAAGTAGAGTTGGAAATATTCTTATGGAATAGGTAGCTCGTATTTCTACCCAATGATTTACATATCATTTAAAGTTAATAACTAACTAAAATATAGATATGAATTGGGTGTGGTTCAATAACAAATCGGATGTGGTTTATTTAGATCGACTCTTCAATTGTGTACAAGTCCGGAATGAAATGAAAATGGATTTTGGATATCAAAGGAAACCGCACAATATTTAATAATGTGAAGAAATCACTTACCAGGAGCAAGGCAGGAAAGTGACTGACTGCCGAGCTCATTCCCAGGCTAGGAGCACAGCGTAGCCTCCACAGGCTGCTCTAGTAGGTACTTTACGAGTGAAGGCGGAGAACTGCTGCAGGTAACTAGTTTTGAAGATGTTGAGATGGCTGAATTGGTTCGATCCACCCTTCATAACGTTTGAACATTATTTGTATCCCAGGCAGAAACAATACCTTCTTTCGATAGTTTGCAGAGTGAAGAACGACACGTTCGTGAAGGGGGAAGTGGTGCCGGACGTGGCGCCATGCGAGACGTGCGTCTGCGAACCACCAGACGTCAAGTGCGCCGCTGTGAAGTGCGGCGTCAACAACGGCTGCAAGATTATCCAGCAGTCCGGCAAATGCTGCCCGGAGTACAAGTGTGGTGAGTCATTGGAAATTCGAATCTTGATGAAAACAGTATTGTTCTGAAAGGAAATCTAACATCACCAAAATCGATCCAATCACCAAAAGCATTTTCTTCATTGGTAATTTTTTTCCTCCTAGTACTCCTGGTGTTAAACGTTATTATAGGGCCCTATTTTAGAATTTACCTTGAAATTCCAAAATCTAAAATTGAGGCGAATTCCCAATTCACATTTGATTATTCACTATTGAAGGCATCATTCGGACTCTGTTGACGGATTTGGCTGAGTTCGGTTCTGTCCCAAATTATTTAATTCTCATCCCCAATCAAACCACATTCCACGTTATTTTGTTTTGTTTATTTTTTCTCCACATAGGTACCATCAGTCACATAGTCATATCAGTCATTAAGTGTGAAAAAAAACCTTGTCCCCTTGGTGTCGTCATTTTCTTTAGTACAGCACTTTTTATACCAATTGTTTGTTCACTACTAGAAGGTTAATAAGATACATCTAGTATTTACTCGTAGTTGTACTTGTTGTTATATGCTCGAAGGCAGAGCAATATTGCACGAGTGGGTTCGGATCCTCATCGCCAATTCCGTGGTGTTGATTGTTCCACAATGTATTATATTGCTTTAATAAAGGTGCTTTTATATTGCTTAAATATTATATTGCTTCAATGCTTTAATATTTAAATTTAAACAGCGAGCGACGGTTCTTGAGAGAAATACTGACCCGGAACGGGCAACGAAAGGCGACCGACTGAGACCCCCTTAATAAGAATTTTCAGAATGGCTGGAAGTTGTAAGGGCAATCGTGCCCTAATGTGGACATCACCAGGCCCTTATATTAGAGTAAAAATTAGGTTTAGAGGAGATCTTTTGCATGCGAATTTGTTCGACTTCGTTTGTTATCCATCTATAAAGTACTATGCACAGAAATGTTACAACAAATTTAGAAAAAACTATTGCATATCGGACACAACATTTATCTCACTCGTTAGGCATGATATCCTAGGTTCAATGTGAATCCGAAATGTGAATCATGGCGTTGTTTTACAGATTGCGAGTACGAAGGAAAACTGTACAACAATGGAGAAAAGTTGGAAAACCCTTCGACCCCTTGTCAGGTCTGCTACTGTCGAGGTGGTGAAATCATGTGCAACTCCATCACCTGCTACCGCCGCGACGACTGCGAGCCGCAGCACGTCGAAGGGCAATGCTGCCCCAAATATGGGCACTGCCCTTCAAAAAGTAAGTCCAATTCAAGGTGTCACAATATGGATAATGCTCTCGCGATATGGGTTAACTGGTGTCTAATTAGTAGTAACTTGTGTCTAAGTAACAGCAACTGGTGTCTAAGTATGTCTAAGTTATGCTCAAAGACATAAGAGTAATAGAGCAAGATTGAACGAATGGGTTCGGGTCCCATCCTCATCGCCAATTCCGTGGTGTTGATTGTTCCATAATATGGAATTCCATAATGTATTATATTAAGCACGATAAAGGTTTAAATTTAAACAGCGAACGACGGTTCTTGAGAGAAATACCAACCCGGAACCAGGAACGAAAGGCGTCAGACTGAGACCCTCTTAATAAGAATTTTCAGAATGGCTGGAAGTTGTAAAGGCAATCGTGTCCTAATGTGGACACCACCAGGCCCTTTCGTTAGAGTGAAAATTAGGTTTAGAGGAGATCTTGTGCATGGGAATTTGTGCGACATTCATGCAAGCGAATTTGAACAAGTACGATGTAATCAATTTAGAGCTCTGAAAATGTCATTGAAAATGTTCATATAATTTATCCCGATAAACGTAGACTCACGAAACCAAAATTTTTTGGAATTTCTGAAACGTCAAATTTCAAAACTAGGAATCATTATGAACAGCCATACATGTATATCAAAGAAAGCCGAAACAGCATTGCAATACGAATATACTTCAAGACTGCTTTTATATTCCTCCTCTATGACTTGATTTAATAAGGGTCACCTATGAAGAACGCGGAATCAAGCCCGTAGATTGGCTGGCTTCGAAATAGGCAATTTTATCACTATTTAAATCTACGGAGCTCTCTCTCCAGTTACCTAATGAGGAGTGGGTACTGTCATCCTCAACGCCTAGAGATTCACATGACACCTGACTAACTTACGAATGCGTTGACGCGTCAGATTGCGTAAGAATTGCATTATAATGTAAGGCTAGCTCGACCTATTAGCCAGGCAATAAAGTTGGGCGTACGAAACTTATTATTGAATTAGGTGTGTATCGAAGAATTGCATAATGTGTAAAGAAGTACTCGTACCTGAGTTTTCTAAAGTCCTCCACCACCTGGAATGAGTGAATTACAAAACAATTTATTGATTTTCTGAGACCCATTTCTCTCCTACGCTAAGCGGGGAAAGTGCCGCGTACGGCGGACGGACGGCCAAATTTTTATTCGATTTTTGGATTCTACGTACCTTGAAACGTAAACCATCAAAATTTGATGTTTACGATAGAAAATTTTTATTCTTGGTCGATTCCAAAGGTTCATTATTGAAAACAATAAACCATAAAGCGGCGGATCCTCAGTTTGATTAATATATTATGTCGAGCTAGCTTTCGCCATTGGTAGGCATCGTCAGGACAATAATTGTCCTGACAATAATAACTGACCCTAAATTATTTAGGGTGAGTTAGATAGTATGTGGCCGTAGTAGATGTAGTTTTGGCATTTTTGGTAACTGAATTGCAAAGGTAAGTAATTCTTGTATATTCTTGTTGTTGTTGTTGTTGTAATTCTTGTGTGTGTGTTCTTGCGTACTTCGACATAACTTATAATATATGAGCTATAGAGGGTGTTGAGCATTGGGGGTCAGTAGAGTGCAGGGTTGTCATCCAGTTATTAGGAAGTAAATGGTTTCCTCAATAGTCTTGATTATGGTTAATTTGTACTCAATACGTTGTGTAGGTATATATGGGTGATTTACTATTGTGTTTCAACCCTGAGGGGGTTTTCCACTGTTTCTAATTAGGATTTTTTAGGAAAATTAAATTTAGAGGCACACCACATGTTCTGGGTTTGGGACTCTAGTTGACATTTCCTGACGATGCCTAACAATGGCGAAAGCTAGCTCGATATAATATCGATACCTTAGAGCACAAAGGTGCTATGTCCACCCATCTTCCAAATTTTTTATTTATTTTTTTAAATTTAAGAAAAACTAAAGTTCAACAAAACTATTATTGACCTTCTTGACGATTATAGCTTGAAAATTTGTTGAAGAATTAGAGTTTAGTGTGGCAAGCCATGATTTCAGGAATTGTGCACTGGTGAAAACTTCTTTTGCGTTTTTCTGAAAACTCTGTTTTTGGACATAGCTTCTTCGTGCTTTAAGGTATCGATATATGAATCAAACTGAGGATCTGCCGCTTTTTTCCTCCCCTCACCACACACCTGTCCAATGAAGAAAGACAACATCATGCATATGTTCCCAATTATGTTGATAATAGCTTCCGATTGCAGAAGCCCTGATTTTATTTTTCAAGGTTAGAAAATAGTTCTCCAAAATCGAAACGTTTTAGACCTTCCTTTAAAATTTGAAGTGACGGACCTAAATTTTTGAAGCAAAATTGAAACTGACTGATCAAAATTCCAATCAATTGAAAAAATTGAACAAACTAAAACTTGAATCAACTTAAAAAAATAAATCTTCTTCGAGCGGTTGTGATGAAAAAATGTTACGTTCATCCTAAACCAGCAAAACGAGTAAGTGTTGCTGGTTTACCATCCAATTCTCAAACGGCGCTGCTACTTTTTAAAATCCTACGCCCGTCTTGTTCATCCGACTTCTTGCTGCGATGGAACTGCTTGTTATTGGTGTCTATAGTACCTCAAAAAGTATGGAAATCCTCCGTTCTACCGTCGCAAACTTTAATTATCGTTCAAAATTGCAAAATGGGAATGAAAAAGTAGGATGTCAATTTGTAGGATGTCAATTTTTGAAGCTAAATTGAAACTGATTAACCAAAATTTAAATTTGTTGTAATTTGAAGAAAAAAAGTTAATTTCTTGTTGTCGTGACAAAAAAAAATCTTGAATATGTGACGGCTATAACAAACCCGCCAAATGAATCTCAAACGGCGCGACGATGGATCGGCTTGTTAATAATTAACAAGCAGATCCATCGTCGCGCCGTTTGAGATTCATTTGGCGGATTTGGTATAGCCGTCACATATTCAAGATTTTTTTGTCACGAATACAAGAAAAATAACCAATTATTGGTGCCTGTAATTTTTGGAAATAGTTTCTGTCTCATGCTAAATTTGACCTTTAAAGTGAAGTCAATGAAATGCTTGTCAATAGGCAGTTGTTGTGTTGGAAAATATTAAAGGCAAGAAGAAGGTTCGAATAAGAACAGTTATTGTTGTTGGAATTCCAAAGACTATTGTTCCAAATAAAATTGAATACAAATTGATAAAACCCAGGAATGATTCATTTCCTTGATGATAATTTCACATTGGTGATGATTATGGTGTTACAGATTTGAGCAGCGTTGAGGCAGATCCAGCGGATCCAACAGCTTTGAGCACGAAGCGAGAAATGCAGCCGTGGCTTCTCACCAAGTCCGTGAATCTTCAGACGACCTCAGAATCCCCCAAGTACCCTCAGACCATCAACATCGTCGAAATCCTGCCAACTCAAGCCCCAGGTAGAGGCGGTGAAGTCAGCTTGGTGCCGCGAATCATCACGAACGGTGGGCCGGACAAGTCGACCTCTTCCTTGGAGCCGGTGACTGAGAGCTACAGCGAGAAGTCGCCGTCTTCGGCTTCTGCTCAGCTCAACGCGTCTGAACAGCCTCCAGTTACTGAAGACGAATCCGTGCAGCCGGGTTCCGAAATGTACACGACTCTTCTGCCTCATATGGTGGACGTGACCACTACTTACGAAGAACTGTCTGCTCTAGTCAATCCAGCAACTGAAGGTACTGGCTACGATTTAGAAACCGGAGGTACATTTTTCCCTCAAAGCAGCAAAGATGAAGACTCCAAAGAAGAGACTGATGATTCTAGTGAAGAACATAACACTACAGCTAGTCAAACAGAACCAACTACCAACTCAGATAAGAACCAAACTGAATTGTTAAGAGCACAAGTTGCAGAAAATCAAACCGCTGCACATTTAGAGTTGGAGAATGTTGGGAAAGAAGAGGAAGATGGAGAGTTTACTCAGGCCTCATCTTCAACAGTAGATTCCGCAGAGAGTAGCGAGGAGACGTCAAAATTTGAAGGTGTGGTGACGAGACACGGCCTCACGATACCTCCAATTTTGAATTTGAACCACCAGCTCCACCACTTGACTTTGGGGGGCACGGGCGACGACTCGGAAGACAAATCCGTCGTCAGGATCGGCGTCTACGACCCCACCAAACCCAGTGAGAAGTCCAATTTGGTGACGGTCATCCAAAACGAGGAAGGCAGCTCATACGGGGATGTGACTCCTGCAGAGAGCGCCACGACGCAAATTCTGCTGACGCCGCAAGACCTTAAAACTCTGGCGGAGATGATTATCAAGGAGAAGATCTCAGCTCCCAATGAGAAACTAGTAGAGGTAAAAATTATAATATCGCTATTCAAAGACCTACGGCTTACTACCTACCTACCTCCTGTTTTAAGAGGCACTTCTTTCAGGTATACAGATTCGAATAACTGATTTTTTAAACAGGTAGGTACTCTGAGAGAAGTGTCAGTTAGAACCCCAGTTACTTTTATAGCTATCCGTGTTTGCTTCCCAAACTCCTCTATCCTCTGAATCCTTTCGCATTTCTGCAAACCATTCCAACTTCAATCAACTTTGCCTTAACGTAAGGGACAACTTTGAGGTAAGACAGTGCTAGAAAACTAACTAAATTTCAAGGCCAATTTCACTTTCGAGCGGGGCCGGTCCAGGCATCTACGAACAAGCTGTAGCCTGTAATGTTACCTGGCCACGCGCAACTGGACGAGGCTTCAACTCTGGGGGCTGGTTGGTCTGAAATTTAACCCTGCGAGGTGCTTTGCCATTGTGTTGCTCTATCGAAACCGCCGTTACCGTTTGAATCAACTCATACATGGTACTTACCTATCCCCATAGCCAGATAGGGCCAGGGAGTAGATCTAGCGATTCTTGGTGAAAAGCACGATGGAAGTCATCATCCCATTGCACTCATGACAATTTAAGGTTGAACGTATCATAATAAAGAAAAATAATTACAATAATTTGTCTTTTTAGCAGGTCTCAGGTACTACTCCCATGCCTACCGAGGCATACGAGGAGACTTCCGTGCCAAGCCCAGTTGACTCGACGACGAACGACACACCAAAGTCAAGCTCGGCAACGGTTGAGGAGACGACGCCAAGCAGCGAGTCGAAAAGTATCGGCTTTAAACCGCACAATTTGACCAAAGAAGAAGAAAAGGCGCAAGCCGTTATCGATAGGTGAGAACCTTTGAGTTAATTGGTGAGAATTGCGGCTTAATTCGACGTAATCTCGAGCCAGCATGGCTCCCACGATCTACAGACTCTCCCGAAATATAAGTATTTCTCAGTGAAAAATTCTCACTGTGTAGGTAATAATCCGAATTTGTTAGTTCTAAATACCTACATTTGACTTTTCAGATTGACTTCGAACATACTTCTGCCCCTCCAAGGCATCGAAGTGGTAGAATCGAATGAGACCACAACAACTGATCTTCCCGTGGAAGAGGTTCGTACAAACAACGTAGAACTTCCTTATTGTCTACTTCTCCTACACCAGCGGTTCCCAACTAAATTTTTCCAAGGACCCCTTCATCAATGACGAGGACCCCCACTATCTAAAGTTACCTAAAAAGATCCAAAATATGTAAAAAAATAAATCAAACTGATGCTATAAAACTTAGGATTTATTCGTGAAAATACAGAGATTTTTCAAGGTTCAAGAGACGCCGACGAGTTGGGTTCAAGAGATACTAGCAAGTTCGGTTCGAGAGTCACTGACTTATTAACTTTAACATCGAAAGCATTTTCTCGTTCTTCGTCTGTATGCCTAGGCAGTTTTAACGATCCAAATTTTAACCAACGGTCCATAACGTACGCGTAATTAACTTTCCGTGAAAAACAAAGCTTTTCAATCACTAAAATGTTGCACAAAATCACACATGTAAACAACTCGGTCAGAGATCGCACTAGCACTAGCAAACTCCACTAGCACTAACTTGTCTCCAGTACTCTGTGAGCACTAGCAATAAATAACTAACATACATATGTATAGCAATAACTGACATCTCTGAAATACATAAAGCCAAACTAGAGTGTGCTAGCGTTAGTTGTCATATGAAGCCAGACGCAGAAGTAAACGTTCAGAAGCTGCAAATATATATTTAATTTGTATATCCTAAGGACCCCTCAGCCATACCTCGCGGACCCCTAGGGGTCCGCGGACCACCAGTTGGGAACCGCTGTCCTACACCATCCGAAAAAAAAAAACATTTTTTGATTGTTTTGCCAGTATTCACACTGTTTATTGATTGTGTTTATTACATCATGTGCCCCATCAAGGCACAACGTCAAGACAATACATATGTGAGTTTTTGATAATTTTTACACAAAGAATCGTCTTATTGGTTAGCAGTAAGAAAATCGTTGAAAATAAGTAGGTTAAAGAAGTCGAGCTGTCAACCTATTTGTGCAGTCGCAGGTGGAGGTACACTCTTGAACGTAAAGAATAGGCTGAACAAGGCAAAAACTCCTCCCTGCGACCAGTATGAAGGTCCTTTCAGCTTGGTATAAAAACCAAACTTCGAGTCAAATGTGAAATCGATGCTTCTCAACGAATGCCAGACCTGAATGTTGTCAGCTGAAATACGCCATAAGCTACAGGCTTTCGTGAACAGATGCCTTCGATCGATTATCCAGGTTTGGTGGCCTTCACAGAAGATGATCCCAGTGGCTCATCATTGATTGTATCAAGGAAATAAAGCCGAATTGGTTAGGGCAAACCCTGCGGAAGGAAGCTCATAAAACTCCAAGAGAGGGCCTAGGTTTGTGTCCCCAAAGAGACTGCCGCCATGGAAGCCCTGGAGGGTGTATGAGGCTGAGGGTGTTGTCAAAAGGGCTGCAAACCGGGCTCGTTAAAAGTCTCCCACATCGGCACTATACTGCCGTGCTAAGCCAGAAAGTCGTATCTTGACTTCACCCAACTTTCGGGAAAACGACCTAATAGGTTTCGTGGCGAAAAATTCTTTTGCGGGATTATTTTTCCTCCTTTTACGACAAGTGTAGGTTTTTCTTAAAAGAAATTAGTAGCCGAATCAATTTCTGGAGTCAAAATTAAACATTTTTGAGTGTAAGTTGTCAAAAAACGATGATACGAGATTACGCTCTCGTAAACCCGAAGTTACGACTATTCTGTTCATTTTAATTCTTGAAACATTAATTCATTTGAATTAATATTTTAATTCAAGAAACCATTTCACATTGATTATTCTGTCATCCTACTTGGCTCAAAGTCAATCGTATTTCATATCTCTGTTCAGAGTGTAAGAAAAAACTGCTGAATCAATAAAAACAAACGTTTATTCATTTAGAGTATAAACGTAAAGTCACCACTAAATGTTGAGTTTTCAGAGGCAAAAAGTCGTATCATGCCGATTTTATGCAAGAAGTCGTATCGTCGAAATAGGCGGATTCCCCTATAAGTGTCAAGATACGAGTTTTCATCTTCTGAATCGCTCTAGTTTCTTGGCAAAATCAAGTTAACACGCCTTAACGCGAAAGTCGGGAGGCTTGTTTGAGGCATTTCTAATAGAGATACGACTCTAAAACTGCGAAAATCGATATAAATCGACCCCCAAAACCCCCGGGTACCAATAACTCAATTTGGTCAAATTTCCACGTTACGACTGTCTGGCTTAGCACGGCAGTATACACCCATGGTTCAATGTAATAACAACACAAAAATAATTTACATTAACTCATTGTTGAATCTAGAAATATATTTTTTAAATTTATTTAATAAGACTACGATCTATCGGGATATCACGAAGCAATATAATTTAATTTGATTCGAATTAGGTATCGCCGGTCGGATCGAGTATCCCGACGAGCAACAAAGACGCCGAGTGGGTGGAAGTCGCCAACAGCACGCAGGCGGAGAAAAGAGGGAGAGTGGTGGAGGATGCGACGTCTTCAGAAAGAGAAGAAGGCACCACAGCAGCGACGGAAGCTGAAGCCGTCACGATCAGCAGCAGTAGAAATGAAGAGGACTTCGGGGAGCCCACCACTGAATCAAGCAGCACTCCTGAGTCAGTCACTGTTGGTGAGACTGGTGAGTAGGAGGGAACTCATCTTTTAAAAATTCAACAACATTCCTCAACTGAGTTCACACCAGAATTAGCCCAGAGAGGAATTATTCTGATTCCATTCCTTCTGGTCTACCTAAAAGTGTCTCATGACGAAGTTTTTAGGGTTCACCTTCCCAAGTCCTAAAAATGTAATCAAATTTGGAATATTATTAAAAATGAGTCCGATTTGTATTAAAATTTCCGTATACCGGATGTCTCAAGGTATATTCACAAAACTTCAACCACGTATTCTACTCTTAATTTCCTAAAAAGTTTTTTAAACCTTCAATACCCCGAATTTTCTTACTGTTCGGATTCAACTTTAGATCACTGAAAAGCCCATAACTCTCTCAAGGTGGAGATACGAATTATTATTTCCATACTTCTCCGTATTGGAGAGGGACAATAGGGTGTGCGCCTGGGTATGAAAAACTGTTTATTGTTATTTTTAATCTAAGGTAGACCTTATTATGAGAATTTTGGCACCAACCGCGACCTTCTAGCGTGTTTAAATCTTTTCCTATGAATTTTTAAAGCTTCAACCGTTTATGACGTCACAGTGGGCAGGGGGGTCCCGCCCAGGCCAGAGGGGCGCGTGACGTCATAAACATTCGAAACTTTGAAAAATCATAGAAACAGATCTACTCATGCTAGAAGGTCGCGGTTGGTGCCAAAATTCTCAGGATGTAGTCTACTTTTGATTAAAAATTTTAAAAAATTCAAGGCGCACCCCCCATTGTTTGTAATTCTTCATCTTTTTAGTCAAAAAATAATAAAACGAACTCAAATTTTGGTTTATAAATTAGATCATGAACATCATGGTATTATACATTCAAAAAATTAAAAACTCCAAATATATCTGAGTTAATTGGTTGGAATTAAAGGGGTCTCAGTCGGTTTGTTCCTCGTTCCGGGTCAGTATTTTCCTAAATTGCATGGGGCTCAAACTTTAAAAGTTGTACCTAAATTTGAAATGTTCAAGGATGTTCGAAATTCATAAGTGAATCAGTCTAGGGAATTGAAAAACTAAAAGATTGCCGCTGGAATCATCAAAATCGAACATTAATTGCCAGAGAAATATTGGAAAAACCTTTTATTCAGTTTGGTCTTTCCCATTTTAGTTTTTCTCTAGCAATTATTGTTAGATTTTGATTATTCCAGCGGCAATCTTTTAGTTGTCAATTCCCTAGACTGGTACACTAATGAATTTCGAAAATCCTTGAACATTTCAAATTTAGGTACAACTTTTAAAGTTTGAGCCCCTGCAATTAAGGAAAATACTGACTCGGAAAAGGAACGAACGGCGACCGACTGAACCCTCCTAACCTCCTAAGTGTTCCCTAAAAATTCCAGAATTTTCGGTTCATTCGTTATTGGAATTTCGGACTTTTGGAATTGTCATATCGTCGGCAAAATGACAAAGGGACGTATCTGCAAAAAACAAGTTTTGAGATATTCAAGTTTGAATGTTGGAGCGTGAATGATAAATCAGGGAGTGAACAAAATCAACCGAAAATGATCATTTTCCGATGCATTTACTTTGTTTTCTATAGTTACTATGGAAGTTGGCGTCATGCGCATGCGCATGACGCATTAAAGCAGATACGTCCTTTTATCATTGCAAGTTGTTCCACAAATTTACTGTTACGTCCATCACCCTCTGTCGTTCTGTTAGTTATAGTGTAGGATTTTGTAACACGAGGTCAGATTGATTCATTTGTAATAAATTACTCCCACCCATTTTTTTAATTTTGTGGCAACCTTTGGCAACAGAGTCACTACGCTCATGATGGCAAGCCTAAGCTTTGGAAAACCGAACTGGGAAATTCTTATGAAAATTTCTACCTCCCAATCTACAAATGATTTTTTTTTCTACAACGAGACCTAATACTACTTAATCCTACGTTTTCAACAAAAACAATGACATGAAAAATGAAATGGGAATTCTAAAATTTTATTCCAAGGAAAAAATTATCAACAGAAAATAAAAGTGGTAACGCCATTCTCTTTGAAAGTGAGTTCACTCCTCGTAATCGTACTCCTCTTCCTCGTCCGGTTCCGGTAGGCAGTCTCTCTTATTAGCTTCAGATGGCTTCAGGTTCTGATAAAATTTGTGGTATTCGGAAGGAATGATTCCATCGCTACACATTTTCATTGTCCTTGAATTTTTTCTGCGAAATCTCGATTCCTTTGCTGTACGCTTTAGGTGGCGCGATGATCGTCTTACGAGGTCTGCCTCTCCCTACGCTAAAATCCACTCGAATCAACTCAGAATCATAGTCTTCTTTATAGTACAATTCGAAGGCACCACCAAATTTCTTGTACTCAACCATACATACTTTCTTCCACGGAATGATTTTTTTGAATGGAGTCGACTGAGCAGCGAAGTCAATCATTTCGTCGAAAGTCAATGTGGTGACTTCAAAAGGAGATGGATTGCTTCTGGCACAACGAATCACCTGCGCCCAACCCTCTGGTGTGTAAACAGGAGAATACTTTGATTTTTTCTCAATCTTGGAGTGCATCGAATCGCACTCCATTTCCGAATGACCTACTTCGAAAAAAGTGTGTCGAATTGAGATTAAATTGGTAGTATTTAGCAAATGAATACACATTGCAGCGACTATAGAATTTTTGTTTTGACCTCCACAGGAGTCTGACATCATCCTGATTGAGGTCACATTGCCGCTTTCCTTGATCATCTCAGTGATGTATTTGAATAAACAAGTTGCTATCTCATTGGCACCCCTGTTACCTTGGGTTTCATCCCATAAATAACAATGCCCTCGGTGAGAACCCAAGTTGTAAATAGTGAAGTTGTACACCGCCAGTTTTCTTAAGTAAAAAATTTGGCCGGCTTGGCCTTTTGGAGTGCACAACACCGCTTGTAAATCAAAATTGAACGAGACAACTGAACTTCTTAAATCGTCTTCAGCAACGGCAAGTGCCTTGTCTTCATCCCTGAGCCCACGGGCTAATTCTTTTCTTCGTAGGTGATTTTTAAAGTTTTCTTCGAGACCTTCCTTGTCTTCCGGTTTGGCGTTTCTATAGGACAAGCAAACTTGACATTGGTCTTTTTTGGGTCGAAAGAAGCCTAGGTTGTACGTGCGGAAAATTTGTCTGAACTTCTCAAAAGAAACCTTTCTAGCATCTTTAGAGATTGATTCTTGTACGTAGAATTTGTACAATAAATTTATGTTGAGAGATGAATCTAAATATTTTTTTGACGAGCTTTTACGACAAAAATGGGACTCAACAGCCGGAAACGACTCGATGTAATCCCTGATGAACTTTTCATCAGAATCACTAAGCTTATGCTTAGGAGGGTGTTTTCCTCTCATGTCTTTATGCATGATTCCTTCCGGTGATAGCTTGTTGAGAGCACCTCGGATAAATTTTTCAGAAACGTTCAGAGTTGCTGCAAAGAATTTCTGGCATACCTTGATGCGGTTGCCAGAAACTGAAAATTGATAATTTACAGAACAATGTCTTCGAGAGTCACTGGTGGTGTTCCTTTTTTTTTCAACCCTCCTAGCATGCTGATTTATGAACAAGCGTTGATCATCAGCAGATTCGAGATTCCGGAAAGACTTGTAGATTACCTGTCTCTGTTCTTCGTTTACCTCCACACACGAGAAAAAGCGTCGATGAAGGAGGGCCTTGATGGGGTCCCCAGGACAAGGAACAGGCAGGAGAGGGCGACTTTGAAGAAGCATCTCGCCACTGTCGTCCACATGCGACTCTCCCCTTATCCTTTTAATCTTCCTTATCTGTTTCAGCGATGTTGATCTCCCCCTTTTCCTCGGAAATGGGGCTGTAAAAAAAAAAAATTAACGAAATGAAGAAATTGCTGAAAAGCTGATTAAGGTCTTTAAAGCCGGGTTCTCATCTAATGTCCGTAATGCGTAATGCGCAAGAAGAGAAGTGGTGATGTTCCGTAATGCAGAAAGTGCGTGAAAGCATTCACATGGCTGATTGATTACGCGTTTTCGCAGAAGCACGCAGTACGATCTGCGCAGAATTGCTTCCAAAACAACAATGATTCGGGCTGTTTTGACTATAAACTAGTCAATAAACGTGTTGTGAACAAACGACGCGAGTTTGTCACGAAGTTTGTCCGTAATGCATAAAATATCCAATTTTTCAAAACGATACACTCTGCTCCAAAAGTCGTCATCCGCAAAGATCAGTCCCGCCTCATCAATTGGCTCCAGCCAATAGCAACCAAAACGCACTACGGATAACGGACATTACGCACCTATGCGAACCCAGCTTAACTCAAAATAAGTCATTATCATGATTTCTAGCTCAAGTGACCAATAAAAAAGAAAAAGAAGAGAGCTTCTCACCTTCTTGCCCAACTTGTCCATTTTCTTCTTGCCGGGGCTGTACTACGGAAGCAGGAGGATCAATTTCTTCCTCTGAGAGTTGAAGATCGTTATCACTAGGCTCCCACTCTGAACAGGAGGTTTCCAACTCATCCAATGGGTCTGGTTCACTAATGGACAATTTAATCATGTCCATAATCCTTTTTGTCCGCTCACTCGCCGCCGAGACCGGCCGCCGAGAAGACATTTTCCGCGGAGACGGGATAGTGGATCAACTCAAATAGAAATTAAAGGAGGTAAAGGTGTAGAAATGTAGAAAAATGGACGAGAGGAAAGAAGTACGTAGCGTAGGTAGGACAAGTCTAAGCCAGGGAACAAACTGAAAGCTGACTCAAATAACACCTGAGTGGGTTTCATGGGGTTAAATTTACAACACAGCTGCACAAACGGAGTAGCAACTATACTGAGAGAGAAAATTGGTAAGTGACGTAACTGATGAGTCAACGTTTCACGACATTCACAGAAAGACGTAAGTGACAGATACGTCCTACTGTCGTTGCGATGTTATGAATCCGCCACTTTGTCGTTGCCAAGATTCCTAGAGTCATAGATACGTCCACTATGTGACCAAAAATTCAAGGGTTTCCGAGGAAAACATAATGTGTGGGGTTCAGGAAATCGATAGAGAAGTTTCTCGTGATATCAAAAGTGAAGCTAACTCAAAATGACAAATTTTGCAGATACGTCCCTTTGTCATTTTGCCGACGATATGAAACCTGGAGCCTCTCAGAAGGCAAGGTAATTAAGTATTTGTACTGAACCGCTGTTTCAAGAAAAATTCTTTGGCTACCTTGTTGGACTTGGAAGCAAAATGAGCCCTAGCAAAATACAATTTGTAAATTTGTAATAAACTTCAATAAAAATTAATAAAAAACGTAATAAATTTTGACACAATTATTCAGTGAAATCGTGAAAGCTGTCTGCTTTCAAAAGGTCATTAGCCTCTATAATTCTGATGACAAATTACAGCCTTTAAGAGGGTTCATGAGTCAAAATCGAAAATTTTTCGACTTTTTCGTTTTTTTAAAATAAAATTCTGCAGGTTTTTCCTGACATTTTGGTATATAAAAATATTAAATTTGAGCAGTGGAAAGCAGAGATATGAGTTTTCAAAGATTGAGGAGCTAAACGCTGTTTCCAGGGGATAGCTGTTTCCCGCTCCAGGTTCATAGTTTCTATATTTCTGTAACTACCTACCGTTCTTTCGCTGTTCATAAGTTCTGATTTATACCTACTATGTCCTACTCCATGGTTCCAGCACTGGTTCCCATGCCACCAAGTAGTACAATAATAGGATAACACTAGACTAATGAAGAAATCAAGTGAGCCAATAGTGTATAACCATTATTCTTATCAGTACTACGTGATATGAAATAACCTTACCTAACCGGTGCAAACACTGACTGATAAGAATCATAAATAAGGAATAATCAGACCTCATTTTCAATTTCTTCAATATGAAATAATTACGAACTGTCGATCAAATACCTCAAAAAACGGTAACCTTTCACAAATCGCGGTTTTTCTCCAAGCCGGGAAACCCTTGTTTTTCGTCATTTAGGTACCTGTTTCTCGGCAGCCAATAGAGCTGGCAACTTGAATTTTTTTAAACTGTCGAGAGGGGTTTATTACAGTCATTGAACAAGTTTGGACGGAAATCTCCCAACAGAAACATGGCTGGAATTTAAAAATCACTAGCATGAAAAATATGAAAAAACTGTTTTGCTATATTGTCTCTAGGTAAAATAATATTAACACAACAGAGTTGAAACTCGCTCAGCGGTGATATGAAGAGTAGATGAAGAATTTTAAAAAAGTATGAAGATATCATGAATATATCCAGAGAAACAGGTACATGATAAAGTGTTAAATTATGAAGTATGAATATATTATATGAATATATTAAAGTATGAAGATATCATGAATATATCCAGAGAAACAGGTATATGATAAAGTGTTAAATTAGAACCGACTCATGAAAAAGTCCCAGCTTTCTAATGGTATTGTCAGTTTTTATTTTGTAGTTAAAAGGAACTTTTTTGAAAAAGTCGCGTTTTTGGTAGAAAAGTCTGTTTTTAGGAACACTTGAGGTTTTTTCATTTTTTCATTATCATTATAGTCCTTTCTGATCATTTTTTGTGTATTTCTGTGTAAATGTCTTGAGTTTTGAAAACACTTGTAACAGGCAAAACTATACAAAGTTACAATCCTTTTCGATACTCAACATTTTCAGCGGTTTTACGAGGGTCTAATCACTGATAGCAGCCCCTGCGCATGCGTAGTACTGAAATGATTGTAGCATAACGTCTACAGTTTATGCAAAACTTCATGCACCCTACCTACGTTAGCTTGACAAATAAAACCGATTTTGATTACAGTAAAGCCCAGGGGCTCCCTACGACAAATGGACGCCACGAAGGACCCTGGCGACAGAAGAACCAGAGTAACAGCCGAACAAGACGCTTCCAAACACGCTTCGATCGCCAGTCTCGATGAAAACGATCGAATGCTTGTCGAAAATTTCTTCAAAAAAGCTCTCGATTTTCAATAGTCGACTTCGAAAAGGAGTTCTAACCAAAGCCTACTAGCCATATAAGGAACTGGTGAAATAAGTACTGTATATTTTTGAATTCGTAAAGTTTATTTATTTTGTTCCATTATTTATTATTTATTGATTATCCAATGTATTTCGTACGTAAAAGGGTGAGTGTCAACAACGAGAACTTTAAATTTAGCACCCACTACGTGAAAGTGTAGACATCCTAATCCTAATATTTATAGTAAAACCCATTTTTTCCAGTTTTATGAGATTATAACATTGCAGTTAGGTGAAGTTTTGAGTCTATGAACGTCGCTATCAAACATAATTATCTACTGGGTAATTTCAATGGGTGATTAATCGCGACTAAGTGGAATCAATAATTTATGTAGAAATACTCGAATATGAGTATGGACGAGAAGTATGATGATCTTCCGGGTCCACGCAGATCATTCTGGTGTCTTACCTGCTATTAGTTATTAAATCAATGGTTCTGACTTGTTTTGTACTATTCACCTATCGTGCTAACCATAAGTGTAGTGGTTAGCACATAGTACGGTTACTCCTAGCACCTCGTGTTAATGTGAACATGTCTCCAATAACAAAAGTGCAAACTGCTACACAAAATGAATTGAAACAGTGAAGCCAATATGGATTTTACATGGTGGTTCGAGACATCATTGAAATATGAAGTAGGTATGTATTTTTGTGGAAGGCAATGATTTTAAGCTGCAACCAAAATATCAGCTGTTTTTGACGGTATCAGTTAATTTAGGTTTCTAATGGAATGTTTACTAGCGATTTGAATTTATGAATAGGGATGGAAGACATCAGTAAATGAACAAAATCACCTAAATCATTCCTAGTTACGCAAAATCTTCTCATATCTTTTACAATGAATACAAACGGAATTTCGAGCTGAAAATTAGTAGGTACTGCACGTGAGGTACAGTCGCAAGTCATGTGGCATCCAACTCTGCAAAATCGTCCACTCTTGAATCATATGTAACTCCTAGTTACGCAGAATCGCCCACTCTTGAACCATATGTAACTCCTAGTTACGCAGAATCGCCCACTCTTGAACCATCTGTAACTCCTAGTTACGCAGAATCGCCCACTTTTGAACCATCTGTAACTCCTAGTTACGCAGAATCGCCCACTCTTGAACCATCTGTAACTCCTAGTTACGCAAAATCGCCCACTCTTGAACCTATTAGTTACGAAAACTAACGCATTATTGAACCATCTGTAACTCCCAGTAACGCAAAATCTCCCACTCTTTAACTATCTGTAACTCCTAGTAACGCAAAATCTCCAATTTTGCAGCCATCTGTAACTCCTAGTTACGCAAAATCTCCCACTCTTGAACCATCTGTACCGCCTAGTTACGCATAATCGCCTTCTCTTGAACCATCTGTAACTCCTAGTAACGCAAAATCTCCAACCTTGCAGCCATCTGTAACTCCTAGTTACGCAAAATCGCCCACTCTTGAACCTATTAGTTACGAAAAGTAACGCACTATTGAACCATCTGTAACTCATAGTAACGCTAAATCTCCTACCTTGCAGCCATCTGTAACTCCTAGTTACGCAAAATTGCCCACTCTTGAACCTATAATGCCCATAGATGAACCTAATGCCCATAGTTACGAAAAATAACGCAATATTGAACCATCTGTAACTCCAGTTTCGCAAAAATCGCGAATTTCGAAAAAGGCTAAATTTCATTGCACAGAAATTTACTATTAACGGAGATCGTTTAAAACAATGTTGCATATTTTGTAGTTCAGCTCTGTTTTCTAGATTTTTGAAATCCGAACTCAGCTTAAAATATCTAGTAAAATCCATATAGTGGTTTTACTATCAAAATTATAATAATATCTATGATTCATTTGGCAACTTTAGGTTACAACATGTCATTGTTGGCAACCCTGACTGCACATAATGTTTTTACTCTTACGTTGTCCATTTGTCTCCAAGTAACAATACTATTACCTACTTATGAAACAGCTTTTGTAAAACCATTTGATAATCTCAAGATGCTTTTTAGCCTGCTCATTCCTATGGTTACGATTTCGCTTATGTACGCTTCATTTAAAAAATACTCGTGAGTACAGGGAGTCCTGCGACGCGTGGAAAATCATATTTAACGTTTTGATGGTCGATTTGAAGGAAATTTTACTTTGGACCGTTCAAAATTTACTGTCATCCCTTTCCACTCCTTTTGGAACACCCTGTACGTGTAAGGGAGCGCGATGTGTAAGTAAATACTCTTCTCAAATTCAAATTTGAAAGCGTTGATGATGCTTTACCATTGTTTAAATTACCATTGTACATGTCTGTCAGGTCAGATTTCAAGTTTCAAGAAACGGTTGAACAAGATATTTCATGTGATCGCCTTGGTCGTAATTCGAGATTGACAGTACTCAGGGGAGTAAGTGGACAGTATTTGAATATTCGTGTAATGCATTCTCATACTCATTTGTATCACTTTTAACAATCTTGGATTCTTCGAGGCTCATCACCATTATCGTTGCATTAATTCGGTGCACAATTTCGATTGGTGAAGAATAGGTGAACAATAATTATTTGGGATCATGATGACTTTTTATGAGAGATCATCATGAAGCCTGCCTCCGACAATGGTCGTGAAAAAGACAAATAATTTAGTTTTCACAGACTTCCGAATTGCAAGGTTGAGATGCACGTAACGAGGTAATACAATCCAAAGAATGATTAAAATTTGTGACCAAGGTACCCCATAATTTACGTTTGTAATAGTAGAATAAACACCTCTCACTTCGATATATTTCTCACTTCGATAGCTATCACGTGAAAAATAATGAACAAAATCATGCATAAAATTGTCATTAACGTCCTCTAACTCCTCATCGGACCGTTATTTCAATAGCAGACCTTTCTGAGCAAATTTGGTTCGGCTTGTCTGTACTTAGTGATTCCTCGTCTCGGCCACAACTATCCAAAATGATGGTCTGATATTGATGGAATTTTAAGGGTATTTGTAAGGGGTTGCTCAAATTGTGTGGTTCTCTTCCATAATTTCTTCCCTTTACATCCTTCTTCTTCTTCTTTCATGGCTCAACAACCCGCGAGGAGCAAGACCGCCCAAGTAAAGTCCGCCAGTCATTTCTTTGTTGTGTAGCTGCTCTCCTATCGCGGACTCCCAGCATTGCTCGAGCATCCCTGCTGACACCGTCCCCCCATCGCAGTCTAGGGCGCCCCTGTCGTCGAGTGGCATATATTTCTTCTTGTAGGAGCCTCCTAGGTACTGAATCAGGGCTCATTCTAGCAAGGTGGCCCGCCCACCGAAGGCGACCAATCTTGATATGGTGGACCACATCTCTGTCAGCATAAATATCTTTTATCTCCACGTTTGTTCTTATTCGCCAGGCCAGCTCATCAGGATCGAAGATCGCTCCGAAAATCCTTCTCAATATTTTCCTTTCGAATCGGAGAAGTTGGTTTTCCTGAGTTCTGGAGAGTGTCCAGGTTTCAGAACCATAGATGAGCACTGGCCTGATTAGCGTTTTATAGCAACGGAACTTCGTTGTTCGCGACAGGGTCCTACTCTTCATATGCCGAACCAGTCCAAAGTAGCATTTGTTAGCTGCAATGATTATCCTTCGGATTTCTGCCTCCTCCCCTTTACATCCGATCTCACGAAATGTGTGTGTTCAAAGACTCCTGAAGAATGCATCACGATCAGATCATTGGTGGCCTCTGCGTATGAGTAAACGTGAAATCCTTGTACAACCATATCTTCTACGGTTACCGTCCGATTTGATGACATTTTTAGGGGTTGTGCGGCAGGAACTCTAAATGGTCCCCTATGAATTTCATAAACTTCGAATTTATAGCAGCCTCCGCGCATGTGAAAACGCGAAACCCGTCTTACAAGAAGTTTCCATCCAAATTCGAAGTAAATTTCAGGAATTTTCCCTGACCACAACTTAATCAGCGAAAGGTTCTTCTACATGTTGAAGCTATCAACTACTACATTTTTTGTAAATGATAAATGGTTACAAAGTTCACTCATCAACGGCTGAAAGCCAGTTTAATGAAACGGTTCCCGTGAGATCACCGAATTTAAGTTCCAGTCAGCAAATAAACGGGTTTTCCACCTTTTCTCTGGCAATTATTTTTCGATTTTGATGATTCCAGCGGTAATCTTTCAGTTTTTCAATTCCCTAGGTAGAATCACTAATGAATTTAAAAAATTATTGAAAATTTAAAATTTAGGTAAAATTCTTTACTTATGGAATTAAACAAGTGCATCAGTTTAGAGATTATAAAAATAAGAAGAATGCTACAAGAAACATGAAATTGGATGATCATTTCCTGAGAAAAATGGGAAAAACTGTTGATGAAAAACTGACCAGCTATGAGGAGTCTGGGGGAGGGGGGGAGGCACTAGTGGTGGTGTTCGGCAATGTTTCTCCTTGAGGCAGAGGGGGTGGGGGTGGGAAGAGGCAACTGAACGCCGTATCGTAAGAGATTAGACTAACCCGTAACGAGGAAGGAACAGTGACCGACTGAAGCCAGTATAAGTAGGCCTGGGCCTATTCAGAACCTAGTTTTTTTTCCTAGGGCGTGAGGAAATCTTTAAGATCCAGGGGTGGAAATTGGATCTCGTAAGATGCCCGAGGGAGCCACTAGCATGTGTTATGTGGGATTCAAACCCACTAAAACCTCACCTCCTATTCCCACGTTGGATCTCAGCCTGGAACTGTTCAAAACATTACATCAGGCTGAGTCCTGGGAGTCTTCTAAGTTGTATGCTAGTGGCCGATCCACGTTTCCCCTTCGCTGCCTCTCCCGTTCTTGTAGGATTTTTTTTTGTTAATTATTTTTTTCCACGTAATCTGCCACCGTAGTCCAGTTTTTTTCGCTTTCCATCATCTTTCCTTTGGCCGCCTCTGGGGTTGGGTCCTGTGCTGCGAAATGCAACTTTTCCCTTAGGCTGTTCCTCTCCCCTGTAAATGGCATGCATTCAAAAAATGTAAATGGAATGCGTCATCATCCTTGTTCTCCTGGCAATTGGGACATTTTGGGGACCTCACATTCCCCATCTTATGGAGGTAGGCGTAGAAAAGTCTGTGCCCTGAAAGGACCTGGGTTAGGAAGAAATTTACCTCTCCATGCTTCCTCTATAGAAATATCTTGATTTG
Source organism: Apolygus lucorum (assembly GCA_009739505.2). Classification (NCBI taxonomy): domain Eukaryota; kingdom Metazoa; phylum Arthropoda; class Insecta; order Hemiptera; family Miridae; genus Apolygus; species Apolygus lucorum. Next base: position 50,706,891 of record CM019182.2, read on the forward strand.
AAGGATCAGCCTCGTAGTCCATCTGCCTCTGGTTTCTCCTGTCCACCTTTCCATGGTGAGCTCTTTCTCCTCTTTGGCAATGCGGGAACGCTCTCCTTCTTCTCTCCTGTTGAATATTCTCTTTCTTTCTGTGGCCATGAAATGAATGGGGATCACTCCTGCAAGGACTAGAACCCTGTAGGCCTAGGAGATTGTCTAGATCGGTTACTGCTCGGCAGCAGTATCGCAGGTCTCGATAATTTTTCAGTTCGGGCCGCTGGTGAACCCCGCCCTACTTAAGCATGCGAGGCAATTAGTAGCCATGAGCGAAATCATATGAACCAATTCAGATCTTCCCTTAGAAAGATAGCTGATGACGTCCTCCACAGGTATGGCAGTTAGACGAAAATTCAACCTAAAATAATTGCTAATTGCTAATAATTACTTTACGTTTTAATTTTTTTTTCTTTTTCATAAAGTACATTTTTTCCTCTGTCCATTTTGACACCGCGCTCCCCTACATGTTTCAGCCCTTACGCAATAAAATCACAAAACCTAACGCCATTTCGTATTTTATGCTTACTTATTACCTATTTTTCATGTATTATCACTTTGGAAACGTTATAGATCTCTGTAAATAGCAAAATGATGATTATTACGACAATAAGAGTTATCTATGTTAGAATTAAGCCCATATTTATTCATATCAATTTTTACACCAATCGCGATTGTTGTCGCCATTGGGAACCGCGGAACGGATGTTGTGGACCCTCCCAGCCGTCCACCCTTATATTTTTGTAAGTACGTAGGTACATATTTAGGACTGTGATATGAGTATAGCTTCTCTTTGTCGAGCATGATTTTCTATGTAGGTGTTTTACATTATCGTTTAAAACGTTTGATATTACCTACGTTATTATTATGAAAAAATTTATAGAATTTTTATTTCGAATGTGTTGAAATGTTCATTAGAGATTGTGAAAGAGAAACTTTGTATTTAGAGAGTAATTTTACCTGTGTAATGACTTGGCTGCCAGTAAGGTGGCGTTAGTGCGTCAGTAGCTCGTATAGGTTTTGCCCTTGAATAACAAAAACCTTATTTTATATTCCATGATGATGGTGTTAATTACTTGTATTGATATAATTCCTTTTTCCTGTTCGATTTAGTGAAAATAAAGACGTGTACAGTTGAGTCAAAACTGCGTTGTATCGTTTCATGAGTCTATACCTATCAACAATGCTCATAAGAGTTGTAAGGGAGAGTTAAGTACCTCATTTCTTACATCGATGAATGCCACCCGTGTGATTAAATTCGGATATTTTCCAAAATACATTGAATCTGCAACATATTTCGAACAGTAATCACCCATTGAATCGATTTTTCAGCGTCTGACGACTTTTTCCATAAATTATTTCATAGGTAACGTAACATTAAATTTTTTTAAACGAATGAGACCACCCAGATCTGAAGGATCGACCGATCGTTCCCTGCATGCTAAATGTTACGAGGTTTTGGTGAGATTCTGAGATAAGGGATGCAAAAAAGGGCCAAATTTCGTTTACTTCTCATTCAAGAATGGAATAAAATAAGTTTTATCCTGGAAACGGATTTCTCTTCAATATTCACACAGAATTGTGGGTAATTGATTCAACAAGCGTACAAATGTTTTTGGTTTATTATTTTCAACAATGAACCTTTGGAGTCGACCAAGAAAAAAAATGTTACCCCCCCCCCCCCCCTCAAAATTTGTTGGTTTCATGGTAGTACGTAGAATTCAAAAATCGAATAAAAATTTTTCCGTCCCTCCGCCGTATGTGGCACCTTCCTTAGTTCCCATGGACCGATTTTGATGAAATTTGGTATAAGGGCTCCATTTGGGGTTTAGTTGTGCCCCGAAGCTTTTGGTTGATGACACTTTTAAGAGGTGAAAAATAAGGGTTGAAATTTTGATAACGCCCTAGATCAAAAAATTTGAAATGGAAGTATTGGTTTTCTTCAATTTGAAATAGCATTGAATTTTTAGAATCGAATGAGACCAACCAGAGTTCTGTAGGACCAACCAATTTCTCCCTACGAGAACTTAAGGGTTGGACTTAGGATAAATCTGAAACATGAGTGTGTCACCTATTCTCCGTTGACATTTTAGCTGTCCAAAAATGCTTGTACTCAGTTATGAGCCCATAGCAACCAGTAATCGTATTTCCTAATTAGGGCACCCCAACTCCCTTGCGTTTATTTCTTCCAAATTAATTTTGAAGTAGGTAGTTAGGTAGTTGGTAAGGTGGTGACAATGGCAAAGCCATGTTATATTTATAAATAATAAACCTTTGTGTAATAATTTGCAGCGTTTTCGTATTCGGACGAGCCCAAAATTAACATCAAAATTTGAGCAAAGTCGAATTATCGGAAGGTAAGAAACCAATGAGACATGTTTTTCGGATGTTGATGGAATTCATATGGAAACATTTGAAGGCAAACATGTAGGTATCAACCCTAAAATTAAAAACGTTTTGATATGGAAAATCCGAGTGGCAATGCTGATTTAATAGAAACCACATTTCTTCGATTTATTGCACGAATTCAAGGCTTCCTTATCTTCGATAGTGTGGAAACAAAAATGAAGACGGCGCAGTAAATCTTGTGCCTACCTACTATATTGACAAAATAAGTAGACCAGGTTTATGGCGTGGACCAACCTAATAATGAGTTTTTAAAGTTAGGTGGAATCTAACGTATAATATCAAAGGAATTTCTATTATTTTATGTACTCACAGAAAGCCTGATAATCCCATTCAGCGAATGTTCTATATTTATCGAAAAAAAAACCGGTTGAAAAAGATTGGACAAGCTGAGCATGACTGGTGCGAACTCTCAGAATGGCGTTAGGTACCAGGAAAGACTTTATTATTCTTATTCATGTCTTCCGTCATGGTTCGACGTTCGCTTCATCAAGAAGCTTTGTACGTTAGATACTTTCTCCACTACCTACCTATAGTTTAGAAGAGTAAAGCACATTGTCGAAATTTTCATCAAAGTGATGTAACCTGGTAGCTCGATGCAACTTCATAATAAGAAATTCCAGTCTGAAAAGTGTTTCCTTCCGAGTCTACTTAAGTGTATTTTCCTACCGTTTATGGCTACTTTTAGATTTATCGTGGGTAGATTTACTAATTGAGGGAGAAAATTACATATAGAAGTGGAACAACGTAGGAATCCGTTTGAAATAGGACCACCATGGATACTGGGAGAACACATTTCAAAAGAATCAGGCAAATTGGTACAGAATGGAGATTGCAGTGTTTTTGGTTTATTATTTCTAATAATAAGCCTATGTGATCGTATCGCAAAAAATTTTTATAACCCCCCCTCAGACTTTGTCACTTTACGTTTCAAGGTGCGTAGAATCCAAATTTGCAATGTTCGTCCGCCGTCCGCGGCACTTTTCTTAGCAACACTGGACCGATTTGGTTCAAATTTGGTATATGGGCTCCATTTGGGGTCTAGTTGTGCCGCGAAGCTTTTGGTTGATGTAGGTCACTTCTAAGGGGTGAAAATTAAGGGTTGAAATTTTAAAGAGTGCCCTAGCTCGAAAACTCTCGAAATAAAAGTATCGTTTTTTCACCAATTTTAAATAGTACTGAATTTTTAAAAATTTTTGAGACCACCCGGAGCTCTGTAGGACAAACCGTTCGGTCCCTACGAGTACTTGAAGGTTTTCCTTCGATAAAACAGAATCATGAGTGTGAATCGCAAAAGAGGTCTAATCTCCATTCAAATTTTATCGGACCAAAATGCGATCGCTGTTCATTTCTTCGATTTGTATACAGTTTTGCCTTCTGCGTAACCAGTAATCAAATTTCAATATGAAGCTTTCTATTTTTCCAATCGAGTGTGAAGCGTTTAGTTCTTTCTGATAAACTTGATTGTGAAGGTGTGAAGCCAGTATGGTGTGGTAGGTAGTACCTAGCTGGTAGGTAACAAAAAGTTGGTAGGTAAAAAAAATGTTGGTGGGTAAAAAACGCTGCAAATCATTGCTCAAAAGCTTCTTCATTCTTCAGATCACTGATCAGCTGAGTGAGCTCCGAAGCCATTTTCAATCCTGTTGAATGGAAGTGCTCTTCCAGGCGTCTTCAGCATTCGAGGAGATCTTCTTCACTCTTCAGAACACTGATCAGCTGAGTGAGCTCCGAAGTCATTTTCAATCCTATTGAACGCAGGAAGCTGAAATTTGAGAGGGAAGGTCAAGGGAGAATACAGATGGTGGTAGGTGCTATTGATGGAGAACCAGTGATCTATACAGAAGGGTGATCTATACAGAAAATAATAAACCTTTGAGCAATGATTTGCAGCGTTTTTTTTTTTTTTTGACATTTTCATGTCTTTGCCCTGGCACATAGCACAAAAAATTGTCACGAAATTGCGTAACGAAATTGTGTTACAGTGCCTTTATAATGATTTCCGCTTACAACGACCCCGTTGTTAGGTTTGTTCCTTTTCTACACTTTTTAACCCACAAAAATCGTTCACCACTCGTTGGAAAGCTCTCGATTTAACGAACATTTTTATGTTCTCCATAACATATTGACTATACGAATAGCGGAGCTATGGGCATAACTGTTCTCATATTTTGTTTACAAACTAATGATCGTGAGTGCAGAAGATAATTAATCCGGAATCGTCTATTTTATTGAAATTAGGTACCTACCTCTTAATATTAATAATAATTATTAATATTATTGTACATTATTATACACAATTATATTATATACATTATTATTATATACACAATTATTGTGTCAATTTGTAACATAATATATCTACATTCTGACAACAACGGAGGGTGGGTTATAAAATCCTATAGTGAGGTAAAAAGCAATAGGTAAAGACATGAAAATGTCTCAATGCGTTGCAGACTCGTATGCAAGCGTTTCGTTTTCATCAGTATCAGTGATATTTTTAATTTGTTTCCAATTTGGATTGGAACTTAGGATTTATATGTGCGACATTTTTTTCAAATCTTCACCAACTCTTTATTGAAATTTTTCTGTATAGAGCACCCTTCTGTATAGATCACTGGTTCTCCATCAATAGCACCTACCACCATCTGTATTCTCCCTTGACCTACCCTCTCAAATTTCAGCTTCCTGTGTTCAATAGGATTGAAAATGGCTTCGGAGCGCACTCAGCTGATCAGTGATCTGAATAGTGAAGGAGATCTTCTTGAATGCTGGAGACGCCTGGAAGAGCACCGATCAGCTAGAAAATAATGAACCTTTGGGCAATGATTTGCAGCGTTTTTTACCTACCAACATTTTTTCTAACTGTTGATGAACCTCATCCTTCGCGCCTTGGTTTTGAAGTCAAAAGAAGTAGCGTCTACGCAAGCGCAAATGTGATTTTCGGTAAATGTAAATTTCTATCGGAGATGGTTTGCTCCAGTTTCGAACAAATTTGGAGTCCCCGAAATTTGTTCGAAATCGAATGAAAACTGTTAGAAAGGTTCTACGTTTGTGTATCGTATCCAGGGACATTGCATTTCATAGGGAACCATCCAACCAGCACTTAAACTTCGTATATTGCTTTCGAGTCAACCAAGGTAGCGGAAGCTTTGTTTTCACTTTTCAAGGTTGGAAAAAAAGCTCTCCAAAATCAAAATTTCCACTTGTGTTTTACGTTTCAGACCTTCCTGAACAATTTTGGTTCCGTGTCTGTTCGTGGGTCTGTCATGAAATCCTTGCCACAGTCGTAACTCCTACAATTCTAATCCGATCTCGATGAAATTTTCAGGGATTGTGCAGATTGGCGTTTAGATGGTCCCCAATGAAAATCATCATCCCCGGATTGATAGTAGCCGCTGCGCATGCGCAAACGTTAAATCCTTGCCTCAGCCATACCTTCTACATTGTAGAGCATGTCTCACTCGATTTCCATGAAATTTTCGGGGATTGTGCGGGATTAGATGGTCCCCTATGAAAATAATTGCCCCCTAATTGAAAGTGTTTTGTGCGCATACGCAAACGTGAAATCCTTGTATCAGCCATAATATCTACATTTTCCAAAAATATTCAGAGACAATGCGGATTGAGTTGTAGATGGCCCCCTATATGGGTAGTGCAAGAGAGTACCTAATGCACTTGGAGATGTTTTGAGATTAACTACTAGTCATCGGACCATCTATACAATCGGGTTATGGATAAGAGGAAGCTATGTGCTCCACCCACTTGTTTTTGCTTGTTACGAGGATTTGTGGACACGCAGACCGACCGAAACGGTACCAAAATTGTTCAGGAAGTTCTATCACGTGAAGTGAGAGTGACAATTTTGATTTTGGAAGACTTTTATCCTTGAAAAGTGAAGACAATGCTTCCGGTTGGTAGACTCGGAAGCAATAGGTGCGTGTGCAAATCTTGAAAAACTTATTTTCTAGTTGGTAACTTTATATGAAGTTTCCTAATATGCGTGACAGGAGATCGGACTGTCTGACTCTCGTTCCTGTAGAAGTTACGATGATGTGAACTCACTTGGATTTCAACACCCACGCCAATCATGAGACGCCGCCTCGACACGCATCCTTGGGGAACGTCTTGAAATTATCAGGTACCACCTTCTCTAGAAGTGTTTACTAATGATTATACCGCAGAGCCACGAAACATCGCATAACTCGGAGTGAATTGATATAAATCATCGGGACGCTAGCAATCAATATTCAATAAGGCTCTGCGGGTTATTGAATTACCGATAACTCCGCAACTTAGGAGGGTTCCAAAAGGTGGTTATAATTTATTACGTAGATTTACCTGCATTATTCCAAACGCGGTACCACTGGCGGCTGGTGGGTACAGGCAAGGTTTGCTGGTAAAATATAATAAATATTTACCTTTACATATTGAGCAGCACTATTAGCGAATGTTCACAAAAAATTATTAGAATGGACTCTTTTGAAATGTTTTTTTTACTAAAATCCATTTTTGAACATGTTAAAGCAGTCCCTAAAAACTTTAAAATAAAACAGCAATTTAAAAAATGTATATATTCTGTGACACCAATAACCATACCACATTTCTATGAAAATTAGCTCATTAACTCATGCAGCATGAATGGAAATGAATGGTCAACAGCTGCAAACCTTTATATCGCCAAACGTTATCTCCCATACGCTATGGAGAGCCACTGCAAAAACGGTAAAGGAGGTATCCACTCTACAATTGGCCATACCACAACGAGTTCTAGAAAGCATTGACCACTAAGGTCTATCATCAGAGACCAATTTATGCCTGCTGTAGTTGGATGTAATATAAAAAAAAAAAGTAAAGTAAGCAACCATTTCAGGTTGAATTTTCGTCCGACTGCCATTCTTGGCGTTGCGGACGTCATCAGCTGTCTCCCTAAGGGGAGATCAGAATTTGTTCTGATGATTTCGCTCATGGCTTCCCAAACATCACCGCCCTGGGTTGGAACGAGAGATTGCCGATCGTCTAATAGACAGAAAACTTTCTGCGACGACCAGACTCGAACGCGCGTCCCCGCTAGACGGTTCTCATCTTATCACCGCAGTCGGGTACACTGTCCACTAGACCACCGACGCCCACAAGGATGTAATATATAGTAGATGTTACAGATGAGGAAAAGGAGAATTAAGCTCACCCTGTATACTAAAGTGGTATTGCTGAGACAGATTCAACAGTAGGTGTGAGGACGGTCCACGAGATCTCCGAGGAGGGATCAAGGGAATTGATTTCAGCCTTCTAGGAACGAAGAGAATTGGATTAATGGATTCACAAGAAGAAAGAGAAAAGTGATGGAAACAAAGAGCACGAACCAGCAGATGTGAAGGCGAGAACATGAAACTGAATATCGCAATGGCTGCCATCGCATCGTCGTAGAGCGGGGTCCCCAGGACCTTCAAAAAAATATCTTTGACCTCAGCCCAGCAGAGTTTCAAGATGCATTGGCAGTTCGATATAGAAGGAAACCAAGCAATTTGCCTTCAACATGAGATGAGTGCGAGATCAGACTCTTCACGATTGGACTCTCTCTAAACTGCAAAGTGGGAGGATTGGTGTCGAGGAGGCACAATAAAGTCAGAATAAACATTGCTTGGAGAAATGGTATCAAGGCACCTATTATAACAAAAATGAATGCACAAATTCAAGGTCTAAGTGATTTGGCGAATTTTGCTCGCCCAGCTGAACAGAAAGAAGCTCAGTCTGTAATTCAAATTCAGCAGTCCCAGAGAGGCTCCCTTCGGAATTCCAGCTTCTTGGGACCAACAGTACAGAATTTAGTTCATCCTGCTGATCAGAAGACTTCCAGAAGGACGACTGAAGACGAGGAGGCACAATGATAAGGGAGGCCATGATGCCTGCTCGGAAAAATTGTTTCAAGGAACCCATAATAACAGAAAGAATGCTTAAACTCCAGGGGTGATTTGGCGAATTTTGCTTTCTCAGCTGATCAGGGAGTAGATCAGTTCGTCATTCATATTCAGCAGTCCCTGAGTGGCCTTGAAATTACAGTGTATGGGACCAACTGTATCGAATTGTGTTCATTCTGCTGATCAGAAGACTTCGAGAAGGAGGATTGAAGACGAGGAGGCACAATGAATTAGGAGAGGCCTTACTTTGAAAAATTGTTTCAAGGAACCCATAATAACAGAAACGAATGCTTAAACTCCAGGGGTGATTTGGCGAATTTTGCTTTCTCAGCTGATTAGGGAATAGATCAGTTCGTCATTCATATTCAGCAGTCCCTGAGTGGCCTTGAAATTACAGTGTATGGGACCAACTGTATCGAATTGTGTTCATTCTGCTGATCAGAAGACTTCGAGAAGGAGGATTGAAGACGAGGAGGCACAATGAATTAGGAGAGGCCTTACTTTGAAAAATTGTTTCAAGGAACCCATAATAACAGAAAGAATGCTTAAACTCCAGGGGTGATTTGGCGAATTTTGCTTTCTCAGCTGATCAGGGAGTAGATCAGTTCGTCATTCATATTCAGCAGTCCCTGAGTGGCCTTGAAATTACAGTGTATGGGACCAACTGTATCGAATTGTGTTCATTCTGCTGATCAGAAGACTTCGAGAAGGAGGATTGAAGACGAGGAGGCACAATGAATTAGGAGAGGCCTTACTTTGAAAAATTGTTTCAAGGAACCCATAACAACAGAAAGAATGCTTAAACTCCAGGGGTGATTTGGCGAATTTTGCTTTCTCAGCTGATTAGGGAATAGATCAGTTCGTCATTCATATTCAGCAGTCCCTGAGTGGCCTTGAAATTACAGTGTATGGGGCCAACAGTACCGCATTTAGTTAATTCTGCTGATCAGAAGACTTCGAGAAGGAGGATTGAAGACGAGGAGGCACAATGAATTAGGAGAGGCCTCGCTTGGAAAAATTGTTTCAAGGAACCCATAATAACAGAAACAAATGCTCAAACTCCAGGGGTGATTTGGCGAATTTTGCTTTCTCAGCTGATCAGGGAGTAGATCAGTTCGTCATTAAAATTCGGCAGTCCCTGAGAGGCATTGAAATTACAGTGTACGGGGCCAACTGTATCGAATTTTGTTCTCCCCGATGATAAGAAATGATCTGAGTTTGTATTTTGGCATACAATCAAAACGAATACGCCTACTAAAATACCAGGAATGTTTTTAAAGTTTACATTGTGCGATTTCAGTGGAGGCTGTTTCCTTCATCAACCTTCCTAGTTACCAGAGTAATTTATTGGTGTCGTGTAACACTTGTGATGTATGTGAAGAATTTCAGACTGACCCTCAGCCCAAAAACATATCTAAGTCAAAACGAACAAAGTGATGTCTATAAAAATAATACGGTATATTTGTGAATTCCATGAAATTTCTTGTAAGAATTCCACTCTGTAGTATTGAGGTGTAATGAGAACTATGAGTACAATAAAAGAAGACTAATGATGACTGGTTGAACATAAAAACATTCAGCGAAAATAGCAAGTGCAGCTATTAGATAATGGAGCGGGCGTTTCTGCATTTGGGGCCTCGCGCGCTTACGTCACGGCCTCCTCTCCTATAAGTTGTTCTGTTATATAGTTGTACAGTTATATAGGAGATCAAACTCGAAGTCGTCGAAGGACTCTCCCTCTAATAATGTTAATCACGCCGAACAATCAGAGCTGTCTCGAATTTTCACTTCCTCCACTCAGCCCGAAAGGCTCATTGAGACGGGCAGAGTCGCAGCGTTGCGCAACGATCGAAACGCAAATCGAATAGTGAAAGGTGCAAATGTGACGAGGGCAGTGGGAAGGAATATTTTGCATAAACGAGGAACCAAATTGAGGGGGTCGATCCCAAAAGAGATCATCCAATGCTCTGACTGACCAACTAACCAACAAGTTGAACTTTCAAGTTTGCAAGCGCTCTGATGGGTCTTGGATTAAAAACACTACCTACCTGTAGAGTTTATTATTACTTATTACTGTTTCTTCCTCTCTATCAACAACAAAAAAAGATTGGTTTTTCAAAATCGAATGTTTTAGTCGCATTTTGCATGTTACATCTTACTGAACAAGCTTGGCCGAAACAAACAGTACGCTTTGAGTTAATTTTGTTCTTGTTGACTAACGCTGTATGTTAATTTTTTGAGATTTTGAGTTTTTGGCTTCAATTGACGCGTCTGGATTCCCTCAGTTAACTAAACATCTGAACATTCTCAACGGAGATTTTGTCGTTTTTTCTTTTTTTTTACGCGAGCACAAAAGTCTACGTTGTTTTCCGCGGCGACTCTGCTCTATCTCCAGCTCCAATTTCCACGAGATAATTTTCGCTTTCATAAGCCTTTTTTTCAATAAATCGTCTCAATAATCCAAATTGCGAACTCTCAACATCAAACAATAGAGAGAAAATGTGCAAAAATGCTATAAAACTCACAACCACCAGCATGAACAAGTCTGAGATCTGCACAAAGTAGATCTATACGCACTTGAAGGAGCGATCAACGCTGACGGACATACAAATACAAAAATGTCTGCTAAGTGGGTGTGGCACATAGCTTCCTCGTATCCATAACCCGTATAGATGATCCGATGCATAATAGTTAATCTCAAAACACCAATTTCCAAGTATCTGCACTACCCTCATAGGGCATCTGCTTTCCAATCCTTCCAATTGCCTGTCATGGGCAAAACTATACACGGAGGGTTCGTGCAGATTTGAGCGAATTTTCAAAGAAATAACTATTTTTAACGGTTTTTAACCACTTTTTACTGATTTTTTCCCCCCATTTGTAAAGCAGGTATTCTTATAGGAAATTTCACGCTCTTATCATTATATTTGTTGCATCAAGATAACGTTTTACATCCAAAACCTGAAGAAATAGTACTCTAAGCTATAGGCAGGGTGTCTCAGAACTACTCAACAATACTTGGCAACAAGTTGACCCCTCCTGCACTTTTTTAACCCGCTCAAAATGTCACTTTTGGTTTATTTTCAATATTTTCACTTTGAATTGTTTTTCGTGTTTTCGACCTGTCTGCACCTCTGAATTATCATTTTGCGGCCCCTTGCTCGAAAAAAATCGTATGAGGGAAAAGTTTATGCAAATTAGTTGTAAATTGATTTCTGAAGTAGTATTGTTGGGACACCCTGAGGAGTACCCATACAATTTATATTGATTTTGAAATAGAGTAGGATCAGAAGTCGTTGCCAGTAGCCAAAATACCAAAATGCAGCCAGTTTTGGACAATGTTCAATTTCTAGTTTATAACCATCCCATTATTAACGACTGTAAGGTGGGTGGTCATAACTACTAGTGATGTTTGCCAAATAAGAGGAATGTTTTACTTCTGCCATTAGGTACTCTGTGTAGTTCCTTCGTTGACCTGACGTGGGTTCTTCTTGATGAGTTTACAGAATAAGATGTGGGTTTCTAAAAATAACGCGCCACTACAGTTGAAAAGTCTACAGTTAAGTAGCCCTACTCGCTTTTGTCCCAATTGTTCAACGTGTAATTATCAATTACACATTTCGTGACGATAGAGCGAGCTTCTGAAGGATGTAATCTTCGAACTTTAAGTGCAGTCAACTGAGCGTGTAACCGAGCTATGAAGGAGATAAGTAATATAATAATGGATTGATGAACAGGTACCTACACTGTAGGTTTCTACATTACGTCATTATTGGAACCTCAAAACACGTTCACCATACAGGGTGTAACACGATTGATTCACGATCTTTCTTCCACGTGTTCTACAACTAATTTCCGACAAAAAGTGCCTCTTTTTTTTAATATTCTTTATTGCACCAAGTATAACTTATTAACTTAGATACATCACTGAGTTTTGTTGATTATGGTGGATGTTTCACTTCACTGCTTCACAAGTAAGCTAGGTCAAGTGGTTTAGTACGCTTCAATCTTCTGATGATATCACTTGTATCAAGGAGTTGAATGAAGTGCGCCAAAATCTCAGTTTTTCAACAGTGTAATCAAAAAATATTTTACAATCGAATTTAAAAGAGAAATTTTTGTTTGAACGCGGAAAAACGTGCATTTTTTTCAACGAAATCGACTGTTAGAGGGGAGGTCTCAATGCTTCGGAGGAGCCGCGGAGGTGAAGACCCCGGAGTTCTCCCGTCAAACCGTCGATTTCGTTGAAAAAAAATGCACGTTTTTCCGCGTTCAAACAGAAATTTCTCTTTTAAATTCGATTGTAAAATATTTTTTGATTACACTGTTGAAAAACTGAGATTTTGGCGCACTTTTTAGGGAAGTTTCACACTTCTGCGTGAATGGAGGGTGCGCCTTGATTTTTTTTAGATTTTTAATCGCCTGGGTAGGAAAAATAGTTTATTGTTATTTTTAATCTAAGGTAGACCTCATTCTGAGAATTTTGGTACCAACCGCGACCTTCTAGCGTGAGTAGATCTGTTTCTATGATTTTTCAAAGTTTCGACCGTTTATGACGTCACGCACCCCTCTCGCCTGGGCGGGACCCCCCAGCCCTCTGTGACGTCATAAACGGTCGAAACTTTGAAAAATCATAGAAACAGATCTACTCACGCTAGAAGGTCGCGGTTGGTACCAAAATTCTCAGAATGAGGTCTACCTTAGATTAAAAATAACAATAAACAGTTTTTCCTACCCAGGCGCACACCCTATTGTTGAGGAAGGCATAAAACGTAAAAAACAAAAGTGGAAATTTTGATTTTGGAGAACTTTTTTCTTTAACCTCGAAAAGTGAAAACAATGCTTCTAAGCGGATGGCAGCCATAACCATCCTGCTATTTTTACTTGTTTGTTATTTATGATTATACAGGGTGTAACACGTATGTTCCTGCGATAGCCTACGGATTGATTCAACAACTAATTTGTGACTTTTTTTTAACCCCCTTAAAATCCGACATTTTTCACTTTTAAGATTTTTTTCCTGTCTTCGACGTTGTCTCATTAAAATGTTAATAACTCCTTCAATTTACTAGATAAGCCCAAATTCGACGATACTACTGGAAAGAGCGTTAAATTTCCTATCTTCCTATTGGAGAACAAGAGCTTTTCAAATAGGCAAAACTGGTGAAAATGAACTTGAAGAGGAAACATATTGTTTAGTAATGCATGCATTCCAGGGGACGTCCCATTGGATAAGCATTAGATCAGTTTAACCAGTTGTTAAGTGATAAAACTGTTTCACTCGATGAAATTTATTTATTACTTTAGGCAAGAAATACTGATCCCCCCCTCCACCATTATGCACCTTAACATTTCTAGCGGCATGGGAGCCTCGAATCTGAAGAGCATTTTAAAATCCATGATCTACGACACCCAACATGCGAATTCGAGTTCACCCCCCCCACACCACCTCCCCAACGCCAACAATGGTGCCAGTCTGACACCAAAGCGGAAATACGTCGTAACATTGAACTTTCATCTGTTAGTTTTGGTAGGCAGTCCGTCGAAGTTCACATCCGTATTCGAGGTGAAACACAAAAAAAAAAAAAAAAACACGAAATAAGCGGTTTATGGCATCATGGCACCATTTCCTGGCACCACTATTAGTTTCATGGTGGTACAGAGAATAATTCATGAAAATCCGGAGGTATAATGAGAATTTTTCCTCAATTTCAAAGCTTGGGTACAATTAGTAAGCAGTAAAGGAACCGAAATATTGAAAAATCGGATATTTTGTGAATATTATCTCCCCACTCACCCCCTCCCCTTGCAAATTTTGGTACTCTGGTAAAATCATGTACAACTCGGAAGTTATTTGAGTCAAACAAAAAAAGAAACACGCAAATCGGTTGGAAATTGAGGCCTGGGCAGAGTTTACAAGATTATGCACGCAAACGCACGTTTTTTAAGCATTAACCCCCCCTTTCCCCCTCTTAAAAAGCAAAATCCAAAATTCCGGCGCCGTAGTGCACAACTAGATAGTATTCCCCGTCAAACGAAAAAAAAACCACGAAAATCGGTTGAGAACAAAGTCCTGGGCAGAGTACACAAGATTATACCCAAAAACGCACGTTTTTCGAGCATTAACCCCCCCTTCCCCCCCCTTAAAAGGCAAAATTCGAAATTCCGGCGACGTAGTGCACAACTAGATAGTTTTCCGCGACGAACAAAAAAAGAAACAGCAAAATCGGTTGAGAACTAAGGGCTGTGCAGAGCACACAAGATTTTGTTACACACACACACACACATACACACACACATACACACACAGACATACACCTATGGTTTTTTTCGCGGATTTGGATTCAGAATGGTCTAAAACGGATTACTGTGTGGTTATTTTTTGTTTCTGTTGAGTGTTGTCCAACTTTACCCCAGATCGATCGCATAAGGACGCCCAAGTCTTACTGTGGGACGTCCTAAAAATGGTCGAATCTTGAAAATCTCGATTTTTTTCAACCGTTCATAAGACCCTGCTTTCCAGCGTGTAAATGCTTGACTGTAAGCCTAAAAGTTGACCCAAAAGCTCAGCTTTCCAACGATATGGTCAGAATTGTTTCCAATATTTTATAATATTTTATAAATATATAATAAGATATTTTATAAATTAGTGGAGAAAACCGCGCTTGAATGATGAATAACGTGATATTTTTGTAAACGAAATCGACGGTTTTGGGATGGGGGCTGTAGGAAGGAACTAGTGGAATCGTTGTTTTCAGGGTAAAAGAGAGTAATAGAAATACTGCTGAAAAAAAAATAAAATAAATAAATAAAATAAGACATTCCACTGAATTCTTATTTGATGAATTCAGGTATTGAGAGTTCATGAGCTTATTAAACGAGCAACAATTTTTGAAACGTATTTAAGCCACCCTTCAGGTTTACCACGAATGGGCAGAAATGCTTTGATTACCGAGGGGCCCTCCTTTTCAATGGTCTACCAAAGGAATTCAGAATAGTATCTGCCATTAACTATTTCAAATTAATATTGAAGGAATATTTCAATAGAACTTTTTAAAAACCTGTTATTTAGTTGATAATATTAATGTTGAAGAAAAATGTCCTAATTTATACGTTATATCTATTTCTAGAAAAATTGGTTACAAATTTTGTTTTGTTAATTGTGAGAAGAGCCAAAATGCCTCCCCTCAGCACAGGCTAAGCTTACAGAGGGGAGTAGCATTTTGTACAATTTTGTCATATGGTTATATTTACATTTTCTAAATAAATGCATTTAAAAAAAAAAGAATCAGTTGAAATTTTCAGGGATTGTGAAGGATTGGCGTCAAGATGGTTTGCTATGAAAATAATCGCTCACGGATCGATAGTAGCCGCTGCGTATGCGCAAACGTAAAACCCTTATAAAAGCCTTAGGTAATTTTTACATTTTCCACTCGATTTTGATGCAATTTTCAGTGATTTTGTGGGTTGGCTTGTGGATGGTTCCCTATGAGTGTAGTGCAAAGTACTTAGAGATTAGTTACTATAGCATGCAACCGGGTTATGGATAGGAGGAAGCTATATGAGCAACACTCAGTTGGAGGACTTTTTCCAAGACGTCAGTACGACCTCACTTCGCCCAGACCACCTCAATTAGCGTGCAGTTGTGCACTATGCGTTTTCGGATTAAGATGCACTTCTCCCCCCCCCCCAACCACAGGGGTCAGTCAAAGGAGATTCGCCTTCCCTCGCCCCTCATCATCAACCCCCCCTAAACTCCCCGCACATAAGACCCGCTTCGAACCCACCGCTCGACCAGACCTTCTTGAGACCTTTCTCGAGGTAAGTCACTTTCACCTTTTCCACCCATCTATCACCATTATCGTATTTTTTGCCCGAAAACAGCCAATTTGCAACAGAGTCAAAATATTTTATTCAAATTGATGATTCCGAATAGAATAAACCAAATTTTAACACAAAAGTTGAAAAATTAGTCTCGATTTCCTGGGGAAATTCTCACAGAAGTACGTAGGTAGACACTAAGTCAAAGCTTAATAATAAAACCTATGTGAAAATTTAGAAATAAAGTATAAAACTTGCTCTAAAAACAATGCAAAAAAAATTGTCCCAGAATCTAAACCAATACAATTACACAACAATTACAATTACAATTTACGTAATGAGTACAAAATCACCATTTTGTTTTGAAAATAAATTATTATCTCATCCGTAGTAAATAAATGTTGGGAAATTTGGGGTTATATTACCTCCACTAATATTATAACCTATAAAAATTATACTTGTATTGGAAAATTCATAAATATTGTAAAAATTGTTTAAGGTCCATCTCGCAGATTTAGTTGTGTACATGAACCTGAATCCCATAAAAACACCAATTTTATGAGTAATTATTACATTTACTTGGAGGGTACTTATTATATGCATTTTGTCTTGGTAATTACTCAGATAAAGTCGCGATTTCACGAACCTAAGCTCAACCTAACTTCACAACTCAAATGATACTTTTTGCAAATTACAAATTCACCTACTAACACAGGTATAAAATTCCTATAAATCTAGGTTAAAATTTGGTATAAAAAAAGAATTTCAAACCTGAATTTTGATGATTAAAAAACCGATTTGTCGAAATTTGCATTATATTTTATTTTTTGCAACACAAAAAAGCGAATTAGAGTTGAAATTTTGATAAAATCATCATTTTATTGGTATTAATCTCTAAAATTAGAGGCAAAAAAAAAAATGAAACAAGTTCATTTGTTATATTAAGTTCGTTTATTAATTATTTTTGTAAAGTCGTAACTCCTATCTTTGGCAGAATTATATTGTGATGTCTGTTGTTGCTGACTTTTTATTGCTGTGGTTCTGTTATAATGTGGTTTGCGCATATTTTCCGATTGATTCTTCTCTTTTACTAGTCTTCTCATCTACTAGCTTGCCAGCAAATTGATCGCTCTGGTAAAATTTTGCTCGTCATTTAGGATTGTTCGGTTCTGTCGTAGGTGTTTGGATTCAATATTCTATAGCACGATTTTCTCTCAATTCATCCATCTATATCTTTATATATTACCTATGTGTTTCTTTTTCACAATCGCAGAGGTCATCTGATCGTAGGTACACTTCGTGTTGAAGAATATCCTTGGACATGTCTCCTTTAGATGCCCGGATATTTGAGATTTGAGATTTTGAGATACTAAAACGGGAGTTGTGTGAGAAGAGGGGAAGGAGAAATCATTAGAGTCTTCACTTATCGTTGCAGCCAATTTCAATAAAAAAATTCCAAAGGTTCATTATTGAAAATAATAAACCAAAACATCACAGGGAACAGGAATTTTCAAATTAGTCTTCTCAATATGGCAGACGATACTCCCAACCAATGTTGGTGGTGAATTTCTTGAAATTTAATGTGACGAATGAGGTGATTTTGCCCTGACGACGTCAAGTGGCTATAATAGTAGCAATAAAACTGATCAAAGACAACAACAAGACATAACAAACTACCTTCTAAAAGAGCGAGTACATTTAGAAATATTCTAAACTTTATAGCCAAAAGAGCGAAGCAAATAATCTTCTTGCATCCCTCAAAGACGAAGCTTCCACAGAGTTACAAGAAAATGCCATTTAAGGCACATCTTTCCAAAAAGCAAACGATAATTAGGGTTTACTGTGACTGCAATAGTTCTTAATTCAATTGATCGTGATATCTTGCTAACCTATCGGACTCTCAAATATATCTTTTTCCCGGATTTTCAACCGGAAAATTTACATTCAACCAGTTTTTAGTTCCCCTGAAAAACCGAGAATCAACAAAAAACGGAAATGGCGAAAAAATAAAGTTTTGTCCAGAAAGCAATCGTGATAAATCATCTCTCTCGGGGCGATTAGGGACCTCCCAGTAAGACGTAATTCGATGTAGGTCCAAACTAGCAATTTTCTGCTCTTAATTCAAGGCCTTTCATGCCCAAGATTGCCTTTGTAATCAACATGGAAAAGGCAGAATTTTAACTACGAAGTTATCTAGTGATGTCAGCATGTTCGTAAACGACCCTATAACTTGACAATGTCGTTTACCCACTTATTTTTATTAGTTTCTCGCTCAAAGTTTCACTTGGAAGGTTGAAATTCTCGTCCTCTTGCATGGCTCATATTTCATTCGTTCATGGGAGCTACAATTTTATTTGTTGGTAAATATGCAATCGTTTCTGGATTCTAAGGGTGTAAATCATACCTATTAAAAGACAATACATTATGGATTTAATCAATTTCATTTTCTAGATGGAAAAACTCGAGATGAACCGAAATTAATTTTAAAAATTGAAAATGATCTAAGATGCAGTTTTGACATGTCGCTTAGGGAGAGGATCAGACTATTTCTTTTGGTTCTAACATCCTAAGGTGTGGTTGATACGTCCGAGGAATATTCAATTCAAGCTCCCTTCAATTCAAGGTGTCTCATCCGCAGGTCTTCCTTTATGTTCGAATAGTCCCTGACTGTAAGACTGCCAGTGGATTGTTTGAGTATTCACGCGAGTTCAGTAGTGGACTAGCTACGAAGTTACTCGTATTTAATCGAGTGTGCAAACCCCACAATGACAATGACGAGAAAGAAAAATAATGAGAGACAATCTCAATGGCATCACTGAAATCTCGAATCCTGTTTCACTTGACTATCAGAAGAACGTTGATCCAGCGGCTGGAAGTTGCGCAATGAGGACATGCGAGAGGGTTTCGTGGGTCGGATTGCGCAACTCAAATGCCGCCAAGATCATCTGAGGAGGATGAGCTCTCTCGGAACATCCAGGAGTGATTGTTGGTACATCGGTTCTCTGTCACGAGTGAGCACTCTATTCCATTTTTCAATTTTCACACCGGACATGAGTTTTTTTACCAACAACAACATCAACAAAGAATGAAGGTCCGATTCACCGAAGGAATGAGACAAACAATAACCTCCCAACTAGAAACGTCGATTTCAGCAGTCGCTCTCAGCTATTTGATACTATTCAACAAAGGAATAAGGCAAAGAATAGTCCTCTCTCGAAACATTCATTTCAACTCTCGGCTATTTGATATTTAACGAAGGAACAAGGCAAAGAATGGTCCTCCCACTCGAAACGTCGATTCCAGCAATCGCTCTCAGCTATTTGATACTATTCAACAAAGGAATAAGGCAAAGAATAGTCCTCTCTCGAAACATTCATTTCAACTCTCGGCTATTTGATATTTAACGAAGGAACAAGGCAAATAATTATCCTCCCACTCGAAACATCGATTTCAGCAGTCGCTCCCAGTTATTTGATACTATTTAACTAAGGAATAACTCAAAGAATCGTCCTCCCACTCGAAACATTCATTTCAACTCTCGGCTATTTGATATTTAACGAAAGAACAAGGCAAAGAAAGATCCTCCCACTCGAAACATCGATTTCAGCAGTCGCTCTCAGTTATTTGATTCTATTCAACAAAGAAATAACACAAAGAATCGTCCTTCCACTCGAAACATTCATTTCAACTCTCGGCTATTTGATATTTAACGAAAGAACAAGGCAAAGAATGATCCTCCCACTCGAAACATCGATTTCAGCAGTCGCTCTCAGTTATTTGATTCTATTTAACAAAGAAATAACTCAACGAATCGTCCTCCCACTCGAAACATTCATTTCAACTCTCGGCTATTTGATATTTAACGAAGGAACAAGGCAAAGAATGGTCCTCCCACTCGAAACATCGATTTCAGCAGTCGCTCTCAGCTATTTGATACTATTCAACAAAGGAATAAGGCAAAGAATGGTCCTCCCTCGAAACATTCATTTCAACTCTCGGCTATTTGATATTTAACGAAGGAACAAGGCAAAGCTTTCCTCCTGCTGCAAAGCCTTCCTCCCACTCGAAACATCGATTTCAGCAGTCGCTCTCAGCTATTTGATACTATTCAACAAAGAAATAACTCAAAGAATGGTCCTCCCTCGAAACATTCATTTCAACTCTCGGCTATTTGATATTTAACGAAGGAACAAGGCAAAGAATGATCCTCCCACTCGAAACATCGATTTCAGCAGTCGCTCTCAGCTATTTGATACTATCCAACAAAGGAATAACTCAAAGAATGGTCCTCCAACTCGAAACGTTGATTCCAGCAATCGCTCTCAGCTATTTGATACTATTCAACAAAGGAATAACTCAAGGAATGGTCCTAACACTCGAGAAAAACAAACTCGAAACATAAATTTAAACTGTATGTTTTCTACTGTTTGATTTAGTTCAACGAAGGAATGCAAAAAACAATAGACATCCCACTCGAGAAAACAACTCGAAACATCGATTTCAACTACTGTTTCCTTCCAAATAAGGACTTCTCACACAGTTCGTAGAGTTCATAGGTAAACCACGTTATGAATAATCAAATCCTGAAGATTCTTTATGAGCAGGCACTAGCCGGTACCCGTCCTCTGGACAGGAATATCGAACAATTCACTTCGAAAACGATCGTTGACATATGAGTGACAACTGATTACTTACTTTTTTGTAGTCACAAAGGAATACCTACCTTCATCTCTTGCCAATTTCACTGTCCAGACGTTGAGGCAATTTAACTTACTCTCGATGCCTATCCAAATTTTACTGACAAAACTGACATGGAAATCGGTCTATGTTTGCACTGGAGGCAAATAACTAACGACAAAATTATTAGTATGTACCTTGATGTAACTGCGAAGAAACAGGTCTGTTATCTCGAAACATCCAGAAGTTATTGGGCTGGTACATCATGACCTATTGACCACATTTTGTACGTCAGTGTCATATTAACTACTGGACCTACTATTTTTCTTCCTTGGATTCCATAATAAGAAGCTTCAATGTGATAACTGGTGGGGTTTTAGCTTTCTAAAAGCTTCGCGACTATCTACGAGTATAAGGCCGGCTCAAGCTCTCTCGGAACATCGAGGAGTGATTGTGTTGTTACCTCGTAAAGCGGCTTCAAACCATGAGTGACCAATCAGTTCCATGCATGTCATGTAATAATCCCGCTAGGACTATCTTAGTTAATGAAGTCTTGAATAAAAATAATGTCGTCTTTTACCAATGAGCAACGCTCAAGTTTGACGTCGGTCATCTCAGAACATCCAGGAGTTATTCTTGTGTTCCTACCTACACTGACAGACGACCCTGGAAGTATTATTCCTAGTTTCTTTTATAGAGACCCTCATTCTTTTAACTCAAGCTTCTTTGTCTAGACAAATCTAGATGCCTCCTAGATAGTTTTACTGTTCCCTCCCTCTATTCTTCTTTTCTCCAGTTAATGTCAAGCAGAATGTTCCCTAACAGAGCCTTTTAAAATATCATTTCTCCGATCATCCAAAAATTATTGTAATGATCTGCCTTAGGCTCTAATTTCACTTTTATTTCACTGCTAGGTAATAGGTACGTTACACAAACTTTATCTTCACTTTAATATAGAAACTCTACCTATTTCGTTACATCGATGGTTCACAGGCCTAGTCGAGGAGAGCTTTTAGGAAAAGTAGTCTTGAGAATTTTGAAGAATTAGAATCGTCTTAAATACGAAATACGATTTATTTCGAAATATTAAAGAATTGATTGTGACTAGACTCAGGTTTCCAAGTTCTTTCCAACTGACACTGAAGAGGATGCACATACTTATATGCAAGAATCTGATTTTTATGTATTTTCTTTTGCTAAGCAGGTGAGTTTTTCAGTGCAGTAGAATATAATGCATTTCCATTATATCATAGATGTGGAATTGCTGTGTCAGTGGCCATTTGAGAAATTGAGCACGCTTTTCTCTTTACACTTTTTATCCAAATACCCTACCATGCAAAATTAATACTACCTATCTCCCGGAAATCGAGTACCAATCCATACAGAGATTTTCAATAATCAAAATAATCACCTATCTATCTAATATGATATTCGTACGATTCTTACTAATTCAACCATCAAATTCAGTAACATCTTGGTGGAAGTCTTGATAAGAGTACCTAAGTACCAACCTACACAAATGTACATTCTCATTAAAAAATACTAGATGCAAATTTGAACC
This sequence comes from Apolygus lucorum, assembly GCA_009739505.2. NCBI lineage: Eukaryota > Metazoa > Arthropoda > Insecta > Hemiptera > Miridae > Apolygus > Apolygus lucorum. Next base: position 50,729,304 of record CM019182.2, read on the forward strand.
AATAACCAACTGAGAACGAATCAGGAGGTGAAACTATGGATAATAAAATTTATTTTATGATAATAATGGAAATGTTAATTCAAGTTTTGAAAAATAAAAGCAGGCTCTCAAGGATTATTAATTTAAGTACGTACCATGTAGTTGTACATGCAGAAGGTTTAGTAGCAATTTCAAATTACCAAACAGTACACATGGATACCTACCTACTTGAAATTGTGAGAGCACGCGGATGAAAGATATATTTCGCTATTACAACAATTACGTCCGTAGGAACGATTTTCACCATCAACATCAAAACCATCAACCCAACCACTTACTGGTTTACAACGAGAAGGTATGGAACTTACCCAATCTATTCCTTTAGAGTGCAGGTTGCGGTCCTTGTTCTGTTGCAATGCAATCGCAATGCAATCTTTGCACCTAGAAATTGGCTATTGTGTAAGAAGTCATGTTCCTTCAAGGTTCGGATCATTACGACAAAGCGGTGCATATTTTTTTCCGTTGATGATTGCATCCCAGAGTAACAGCTTCTTCAACACGGGCCGAGTACCTACGTGAGGAATGAAGGTAATTTCCACGAACCGTCGTAGAGCTGGTCGATTCGCCAGGCCGTAGACACCCGTTATTAAGATATGATAAGTTTGTCCTTGCAGTTGTAATTTCTTTGACTCTTGAATAGTTGAAGTTTTTGTGTTTCTCCACTATGAGCTTGAGTCTTGAAGAATTTTAGCGGTCGTAAATAAAGACGGTATTCAGGTCGACAAGGACAGTGAGAGGCTGAGAAAGCAATCGACTTGAAAACTTGATAGTCCTTTTACCATCCTTGGTAAAATCATTGTTCAGAACCAAACTCAGGTTAGAATTTGAAAGAGCTGAATTGATTACTATATTTGCCGCCTAGGTGCCTACACTTAAAGGAACCTTTCGCCTTTGAGCTCTTCGGGTAATCAACAACTTCATCAGTTGAACAAAATAATAGAGAGTTTTTGCTTGCATAAATACGTAGTTTTTGCAGCGTAAATACGTATGAGAGATTTTGCAAGTTGGGCCATTCAGATCTTCTGTTCAGATGGAGTGCTAATATTTTTGTTGAAACATCAGTCCTTTAGCGATGTATAGGGGACCGTCAACGAGCTATTTCACCCTGAACGTGCGCTGAAAACTGAATCAAAATCGGACCTCGATTTCGTTTTAACGGTTACAAGGAAAACTGTTCAAAAACTATCCAAAATTTGGTTGAAAACGTTGGTGTATAGACATGTATTCATCTCTTACCTACACGAATTATCGAGAAAGAAATTCCAAATCACAAAAATAATGGAAAATACAAGTTTGCAAAATTTTATAAACATGCTCTGTTCTAAATTATAAACCGGCTGAATTAGTTTTTAAAACGCTGCAAATTATTACACAATGGTTTATTATTTTTCTATATAGATCACTCGTCTACAAAATCACCAACCATCCAATATAAGAAAAAAAATTATTAAAAAAAATAAAAAATAAAAATAAAAATCACCAACCATTGATCACATTTTGGTCAGCTCTAATTTGAACGGAGATTAGGCTCTTTGCGATTCACACTCGTGTTTTGATTTATATATATATATATTTCAATATAAACCCTTAAATTTTCGTAGGGAGCGAACGGTTTGTCCTACAGAGCTCCGCTTGGTCTCAAAAAATTCTATAGAATCTAAATTGAAGGAAAAACAATACTACCTTTATATCGAAATTTTTTGAGGTAGGGCGTTTTCAAAATTTCAAAATTGATTTTGGATCCCTTAGAAGTGACCTACATCAACCAAAAGCTTTGGGGCACAACTAGACCCCAAATAGAGCCTACATACCAAATTTCATCAAAATCGGTCAATGTTAGTGGCAAAAGTGCCGCGTACGGCGGACGGACGGTCAAATTTTTATTCGATTTTTGGATTCTACGTACCTTGGAACGCAAAAAATTAAATTTTGAGGGGGTGTTAGAAAATGTTTTTTCTTGGTCGATTCCAAAGGTTCATTATTGAAAATAATAAACCAAAATGGTTGTAGAGTTGCAATAAAACATGGTATGGATCTTTTACCAATGGAATTGGATACAAACAATTATATAACAGTAAACTCTATTTGGCTTTGGCTCGGTTGATATTGCAATCCCTTGTCCCCCTTCTAGTAAATGGATTACGTAGATTCTTAGACTTTGGAGTCACAAGTCAATCAGAACTCTATACCATAGTTATGATCTTGAGTACGTACTTCAGTTTGTTACCACGTAACATCTTTCACGAGATGGGTAGCTCAGTTAACAATGAACCTTAGTGTTGGCTCAGACTTCAGACCGCATTTGGACTGGATCTCACGGTCGGATGAGACAGACGCCGGTCTCTATTAGGAAATCGTTCCCATCTGAACACACATCATCGTCTGGACTCCATCAGAGCTTCTCAAGAACTGACCTAATAAGAAGTATGACTTTGACCATAATCAGAGCTGGATTTACTCGTGATGCCTCACATCGCTTATGTGAGCACAACTTCAAAGGCGAAAAAGCAGGATTAATTTTCTTACCCAACCATGCAAATTGTACAGGTTGGGCAAAGAAGAATCCTTAATAAAATGTACCTAACTACAGTGTATTGGTACATACCCAATACTGGCTGGGTGAAACATTTATTTAAACCAAACTCAAAAATGTTATTAAAATTCAAGTTGCAAAGATGAAACAAATGGAGATTCAAAAAATATCCACCAAGTAGGACTTGCAGTAGGTATAGATTGATCACATAGAATATCATGAATAATGGAATCAGTTGGTGTAGACGTTCTTGATTATATCATCGAGCAATACCATCGATAATAAGGCCAATATGAAATTAGATTTTCCCAATCATGGATTTTTTTTTTGAGTTGACAAACATCAAACCCAATGGGAAGTTGTTTCCGATTATGTAAAATATTTTGACATGGATATGTCTTAGTTCTGGGGGTCATTCCAAAATTTTCGACACACAAAACAATGCAACGTTTTTTTTTCTGATGCTGTTGAACGCAGGAAGCTGAAATTTGAGAGGCAGGGTCAATCGATACATACTTCTATACATCATCAGAGTTGATGATCACTGATCAGCTGAGTGAGCTCCAAGGCCATTTCCTCTCCTGTTGAACGCAAGAACCTGAAATTTGAGAGGGTGGGTCAATGGAGAATGCTGAAGGCGCCTGAGTGGTCATTGATCAGCTGAGTGAGCTCATCATTTAAATTGCCATCATAAGACATACCCATGTACAGATGTATCTGCATGCAGTGTAGATACTCGTTTCTTCTTATAGCTACTTTCACTTGGGGTCAGCCTTAAACTACCATCCACACTCGAGTGAAATCGTGCAGTGCTGAACAAAAACACGCTGCTGTTTGTCCAATGTTGGAGAAATTCATGAAGGACCGTCTGGAGGCTAACTCGAATCAATCCTCAAACTTTAATAAAACGGCGTACGGCGGAAGGACGGATTTTAGCATGGAACATGCTTTAGCCATCACCTAACTGGGCAAAAACAAAAACGTGACGAAACCGTGGAACGAAAGTAGCGCGGGATTTTATAATGATTTTTACTTACAACCTACCCTTTTCTAGGGAAATGTATTGCCGTTAGTTTTCATCTCACGAAAATCGTTCGCCACTCGTTGAAAAATCTATGCGTAAATTATATGCTGCCAAAACAGCTGTAAATAAAAGAAGCTGGACGAAGCTGAGAAGAAGCTGAGACTTACCTCTGATTTAAAACAACTTTAAACAACATTCGCGGTAAAAACCAACATCGATTTAGTGGATTATATTGATGTTGTTGGTTTTTACGAATGTAATCCAACCTAGGCGAGATTTAGAAACCTAGGCGAGAATGAACGCGGGCTTTTAGTTGCGATGTGTCCTTCGACGCTTTGGATGCTTTCGATTTCTTAAAATAACCTTTGTTGTGATTGAAGTAGGCAATTCGTATAATTATGTTTACAATTGAAGTTATATGAACAAACAATAGAAAATGTTTTAATTTTTCTGTCGAAGTTATGTCACCTACACGTTTAAGCATGGTAAGAATCAACTTCGATTTAGCGGTTTTTATTTAACTGTAGTTGGCTGGCATCGTTTTTACCAAAAGGTAATCAAAGGATCTTGTAACCTAGATTTTTTTAAAATTCGATTTTCGGATTCTACATACTTTGAAACGTGAAACATCAAATTTTAACCCATTTCCGGCCACTGATGCGTTTTCGCATCGACACTATATGATTTTTTTAAACATCACTGAAAAATCATTGCAGAAGAATTTTTTCTCGTTCATTCTGAAAAATTCTGGAAATTTTCTGAAAATGAGGCCTTTTGGCTAAAGGCATGATTATGGTGGCTCAAATTCGATTCTGGGCGAGTGAGCGTTTTGGGCCATGAGTTGAAAGAGATTCCGATTCTCGGACTTTTAAATTTTACCAAAAACAATGAACTGGACAAATCATACTTATCGCTTTGGAAAACTCTCAAATCTCATTAAAAAGTAAAATTCATAAAATATTGAGTATTTTCGCTCTCGATTGGTGAGCAAATGATGCTTCATTTCGGCTGGCATTATGTAAAATAGTTCATCCTGCTCTCCTCATTATTCAGTTATTTCTACCCTTGGCTTGAAATAGGTTAAGGGGGGGGGGTTAAATTTTTTTATTTTCTTGCTTGATTCCAATGGTTCACTATTGAATATAATACACCAAAATCGGACAATGATTGTGAGGAACCAAAAAGTTGTGTAATTGATTTAATATAAGAGAAGGAAATAGTTTTCTATACCTATTGACGCCCTTTTGATACCTAGAGACGCGAAACCAACATTGTTCAAGAAGTTCTGAAACGCAAAGTGGACAAGCCAATTTTGTCGATTTATTCCACTAATATAAAGCTTTCCAATCTTAGGTAGGGAGGAAGCAAGAATACTCGCTCAACCTGCTGCAATAAAGTGCGAGTCAACTTGAGAACTACTCGTTCAAAGATAGAAAGCGTGTACGATATCTACCCAAGTGCCACACTCTCTTGGCAGACGAGGTTTTCTTGAGCGTACAAACTCCAATCCCCTACAAAATTGATCACCTTGAAATACGTTCACTTAGTGGGGTTACCACAAGGAATTTCAAACAATAGTTTTTCCAAATTTCGATTAGAGTTTTCTAGCCGTTTGTAAGGTATTAATGGAAGTTTAGGCGATTATCTATACCGTTCAAACTGGTCGAGATTGATTGGATGCACCTCCACGTAACCCCCTTTCTTTGACTTCGTGACAACATCATCGCTTTCCCCTTTCGCCAATCGGTTCACAGGTAGGGACCATAACCTCCTGCCCTGCTCTCTCAAAAATGCGAGAAAGCGCTAACAGCTCGGTAAACATCCCGTGCGTTGCACAGGAGAGAATCGTCATCAATCAATCTAATAATTAGATTTGAGCACAATTATTGTGCTCAGTATTTTGATGAACAATTAGTCGCTCGAGCATCTTAGGTTCATCTTTGTTGAATGTATTTCCGCCTTGACTGAGGTACCTATAACTAGTCCGGAAATGCGATCTTTTTCGTTTCTTCGGTAAGACGATGCTTTGCTGAGAGGTACTTTCTTTCAAAATAAACTTGATTAACCTAGCGCAATAATAAAGATGGTAGGTACTATTGATGGAAAAGACGTAGGTATCCATTCAGAAGGGTGATCTATACAAGAAAATAGTAGAACGTTGTGTAATAATTTGCAGCGTTTTTTGGCATGAAGAAGGTCCGACATTTCATTAATTAGAGGTTTAACCAAATTAAACTCCTCGCTATTTATATATAATAATTATATAAATTACTTTAAATTTATCATTCATTTACTTAGGTACACTTATTAATTACATTTTTAAATCATGATTTGCCACATTTATTAATTTACTATTATTACTAACTAGTTTTTTTTCTTTTTTCTTTTTAACATTTGACAAGCAGAGAAAACATAATGTGATTACCTAACTCCGATCCCAGTTGAAGTGGTTCCCAGTGGAACAAGAAAAGGAAATTATATGCAGACCTCTGACAGATGGGCATAGCCCATAGTCATATCATGTATTTTGTTCATAATTTTGTATGTATGTTCAATATGTTAAATACATGTATTTTCTTCTTCTTCTTCTTCTATATAATAATTATATTGAGACATACAACACACATGATAGCCCCAAAAGAGATAGATATGCATTCAGAAATAAAGATAGCGGGGGGGACTAGTTTTCGAAGCATTCACTTATTCTCCAAAATTTGACTAAAAATACAAAATGTATAAATAGTCAATATGAAAATTTTATATTGACTATTATAAACCTACAATTTGTATTTAATATTAACGAATCAAGCCGAAGATAAATTGAACAATTGAGTTCTGGAGAGTTTTTCAAGATTTCAATTAAGAAAAATATGCGCCTGAATTTTACTTATAAATTTGGAAAAGTGAAAAAGAAAATTACTTCGTTTTACTACTCATGTAAACCATATTTCATTATGTACACTTAATACTTCAGGTACCTACCTATTGATTTAAACAACTCATACGGAACGTGTTGAAAATTGTTTCCAAACCGAAAAAAATATCCTACAAAAATTCGTTAATCCATCAAAACCGCAACGTTTTACGAAAATTCACAACAAAACTCGGCGCTTTGCGCCTCGGCGGGGGGCTCCGCCCCCCTGCACCCCCCGGTTTATTTCTTTTTCCATACTCTGTATGAAATCATAGGAACACAGAATGTGTTTTTGCGATGCTAGTCATCCGTTAAATTCGAGTCTTTGGCAATAATAAAATAAATAATTGTTAGACATTTAATTTGGTCTAAAACCCTATAAATGTTATATAAATAAATATGTAACTACAAGAAAAATACTATATAAATTGAGAGCTTTCCAACGAATGGTGAACAATTTCTGTGCAATGAACACTGCGGGAGTTCTATTTCCTTACCAACGGCTTGGTTGCACGTGAAAATCATTATAAAAGGCGCGTAACGGTTTTTTCTGTCGCTTTTTCGTGACGATTTTTTTTCGGTAGGTCATCGCAAAAACACATTCTGTGTTAAAACGTTTGTTGTGGTTATTAGATACGATCTGAGTACAATTAGAATTTGTTGCCAAATGTAGAGGTCAATTCACTTTACAGTGCTCCTTCCGACGTGATGATTTCACTAGAGCCGAAATCAGATAAGACCTGGCGCCGACGGACGGCATGCTAAGATTTCTATAACCGTTTGTGAAATGAAGGGGTGTGATGAAACGAGGACACGTGAAATTTATAGGTCCTGAGTTCCGCTGCATCACAATCCGTCGTTCAAAACAACGCAAAATCCTTAGATACGAAAACATCGGGAAAAAAAATTGGGTTAAAGAGTATGCAAGCCGAACAGCTTTTGCATATGCGCTGGAAGATATGATTTTGCAACTCCTGGACACTTTGGTAATTACCACTACTTAGTTGATATTGATCTGATTCCAACATAGAATGTACTCGTATATGAAGCCTGCACTTCCGTAATATTACAATTTTCGCCGAATTTTTTCACAAAAATTATGGAAATAGAAAACTTGAATTAAAGCGCCAGTGAATTAGTTGGATCACTCTTACTTGATTCTAACAGAAAAACATATCCTCTGGCTGAAGATGCTCTCTTTCTTCCAGAATTTCCCACTCTTTGTGAGGAAATTGAACTGGGGGTCTTCTTCAGCTCTAAATCTTATTCTCCGCCCTTTGACTCACGAAACACTTTCTTGCTTTCTCCCTCTGAGTTAAGGAGTTATTCCCACACAAATTTCTGCCTCTTCATGGCACAAATTTCTGCCTCTTCATGACACAAATTTCTGCCTTTTTCATGGCTTAAACAAAGATGAAAAAAAAAGAAAAAAAAAAAAAAAAAACTACAAATTATCACCTATACAGGGTGTAAGCATAACTGGTCTGCCGTACGGTAGGTACCAGTCGATTCTTTATCTAATTAGCAACAAAAAATGTCTCGTAGCAATTTTTCAAAACAATTCGTTTTCGAGTTATTTTAACTTTAAACTTTTCCCCCAGAGGTAGACCTTTTGTCATTAAATCGGTCATAACTCCTTCAATTAGCTTTGTAAATTACAATTTGAGGATACCGTTGGAAACAGCATTAAATTTCCTATCGGATAGATGCCTCAACCTTTTTTTTTGAGTCAAGGTTTGAGACATGAAAACGTCCTCTAAAAAGAGATTTTTACGTCATTTTGGAAACATTGCATTTTTTCAATCGCAAATGGAACTACGAGAACTCATATTTTTTCAAGATGCAAGAACAGGAAAAACTGAGCTAAAATCTCAGCTTTCCAGTGGTACATTTAAAAAATATTTTACAACCAAATTTAGGGAAAAAATTAATATTTGAGCGCGGAAAAACGTGCATTTTTTCAAGGAAATCAGCGCTCCGCCTCGAAGGTCTGAGGGGTCGGACGATAGAAAAAGAGAAGAATGCACGTTTTTCCGCATTCAAACACAAATTTCTCTCCTAAATTTGGTTGTAAAATATTTTTAATTATACCACTGGAAAGTGGAAAGCTGAGATTTTAGCGCAGTTTTAACTATTCTTGCATCTTGAAAAAATATGAGCTCTCATAGTTCAATTTGCGATTGAAAAAATGCGAGGTTTCCAGAATTACGTAAAATTTTCTTTTTCGAGGACGTTTTTATGTCTCAAACCTTGACTAAAAAAAAAGTTAAGGCATCTATCCGATAGGAAATTTAATGATCTTTCGAACGGCATCCTCAAATTGTTATTTATACGGCAAATTGAAGGTGTTATGATCGACCTAATGACATAAGATCAAAATCACGTAAAAAAAAGTTTAAAGTTAAAATAACTCGAAAACGAAGGGTTAAAAAAAATGCTTAGACATTTTTTGTTGCAAATTAGTTATAGAATCGACTGGTACCGTATGGCAGACCAGTTAGGCTTACACCCTGTATAAAGGTTTGTCATTTTTCTGTTTGGATCGCCCGCCTTCGAAGAACACGGCTTTTCCATTATAAATACCTATCATATTATCACGAAAAGTTCGGCAACAACTTCATTATGACAGCAAAACTTCGTTATCAGAGAGTTGTGAGTGCCCTAATTTGCTAAGAAAGCACAATTGAGAGATCGAAGGAAGAAAAATTATCGCATTCGATCAGCTGAATTTTGAACGAAAATATGGCCAGGATGAATATTCATTTACGGTTTACAATCGTGTTTCTGCCTCATCATTCGTCCCAACTTCAAGTCCGTAAAGGGAGTGAACGGTTGGTCATACAGAGGTCTGGGTGATCTCATTCGATTCTAAAAATTCAATTTTATTTTAAATCGACGAAAAAACCTTTATGAAGAAAGTTTTTGAGCCAGGGCGTTTTGAAAATTCCAAGCCCTATTTATTACTTATTTTTAAATTCGATTTTCGGATTCTGCACTCAATTCTTCCAGTTTGATTACATTGAATTGGCACAATAGTGTTTCTACGTAATAAACTACTGCTACTTTTTACCATCAGAATATAGAAATCACAAATCAGTTCAATTACGGAAAATGGTGCGAGGACTAAAGCCACGTTTTCCCTTATAAAAACTCCTTTGAAGTTCAGTTGTTTCGATTTGGTTTATTAAAACGGCACAAAAACATGGTCGAAAAGACAATTTTGACTCGATTGGTCTCTGACATGAAATTTATAGGTTCCTGCGAAAGAAATAGGTAAGGGTTTCTGAACATGTAAGTCGTAGTATAACACACTGTATCGGTTTTTGGATGAAAGGATGCTTTCATGTCTTCCTGATAAGTAGCTACCGTCTCGCATCATAAGAAACTTAAGACGGGTTATTTAATATCGCAACATCCAGAAGGCTTTCTCTCACAAACAACCCCCTCCTATACCTTCCGAGTGGAAGTTCACCTGCTCAACCGATCGTCATCCGTCGCAGAAAAAAAACGCTTCGGGCTCCGAGAAGTTTCTAATCGGGCGTTCGCTCAGTAGAAATCGGAGTGACCTCTCGGTGCATTTGTCGGCCTAACAACTATCTTGGAAGCCTAGAAAGATTTTATTTGCCGTGTAGCACAGATTGCCTTGAAAATCGTCTGTACTACAAACTATAGAATTAATTAGATAATAAAGGTCCCGGGTCGTCCGAGACCCACAAATTAGACATCCAAGAAATCTTAACCCATTTGAAACCGTATCTGTTGTTGATCGAATTTTTACACAAAACTTTGTAGATTCACTAATTTTGACCTCAGAAACACGGGAAAAATATTGAAAAAATTCTGCCAATAGCCAATTTACTGATATTGGTGGGTGCCATACGGCACCGCTGGTAAGATATGACCCGTCCGATGTAATGCATATAAAGACCAAGGATATACGTTTTTTCAACAAAAATAAACTGTTACCTGGTAGTAAATAGAAGAAATAACAATATTCACATGAACATAGTAACATAATTTTGTCAATACTGTATTTTTTTTACTACAAAACGAAACATTTGAAAATCCTAGGAGAGAAAAATTATTATGGAACATTCAAATTTTCGATAAATTAGCATATAACAAACCACATATAAGCCCACCTAGGACTTGTGGCACATCGTTCTAGTGTGGGACTTCCAGTTAAAGTCAGCCCACTTCTTCTTCTTCTTTTCATAGGTGTTCACGACATAATAATCCCTGCGATCAAACAGGATGTCGTCTAACACTCTGGAAGACGGTATTTATTGGTACCACACAAACGATTCTGAATGTCTCCTTGACATTGCATACTTGAAAAAAAAACTTTCGTCGCCTAGCATTGCTATCCATTTCGCAATTCATGTCAGATTTCTGATCCCAGTAGTAGCGATTGTCAGAAATCTGAATAATTTTGCTGTTGCCAGCAACCGGACCGCCTGATTCTTCATCAGTCAGTACATTTGGCAAATCGCTTGATTCTTCATCAGTCAGTACATTTGGCAAATCGCCTGATTCTTCATCAGTCAGCACATTTGGCAAATCGCCTGATTCTTCATCAGTCAGTACACTTGGCTCGGGTGGTTCAACATTCCATCGGGTGTATTGGTTAATTCCATCGTGGGTATCACCAATTAGTATCTACGTCAAGGGCTTCTTGAAGTGAAAATCCAGGCCTGCGATGAAAAAAGTCTGCCAAGTGGGTGAGGCACATAGCTTCCATAACCCGACTGAATAGATGATCCGATGCGTAGCAGCTGATCTCGAAACATCAACTACCCGCACAATCTCTGAATATTTCTTCGAAATCGGATGAGAAATGTAGAAGTTATGGCTGTGGCAAGGATTCCATAAATGACACGGAACCAAAATTGTTCAGGAAGTCTGAAACGAAAACGAAAGTGGAAATTTTGATTTTAGATAACTTTTTTTTCCACCTTGGAATGTGGAAACAAAGCTTCCGCTACCTTGCTAGACCTGTAAGCTAAATTGGGTGAATCAACACTAGACAGCAACTAAGAGCCACTGAGAGACCAGGCGTGCCATATGGCATCCCTGATGTAAAACCACTTCTTGAGAAGTTATAAGTGGAACAAACTCCAACAAAACAATTTTATCCCATAAATAAACATTCTGGTAAAAAGAAAAAGAAAAAAATACTGACAAATATAAATATTTTGATTATTTACACCAAACTATTTAGCAGCGATTCAACACCAACAGATTGGTCCATTTTCAAATGAGAAACAATTGTACTGAATCACGTTCTGAACTAAACTAACGCTGGTAGGGTTTGAATTGAACATTCCAGATCAAGAAAATAAGCAGAAGTAAACAATTAAGTCAAAAGTTTACTTCTAAATGATGTTCAAAAGAGGTTGCCTCCAGCGGTGCCGTATGGGTTCAAATGGGTTAAAAGAAAGTACCTACACCTAATTTTACAGAATTATCACTGAATTTAGGAGACAAATATATTGTAATAAAGTAAATGATTATTATGATATGTGTATTAGATATTCATATTTCAAAATTTGAGTGATTATCCCAAAAGTACACTAAAATTCATGGAAGATGTTTGCCATATTTTGTTAAATAATACGTAAAATTCCTCGAATAATAGTTGGTAATAAAATTTGCATCATTTTTTGATGTCTTGCAGATGAAGTTGGTGGTGCTATTGGGGTTGGCGTTGCTGGGGTACGCAGCCGGGGCCCCCCACCCCCAGCAGAAAGAAGGCGCCTTCTTCACCAATGAGGCCATCCGTCAGGCCCAGAACACACACCTGATTCCTCAAGGAGCGACGATCCAGAAGGTGCAGGAAGGCATCGAGCTGGCAGCCTACGAGAGCATCCCTGGCGACCAGAGGATCAACCTGTTCGAGATCCTGGGAGAGCACGTGCCGCCAGAGGTCGTCAACAACCTGCAAACGCAAGTCGACCAGGTTGGGAAGACGTGAGAGGAAAATGTTGACACCGGCACGTTTATAACATGATACATAGAAACCTACTTGTATACCTAATGTATCATCCGAATTCCAAAGGAGCGTCATCCTCGCATGTCACATCCCATCATCTCATCATCACGTTCGTTTCATTTCCATCTCATACCACTTCATTCCATTTTATCATCAAACAAATTAATCAATCACCCATCAATCATTGATTCATTCCATTTCACTCATCATGGCGGACCCAAATCCATTCCTTCATCCCTCACCAACCACATCTCCATCACAACTCATTCATTGCATTTTCGCTCATTTCACCAGAATCATTCATGTTCATCATTTCATCAAATCATCGTGATATCCACTTTTCACGAATCATTTTAAATCATGATCATATTATACCCACGATCACCTCTAATCACGCCACATCATCTCCATTTTCTCTCCCATATCATCAAGCTTCATCATCATTTTCACAACCTATCATCATCTCTCATTCTATCGTCTATCATCATCTCTCATTCTATCATCTATCATCATCTCTCATTTTATCACCATCATTAGATCTCATTTTTTTCTTCATATTAACATCTTTCATCATTCATTAACATCATCGCCCACCTATCAATGCCATATCATTCGTTGTATTATAAGGTTAAGACGATTCGAGACTTATGTATATTTTTTTACTTGTTGGTTTTTATAATAAAATTGTATAAAAATGTGTACTCCTAGGTTTCTTATGTCCTAAAATCAGAGTAGGTAAGAATGATTCCTCCACAAGTTCTTAATGCCAGGACAAGAAGCACCTGTTAGTTACTTGAGGCGACAATGATTTAAACAAAGTAGCGGAATATGATACACGTTCAGCCTAGAAAGAATCTTTAAAAATATACCTACATTGCACCTACCCTCGAGAAATTGACAGAAATTTTAGAAAAAATTCAAGGTAATTCTTTATTGAGGGTATTTCTTGTGTTTTAAGATCCACTAGATCTGCTTCGTAATGCTAAAGTTGTCCAACCATTAGGTTTTGATTAGGTTTGATTTCCTAAGAGCCAACAACAATACTAAAACCACAAAATGTGGTACGAGGGTCACTCAATTAGTACCTAATGTCTTCAATGCGAAATGGAAATGTGCGTAAATGGATTCATGAGTTTAAGAACGGGCATTCATATCGAAGAACGACCGATTACAGCTGTCACTGACGAAATGGTCGCAAAAGTTGGCGCATTAGTGCGCGAAGATCATCATGTTACTCTTTGTGATCTTTACTGATCGCTTACAGAAATTTCTGAAGGTTCCATTCACATCATTATCGGTGAAAAAGTCATGTTCAACGAAGATTGTACGCGGAGGGTTCGAAAATGTTGACAGAAGATCGTAAACGCCAAGAAACGAAGTCTTTCAATTTCTAGTCAATATCTTCGTTTTTTGGTTTATTATTTTCAATAATGAACCTTTGGAATCGACCAAGAAAAAAATCTTTAACATCCCCTCAAAATTTGATAGTTTACGTTTCAAGGTACGTAGAATCCAAAAATCGAATACAAATTTGGCCGTCCGTCCGCCGTACGTGGCACTTTAGCCACTTAGCATTGACCGATTTTGATGAAATTTGGTATGTGGGCTCCATTTGGGGCCTAGTTGTGCCCCGAAGGTTTTGGTCTCTTCTAAGAGTTGAAAAATAAGGTTTGAAATTTTGAAAACGCCCTAACTCAAAAAATTTTGATCTAAAGGTATTGTTTTTCCTTCAATTTAAGATTCTATAGAATTTTTAGAATTTTTTGAGACCACCCGGAGCTCTGTAGGACAAACTGTTCGCTCACTACGAGAATAAAGTTTGGACGTGCGAAAAATCAGAAACACGAGTGTGAATCGCAAAAGAGGCTTAATCTCCGTTCAAATTATAGCTGACAAAAATACGATCGATGTTTTTCTTCATGTTGGATGGTTGGTGGCTTTGTAGACGAGTGATCTATAGAAAAATAATAAACCATTGCGTAATAATTTGCAGCGTTTTTTTTTTTTTTTTTTGGATTCCGTCGTTATGGGCGATGTAACCATGTCTCATTTCAGCCCTGAGAGAAAACGACTCTAGAATGGTACGAACTCGCCAAAATCTAGGACAATTCAAACAAGTTCAGTCAATCGAAAAATCATGGCAAGTCTTTCTTTGTGCTCTCGGTTGATTTCATATCTTTGGAACTAAAATAAAATTCGAAGAGCGAAAATATTCATCTTCCATTTATTCAGTTGTTCTGTCTTACAGTTTCTTTGAAAGTTAATGTTTTATTTTCTGTTTCTTCATTTAACGATATTTGATTCTCAATAATTATGTTGGCATCTCCACCAATTCGCTTGGTATATGATCACAGAGTAACACGTCCTTCGAGCCCTGAAGAAGGTAATAAATATACCGAAAGCTCGGCAAAGAAGGAGTTTATTCCAGTGGATCCCAATCCCTATCAGCTGACGTAAAGAAGATGACTTTTCGAAAATTTCTACTCATTACTGCCACGGTTTTCAAAAAAAGTTTGACAAATAATTAAATTTTTAGCCAGTGTCGGTCTTATAATTTATTTATTATAACAACAATATTTGTGTAGAAAGTACTTACGAATGATCAAAGAACGAATGATCTATGCCTTTCTATGAAATAGTTGAAAAGCTATTTTAGGTTATATAATTGAGAACCTATCCACAGGTATATTTGAACCCGTTTTTGGTTTATTATTTTCAATAATGATGAACCTTTGGAATCGACTAAGAAAACAAATTTTTAACCCTCCCTCAAAATTTGTTGGTTAACGTTTCAAGGTACGTAGAATCCAAAAATCGAATAAAAATTTGGCCGAACGTCCGCCGTACGCGGCACTTTCCCCACTTAGCATTGACCGATTTTGATGAAATTTGGTATGTACGCTCCATTTGGGGTCTAGTTGTGCCCCGAAGATTTTGGTTGATGTAGGTCTCTTCTAAGGGTTGAAAAATAAGGTTTGAAATCTTGAAAACGCCCTAACTCAAAAAATTCTGATATAAAGGTATTGTTTTGCATCAATTTAAGATAGTGTAGAATTTTTAGAATTTTTTGAGACCATGCGGAGCCCTGTAGGACAAACCGTTCGCTCCCTACGAGAATTTAAGGGTTGGACTTACGATAAATCAGAAACACGAGTGTGAATCGCAAACAAGATAAACCTTTGTGTAATAATTTGCATCGTTTTTTAAAAGGGGTTATGTGTCATTCATCAAACTTTCGAGAAATTTAGTTGTCAAAACATACCATTTTAAAAATATTTATGGCACAACTAAATACCTACTCTGCAATTCTCCAAAATTTTTAAAATTTTTTCAGTGAGGGGAAATGTATCAAATTGCAGTTTTTGGAATTCTGTCAAATCAAGTACCCCCTTTTTAAAAAAATCGATTTTTCAGGACTGAAATAATTTAAATAAACAACTTTATTCATTGAATGAAACATATTTTGATGAAAATATGTACATAAAACAGCATACCTAACAGAAGGTTTATATAATCAGTTTATAATTCGGCCAACATGAAATGGTGAAAATGTTCTTCACGAATGTATGTAACTCCTCAACCTCTCTAGGTCAGCTAATTTAGAGGGGTCGATGGGAGTTCGGCAATTCACCCGCTGGATTTTTTGGCATTGCTGCAGGTCATAACAACTTTGAACAACAAGATTGGTGATGATTGGTAATCTTATAGGTAGGCATGGCCCTACCCTTGGGCAAATATGACTTAAATACAAGTAGTTGCGAACAGGTGGATACCTAAGTAATAATATAAAGACTGAGGAACTCGTAAAATATTGGAAACAAAAGGAAAGCTTTGTAGGATGTAGGAGTATTACAGCAATAAATCTCATCACAGTGACGCAACGACAGCTTTCCCCTTTCTAATAGCGACATCTTCCACAAAAGAAAAAACGAGATAAAAAATCGTCGGCCCCAGAATACCTTCAGTGTGGCAGCACCCGGCAAATGACCAGTTATGTAAACTTGGTCTCCTCGTCTGGCTTCAAAGGAGGTAGGTGGTGTTTTTGTTCGAACTATCACTAGAGAGTACCTACATTAAAAATTGACGACGATATTAGCGTGGACGTTGAGTTATGTAAGATAAAAGTGATCGTCATACTGATGTAACCGGGCTCGAGGCCAGAATTTGCGAAAGTAGGCAATCTGCCGGTGTCAGCTTCTGATGGAAATACGCTCGTGAACTGTAGGTACCCAGGTACTAAATTATTGAAATAAGGTTAAATTCTGTCAGCTTTATTGGGATTTGGGTCCAACAACAAAATCCTCCTTCTCTTTCACCAAATTTTCGAAAAATATATTTTCTTCATCAGGGTTCAGAGGATGAGTTTAGGTTTGAACATCAAACCACGGTCGGGCAAGACAGTCAGAAAGACACAGAATGGCTTCCATTCTAGTCATTATTATTGTTGTTGTGTCTTTCTGACTGTCTTGTTTTGTTTTTTACCAATATTATTATATTAAAGCCTGATGTTATTGTGTTTTTCCAAATTTTAGTTATAATAGTCAAGTTTTTCAACACCAATTTAATGATTAGTGTTCCTGGTTTATACCTCTTCGTTCCCGACCGTGGTTTGATGTTCAAACCTAAACTCATCCTCTGAGCCCTGATGAAGAAAATAAAATTTTCGAAAATTTGGTGAAAGAGGAGGATTTTGTTGTTGGACCCAAATCCCAATAAAGCTGACATAATTTACTTCGGGTCGATTGTCATACACTACTGTAAGGTTAAATTCGTTCATTTGAAACTACAGATCCAGAGGTCTTAAATACTTATTGAAGAGAGGTACAAGAGGATATCATTGCTTTTTATTAGTGAGGAGCTTTACACTTCTTCCCTTACTTTTACTAGACCATTACTTCAATACACGGCCTGTAGGACAGCCAGCGAACAGTGAAGTTATGAAGCTGCTTGCTAGGTTTATGGTACTAACATATCAATTAAAAAATTGGTGAGGAGCTTCACACTACTTCCCTAACTTTTAAGGTCAGTTTTAGAGCAGAAGATTGGTATTCGATGTTACTTGAATAGATCGATCAAAATAAATACAACTTAGGTACACCTGATAAAAATCGCTTTAACCAATTTGAAAAAGTTCAAAATGCTCTTTAAAAAAGTAATGAAATAAAAAATGGTTTTCAAATATTCTTTTTTTTTAGTGATGAAAGCACCAGTTATAGACAGTACAGGACGAAAGTTGGTTATTTTCCTTCAGTAGCAGAGTTGGGCAAAACTTAGTTCTGAAACTAAAACTAATTTAGTTCCAACATTTAATTTCGAAGTTGCGAATAAATACTTCTAGTAGTTTTATATTTTTTTCTTAGTTTCGGAACTAAAAGTGAAAATAAATTTTCATTCCTCGCGTTTTTTTGGTGATTTGAAGAGGATGTGTGTTTATGTGTGTTTCAACGGAATATGGGTGCTGGGTGCGAACAAGTTCTTTTTTCCAGGGTCGTAGAAGAATAGATTCAAGTTTGCTCCCCTCCCCACCATTTTGAGTTGAACATCAAACGTATTCAGAAATGTATCGAAGAATTGAGGGTGATGAGTCTTTCATTACGTCTGGAGGAAAAAAATGAATATTTAATTGGATTGACAATTCGAAAAATGGAATACAAAACAGAAGAGTCCTGAGACAATGGAAAACGGCATAATGAAAAGATCTTTTATAAATTCAAAACCGGTCTGCTGTAAAAGAGCACGTCATTGCCTTACACATTTCTATAATTAATTTCATTTTACTTAATTTTATTGGTTTATTATTTTCAATAATGAACCTTTGGAATCGACTAAGATAAAAAAATTTTTAACACCCCCTCAAAATTTGATGGTTCACGTTTCATGGTACGTAGAATCCAAAAACGCTGCAAATTATTACACAATGGTTTATTATTTTTTTATTTTTCAATATAGATCACTCGTCTGCAAAGCCACCAACCATCCAACATGAAGAAAAACATCGATCGAATTTCGGTCAGCTATAATTTGAACGGAGATTAGGCCTCTTTTGCTATTCACACTCGTGTTTCTGATTTATCGTACGTCCAAACTTTAAATTCTGGTATTGAGCGAACGGTTTGTCCTACAGAGCTCCGGGTGGTCTCAAAAAATTCTAAAAATTCTATAGAATCTTGAATTGAAGGAAAAAGAATACCTTTAAATCAAAATTTTTTGAGTTAGGGCGTTTTCAAAATTTCAAAATTGATTTTGGAACCCTTAGAAGTGACCTACATCAACCAAAAGCTTCGGGGCACAACTAGACCCCAAATGGAGCCTACATACCAAATTTCATGAAAATCGGTCAATGCTAAGTGGCAAAAGTGCCGCGGACGGCGTACGGCGGACGGACGGCCAAATTTTTATTCGATTTTTGGATTCTACGTACCTTGAAACGTAAACCATCAAATTTTGAGGGGGTGTTAAAATTTTTTCTTTCTTGGTCGATTCCAAAGGTTCATTATTGAAAATAATAAACCATAATCGAATAAAAATTTGGTCGTCCGTCCGCCGTACGCCGTCCGCGGCACTTTTGCCACTTAGCATTGAGCAACAAAAAAAAAAAAAAAAAAAAAAAAAAAAAAAAAAAAATCAAATTATAGCTGACCTAAATACGATTGATGTTTTTCTTCATGTTGGATGGTTTGTGGCTTTGCAGACGAGTGATCTATAGAAAAATAATAAATCATTATTTAATAATTTGCAGCGTTTTTTGTAAGGATTAGTCCCGTTAAAATCAATGTTTTCAGTCATGAGATTATTCAGTCATCAGATTATAAATTTTACGAATCATTCATGAGATCATAAGTTTTACGGTGCAGTCATGAGATTATAAATTTTACTTCCGAACACATCCCCTTCAAATTAGTAAAAAACGCAAGGAAAACAAATTTTAATTTTATTTTGGTTTATTATTTTCAATAATAAGCCTTTGGAATCGAGCAAGAAAAAAAATTTTAACCCCCCCTCAAAATTTGATGTTTTACGTTTCAAGGTACGTAGAATCCGAAAATTGAATAAAAAAATTTCCGTCCGTCCGCCGTACGCGGCACTTTTCTTAGTAACACTGGACCGATTTGGTTCAAATTTGGTATATGGGCTCCATTTGGGGTCTAGTTGTGCCGCGAAGCTTTTGGTTGATGTCAGTCACTTCTAAGGGGTGAAAATTAAGGGTTGAAATTTTCAAGAGTGCCCTAGCTCGAAAACTCTCGAAATTAGTTCAACTAAATTTCTATTCGAATAATCCCAACTCTGGTAGGTAGGTATAGGTAGGTACTTATTTCTTTAACTTCAGCTCAATTCTTAGTGGTCAGCTCAATTCCAACTGATGTCAAGTGTTATCGAATAAGTTATACCTAGTTGTCTAGATAGTTCGATGCTTAGGGGTTGATTAGAACGTCAATCTCAAAGTAGGTACCTTCCGAATCTGAGCAAAACCGGGGAAATGGAGAGAATATCAAGCATGAAAGGAGGCTGATGGAAACGTGATCTAGAAGTTATGGTAACAAGGATTTCACGTTTGCGTGAACGTAGAGGCCACCGATGATTCGATTACATTGAATTGGCTTGAGGGAGGGTTAAGCCCTGTGTAAAGGAACTATTGTTTCGCTCTTTACTATCTTGCGTTTCCTAAATAAGAACTAGGTACTAGCTTAGAATTTGATTAAATTTGGTTCGGCGATTTTGGAGGAAGTTTTTTTAGTACATATAATTCACAAGTGGAACTTCCACACACAAGCGAGTGCATTATAGTGTACTAGAGATGGAAAGGAATAACAGGTGTTACTAGGGAGAATATCCCTGCACAAGCAAGCTATGTAGGTTGAGGTACTCCTCAATAGGTGTTACCAGGGCGAGGCCTGCACAAGCAAATTGAGTAGGGAAGAAATTTGGTTGAAGAGCGAGGTATTAACAGAAAGTGCTACCTGGAACGAGCCCCTACACAAGCGATCTGATAATAACCCAGGAAGGAGGGAACCGTCAACTGACCAATATATACAATTTGGAGTGGTTTTAGGGTTTTGATAGATTTAGAACACGAAGTTTGAGAGAGAATAGTCTGGCTCAGAGCTTCCACCTACTGACCACGACGGCTTGAGCCGTCGGTTGTTTAAGAGGGGTCAATAAAATTTCAGCAAACAAAACTCTTGAACAACAAGGAATTATCGGTTTCGATTGAATAATTCCAATTATTTCCAACATTAAATTTTTGTATTCATGTACCTACCTACAGTTAAACAAGCATTGGTACTATTCGACACGCTTCTTTATTGGTGCAATAATGACTGTAATATGATAAATTCCTTCCCCAGTAAGGGCTTACGAGCGAATTAAACTAATTATTATTTCCTTAAATTTGTTTAAACAATAATAATTATGACAATCGTTGTACATTAATTTGATTTACCTATTAACTTTAGAACTATGAACATAATGAATATGAAATTAATTGGTAATCCTTATCGGCGGTCTATCGCTGGTTCCGAATAAAAGTAGGTACATTTTCACCACATCGTCCACTATTTCTAGTATTCGGAATGCAGGTAGTTAGTCATTCCCAATCAATTTACGTTCATGATTCTTCCTATTCAAGTAAAAATTGCTGAAACATGATTGTGAATCTTCGCTAGTTTGGAGTTCACCAAGAATCCCCAAATATGGGTAGATGCAAAATAATGAAGTTACGCATTAAAACCATCTGGCTGGCAAATCGCAAGATCAACGGTCGATCTTCCAGATTGCATAAATATTACATTTGTTCGGATTTTCGGGAGTGGTAAACCATGGTCAGTAACACTGATCAGCCCAGATGAGTTATCGTGATTTCAGAGCATTATTGAATGTCGATCGACGCCCTCCCTTTAGATTCCATGTCACAACGACTTGTCGGAAGGTGCTTTCACTCGACCGGAGAAACCGCGTCTGAGAAAACTGGTTTTCAGCTGCGCAGCCCACCCACTCCTCCCAACCTATCATTTTCATAATACGTGCGAGTCACTAGGTTTTCAAGGTACTAAGTACCTGTATCTACCCATTTATTGTGTAAATACCTATGGTGCAAGGCTTCACACTTCAACTTTCCTCTCGAAACTACCGTAGAAAACCGAAAAATGCTGTATTTCTCTGTTTTTACACACATTTAAGCCTTGAGGAATTTTTCAGAGTTAGAGGTCATTATAAATTTTTGAACCAATGAAAGGAAAGAATCCTGTGAATTCCATCGCATTCCTGAGAGGTTGAGAGAAACCTTGAAAAACCTAAACGTACCTCAGTTGATAGGAATTTGGCAGGAATGCACCTAATTAATGAGTAAAAATTTAATACTGGGAGTGTTAAGGGATGGTCTCCCATAAATTCGAGGATGACGTTCTATGAATTGGAAGGAAGTTGGGTGGTCTTCCATGAATAGAAAGGAAGTTGGGTGGTCCTCTATGAATTGGAAGGAAGTTGGGTGGTCCTCTAAGCTGGGCCCTGAAAGCTATGGCTGACAACTGGAGAGGCGTTCTGATTGGTTGACACTCAGAGGCGTAGTTTAGGATAATCTCATGAGAAAGAGGCAACTGAGGATCGCTGATTCCTATGTTTTCAATGTAACACTCAAAAGCTGTGGAGAGTAATTCTTTTCAATTTTGGAGGAACAAATCGTATGAAAATTTCTATCTCTGTGATTTGCTTCAAAAACCTTACAAGTCCTTCATATCTGCATAATGAAGAGTGGAAGACGCGAACAAGCAAATAAAAATAAAAAACGCTGAAAATCATTGCTCGAAAGTTTATTATTTTCTGTATAGATCACCCTTCTGTATAGATCACTGGTTCTCCATCAATAGCACCTACCACCATCTGTATTCTCCCTTGACCTTCCCTCTCAAATTTCAGCTTCCTACGTTCAATAGGATTGAAAATGGCTTTGGAGCTCACTCAGCTGATCAGTGATCTCCTCGAATGCTGGAGACGCCTGGAAGAGCACCTCCATTCAATAGGATTGAAAATGGCTTTGGAGCTCACTCAGCTGATCAGTGATCTGAGGAGTGAAGAAGATCTCCTCGAATGCTGGAGACGCCTGGAAGAGCACTTCCATTCAATAGGATTGAAATGGCTTCGAAGCTCACTCAGCTGGTCAGTGATCTGAAGAGTGAAGAAGCCTTTGAGCAATGATTTGCAGCTTTTTTTACCCACCAATATTTTTTTTACCTACCAACTTTTTTTCACCTACCAGCTAGGTACTTTTACCTACCACACCATACTGGCTTCACACCTTCACAATCAAGTTTATTAGAAAGAACTAAACGCTTCACACTCGATTGGAAAAATAGAAAGCTTCATATGGAAATTTGATTACTGGTTACGCACAAGGCAAAACTGTATACAAATCGAAGAAATGAATAATGAAGAATGAAGCGATCGCATTTTAGTCCGATAAAATTTGAATGGAGATTAGACCTCTTTTGCGATTCACACTCATGATTCTGTTTTATCGAAGGAAAACCTTCAAGTACTCGTAGGGACCGAACGGTTTGTCCTACAGAGCTTCGGGTGGTCTCAAAAATTTTTAAAAATTCAATACTATTTAAAATTGGTGAAAAAACGATACCTTTATTTCGAGAGTTTTCGAGCTAGGGCACTCTTGAAAATTTCAACCCTTAATTTTCACCCCTTAGAAGTGACCTACATCAACCAAAAGCTTTGCGGCACAACTAGACCCCAAATGGAGCCCATATACCAAATTTGAACCAAATCGGTCCAGTGTTGCTAAGAAAAGTGCCGCGTACGGCGGACGGACGGAAATTTTTTTATTCGATTTTCGTATTCTACATACCTTGAAACGTAAAACATCAAATTTTGAGGGGGGATTAAAATTTTTTTTTCTTGCTCGATTCCAAAGGCTTATTACTTATTGAAAATAATAAACCAAAAAGTGGAGTGGGATTGGCTGCAACTCCAATCCCCACCATGCAATCAATCTATAGTACCTCGATTGAGCAGCAGAGCTGTCGTAACAAAGTACCTCTCCATCCTAGCTTGCCGCCTATTTCATATAGACTTCGTTCTTTGTTGACTCTCTCAATTAGGGATTCATAAACGCATTTTTGCCAGAGGAAATTCAGTAATGGAACTTTGATTTCAATGGTAGATAACAGAATCCATTGAAGTGAAAATGATGCACTCTGGCGGCAAATGGAAGACCAACTTAGCACAAAAAATTCGAAACAAGTTCTTGAGTCATCCAGGAGATAGCAGGTCGAAGAACAGCTTGGAGTATGCCTTTAGAGGCTCGACGGTACTACCATTCGCCACTTGCAAAAGTTGGCATGATGGTTATAACCACGATCCACAGTGTTGAGATGTCTCCATTACTTTGTGCAGCTACACGAAGAGACGCCTCTACCAGCTGGGAACCAGCCTCATCAGGCATCCAGTAGCAGCAAGCAATGAAAATGGACAGATCTGGATTCTAGGTCATTCAAAGTTCTTGGCAAAATATATATCTAGAAGTTGATATAGAAAAGAGATAGAAACTGATCTTTACTTGTAGAAAGTTGAAAATTTCTAACCCACATAGACTATTCAACACCAAACCCATACTTCCATCGGATCAGCACCTACCTACTCATCAAGAAGTTGAGAACCCATACTGAAAAATTTAACGCTTCATCAAGAGACACTGACACATTATAATGAGAAGAATGCAAAATCATGATAAGAACATTTCACTAGAAAGAGGCAATGTAAGATGTAAGTATTTTAGTTATTGATTTCTTCTGCATTGATTACAAGACCATCGCTCCTAAACAGGTGCTTAGTCAAGAAGCTTTGCTATCTCACCGAACATTGCAGGTAAACCTACGGAGTAATGGAGACAACTCAGACATACTTGATCAATAAACTTTTTGAGCTGTTCACGTATTGAGTCTTCATTAAGATCCACTCCAACATGAATGTGTTTCCAAAATGCATACAAAATCTTAACAATTTCTACCAAAAATGTTATTGGAGTTTGATACAATTCACTTGGAAATTTGAGCGATTCCACACTTTTTTTCTTTTTAAACTGATTCCACCTACCTTGGTCGAGGTGAACGAGACTGGTTCGCAGGAAAAGTATTTGTACATAGAGAAACACCATGGTAATCACAACTCAAGTGACTGCTTCAGAGGTAAGCATCATCAGGAGTTTCGACACAGAGGGGCTCCAACCATCGTTATAGGTCTTCTCAGCTCCTGATTGGTTCATTAGGTAGGTCCTGCAAAGTCAGGTTTTGACGTTTGACATAGAGCTAGGGGACATAGAATTCTTCTAATAGAAATTTCATTTAGTACTCTTCCAGAAATGAACACACGAAAAATGAATACCTGGTGGTCGCTCATCACGTAATCACTTATTTTCAATAAAATCTAAACCAATAGTTTAAATAAGAGTCTATAATATTCACAAGACTTTTCAAGGAAATCTCCTTTCTGACAAACTAAAGCTGGATCACATTCATTCACAGAAAGACGAGAAAACCAGAGGAGGACCGCCTACCCAGGCGGAAGGTTCACATGGATGGAATGGACACAATGATAACCTTCCTCCTGGAAGGCTTGCCACCTAGTGCAACCTCCACTAGTGGTTATCAGAAAGCGGAAGACGGTATAAAAATTTCTTCTGTCAGAGGACTTTCTGTCAAGATGGTAGCCACCATTCTCCACTGGGGAAAATCAACCAATCAGATTGCGTTATTTCTTTCCATCCCATGTGAATGGCTCTCAGTCTGATGCTGATCCGAGATTCTTGAGAAACTGGGTTTTATTCCTGAGTCAGAACTTAGCATTGTCAACCTAAAATTCGGCTTCAGCACAAGTTCCTGGTAGATATTAATTTTCAACACTATATATATTTGTATGTTGTGTTTTTGGGTATTGACCATTGATTAATATTCAATGAAGCAAACAGCTTTAAGAATGGTTGTCGAGGTTCGGTCAGAATGAAGAAGACCTTAAGTGTGGCACATTACTTAGCACTGGGTTTCTATGCAGAATCGGGTGGTGATGTCCCTTTTTTTATTTCATTTCATTTTACCGCATTTCCATCGAAAAAGTCACTTTTTGAGGAGGAAATCATCGATTTTCCGTGGAATCTTTTCCAAGTATCGTTTTCTTCACGGATTATTTTTTCCCCTCTGACCCTATAAATTTTACAGTTTTTTTCATACTTCATTGGGATTGATTCATTACCCTTCATAAGAAAATCGATGATCAATGAAAAAGTGACTTTTCGGGTGTAAATGCAGTAGTCTTACGCCACCATGGGCGCTTACACAAGCGACAACCTACTTTCTCGTTGTGGCTTGTAGATCAATTTAATCACCTATTTTCATCACTTTCAAGGAAAATAGAGTGGCACAATCCCTTTGAGTGGATGAAAAGAACGCCTCTATACTGTGATTTGTCAGAAGAAAGGTCTACACTATCTAAACACTTACCTACCAGTTAGTACAGTAGAGACAAGGAGAGTCAGGACCAAGGAATATAGTGGAATACAACTTCATCCATATAAGTTGAGTGGTTCTTCAAGTAGTTCTCAAACTCTGTCATTGAATGGACAACTCTCTTCAGAAGAATCTCCCTGGAATAGTAGTTGAATGATTAGATAGTTTAATGGGTTAAGAAAATATTAATATATTTAACCCTTCTGCACTTGCCTCAGGTCATGGTGACCCGTGCTTTCATATTCCTGGTAACTCTGCGACCAAGCTGCTTGGTAATCTTCCATAATCCAAATGTAACGTTTAGCAAGATAACGAGGTGAAATATTCAATTTGATTACGTATGTACTGAAGAAAAGTTTATAACTACATCATTCACGCTGAAATCGCTCACAGTACCTTCAATATACAAGAAACAATAGAGAGTTCCTAGTGGGTTTGGTTCGGCATAGTTATGGCGTGACGTATCATACACACACTCTCAATCCAGTGCCATATTGTTACACACACTCTCTCAATCCGGCGCCATAATATTTGCAGAATACGTCACTCGGAGGCAATCCGGCGCGCCATATTGAAAACATGGCGGATGATCCAGTTCCAGCGGCGCCGTATCGACCCTACTAGGAACTCTCTAATATCGTGCATACCTTTGATCATTTTGGCTAGAGCCTTTATGGTATTTTTCAACGTCTAATAATGAAAAAAACAATTATTATTGAAATAACAATGAAGTTATGTAAAAAACGCTGCAAATTATTACACAATGGTTTATTATTTTTCTATATAGATCACTCGTCTACAAAATCACCAACCATCCAATATGAAAAAGAAAAAAAATCAAAAAAAAAAACAAAAAAAATCAAAAAAGAAATCACCAACCATCGATCGCATTTCGGTCAGCTCTAATTTGAACGGAGATTAGGCCTCTTTTGCGATTCACACTCGTGTTTTGATTTATATATATATATTTCAATATAAACCCTCAAATTTTTGTAGGGAGCGAACGGTTTGTCCTACAGAGCTCCGGGTGGTCTCAAAAAATTCTATAGAATCCAAAATTGAAGGAAAAACAATACCTTTATATCAAAATTTTTTGAGTTAGGGCGTTCTCAAAATTTCAAAATTGATTTTGGAACCCTTAGAAGTGACCGACATCAACCAAAAGCTTCGTGGCACAACTAGACCCCAAATGGAGCCTACATACCAAATTTCATCAAAATCGGTCAATGCTAAGTGGCAAAAGTGCCGCGTACGGCGAATAAAGGACGGACGGCCAAATTTTTATTCGATTTTTGGATTCTACGTACCTTGAAACGTAAACCATCAAATTTTGAGGGGGTGTTGAATTTTTTTTTTTCTTGGTCGATTCCAAAGGTTCATTATTGAAAATAATAAACCAAAATGCTTATGTAGGTAGCACTCATTTGAAGCAAGAATATAGGTTAGGGCAATGTTATAATCGCTCTCAATTTACAATAGGCGCAATGTGTCCTTACGTGAAAAAAAATGTTCGATATCCCGATAAATAGCATTGACCTATCTTTCATAATATGCATGTTTTTTCTGATTTTGATCCTTTAACACGTTCGCTGCGGATCACGCCCCTGGGGCGTGAGGTAGGCCGACCAGACAGGCGGGTCACGCCTCAGGGGCGTGAGTGGTTGGATTGAGTTTATCCCTGATTTTCTTCACTTCGCCCGTACGAATCGTCTCCTTCTCTTGCTACGCTTGCTAGGAAGGTTCCGTTGGACCGCCAGAATGCGCTGTCAGGGGATTGAAACTGTGATTCACATGTCTCGTTAGTCAACTGCGATTTTGAAGCGTATTACAGAAAAAATCGGGTCAGCACGGTGGGTCAGCACCCAAAATTGACTCGCAGTGAACGTGGTAATTCCTGTAACTCAAATTCAGAGTTTCTAGGGCCAACTAGACCTGACACTAGTACTCATGACACATTAGAGCGTTCCTAGTGGTTTTTGATACGGCGTGACGTATTACACACACACTCTCAACATGGAAGATATACTTCTTCCATGCTCTCAATCCGGCGCCAGATTGTGATAAGAACACGCCGTATCCGATACGGCGCCGTATTGTTACGGTCGAATACGTCACTAGGAGGCAATCCGGCGCGCCGTATTGAAAACATGGCGGACGATCCGGTTCCGGCGCGCCGGATCGACCCTACTAGGAACTCTCTATTGTGTGAAAGACGACGCGAGTGTAGATTGTAGAAGGGTTTAACCTTCCGGTACCCGCGCCCTTTCGCTTTTCAATTCACACCGCGTGGCGGCATCCATGCCGCCCATGAAAATGAAGTTTTAACTGCCCAAAATCATAATTGTAAAGGTTGTTATGAGCTGTGTCAATATGCTAGGTAAACCACCTGAATAAAACTTACTATAATTTTATAGTTTGTATGCTCATAAACCAAATAAATAGGAACCTACCTAAAATCATAAACAGCCAACTTATTCCAATGAAATCGACATGATTGTTTCCTCAACCAAATTATCGTTATCGCAGTAGGTACAGGTGGGTTCTATATTCATTAGCGCTCCCAGGGAGGGAGGAGGGAGCAAGTAAAAAAAGCCAATCAATTTTTTTATTCAAGAACTTTTATTGGACTAGCCAGATTGCAACTCATGACGCTGGCGCGACGTTTGACTCGGCAAGGTGAAACCAGCGTGATTTCTGGATAAATATGGTAACTAACAAATAGCAGTAGATCCCGCCATCCGGGAATCAAGAATGCGCGCGTAAATACGAAAACTAAGGTCGAGGCGGCACGGGTGCCGCCTACGCGTGTACCGGAAGGTTAAGATAGTTTAAGAAGTAGAAAGTTGAGGGGGAAAACTACTTTTTTTATGAAATTACTGAACAGTACTAGGGTCCTTATTTACGTACTTACATGATTGTTGTCAGTCAACAAGATAAATTTCTAAACAGATTCAACGAGAGTAATTGTAAATTTCAAAGAAAACAGATACTACTTACTTGCTAACGTCAGCTATTTATTATAGTTAGTAGGTATAATTATTATCTCGAAATTCGAAATGTAACCAACAAGACAACACAAGTTACACGTCAAAGTTCAGGACCAATCCACAACGAACCACGAACGTAGGAACCATGGAAGATGGAACATCCGAACTTGGGGATAATCATGGAACTGAAGGATTATCCTCTTTTGAAGTATCCATGTGTGAATGGGAGTAAGCTGTTCTTCAGCTTATTATTCAGCTCATTCAAACCAACATAAAAGATACAATTTATGTCTTCTAGACTCCTAAATTCTGGGGTCTACAGAGTACACTTCACTACAACATACTATGCAGCACTTGAACAAAATGGACACAAAACATTAGAAATTCACCACCACCACTATAACCTTTACCTTGGGCCCTTCCCTGGTATTCGATCAGCTGTTCGTGATTAGCGATTGCGGTTCATGGTCTGTTCCTTGGGATTTTCACACTGAAATTTAAATATATATTTTGGTGCCGTAGTGAGAGAGGGAGGCCGTATCTTCATCCTTGAACCAGTTGGGATCAGATACGGACTCCTACCTGTTCTTCGGGATAATCCTATCACATGTTTCTAATAACTCGACTCGGCCGAAGTTGGTGCAGAACCGCCCGAAGTATGAGCACCTTCAAGCCTGTCACTCACGTTATCTTCGACTTGGACGGCCTTTTACTGGGTAAGTTGAAGCTGGTTATCGTCGTTTGCGACTGAAAAATCAATGTCGGCAATCACAGAGACATCTGCAGGTCAAGGTTACCGTGTTAAATTCCTGACCTCACCGGGTGCCTTCAAATTGAAAGGGATAACCTTCGTTTGAAGTCACAGGACTCACATTTTTGCAGTACATTCTTCCCTTCACTTTCGATGCTCTGCAAGATCTGTGAATTCCTTCATACTTATGTTATGCCCTAGATTATGTTATGTACTAAAAGAATCCGTTCACATTCTTATTTCCCATTGAAAAGCCTACTCATCCATCATTATCAGGAACTAAAAGCGTAGTTTAGGAACTTGTACCTCTGCTCTTAACTGCATTCTCCATTTAAACAGTAATTTAATCGATGAGTTACGTTTAAACGGGTCTTGTACCCCCGGCCCTCACTCTAATAGCATCAAGAACCTGACCATCCAGTTCACTTATTGAAGTCTCCATGGGACCTCATGAAAAATTACCAGTAGGTAGGTAAGTACTCAGAAAGTTTGACTTCATAGTCAAACAACATCACACAGTCCAGCTGAAAGCACCTGCACTTTAGATTATTTAGGTAGGTATCGCTGCAATATAATGCTTTAAATCCAGTGAAATGTCTGTTTGAATGGCGTAATAAGAGAAATAGCCCATAATATAGGAATACTTGCGCTGATGAGTCCGATGTGATGCACCGACTCTGACTACCAAACACTAGCTTAATTTCTTACTTATAGAGGAAATGCCCAGAGGAGGACCAGTTCCCGCATTTTGGTTCAAGTACCAACATTATAGTACCAGTTCTAGTACCAACATAACTTTGGACTATTCACTCCGTATCAGTCAATGGAGGAATGTGAAAAGATTGGTGTAGGCTAGCTACTCTCAAACCACAGGTCAATAGGGTATTTCGGTGGGTCGGAAATTCAGGTTTTTGTCCTCAAATTTGGATTCAGCACCCTTGATTACCTATATCGTCCCTATACCTGGTAAACCATGTAAGTCGGTATTTTTTCGAAAATAAGGTTTTGAGCTTTTCAGGTAAATTAGGGTCGCTTGATTCATTTAGTGAAGCCGTTTTCCAATCTGATGAATAGTTTTTTACCCAGAAGGCATTGAAAAAACGTGTAAGTCGGTTACCTATTTTTTCGCCGGAAAACCATGTAAGTCCTGTGTATGCCTTCATAAGAGTGAGCAGCTCAAGCTGGTGGCAAGTTTCCATCAAAGATAGTCAGTTTTTTAAAAACTTTTTTCCATGTAAAAGTTTACAAAATCATAAATGGAGTTCGGAGAAAGTGATGATAAATAGAAACCTTTTTATTAGTCTCAATTTCAGCAATAAATTCCACTCCTTGTGTTCTGCAGACACGTGATTTTCCATACTGTGGCCAACCTTAAGATCACGACCTACCTACGTGTTATCCCGCATTGTTTCTAAATTATTTTTACATTATTTAGGAGGATAATTTTAGATGAATTGATTGATTTGTTGGCTGTTTGGCCTAGCTGTAATGCTGATGTTAGAAAGAACAACAAGAGATTAGTAGTGTGCTATTGGTCTGCTTATGTTTTACAGGAAACTCTGTAAAATTAATGATACAAGAGATAATAATTGAGAAATCCATCTCTGACCAATCCCTAACCCCTCACCCAACCCTAAACCATAGCCAACCCATCCACAGCTCATCTCCAACCCAGCCCTGTCCTATCCCTGTCCTATCCCTACCCCACACCCAACCCATCCATAACCCATACCTAACTTATCTCTAGTCCATCCCTAATCCATCCTCAGTTCTTACCCTACCCAGCCCTGACCTATCCCAGCCCCTAATCCGTCCCTAGCCCATCTCCAACCTATCCTTAACCCCTATCCCATCCCTAACTTAACTCATACCTAACCCATCCCTAGTCCATCTCTAACCCAACCCAGCCCTGAGCTATCTCCTACCCCTAACCCATCCCAAGCTCATCCCCAACATGTCCCTAACCTATCCCAACCCCTAACTTATACCCAGCCCATCCCTAACCCGTCCCTAGCTCATCCCTAACATGTCCCTTACCCCTAACCCATACCTAACTCATCCCTTGTTTTAATGAAACAAAAGTACCTAGTTACCTAAAACTTAAATTCAATGCATACCTACCTAGTTACGGTTGTGATAGGTAGGTATAGTGTTCGTATAAGTAATGGTTTTAATTTAAGAAATGATAATTGAGGAATTGGTAGTATAATAATTTATTGCTCAACTCTAGTAATATTAAAACTGAAGACTGTCATTTTGACTCAAGGAGCCTTACAGTTGGATTGTGTCAACGCCTATGAATTTTCATTTAAATATTTTCCTTTTGCATCGATTTGGGTATTTTGTGTAACTTTGAAACCTGGAGAGAAAGCATTGAATAATATTCCTAATAATTGAATAACCCAAGCTGGGTATATTTTCATGAAAATCAAATTGATAACCATGTAAGTCGGGTGTCAAAGGCTGGGTAAAATCATGTAAGTCCATTTTTTGTTCGCTAAAGTAAATTTTGATGAAATTAGTCTCAGGCTCTTTGAAATACTACTGTTACCACCTATTTTAAGGAATGGAACGAAAAAACTTATTGCATGTGGAATGAAAACTGAATTATTTAGTTTTTAGTGTCCC
Organism: Apolygus lucorum; assembly: GCA_009739505.2. Taxonomy (NCBI): domain Eukaryota; kingdom Metazoa; phylum Arthropoda; class Insecta; order Hemiptera; family Miridae; genus Apolygus; species Apolygus lucorum. The sequence continues at coordinate 50,761,677 of CM019182.2, forward strand.
CTGTAAAATTTGATAAACTCGACTTACATGGTTTACCAGGTATAGGGACGATATACTCCAACTTTTAAGCCCAATGATACCATAACATGTAGTAAACAAATTAATTAAAGAGATCAGACGTTTGAAAAAAAGGCGGGCCACCATAAATGCACACACACTACGCCTCGCGCGTGTGTGAGTAGTATTTTGTAGTATCCAAGAGGTCCTCCAAGGGTTTCATCTCTTCTCTGTGCATGGATACTTATTTCAAAGACAGTTGGCTAGCTATGTCACACCATTCAAATCTTCAACTTTCCTTAGCTTTTCTGATTTTTTAAAAACATTTTCTCGACGAACATAAACCGATTACCATTATTCCTAAGCCATACTCTTTTGGAAAAGAAAAAAATTAAAAAAATTGACTGAAATACCCCATTGCTGAATACGACGTCCCCTCTACTCAACATTGAGTAATTTGTTGAAATAATTGCTCCATACTGCTCAATGGATTCTCTTCTATTGATGAACCAGCAAAATTTTAAATGGTGACATCTCAGAGAAGTCTACTGGAGAACTCAGAACTACTGATCTGTTTTCAGCTCGCATTTTACTGTGCATACAGTAGTTTTTCGGCAATTCCACCTCTTATAAATGATAGGATTTTTCTCTGTATGTAGTGGGTAGCCCTTTTATAGCTTGGTCGCTTCCATCTCGTTGACAAGAATTATTTAGATTTTTTTACTTTGTTTATTGGTCTGACCAAGCTGAATGGGGTATTTTGGTGGGTCGGAAATTCGGGTTTTTGATCTCAAATTTGGATTCAGCACCCTTGAAAACCATCAAGTATCGGGAATGGGGTCGTTCAACAAACGCTGTTATTGCCGAGCTTTTGGAAAATTTATTCCCTTCATCAGGGCTCAAAGTTGAAACAATGAGAGTATGAGTTGGTGGGTTCACTCTCCTCACATGTGGCTGCTTTGAGCCCTGATGAAGGGAATAAATTTTCCAAAAGCTCGGCAATAACAGCGTTTGTTGAACGACCCCATTCCCGATACTTGACAGTTTATGCATGCTGTGGGTTGATAAACACAACATCTTACCCTTGAAAACCTGTATGCTCCAACTTTTAGCCCAATGATACTATAACATGTGGTAGAAAAATTAATTAAAGAGATCACATGTTTGAAAAAAGGCCGGCCGCCATAAATGCACACACACTACGCCGCGCGTGTGTGAGTAGTATTTCGTAGTATCCAAGAGATTCTCATTTCGGATAGCGTTACTTTATGGTTCAATCGTTAGCGTTACCTACGCCTGCTGTCTGCAATCGGTTTTTTTTGTTCGCTTCGTTTGCGGTTTTGACTTACCAAATTTTCAGCTAGTGTATCGCCCACGATTTCTTTTCTCTCTTTCGTTTTAAATATGACGGAAAAGAAGAGGAAGAACAACGTTCTGGAGCCTCAATTTGAACCTGCTACCAGTGAGAACATTCCAATCTCTTCTCTGTGCATGGATACTTTTTTCAAAGACAGTTTTGGCTAGCTACGTCACGATTGGCTAGCTACGTCACACCATTCAAATCTTCAACTTTCCATAGCTTCTCTGATTTTTTAAAAACATTTTCTCGACGAAAAGACCCGATTACCGTAATTCCTGAGCCATACTCTTTTGAAACATTTTTTTTTTTAAATTGATTGAAATACCACCCCATTTCTCTCCCTAACGATTGAATTTCAAGTGTTAAATTTCAATCAGCTCGTCTCATAATTATTTAGAACAGAGAGTCGCGAGGAGCCCCACATTCACTTAGATATTGTAGTACCTTGTAAGTATCCGCGAAAAGAGAATCAAATCAGAGTTGTGGGGGGCGCACTTGCCTACTAGGAGCTTTGGGATTCAACTTACAGTTTAATCAACAAATTTTGTTTTAATATTGTCCTAAAGGACTTTTAACTTGAGGTTTTTGAAGAAAAAAAAAAATCACTGGAATAAGAATGTTGAGAGCTAATCCTATTTGGCAACACCTCGTGTCGAATTCATTATGATTCCGCACATAAGGACTTGCAAATGTGTGTCCACAACTTGGAGAAAGTTAGTCTATCGTCATCATTATTATTATCACTGATGCTTTTTCCTATTGTTTTCAGACAGTGAAACCGTGTACAAAGCGACTCACAAGAAAATCATCGAAGGTTTCGGTAAAACTTATGATCCCGAACTCCGTCTGAAGATTCTTGGTACGAAGGAGCAGGATACAGCTCAAACGATCGTCCGCTGTCTGGAGCTGCCCATCACTCCCGATGAGTTCTCCAGATTGGCCAAGGAGGACTTAGCCATCATGTATAGCAACATTCCATTGAAACCAGGTCAGTTGGTTGTTTAGATAAGAATTGGTTCTTAAAATAAAAGTTGTTTTATCATGGAACATGCTTTAGCCTTGACCTAACTGGCAAAAAGTGTTACTTTTTTCGGAAACGGTATTGAGAATTGTGCGGGTTGAGGTGTAGATGGTCCCCTATGAAATTCATCGCCCCCGATCGCTCGCGCAAAGGGAATTCCTTGTAACAGTTCTAAATTTTCCATCCGAGTTCAACGTAATTTTAAGGGATTGTGCGGGTTAAGGTGTAGATGGTCCCCAATGAAATTCATTGTGATCGGATAATAATTGGTATCCATAGCGCATGCGCAAACTTGGGTCCCAGTAACAACCATAACTTCTACATTTTCCGTAGGAATTCGATGAAATTTTCAGAGATTGTATGGATAAGTCTAATAATAGTGTCATCATTACATTTGGTGGGTAGTAGTCGGTACTTGAAGTTTGAGGTTTCGAGATTATCTAATACACTGCATCGGATCATCTATACAATCGTGTTACGGTTACGGGCAAGCTATGTGCCACACCCACTTGGCTGACGTTTCTTAACTGCATTATAATCTAAAGCAGACAAACAAAACTTGCAACGTTTGCCTGGAAGGTTCGTCACTGCTTAATACCTCCTGGATTACCGCAGTATCAGTGTAGATATCGATAACATGAGATAACACCCACACATTCATCATTATTGCGATGAATAGAACATTGTTTTTAACACGTTCCACGCGGATTGCCTACCGGCTGGCAAACAAAATCCCACCCACTGAGTGGCTGACGTTTCGATAGATATATCGAGTTCAGATGCTCTAAAATCGATTCTAGACGATTTTGTCGACTTTTTACATTGAACACAAGCAGAAATCGATGTTTTCAAAAAATTGCCTACTGGTAGGCACCCCGCGTTCTCGGTTGGCTCAGGTTATGCAATCTGCAATACTCGTACTGAGATGGCTGCGGGAACTTTGAATTTTTCTAGTCATTGTGAATGTAAATTGTCTAGAAGTAAATAAAATCACATTCCGAAAATTATTCAAATAAGTATGTTCTAAAATTCGGGTGAATTAGGCAGATCACCCAGGCAACCAAAAACATGTGAAAAATGTAAATATCGTACTTATTTCTTATAATCGTTTCGATTCTGTTGTTCTGTATCGATTTCGTAGTTGTATCGATTCAAGAAAGAATGAGAAAAACGTTTGTTTCCAAAGCTTTGAGTGAGAAACAGAGTTTTCTATATACGTTGTATGAACTACTAATTTCGGACGAAATTGCAACCATTGCAATCATGCTACCCGGAAACGAAACGCAACCTAGTGGAGAACGGGTATTTCTAAACGAAATCACATGGAAAAATCCTGTTGAAAAACTTCGCCCCCTGCACCCCCGGATGATTTCCGCTTAGAGCCTAATGGCTAAAATGTGACATACCTTGAAAAGGTTTTTGCTCCCTCTCCCTCTTTATCTTTCTTCCACTGTAACATTTAAGATACCTCCTTATTCATAATAACATCAGGTTGTCAAGCATATTTGTCGTCAAGCATATGATAAATCATAGCGCTACTTTCCTGTCGCTTTTTACTGTCGATTTTTCCTGTCGTTTTTCGACGGGGGGTCCCATCGCTAAAACCTTTTCAAGGTTAAAACTACCAACAGGTTCAACTAAGAAGAAACAGATGGCAGTAGAGCGGTGAAAAAGTGCCTACCGGTAGGCACCCCACGCTGTCAGCAAGAACACTCGTTTGGGATGTGCATTGGTGATGAAATCGTCGTTTTGGGACCCGCGTGGAAAGTGTTAAAAAAATGTGGTTGGAGCGAACATAATGATATTCAGGACAGAGCCTGGTAGTTGGAATGGGGTATTTCGGTCAATTTTTTTAATTTTTTTTTTTCAAAAGAGTATGGCTCAGGAATAACGGTAATCGGGTCTGTTCGTCGAGAAAATGTTTTTAAAAAATCAGAGAAGCTAAGGAAAGTTGAAGATTTGAATGGTGTGACGTAGCTAGCCAACTGTCTTTGAAAAAAGTATCCATGCACGGAAACCCTTGAAAGACCTCTTGGATACTACAAAATAGTACTCACACTTGCGCGCGGCGTAGTCCGCAGTGTGGTCCTTGCCTGGTGTGTGTGCATTTATAGCGGCCCGCCTTTTTCAAACATGAGATCTCTTTAATTAATTTTTCTACCACATGTTATAGTATCATTGGGCTTAAAGTTGTAGTATATAGGTTTTCAAGGGTGCTGAATCCAAATTTGAGGTCAAAAACCTGAATTTCCAACCCACCGAAATACCCCATTCTTGTAGGAGGCCCTTCTTCCATGGAACTGAACTTGGATGGTGGTGCCACAGTGCACTCCCGCCGTGATCCCCAGCTCGAGTAACTTCGTTGCACTCTTCTCACCACACCCCGAGCCATTACAAGCTCGTGGCCATGATCTTGATGTTGTTTGCTGCCTTTCCTTTTAGCTTGGATATTGCTTGCTTGATGTGACGCTTTTACTGTATTATAAAAGATAAAGGCTGGAGTGTCAGATCGGAATTAGAGTCAGTCTGTTTGTACCTTTTGAGTCAGTCGAAGTTTTCAACATTACTCTGCTGTCACCTACCATTGCATGTCCGTCATTAGCATTACCCTCCCCTGTAGGTTAAGACAGGTTTGATTACTGTATATTCCATTATTAAATGTATATATACATTTAATAATGGAATATACATATATGACATATATATATGACATCCTATGGATGCTACTTAGAAATAGATTTCCTGAAACCTGACGTGTTTATATCGTATGATGAAGTTAATTATTCTCCAGTTACATGTTATTTATTGTTTGTTCCATCTCTGCTGCCAAGATGACAAAAGAGATATACAAAGATTTTTTTGTTCCATAAATTTCAGTCCACTAAAGTGTAATGGTGATTCTAGGTGCTCAAAGGCTCATTGAACATCTTCATGATAACAAAGTGCCCATCGCAGTGGCGACGAGCAGCTCGGAAAACAGCTACAACCAAAAAACAGCCATTCACCATGAACTCTTCAGTAAGGTGCTCCACGTCGTCAAAGGCAGCACTGACCCTGAGGTGATCAATGGAAAACCAGCTCCTGACATCTTCAGAATCTGCGCAGCTCGGTTCGCTGACTCCCCGCATCCATCCTCGGTAATGGTTTAAATTTTTATAATGGTAATAAATCGTAAAAGGTTAAGATAAAAATAAAGCAATTCTCTGTTAAGATAAAAATAAAGCAATGCCTAAACTCGGCATTGAGCCTATATAGGCTCATCAATTTTCCCCGCACTGTTGAAAAATCCCAGAGAGTAATGGGGAATTTTCTTTACTTTCCTGACATGTGTTAACACTGCACCTGCCGAAAACCTTCGTTGTGGTTACTCAAGATAAAAAATAAATATATTTGGAAAAAAATATTTGGATTAACTCAATGACATTTCATTGTCCTTGCCGAGTTTAGGATTAACCCTAAACTCGGCAAGGAAAAATGAACCCAAACTGATGTTTGGGTGGGTAGGTACCTAATAATTAGAAAGAGCTTCCTTATAAGAAACTAGCATGAATGTATTCTCTGGGCTGGGATAATAGTAGAATCAATTTCAAAGCTGATTTCCAAAATCATCACTGGTTCCTATTTTTCAGTTTACAACAGTGGCGCGTTCCTACTGCAGGAGCTTAGAAGGAGCGACGCTATGATGCACTCGCAAGCGTCATCAGCTCCGTTGAAACCCGACAAGGGTTGCTGGGGGCCGGACTCTTATCAATTTTTCTATATATTTTCGAGTTTCACCCTCTGTAAACTACATTCCACCCTCATTTAAATGTCAGTACATTGCTTGACATTCAGGTGGAAAGAAAACCATGTTATTATTGCCGTTAGTTACACAACAAGGTTATTTTCCGAAGTACACTAATTACTCCTTGGGATCTTTCCTGCACCACACCTTGTGCCATAACAAGGTTGCAGCCATCACCCTGATGTTGTTGGGTGCAATTCCTTCCAGCTCTGACACTGCTTGCTGTGTATCTGCTCTATGTGTAAGCTGCCGTTGATAACTTGGACATCCAGGATAATGTAAGACCTGTCGGGCTAGATGGCAACTTTTGTTGAGCTTCTTATCTTAGTCATTTGGCTTGTGATACAATCTCTCCCTCTCAACATCCCAGCTGCTTGATGTCAAGGCACCTGTTATCTGCTTGGTGACCGCATCGTGGACACAGCTGAACTACATGATACAGATGTTCATTTCCACTCTGACAGGCGCGGCAAAGGGTATAAGTTGTCCCATGACTACCCCTTGAACTATACTGTAATTGGCTGTGTCGTTGCAGTCGTCGTCGTAGTCACCGCCCCAACGCCATCCTGAGCCCATTCCACCCATTGGTATGAAGTGAGGCTTCCTGAGCTCTGTCAGGGTACTCTACCATCCACTGACTCATTCAGTGCAGCCACGAACTCTGCAGACGATCTGGCTTGGGATGGTTAGCCAGATCGTCTTTGTAAGCAAACAGTTTTTCTAAATCTTTAGTTCAACTAAAGCAAATAGAAATTCGCTTGTCGAAGCGATGTGCAGAGCTCATCCAGTCTGACTCACCTTTGTATCTCCCTTGTATTATCCTAGTGCGATTTAATTAGATAGTGTGACCTTTGGTCGAAACTAGCAAGTTTCTTATATTTCGATAGTTTACAGTTTTGATTGTCAAAAACTATAGATGGTTGTAGCATACCTGTGAGCGGGTTTATAGTCGTAATAAAGTGGAGACGTACTCACAGATATAATGCTTAGACATACAATTTATTAGAAAATTAATATTTTTTATCATAAAATTATGTCTTAATTGTTTCCTACAAGGCCTTTAACACCTTCAGTGCGGATGACCGGTCGACCGGTCATCCCTGCATACCTGCCATACGGACGACCGGTCATACCTAGCATTTCAACTCTCTTTGTGGAGGGGGCCTGGTACCTCCCCTTTTTGATATATTCCATTTTTTGCTTTTTTTCGTCTTCAGTATGAGTTCAACTGTCTAAAACATTGTTTCGTTTTTGATGCCGAACTTTAATACGAATTTTGCCTTCCAATTCACCAATATCGAGTTTCAAGCTCGAAAAATGTTCAGTACGGCAGGGTTGCACGACTTTGGGACCCGCATTGAAGGTGTTAAGTTGACATAGGAGTTCCTAGGAAAGAAAAGTTGTTATAATTAAAGAATAAAATTAAACAATCTGACCGGGACTCAAACTGGTGACTATTAGCGGCTGGTAGGTGAAGACGTGCCTGATGCAGGGCTGCTCTAGGTAAATGCTGGTTGTGGATGTGAGGCCAGTACGGTGTAGCTCGAATAGAAGGGCAAAAAAAGGAACTGCCTCTGGACACCTGTAAACGGAGAATTGCCTTGAGTTTTTGAAACCAACAAACAGGGTCAGGTCCTCATCCCCGTATTTGGTGTCCAGACTTACCCAAGTCAGCAAGAATGAAGCTAATCGATGTTGTGAGCAGATCGTTGACTTTTCTGGTAGGATGCTGAGACCTAAGCACGTTGATACAGCCCGAGGAATCGTATATTATTTGGTTTGGATACAGGGACCTGTTAAAGTAATCGACGAATCAAGGGATACTGACGAACATCAGCGCCGAACGCCCAGCGAACCCCCACCAGCAATCCTGCCAATCTCGGATCCAAGTCTAGAGTCGAATGTTTGCTCATCACAATCACTCCGCGCACAACTTAAACTAAACTTCTCAACTGACAAAAAAAAAAAAAGAATAAATGATTATGACTGTGAGTTGTAATTGTCTGTCATGGCTATCCTAGGTGAAATAGGAAACGGGGAAGCGGAAGAAGGTGGAAAGGCGGGAGGAGGGCAGTTGTTTGTTTTGATTCGGAGTCGTACCAGTATTGTTTGTGTTCGGACCTAATGTCCATTGTTGTAATTGAAGTTGATTCTAAATAAATCATTCGTTTGATTTTGGGGACAACCTATCGTTTTGTCCGTTATAATAACCCAATGGTTACAATGACTCCTAGGAACATAGATAGTTTTACATAACTGTGGTTTTGTGTGTTATTTGTAGCGTTTATACTTCTCTGTTGACTACGGTTTCATGTTGCTACTTTTTATTCCAGTGCCTGGCGTTCGAGGATGCTCCGAACGGCGTCCTCTCGGCCACTTCAGCCGGCATGCAGTGCGTGATGGTTCCTGAAGACTACATCCCTATCGAGCTCACCTCCAGGGCGACCTTAGTCCTCAACTCCCTCTTAGAATTCAAACCCGAAGACTTCGGACTCCCGCCGTTCAAGTAGTCGCCTTCGTCGTCGACCTTGTTGAGTATAATCACCACACTATCGACTCCCCCTTCATTATCGACTCCGCGATTCTCGTTGCTCCGAGTCTGACGGCGGCTCTGCCCTTCACGTTCTCATCGTCTCGACGTCATTTTGTCCCTAATTGTTAGCGGGTATAACATCTACCCTTTTATTTGCACCCACAAACTATTGCTGAACATTCACCACAATCGTAGCACTGATCTGATCAGACGTCATAGCCACTTTTAAGACTTCTAGTGTGATTAACCTCGTCCACATTTCATCTGATTTATTTTAATATAATTTTTTACGATTCAGATTTCTTTTTTTATTTATAACTAGGTAGATACGTATATTTCGCGTTTCGTTAAATTTGTCCAAAAATTAATTTTTTTTCAACAAATGTTCACTCCACAAGGAGTGAATTAAAATTCCGGTGTAAGATATGTACAGATGTATGTATTCAAAGTCCTCTGTATATCTGTATCAAATACAGAATATATTTTTCAAATTTGGTTGACGTTCGTCTAATTATATCAAAAAATATGATATTCTTTTATGTTAGAGTTATCACAAATAAACATATTTCTGATGTTGGAGACTGGTTCTTTTCAATTTCCGAACATTTCATTGTAATTTATCAAAGGTTTGAATCCAATTATAGATACGGGGCGTTCCTTCAATAGTGGACCATGCACACGCGACTTTTCAATTCAGTTTCTACGTGAAATTTCATTCATTTTTGGTCCTATATTCGAATTTTTGATTGCGCGCTACCCGGCTTCTAGAACGCGCAAAATTGCGCGATCCAATGATTGCACCAAAATTGGGTTTTGAAGAATCGCAAGTGTGGCACATGTTTCTAATTATTTTTCGACGCTGCATCATGAGGTGGTATATATTTTAAATTTGACTATGGCTGAAGGGGACGGGTGTCTTGTATGATTCTAAGATGAGAGATAAGTGATTTTTGATGATAAGTGCGATTTTCATCAAAATCGAGTTTAATGCCGAAATGTGTATTTAATGCTCGTAAAAGCATCGTGTCTCCAGGATATTGGCCAAGGAAAAAACAATTTAGAATAATGTGTCCTGGAAAAAAATGCACTCAACAAAACTCATCATAAGTTTGGATTACAAGGGGCAAATTTAAGGGGGTCTCAGTCGGTCGCCGTTTGTTACTCGTTTCGGGTATTTCTCTCAATTACCGGCGCTCAAATGTTAAAAGTTGTACCTAAATTCGAAATGTTCAAGGATTTTTGAAATTCATTAGTGCATCTGCCTAGAGAATTGAAAAACTAAAAGAATGCGGCTTAACTCTAATTGGACCATGGTGTCACTAGTGTCACCGAAAACATCTTAGGAATTCCACAGCTAGATTTAAATCGCAATTTATAAATTAATGGACAGAGCTGAATTTTTTGAACCATTTTTTAAAAGTTATTTGAGGTCAAAAAATGTCATGTCAAAAATTTTGAAAATTTTTTCATTCCTTGGACATTTTTGTCTTAATTCTATTTTGAGACATCCAATAGCCAACATAAATTCTGATGTTTATTAAATTTAAAATTGCAATTTAAATTTGGTTACTCCAGTGACACTCAGAGGCAGCTGTGGAGTTGCTGAGATGTTTTCGGTGACACTAGTGATACCTTGGTCCACTAAACTAGGGTTAAAAACAGGGAAAACCCGTTTGTTCAGTTAAGTTTTTCCCATTTGTCGCCGGCAATTGTTGTTCGATTTTGATGATTTCAGCGGCAATCTTTTAGTTTTTCTGTTTTCTAGGCAGATGCACTAATAAATTCCATAAATCCTTGAAAATTTAAAATTTCGGTTCAACTTTTGAAGTTTGAGCGCAGGTAATTGAGAGAAATACTGACCCAGAACGAGGAACGAACGCTGACCGACTAAACTCTCTTAACTTGAGCCTCTTGTACGCCAAAATTTTTTAAAAATTCTTTTTTTTATTGGGATACAATGGACATAATATACCAATACGAATACTCTATTACTACCGACCCCTTCGCCTGCTGTTTCTTTGGAATGCAAGGGGGTAAGTGTTCCTTGTTTCCCTAAAATGCCTATAGTTTTGTTTGCCCCGGTCCGGCTTCAAGTTTCAACATTCTTAAATCCAACCTAAACCACATTGCAGCACTCGACAACATTTTTGAAGAGTTTGATGCACCCGGTGATTTGCAATGTTCATAGAACTTTGAATTGGTCATTGAAATCAGCTGCTGGGAAATCTCAAAATAGTCACTTATGCCCCTTGTGCTCTAGACACCTCATTTGAGAAGAGTTCTTTCCACATTGCCAAGGCGTGAGTCATTTCATTTTGTACACGTGATACGTCTCTGCGGGGGTGAGGGTCGTCGGTGTTGTAAAAAAAACCATCGCAGTCATCACAGATGCTGGCGGGAGGCCAGTGGTTGGTCGGTTATAAATACGAGGGGGTCACGTGACATCCACGTGGTGAAGGTAGTAATGATCCGGAGGTAATAAAAGGATTTTAAAAGTGTTGCTATCATGCTTTTGACAGCGAGGTGCCATTTTAGTGAGGAGTGCTACAGTACGACCTTTTAGATCCTTGCAAGTTTAGTGAAATTGCCGTTTCCTCTCACGTAGGAATACTTAGGTACTGCTGGATTTGGAATATTGCTGTCCATACTCAACTCAACAGAACCTAACGCACGATGTTGAACGAAAAATTTGTGAGGTGTTTGTAAAGCGTTTGTCAAATTTATAACCAGTGAATTTTGGTTTATTATTTTCAATAATAAGCCTTTGGAAACGAGCAAGAAAAAAAAAATTTAACCCCCCCCCCCTCAAAATTTGATGTTTTACGTTTCAAGGTACGTAGAATACGAAAATCGAATAAAAAAATTTCCGTCCGTCCGCCGTACGCGGCACTTTTCTTAGCAACACTGGACCGATTTGGTTCAAATTTGGTATATGGGCTCCATTTGGGGTCTAGTTGTGCCGCGAAGCTTTTGGTTGATGTAGGTCACTTCTAAGGGGTGAAAATTAAGGGTTGAAATTTTCAAGAGTGCCCTAGCTCGAAAACTCTCGAAATAAAGGTATAGTTTTTTCACCAATATTAAATAGTATTGAATTTTTAAAAATTTTTGAGACCGCCCGGAGCTCTGTAGGACAAACCGTTCGGTCCCTACGAGTACTTGAAGGTTTTCCTTCGATAAAACAGAATCATGAGTGTGAATCGCAAAAGAGGTCTAATCTCCATTCAAATTTTATCGGACTAAAATGCGATCGCCGTTCATTTCTTCGATTTGTATACAGTTTTGCCTTCTGCGTAACCAGTAATCAAATTTCCATATGAAGCTTTCTATTTTTCGAATCGAGTGTGAAGCGTTTAGTTCTTTCTAATAAACTTGATTGTGAAGGTGTGAAGCCAGTATGGTGTGGTAGGTAGTACCTAGCTGGTAGGTAACAAAAAGTTGGTAGGTGAAAAAAAATATTGGTGGGTAAAAAACGCAGCAAATCATTGCTCAAAGGCTTCTTCACTCTTCAGATCACTGATCAGCTGAGTGAGCTCCGAAGCCATTTTCAATCCTATTGAATGGAAGTGCTCTTCCAGGCGTCTCCAGCATTCGAGAAGATCTTCTTCACTCTTCAGATCACTGATCAGTTGAGTGAGCTCCAAAGCCATTTTTACTCCTATTGAATGGAAGTGCTCTTCCAGGCGTCTCCAGCATTCGAGGAGATCTTCTTCACTCTTCAGATCACTGATCAGCTGAGTGAGCTCCAAAACCATTTTTACTCCTATTGAATGGAAGTGCTCTTCCAGGCGTCTCCAGCATTCGAGAAGATCTTCTTCACTCTTCAGATCACTGATCAGCTGAGTGAGCTCCAAAACCATTTTTACTCCTATTGAATGGAAGTGCTCTTCCAGGCGTCTCCAGCATGCGAGAAGATCTTCTTCACTCTTCAGATTACTGATCAGCTGAGTGAGCTCCAAAACCATTTTCAATCCTTTTGAACGCAGGAAGCTTAAATTTGAGAGGGAAGGTCAAGTGAGAATACAGATGGTGGTAGGTGCTATTGATGGAGAACCAGTGGTCTATACAGAAGGGTGATCTATACAGAAAATAATAAACCTTTGAGCAATGATTTGCAGCGTTTTTTGAATTTGATTGACGTCTTCAGTTTTGTGTAGAAACTTTTGCCTTCACTATTATGAGTAATAATCATTGGTAACCCAGGATTAATCTGTTGAAGATTGAAGGATGTTCCTAGATACTTCCAAAATCAAAAAGATGTGAAACAAAAATACTGCTCTCAAAACCCCCACTGCTGGGAGAGGTTGAAAGCAAAATGGGAATTGGGTCTAAGGGTCAAAATTAGGACGTTCTGCAGCGATGACCCAAAATGGATCAAATCAAAAAGTGCCTCTCACCTGACCTGCACGGCCTACTCCATAAATTTGTCTCCAACTACATCGAAGGCAAGGAAAACCATTTTGAAGGATTCGGACTCGCTTTTTTCAAGCAGGAAGTGGAAGCTCAGAGGAAACCGCCATGTCCGGACAATCTTATGACCAAAGAAGCGTTTCAGATGCTGTGTGCAGATTCTGGTGCCTTGTACAAGCTGGTTGAATGCGATCCGGACATATTGAATTTGAGAGACAAGATGAAATTCCTGGTTTTGGGGTATCTCATGAACAGTCCGGATGACCTGGCGGGGTACGGGTTGGATTACTTCAAACGAAACTGCGACGACAACTTAGAGCCCTCATCGCTGGGCAGTTTACGTCACAAGGAAGCATCAATGAAAACGAGCAATCAAGACAGAAATCCGATAGTTCAAATCGCATTTTTGAATGGGAAATCCGCTTCAGGAATCGCCAAACTTAGAGACAAAGTTCAACACGCTTTGTTGTTTAGGAGTTTGGACGACCAGCAACTTGATGATGTTTTGGATGCCATGTTCAAATTGGAAGTACGAAAAGACTCATGCGTGATAAAACAAGGTATCCTCCATACTTTTCACCTTACAAGAGTTTTATGAAAGTAGCTACAACATAAAGTTGATCCAACATAATCTTTTATCAATAAAAGTACCCATTCAAATGTCATAAACATTGAAAAACTAACGCCATAAAATACTGAGTTGGACCAATAACCCAAGTAGAATTGATGAGCAACTCGGAAAAACCATTGACTGCACCGGATGTTTCTGGATTGTCGTTGAAGGTTTCTGATGAGTCTTTGGCGGCTTGAGGCCTTGTAGTCAGTCTTTATGTAGCAGATGTCTTTATGCATTGGAATTCATTCTGGTAGTTTATGAGTCAATCACTTGAAGAAGGACTGTGGAGGAAGGGAGATCCTCTGTTGTTGATTTACATGCCGCTTTTCCAACTTTCCTCTGCACTATTCTACAATGAAGTTATTCTAGTTTCCGAGTAATTTTTTTCCAAAATTCCGAGTCATCGTATTATTGACTAGAAATTAGTTTGGACTACTTCTTATAGCATTGGTACATTAATTTCTGCTAATTTTCGATTACCTACTTAAGTTAGCGGTGTAGCTCAATAACGATGAAAGATTTTCTGTGCGATGGGTAGAGACCCTTGCATTGCCTCAAGACACTGGACAACAGGAATGTAGTTAATTGGAAACTGTTAAGGAGGTTGCCATTTAAATCATGTTTCAACACCAACCAAATTTTTCTAGTCAGCAATAATTGCTGACTTCGTAAATTATTTACGAATAGCGAAAAAATGTTAATATAGTATTTTACCTTTCAGTTTAACTTTTTTTGCATTGATTTCAACTTTTTTTTACTTTGAATTTAACTTTTTTTTTATGTAGGTACTTACTTTAAATTTAACCTTTTGTACTTTCATTAATTTTTTTTTTTAAACTTTGAATTAAAGCATTTTTGTGTTTATTTAAACCTTAGATGGAAATAAAAAAAATCGATAAAAAAATGAACTCATAAATTATACGCTCGCGGTAGGAGTCGAAAGAAGGTAAGTACCTACCCAGATCGACATAGAGGAGAAATAGAGGAAGACATCCGGTCGTCTCATTCTTCCTAAGGGAGAAGGATCCGGAGAACCGAAAAAATTATCCGGAGAAGGAGAAGCGAAAAATATTTAAGAAATAGAACCGAAAATGAATTTTTCGGAATGTTTCCATGAATTAGAAAATGAGAATAGAAAATAGAACCGAAAAAATTATCCGGAGAAGGATCCGTATTTACCTACCATCTGCGTGTAAAGATGATTACTTCTGCGTGTAAATAAAGTTTTCATGGTATTACATTTATGGGGTTTGTTCCGCTAATTATAAGAAGACAATTATTATTGTAATAACAACAATTATTGTTATTATTGTATAATAATACTTGTAATTATTATTATTACGATTGTAATAATAACAATAATAATAGTTGTCTATGTGCCGTATTGGGACCAGCAAGTTCAAAAAAGTGACTGCGCGCATTATGATCAATTCAGTTGTCAGTTTTATCGATTCTTCGGGGTAGATTCAAATCAGAAATCGATGACTACATCATCTGAATCGATACTACGAACTGATCGATAGGGGTGATGGAACAGGATCGATTATAATCGATCGATAATTATCGATTGGGGTACCGAGCCATGATTGTGGTGCTCAAAGATCATTGGCCGTGCCATTCTGTTGTGTCTCCACGATGTGGTCAGTGTCGTCTTCTTAGCATGCATCATAGTCAGAAGTCATCTCGGAATTTTTTCGGTTCCAGCTTCACTGTTCACGTTGGAGTTGCTCAATACTAGGAGTTGGAAGGTAATAATACAATTGATTCTCTGGTGTGCGTTTTGTGTTTGAGACCCTTCTTTTTCTGCGTTCTTTATCTCGTCTCGGCTTTTTTGCTGATTTTCGTAATGAAAATGGATTTTTGTTTGTGAATTGTCCTCTAGTTCGACGCTCGTTCAGGTCGCGTTATCATCATCAACGTAATCGCTAGTACGCACGACGTTTTTCAACCGAAAACTAGAATAAGTCGGTATCAACGGTTGACCGGCTGTTTTTCTAATTTGTTTGCACTGGTTTAATTCCCTGCTGTTTTCAAATGAGATAAATTCATGGAGTACCACCGGTTTTTCTAATGTGTCGACTTATGAGACTTAACTATGTTAATCGAATAACTATGCGATTCTCTTGAGCAAACTGCTTCCTAAGAACTGTTTTACATGTCTATAGACATAGATGTTCGATGAAATAAATAATGTGCGTAGGTGAAGTCAGTACGAGAGTGTGATATAGAATATATAGAATATAGAATATGAGTTTATTGACAGAAAGATGGTATTTAATCTAGAATGGCATACCTACAAAAAATAAGTGAATTTAATCAATTAATCAATAATCAATAATTATCAATAATAATCAATAATTATCAATTAATAATATAGTATAATATAATATAATCAATAGTATAGTATAATATAGTATAATATAATATAGTATAATATAATATAATATAATATAATATAATATAATATAATATAATATAATATAATATAATATATAGTATAATATAGTATAATATAATATAATCAATAGTATAATATAGTATAATACAGTATAATATAGTATAATATAGTATAGTATAATATAGTATAGTATAGTATAATATAATATAATCAATAGTATAATATAGTATAATACAGTATAATATAGTATAATATAGTATAGTATAGTATAATATAGTATAATATAGTATAATATAGTATAATCAATAATTATCAATTAATAATATAGTATTATATTATTGTGTAGGAATTCAAAATTCCAATCAATTCCAAGAATCTTGACATTGATAGAATTATCAACTCGAAAAACTCCTAAATACCTTCTTTTTGACCGACATCTAAAGTAAATTTCTCCTCTCAGTTTCTATTTGAATTGTACACACTTATGTTCATAGTCACGTGGTCGATTAATTTCATTGTCGATAATTCAATGAGAACAGTTTTAACCGTTAGGTACATGAAAACATGCTGAGGCCTTCCATACCATTGGTATACCAGCCCGTGGTAGGTACAAGACTTCCCCTCCCTCTAAAGTGTATATTCTGAGAATTTAAGGCTATTAAAAGTTCTTACCATTAGGTGACGATGGGGACTACTTCTACGTCGTTGAAAGCGGTATTTTCGAAGCTTACGTCAGAGGCGGAAACGGCGTTGAACACAAAGTCACTACGTACAGGTAGGATTTACCTTCTTAGTCTCACGCGGGTCGTACTCGCGGTACCTTTACCTACCTATTTTGATAAGTTCCTACCTTTTCCATGTTACCGTACTCAGGTACTTACTATAAGATACTAAGAGTTGAAACTCGAGGCGGCAATAACGAACTACCATTGCTATCTAGCAGCTAGTTAAATACAGTATTTATTCAGTTCCGCACACAAGATATGAGTTTGTCAACAAACTCAGCATTGGTTTGTTTGTATGATACCTTCTATTGCAATTCTACCGCCTGTTCGAAAAAAAACTAAAATAAACTCCAGTACAATGACTCCAGAAATTTTTAAATGAAAAACGTTGAAAATTGTCTTTATGGGAATCCATTTCGGAACGTTCTAAACCAATTCAAAAAAAAAAAAAATGTCCAATAATAAATATGCATTTGAAAGGGTTTTGCTCGCTGACCAGAATTTTTTGAGCATACTGAGTGGTACAATTTTGAAAGATAAGAGGTTGTTTGTGTGGAATTTATTGCGTGAATAATTATTTTTGTGCGAGTAGGATCCAAAATCTTTCTCTAACTTGTTGGAAATTTTTGAACATTCTTACGAACAGAGAAAGTGGTAGTTTCGGCGAATTGTCTCTCCTGTACAACATGCCTCGTGTGGCCACCGTGAGAGCCGTGACGGACGGCGCCCTCTGGTGCCTGGACAGAGACACCTTCAGGAGGATCGTCAGCCAGTCGGCGCTGAAGAAGAGGAAAATGTACGAGCAGCTGATCGCCAGCGTGCCGATGTTGAGCGGGCTTAGCGAGTACGAGAAGCAGACTTTGGCGGACGCGATGCAACCTATGACCTTCGAAGACGGCGAATGCATCATACGACAGTCAACTGAAGCTACTGGTGAGTACAATCCTCTCAACTGAGGTAGGCACCAGGGTTGAGCAATAGTTTCTGGTTCCAACTCGAGATACCACTTGTGTTGAAATGTATAGAAAAACGCTGCAAATTATAGCCGCTACCAACCATCCATATTTTTCGACGTAATAAACGCTTCACACTCAATTTGAAGAAATAGGGAGTTGTGGGTGCCTTCAACAGAGGACAACTCGAAAAAGTGAACAGCGATCGCATTTTGGTCAGCTAAAATTTGAACGGAGATGAGGCCTCTTTTGTGATTCACATGCGTGTTTCTGATTTATCGTAAAGCCAACTCTTAAGTGCTCATGGAGAGCGAACGGTTGGTCCTACAGAGCTCTGGGTGGCCTCATTCGATTCTAAAAATTCAATACAATTTTGAATTGATGAAAAAACAATATCAGTAGTAAGTGGGCACGTTGATCACACTTCCACTTGAAGCTCTGATGTTTTTACTTTCGACTTGAAGCTCTGATGTTTTTACTTTCGACTTGAAGCTCTGATGTTTTTACTTTCGACTTGAAGCTCTGATGTTTTTTATTTTCACTTGGTTCTCTGATGTTTTTATTTTCACTTGAATGTCTGATCTTTTTATTTTCACTTGAATGTCTGATCTTTTTATTTTCACTTAAAATCCCTGATACAAATTTTCAACACAAAACATCAGAACACATTTTTTAACACAAAACATCAGAACCAGTGACTTTTTCATTTGGTGGGGTGAGTTAAAAAGAATAACATTTATAATAAAATGAGTAAAAGCGAATTATTACAAAAACTTAATTTTGAACAAACATACAATAAACTCTCGGATTTGGATGTGGGAAAGCCTTACCAGATTCTCGGTGGAGAATTAAAGAAAACAAAACACGGTAAAGCTTATCTCCTCAACTTGGAGAACGATTTTACTGTTTATTTACCATCTCGATACAACGATTTAACTAAAAACGATTTAACTAAAATGGTTGATGACCAAGTTAAAATCGTTTATAATGGTATGAAAAAATATAAAGGAAAAGATATGCATGATTTAAAATTTGTAGAATGATTAAATCGTTTGAAAGTAAAGTCTGATGAGGCATACTCTTTGTAAATAACTTTCGTGTAATCTTTAAATTGCCTGAAAATACACAGAAAATTCAGATTTTCTCTAATCAACTGTGTATTAACTTTAGTGTATGATGTAGCTAGTTATTTTATATAAAGAGTTAAGGCTCTTTATATATACAAGAGTGTGCTCACTTACTACTGATTTTATAGAGCTTCTTAAACGTTTACGTTTAATATCCCCAAGGTAAAGTATCAATAATATCGGTTTCTTTGTTTTTAATTATATTTCGTTTATCATACAGAAATTTAAACTCTTTTTCCACTTCTTTGTTTACTAATGTTTTATCTTTTACATTTCGCGTAAGTAATCATGTTATATTTAAGCTTAACGTTGTTTATTTCTTTCGTTAAAACTTTGTTCATAGTTTCTCTATTTAATGATTTGCCGTTTTGGTAATTTAAAGTAAATCCTTTAATTTTAATAGTTTCTTTCCCTTGATTGGTTATATAAGCGTAACTCTTTGGTCCAGTACTAATCCATTCTACGATGTGATTATTTTTTCCCAATTCATCAGTCCACTCACCTAACATACAACCTGTTTTTACAAGAGTTTTTCCATCATCAATGTAAACAATACTATCAGTATCATAATACGCAACATTATCTCCCAATTTATCAAGCATATCATATAGTCTCAATCTTGCATTTGATGTAGTAAAAGCTGCAACGAAAACATTTGTTGAAAAACTATCTTCGATGTATTGATTCAAAAATTTATAAGATATTTGTACGATATTGTCATTCAGAAAAAGGCATGATCCAAGTTCAAGTCGTTCATCTAGAAGGATATCATACCATCTTGTTATATCAACAACATATTCCGATTGCACCATATTCAATCTTTGCCCAAACTTTCCCCACAAAGAATTCAAACAAATCTTTGCTACTGATCTTCGTCCAGGATTTGGTTTAATACTTTCTTTTTCTAAATCTATATCGAGACTTTCTTTAACGCTTTTTATATATTCTTCAATAGTTTCAAAGTCGCTTTCCCACGGGCTAGTCTCTAGTTTTATTTTCATAAATGTTTTTACATATTCTTTGAACAATTCATTACTTTTTTCTTTGAAATGCCATACTTCGTAAATTTCTTGAATCTTATAACCTTTTTCAATAGCTTTATTTACTTCATCTGTAGTCCAAGTATCAACCAGAGCTCTTTCATTTTCATCGTGTGAACAAGTATTACATTTATCTACAAAACATTTTTCGCATAAAATAAATAGAAGTTTATCTCTTTTGATCGGTAGAACTGGGTGATATAATTTTTTAGGAGGTAATATTTTACATTTGATTAATCCGTACCAATTTTCATCATATTTCTCAGGTTTATAAATTTTTGTTGGATGACCTAAGGGATAATAATCGAAATATTGAACTGTTGGATACAAACTACAAACATCGATATATCTTAATTTTTTATTTACGACTTTCAATTTACTAGCATTCGTTCTACCACCATAGAACGCATCTCTAGGATTTAATGGTTCAATAACGCTTATATTTTTATTTAATGATGATTTATAAGCTTTCGATTTTAACCAAATACATTCCCACTTTTCTATCAATTTAAAACCGGCATTTTTTATTTGATTACTCCTTTGATTAGTTTTTTCTAACAAATCGCCCATAGTTTCATTGTTTACATTATTAACAGTATCTTCGTGGAAACATTTTTTACATCCATGCCAAAAACAACCATGATACTGGTACACGGTATTTGTTGTTTTATCGTAACCATCAACCTTTGCTCCACAAATTGTAACTTCTCCTCCGTTTAAAGCATGTTGTACATTTTTACAATTAAGCCAAGATATTGAACCTTTACTAAATGTTTCTTTTCTAATTTCTTTATTCACAGCGATAGTATTTTCTTTGAGATGCATTGACCGAAAAATAGCCATGCAAACACTCGCTATAGTTAAATATTGGAAAGGATCGATATTAGCTATGTCTAAAAATTGCTTCCTAAATTCAATACAACCCCTTCGCAAAATATCGACATCTGATTCACAATATTCTAATATTTCTTTCTGAAAGTCGAATATATAATTTTCCTTTACTTTTTCAGCGTGCCATTTCAAAAATGCTTTTCTTACTTCGGGTTTCATTGAATCAGCCCCATAAAATTTAGTATCAGGAATTGGCCCAACGTAATTTTGATTATCTCGAGTATTGAAATAATGGGGGAAATATCCTTTTTTTAGTTCTGTTAATCCGAACGTTTTTGGAAAAGCAGATAACGGAGATGCAACGAAGTTAGAACTATCAATTACTTTTATCATTCTGCGAATATCCAACAACATTAATTTGCTTCCACTATAAATTGTGTAAGGTTTCAGAGTATTTTCTACGCAATATTTCAGAATGAAATGGGAATCGTATCCTTTGGCGTAATGAGCAATTGCGGTGTACCCTTTGTGTTTATCTGAAATTAGCCACTCGCAAAATTCCTCATTAGTTTTGAAAACGAATTTAGTACCATCAAGGTAGTGAGCTATAACAAGATTTGCCTCATGAGTTCCTGTTTCTTGCATGGCCTCGTAATCGAAAAATATGTATTTTTCAGTGAAATTACAACTTTCGAGTTTCTTACTGGATTGTTTATTACAAACGCAAGGCTTAGTACAATATCCACCTTTCTGTCTGTTTGGGAGCATGAAACATTCATGGCCACCTATATCGTCGAATATTTCTTGACAGTTTCGACATTTTCCAGAACCACATCTATGTTCGTCGGTTCTTTTGCAAATTTTCCCGCAGTTTAAACATTTATAGGCTATTTTACAAACTTCTTTATGATTTTTAACGCAATTATCATTATAACAATAACGGTTACAATCGTTACAGAATATTTTATTTTTATCTTTTTCATCGTGTTGTATTTGTTTACAGAGTGGACAGACATTTTTATTTTTATTCTTTTTACATTCATGTTTCTCTTTATTATTATAGGGAGTATCACAATTTTTACAGTAATATGAGGAGGCATAAAAAGCTGCTACACTATTAATAACGTCAAAATGATTTCCATCTTTATAAAGATAAATTATAGTATCTTTCTTTTCTCCTTCGTAAATAACGGTATTGAAATTTTCGGCACAGATAACTTTAACTTGAATGTCTAATAATTCTTCAACAACTTTGATATCTTGCAATGTGAAACCTTCCTCGGTGTATGAACCCATTTTTTCGCAAAGTTCTGTGGCTAATTTTGTTTGAATTTTTCGGCCCATTCTTAAAACTTTTATATCGTTTTTTGTAAGTTCTCTACCGAAAATTTTATTAGTATGATAAGTTAACGCGGTAATTATGGCTCTTGGACAACACAGATTATCGGAATTTTTTATTTGAGTAATACATTGTTTCGTATGTTTATTTTTGGCTAAGTTCAATATTTTGACGTCTTTTGCTCCTCTCGGTAAATTAATGATTTTAATGTGGAACGTGGTATTGGTAATTTCAACGTTTTCGTTGGAACTAATAATGTTGCTTACGTGTTGGATAAATTCTTTAGCTTGTATACGAGATAAAACATTTGATTTACTACTTAAATCTTTCGATATATCATGATGAAAATGAGGGTTTTGGGCAACGATCATAATTTTATCCCCGGTTTGGAAATTAGATTTTTCTTTAGCCAAATTTAACATAGCAAATACAGCTTTTTCGACTTGTATGATATTAGATAATTTTATACAATAATCGATTTCTGTAGTTTTAAATTTTTTAATGAATCGAGATTTAGTTTCTATAATAGTAAAAGGAGATTTTCGTTTTTCTTTGTTTTCATTAACCAAGTCATCGTCGAAATTGAACATTTTTCCTGTTTTTACTTTAAATGCATGCCCTTGTGGGTGCATTAGATGTTCGATGATATTGCTTTTTTTATTCGATTTTTTAATTTTAATATGTTTTTCTTTAGCTATTTCGCGTAGTTCTTTAACAGTTAGTTTTTCTAGATCACTTTTCTTAAAGTATACATTTTTAATATCATTTAAAGCTGTAATAAGATTATTTTTCTTCATTTTATAAGCACCTTTTAAATTGTAATCTTTCGCTTCATTTCTCAAATCTTTAACTCTGAATCCTTTCTCAGCGGTTCTTTGTTGAGGTTTAAGAGTTTGGTTAGGGTCGTTTTTTAGATAGAATGGTGTTTTTAAATGACGAGCCCAGTTTTTATATGTGATTTTTTGATCACATTTTTCACAGATTTTATCTGCATATCGTTTTTTAATAGTATCCATTTTATTATAGGATATATAATTTTTCGTATCGTTCATTTTTTTTATTATTTGCTTTCTTTTAACTAACCCCTCATTTTTTTTAGCCGCGGCTCACATGTGAGCCGCGGCTTTTCTAGTAATTACTTCAAAGACATACAGAATCAGTATATTTTAACAGTAAATACATCGGACCCGTCGATTCGACGGGTACGATGAAAGGTAAATACAATTTATTAAAGGTGGTGTCTACGAGACACCACCTTTAAAATTAAACACAAGTAGAGTAGATTTTTAAAACCCAATTACTAAAGGTGGGGGCGAATCGCCCCCACCTTTAACGTTAAAGTCGAATACAAGTCAATTTGATTTTTGAAAACTCTTAAAGTGGGGGGGTCCGATTTGGACCCACCCTCTTTAACGTTAAAGTCGAATACAAGTCGAGAACATTTAAAGAATAGTTTTGAAAACTCTTAAAGTGGGGGGTACCGATTCGGTACCCCCCACTTTAACGTGAACCGTATATTTAAAGAAGAGTTTTGAAAACTCTTAAAGGGGGGCCAAATTGGCCCCCCTTTAACGATAAAGTCGAATACAAGTCGAGAACATTTAAACAAGAGTTTTAAAACTCTTAAAGTGGGGGGGTCCGATTTGGACCCACCCTCTTTAACGTTAAAGTCGAATACAAGTCAATTTGATTTTTATCAATAAATATACAGGACCCGTCTACCAGACGGGTCCGATGAAAGGTGAATCAGCGACTATATTATCACATAATTATCACATAACATTTTATTTATATAAAAGAAATCTTTTATATAAATCATTCTAGAATTCTGTTTTTTGTAGTTCTTGAGCATAGAAAGATCCTTCAATCTCTTCGTCGTTTAAATCTTTTATTTTGTAAGTAATCGGATTTGTTGGTAGAATTCCAGAAACCACAAAAATTTCTCTAGTCCATTTAGCATCATATTTATTCCCAAATGTTTTCTTAAATCTTGTTATTCGAACTCGATCTCCAAGAGAAAACTTTACTTTTTGTGAGGCTTTTTGGTTCCTAAACAATCTAACTAACACTTCATCTTCGTTATTTTTATTAACTTGTACAGGTATCATACCAATCGATCTATGGAAATCTTTAAAATTGTATTCATGAACCAAATCCTGTAGAAAATCGATCCATTTTTTATTATTCTCAACTTCGAAAAGAATTTTCATTTTTCCATTCAATGTACGATTAAATCTTTCTATGATTGCCGATTTTTCTTCATTCTGTGTATGATACATTTTTATTTGGTGACTTTTCAGAAATTCTTTAAACATTTTATTTTCGAATTCCAATCCTTTATCGGTATGTAGTAAATTCGGAGCATTATGATTTTGTGATTTGGCCTTTTCTATGATTTTCTCAAAAGCTTTTGTTACGCTTTTTCCATCTTTTTTCTTCAAGGGTAAGGTCCATGCAAATTTTGAAAATGTATCGATAACATTAAGCATTTAACCGTATCCATCATTCTCTTTTTCATAATTTTTCATGATTATCAAATCAGCAGCCCACAAATCATCAATACCTTTAGTAAATATTGTCCTTTTTTGAAATTTATTTCTTATTGGCTTATGTAATTCTTTAGCGAGAGATAATTTTTCATCAACATTCAGATCTTCTAGTACAGTTGGTTCTTCAGAATTTTCTCTCTCGGGGGAAGTGATAAACTTACTCTTATTAGTTTTACATTTTGTACATTTTGCAGCCACTCTCCATCTCCCGTTGATAGTTTGCACTCTTTCAGCATCAACATTATTAGTTTTCTTTTTACACTTGTGACAGTAAATAGGTTCAGTTAAATCATTATCCATTTTATTATAGGAAAAAAAAAGTTTTTTATGAGAAATATCTCATAAAAAAGAAGCTCCTCACTCACTCTTCAATCAAATGCAAATAAACTGTAACATTTTCAAATTGCAGCTCATCTCCATTTTCATTTCTACATGATAGTTTAATCTCTGTAATATCTCTCATTCCTTTTCGTATAGGGCTGTAAAGAATCTTTTTATTTGTTTCCATATAAATAGTATTGGGGAGAATCTGTTTCTCTATCAAAGATACATGCAGTAATTCATGTTCGCTATGAAGATGGGAATGCTCATCATGATTAGCAAAACTATAATCAATAATATTACAATGCCATTCAATTAACGAAATAGGTTTGATTAACTTAGGGTTGTCTTCAGAATAGTAGTCCTTATTAACGTCAAAATAATCCCCAGGTTCTTTACATTGTGTAAAATCAAATAGTTCACTGAAATTTCCAAAACGTATAAATCCAATTACAACGGGAGATTTAAGAAAAAATCTATTACGATTTGTAGTGTAGTCTACTTTAAAAACCAAACTTTCAGGTTTTATTTTTTTTAATGTGTCAATTTGTGATTTATAAAGTGTTTTATCCTTCTCAAATTTCTTCATGAGTTCAGTTATATAACTTTTTATTTTTAAATATAATTCTCTTCTAAACGTCTCAACAGTAAATGTGCCTTCTAACGCATACTCGTGATGATACCATCCATCTATAATAAACATTTTTAATGATATCAATACATCTTTCACTTGAAATGAAAGAGAAGGTGAAGTAAATAATAACTTTACTATTCCAAGTTTATAATTTTTATTGGGATTTAGAACAATTTTTTGAGCAAAAGTTATTTTTAGATCTTGGTGTTTATCAGAAATCTTTATTAGAGTCATTGTTTTATTATAGGGAAAAAGGTTTTTTCGTATAATAAATATGAGTAAATACGAGATTGAACCAATTCCGTCTGATAAAAATAAGGCTAGAAAAGGAATTTTACCATTACCTTTAAGAGCATTAATAGTAGGAACTTCTGGTTGCGGGAAAACAACACTTCTCTATAATCTCATCACAAAACCATGGGGAATCCCCTTTATCTATATATTTTTTCAAAATCTCTGGATCAGAATGCATATGAGGTTTTGAGAAGCAATTATGAAAAAATTTCTGTAGAAGACGGTGTGGAAATAGCGCAGTTTTTCAGTAATTGTGACGAACTAATCGCACTAGATGAATGTCAGTCGAACAGTCTTGTAGTTTTCGATGATTGTGTAAACATTCAACATCAGAGAGTAATCAAAGATTATTTTATGAGAGGACGTCCTAAGAAAATCTCGTGCGTTTACTTGACACAATCATGGTCAAAAGTTGATAAACAACTCATTAGAAACAATATTAATTTTTTATGTGTATTTAGACAAGGACCAAGATACATGCGAGATATTTATGATGAATATGTGGGAACTGATTTCACTTATGATCGATTCAAAGAATTATGCTATTCTTGTTGGGATGAGGACTTTGGTTTTCTAACGATTGACCTAACAAAGAAACACAGTAACGGACGTTACCTAAAGAAATTTGATGAAACGCTACATGGATAACTTCAAAAAACGCATTGGAAAACGCTTAAAAACGCAAAAATAACGTTCCTAAAGCGTTTAAGCGATTGAGCGTTTAAGCGATTGAGCGTTTAAGCGATTGAGCGTTTAAGCGATTTAAAAAAAAATTTTTAAATTATTTTTAAAATTATATTATATTTTAAAAAAATTTTTAAAATTATTTTTAAATTTGATTGAAGAAAAGTTCACAAAAGCAATTAAAGACGGTAAAATATCTGATGAAGAGTTCAATGATATTGAACAAGAAATAAAAAATTATATAAATATGAAAAGTGCTATTCTAAATGAATATAATAAAAATAAGAAAGAAGTTAAAAGTGTGGATCCTATCAAACTATCACTTTTGAAACATGGTGAAGTTTTTAGAACTGGATTTTAATATTCAGTGGGCCACTTATTACCTTTTAAAAGTATTCTAGATAAATATGTGTGAAAATAGGTTTTAAGTCAGTTTTTATAGGGATTCCCCTATAAAAATTATTCCACTATCTTGATATTTTTATAGAATTTCGATTCTATAAAAAAAACTTTTTTTTCTATAATAAATAGGTATGAATCAAATTAAATCAATCTACTCGAAATACGATTCTGAATTCACAAGGCTTCAGTATCGAAACTTTAATCCTGAATCTAATTTGGAATTGAACTCTGAAAACAAAAGAACGGTTTTCAAATTGCTTCTAGATGATGAGTTTCTTAGCAGCAATATTCAATATTACATTGCTGGAAAATACATTCCTAAAGATGCCACAAAAACATATGTAACCAATGATGGAGTAATGATGATAGACAATTTTGTAGCACATCTTTTTTCCAAAATTGAAATAAAAAAACACAGTACGATTATTGATGAAATTGAAGAACCAGGTATTCCTAGTACGGTGGTGGGCATAGCTTCTTTCTCAGGACCAGCAAACTATAATGGTAAATTAATGAATTCTGGTTTCAATACTAAAATGATTGGTGGTGGAGATTTCAGTGCGAATGGTAACTTGAGTGATTTAGGCCTTGGGTTCTTCAGTGATATCGCTCCAATTTACAAGGGAGGTTTTGAAATCACATTCATTAGAAATTCTGATGATAATGTACTCTTCCGTTACAAGAAAGATAATACTTCTCCTGAAGGTGTGGAGGGAAAAGTGGAAATTAAAACTTTCTACCTGCGAGTCCCAATAATTGAATATGAAAGTGCATCCAAAGCTAAATTAATTGCTGAACTTAGTACCGCTCCTTATTTGTTTCACTTTAAAAAATTGCAATGTATTGAACAGAAAGTCACTGGGAAAACCTTGAATTTCAATATTACCAATATTTACAGAAATGTACAGAATCCGATCTGGGGATTTGTAGCCTTCCAAACAGCCAGAAAAAATGATCAAAAGAAAAATAATTCCAAATTTGATCATGTGAATGTTAAAAATATTAGTTTTGAAGTAGCAGGAAAACGTTATCCTGAAGAACATTTGAATTTAGATTGGAGTTCAGTGGATTTTAGTTTAGCTTACACCATGTACACAGATTTCAAAAGAATAGTATGCCAAGACTCATCCCTTCCATATCATGAGCCTCAGTTCTTCAAAGAGCACTATCCAATATTCAGTGTGAATATGACTAGACAACCACAGTCCATATCTGTACAAAAAAGTAATATAATTTTACGAGCAGATTTTGAAAATAATGTACCAGAAAACACTTTTGCTTACGTAATTTTGGTTTCAGAAGTTACTCTGAACTATATACCACTTAAAAATATTATAAAAGAAGAAATCTAATTGGATTCAGCAGAAAAATAGGTTTTAAGTCAGTTTTTATAGGGATTCCCTATAAAAACACAATGTAAGTCGAATTTTGCGGTAAAAACTCTAAAATTAAAGCCGCGGCTCACATGTGAGCCGCGGCTCTAAAATCTCATACGAAATAAAAGCTGGTAACAATGGAGAAGTAGGAAAGAAAAATAAACGATAATAAATATTTTATTTTACATCGAGTAGTTTCATAAAAGAATAGAAACGAATGCGGTCCGCTTCTGTAGATCGAGGCGCTCCTATAGGAGTGCTTTGGGAGGGGGAGAATCACGACACATCGTCCCGCGGCCTTTGAGAATCGTTTTTGCATTCAGGCGCTCCTATAGGAGCGCTTTGGGTGGGAGAACTCATCCTTTCGATCAAACGCATTTTATCTGTGATTCAAACTGGAGGCCGAGGCGCTCCTGCAGGAACGCTTTGGGAGGGGGAGAATCACGTCACATCGTCCAGCGGTCCTCGAGGACCGCTTTTGGAGGGGAGAATTACATTCAGATAAACAGATAAGGCGCTCCTGCAGGAGCGCTTTTGGGTGGGAGAACACGGCCTTCTGGTTCAGATGCATTTCAATCGTGCTTCCCAAAATGCTTTAAAGTTCTGGAATCTTTAACATGGATTCCACTCGTAGAACTGTACTTGGAAGTATGAATAATCCATTATTAATTGATACTTTTACTAGCACTAGCATTGAATGTTTCCATCTGTTATTTCAATTCGTACAGCTTCCTTACTTTCACAACTTTCCACTTTCTCAATAAAGTCACTATACACTCACTATGATGCGTTTTGTAACTCTGAAGTTCCAAATAAAAGTCTTCAACAATCACCACAAATAATCTTTAGGTTGAAACGTTGTGTGCAGAGCGGGTCACAAAAGATAACTGAATAAAATCCTCACGAACGCCTCTCCCGTCCTTGAGTCATATCGGTGATGCAACTGATTCATGCAGATTCGCCGAGCAATCGGTAGATTGCGCTTGCGGTTCTAAAGGTGGGCCCCCGGGAAAAAAAATATATTTTCTATAATAAATAAAGAGACATGAGTTTAAGAGACGAAGCATTAAATTTATGTGAAAAACATGGAGGTTTCTGGGAGTTGGTAAAGACACCCGAATTTAAATTTTATGATAAAAACCTTGACGCACTAGATGTTATTTTATATGAATTGAACGAGTATAGATTTTGTAAACGGTTGTGCAAAGAACGTTTATTTGGTGTCGATGGTAAACCACCACTCCGTACAAAGGAGGAAGTAAAGGCATACCTTAAAGAAAATAAGGTTAAGGTTCCTAAAAATGCCACTGAACATCAACTTAGAAAATTGGATTATAATGAGGCAAAAGCCAAACTGAAAAAGGACTTTGAGGATTATTTTCGAGCTTGCTAGAATGCTTGGGGAAGGAGATTTTATTTTTAATGAACACAGTTCATTAAAAAATTACTTAGTTTTATATTCCCACCCTAAAGAGTCGAATATAGTTTTACAAATTCTGTCTGTTTCATTTTTACGATCAAGAGATTTTACTGTAAGAAAATCTCCTTCGTCGAATTTATGGTTGTGTCTCAATAACAGTCTGTATAAAATAAACTTTGTATTTATAAAATGTTTTCTTTCAGAGTTTGTAAATATAGACGAATATTTTTCAGAAAATTTTTCAAAATCGTTGACTAGAATGTTTTCCAGATGACTTATGTCGTTTAATTTTTGACCAGTTAAATTTGCGTGTATAAGTACATAATCGTCATAATGTTTAGTATATCCGAGTTCCTTTAAGAAATGTATAATATGAGATTTTTTTACGTTAACAAATTTTTCGCGCCGCGATTTATTTTCTCGATCGTCTTTAATTATTCCATGAAATATCAATAAGTGTTCGAGGTCTGAATAAATAGTGGGGTTTATAAAAGTATTTTGCTTTCCTTGATACTTTTGAATACATTCTTTAAAGTGACTAACACGATCATAATTATATTTTGATACTACGACATTATAAGATCTGTTATTAAAATAAATCATTTGTATAACTTCTGAAAAACATACTTTGCAAATTAAAATGTCGTTTTCTTTTATAAATTTCTCGTCGTTTTCACAATTTTCGCAGTAATTTCTACTGTAATTTAAATTTAGTTTGATGGGCGTTTTATCATCGGTAATGTTCAACTTTACAAAAATATTATACGGAATACAAGTTTTTACAACGTTTAAATAATTATTTAATATTTTACGTTTTTCTCCTTCAACTCTATTTATATCCTGAATTGAATCTTTTCGTATAGACGTTTGTAAAATTGATAAAAAATTTTTAATCAGAGACGCTGTTCTTTTTTTATACAACCAGAATATATTTTCGCTAAATTGTAGTTCATCGATGATTGCCAACTCTTTTTTTATATCGTTGTATATCCTACCTCCCAGTTTTGTGTAATCTATGGAGCTTAATATATTTTTTCTGTTTTTTGAATAGTTGTACATATCGATGTTCTTACGTAAAAACTCCGATATAAAATTATCTATGTTGATTAAATTCATTTTATCTTATAGTAGAAAATTCTTTTAACTCACCCCACCAAATGAAAAAGTCACTGGTTCTGATGTTTTGTGTTAAAAAATGTGTTCTGATGTTTTGTGTTGAAAATTTGTATCAGGGATTTTAAGTGAAAATAAAAAGATCAGACATTCAAGTGAAAATAAAAAGATCAGACATTCAAGTGAAAATAAAAACATCAGAGAACCAAGTGAAAATAAAAACATCAGAGAACCTAGTGAAAATAAAAAACATCAGAGCTTCAAGTCGAAAGTAAAAACATCAGAGCTTCAAGTCGAAAGTAAAAACATCAGAGCTTCAAGTCGAAAGTAAAAACATCAGAGCTTCAAGTGGAAGTGTGATCAACGTGCCCACTTACTACTAATATCTTTATATCAAAAGTTTTTGAGCTAGGGCTTTCTGAAAATTTCAGCCCTTATTTTTCAACCCTTAGAAGTGATTGACAACCAAAAGCTTTGGGGCACGACTAGACCCCAATTTCATCAAAATTATCCCATGGGAACTAGAGAAAGTGCCGCGGACAGCGGACGGACGGTAACATTTTCATTAGATTTTTGGATTCTACGTAACATGAAACGTAAACCAACAAATTTGAGAGGGGTTAACAATTTTTTTTTAGTCGATTCCAAAAGTTCATTATTGAAAATAATAAACCAAAAGTTGATAAGGGGTTGGAGTCTATTTTCAATTGGTTGGGTTGGAGTTAAATTTTTATTCGTCTGTACATGTTTCGGCAAAACACCGTCGCCTTCTTCAGCCTTTGAAAACTGGCCTGGGAATCATCACATGGACAGTTGCTGTTTTTGCAGTGCCAGTCTTGGAGCATGTCGTCATTGCCGCCATGTGGCAATACGAATCTAAAGTATTATAAATTTTACAAGTACATTACGTCAATTTGGGTGTGTACATAAATTCGTATGGGTACATAAATTTGTATGGGTACCTACATGTACATAATATCCCAATCTCTCTCTTCTCTTGGGGATTATTTTCCCCTGACGGGCTCCAAACCTCCCCTACACCCGTCCCCATGCCTCTCTACTGGTATGTGAGTACAGTATAGGTATGTATAAGCCACCCACAGTGGCGGTATATGTATGCCATCTCGCGTGGTAGTATAGGTATGTATAAGCCACCCACAGTGGCGGTATGTATATGTCATCTCGAGTGGCGGTATAGGTATTATTATGAGATACTGGAACACTAAGCTGACTAATCGCACTGATAATGGTACAATCAAAAATACACAAGACAATTAAGGTCGGTAGCAAACCTAGAACACAATTTTTTATTAGCAGCAATCAAACATTCAATTCACATGATCGTTTCTAAGTTTGTCATAATAGTAATCACTAGTGATCCTCAACAGGATGTATAAGCCACCCACAGTGGCGGTATGTATAATATACATACCGCCACTGTGGGTGGCTTATACATCCTGTTGAGGATCACTAGTGATTACTATTATGACAAACATATTATGTCATAATATTATGTCATCTCGAGTGGCGGTATAGGTATGTATAAGTTACCCACAGTGGCGGTATGTATAAGCCATTTCACGTGGCGGTATAGGTATGTATAGGCCACCCGCAGTGGCGGTATGTATAATTATGTCTAGGTATCTGCCACACACCCAGACATAAAGTTTGTATGGATAAAGGTAAGATTGTGTAGATTTCCAGTTTGTATAAATCACCTATTGTGATTGTATGGGTATTTCACTCACTGTGAATGTATAGCCATGTCTGCCACACACCCAGACATGAAGTTTGTATAATTAGATGAGTTGTGTACATTTCCAGTTTGTATAATATATAGATAGACAAGTATGTATAATAGGGATAGAGAGATTGGGATAGTTTGTGTGTATACAAAATATCAGTCAAATTATGTGGTTATCATGGTTTCGGGTAGGATCTCACCACCTCGAGATTCTTCTTGTGACTGCTGGTCCAAGCCAAGCGGACCTTCTCTCCCCCCTATCCAGGAGAAATACCCCTTCTCCATCCCTACTTCCTCCTCATCTGTACCTTCGCTACCTCTGTAGCGACAGAGCATACCATCACTTGATCATCCACCTTGTTTTGGTTTATTATTTTCAATAATGAACCTTTGGAATCGACCAAGAAAAAAAATTTTTAACACCCCCTCAAAATTTGATGGTTTACGTTTCAAGGTACGTAGAATCCAAAAATCGAATAAAAATTTGGCCGTCCGTCCGCCGTCCGCCGTACGCCGTACGCCGTACGCCGTCCGCCGTACGCGGCACTTTTGCCACTTAGCATTGACCGATTTTGATGAAATTTGGTATGTAGGCTCCATTTGGGGTCTAGTTGTGCCCCGAAGCTTTTGGTTGATGTAGGTCACTTCTAAGGGTTCCAAAATCAATTTTGAAATTTTGAAAACGCCCTAACTCAAAAAGTTTTGATATAAAGGTATTCTTTTTCCTTCAATTTAAGATTCTATAGAATTTTTAGAATTTTTTGAGACCTCGCGTAGCTCTGTAGGACAAACCGTTCGCTCCCTACGAAAATTTAAGGGTTTATATTGAAATATATATATATATATAAATCAAAACACGATTGTGAATCGCAAAAGAGGCCTAATCTCCGTTCAAATTAGAGCTGACCAAAATGCAATCAATGGTTGGTGATTTTGATTTTTTTTTATTTTTTTTAAATTTTTTTTATATTTTTTTTCTTCTCTTCATATTGGATGGTTGGTGATTTTGTAGACGAGTGATCTATATAGAAAAATAATAAACCATTGTGTAATAATTTGCAGCGTTTTGTTTTCTGCATCCTCTCCTCACTCCCCCTCTCCTTTCACTCCACCTCAAGCCAGGCAAAGTGCATTGCCCCCGAGACGACACAGTTGTTGGATTTCGGAATTGCACTTTTTCTTGTGGAGAAAAGTGAATTCCCGTACCTTACGGTAAGGTGATGATCCCCAGACCAGTTTTCAAAGGCTGAAGAGGGCGACGATCTTGAAACATGTACTGACAAATAAAAATTGAACTACATATTCTTTATTGACAACATGGTCACTCCTTTCACCCATAACATAGAAAAATGTGGTTAGTTGTCTAAATTGAGTCCAGCTATGGCAGTGTTGTAAATTAGTAAATGGGTGTCCAGAAAAGTACATTATGTTTGTGCAGGTTATCAATGGCAGCCTGAACACGAAAAAGGTGAAGGTACTCAAAGATTGAAGTTTTGATCATCTGTACAATCATGTTATGGATAGGTAACTAGGAAATAATGTGGCTCAAATAATTTGGAGCCTTATTCAATTAAGTTGAAGTTGAAATGTTGTGTGTATCGACCCACAGTATGAATTATCGGGACTGGGATCATCCAGAAACACGCTGTTATCGCCTAGCTTTCGGATAATGTATTTCCTTCATCAGGGCTCAAAAGCAGTTACATGTGAGGAGAGAGCACCCAGCAACTCATACTCTCATCTGTTTCAGTTCTTCTGGTTCTGTTTCAGCTTGTACAAGTGAAAACTTTCAAAATAAATAGCACCAGGCTCTCAACCATAACAATAACAATAGATTTAAAAATTTTTAGGCGTATAAAAATAGGCAACAATCAAATTTTGGAAATAAAACTGAACTCACGTTTAAAACTAAAAATCAAGTTTAGATTTGTTTCCCAAATTTGATTGTTATTTATATTATATTTTATTATATTTATATTTATATATTTATTTTGGATGTTTTGACTTGTACAAGCTGAAACAGAACCGGATAGAGAGTGGTTGGTTTTTCAAAGGCTGAAGAGGGCGACGATCTTGAAACATGTACTGACAAATAAAAATTGAACTACATATTCTTTATTGACAACATGGTCACTCCTTTCACCCATAACATAGAAAAATGTGGTTAGTTGTCTAAATTGAGTCCAGCTATGGCAGTGTTGTAAATTAGTAAATGGGTGTCCAGAAAAGTACATTATGTTTGTGCAGGTTATCAATGGCAGCCTGAACACGAAAAAGGTGAAGGTACTCAGAGATTGAAGTTTTGATCACCTGTACAATCATGTTATGGATAACTAGGAAATAATGTTTTTTTTTTTTTTTTTTTTTTTTTTTTCAAATTATATTTATTGCACCAAGTAATTCAACTTATTAGCAACATTTCTCTGACAATGTATATAAATAACTGATAAGAGAGTGTGGTACATAGCACACCTCCATACTTCATTTGTCGGCTATTTTATGTGTCTTTTGACGCACAAGATTCACAGGAGCGCACAGCACATCACTCACTGAACAACTTCATGAAAACACCACTCCCTACTGCCACAGATCGTGAGGTTTTCGTCTTTTCAGCCGCCT
Organism: Apolygus lucorum; assembly: GCA_009739505.2. Taxonomy (NCBI): domain Eukaryota; kingdom Metazoa; phylum Arthropoda; class Insecta; order Hemiptera; family Miridae; genus Apolygus; species Apolygus lucorum. The sequence goes on from CM019182.2 coordinate 50,796,964, forward strand.
GAGTAGATCATCAACATCCAGCAACTTCACAGCCTCCTCGTTGATATGACCTTGTAGCCTCTGGTGATGGGCTATTGCTTGAGTTTTGATGACTTCATTTATTGTGGGAATTTTAAGGTCCTTATGGATGTCGTCATTGGTTGAGTACCAATACGCATCAACGCATGAGCGCAGTACTTTGTTCTGAAAACGCTGTATAATGTCACGATTGCTTTGAGAGCACCTGATTGTATAAGGTTAGTTTGTTCTGTATTGACAATTTTGATCGTCTACCAACCAACCAATACATTTTTTGGAGTTTGATGTCCAGTTCTGTTCTTTTATTTTTCACATGCACCCTCCAGCGGAGTTTCGTATCCAGAGTCATACCCAGATATTTTGCCTCATTAGCATAAGGGATGACTTTGCCATTAAGATATATTGGTATATGTTTGATATGGCGGTTGGTAGAATCAACATGGACTGATTTGGCTTCATTCATCTTGATTCTCCACTTAATTGTCCAGTCATGGAGTTTCTCGATGGATCTTTTAAGTTTTAAAGTTGATTCGCGATTGTCTTCACCAATAGCAAGGACTGCAGTATCATCTGCAAATGATGCCAGGGTGTTACCCTCGTGTTCGGGTAGATCGCTAGTGTATAGGACGTACAAGAGGGGGCCAAGTACGCTTCCTTGCGGGACTCCAGCATGAATCATTTTTGCTTCTGAGTATGCATCATCTTGTTTGATTCGGAAGTACCGATTTGATAGGTATGAGTGGAGCAACTCAGTATATTTTGCTGGAAGCATTTGTCTGAGCTTATGATTAAGTCCCTCGTGCCAGACTTTATCGAACGCCTGGGTAACGTCGAGGAAGACAGCTGAGCTGACTTTTTTGTCTTCCATGGCTTGTTCAATAATATGAGTGATCCGGTGCACCTGATCTATAGTCGAATGCTTATGGCGGAACCCAAACTGGTGTTTAGGTATGAGGTTTCGTTCTTCCACAATTTTTATTAGTCGTTTGTGGAGCACTTTTTCAAAGAGTTTTGAGAGTACAGGTAATAGTGATATCGGTCTATAAGAAGTTATTTCTTCAGGAGGTTTACCTGGCTAGCCTGGTACAACAATGGCAGCCTGAACATGAAAAAGGTGAAGGTACTCAGAGATTGAAGTTTTGATCACCTGTACAATCATGTTATGGATAACTAGGAAATAATGTGGCTCAAATAATTTGGAGCCTTATTCAATTAAGTTGAAGTTAAAATGTCGTGTGTATCGACCCACAGTATGAATAAATTGTCAATTATCGGGACTGGGATCATCCAGAAACACGCTGTCATCGCCTAGCTTTCGGAAAATGTATTTCCTTCATCAGGGCTCAATAGAAGTTATATGTGAGGAGAGAGCACCCACCAACTCATACTCTCTATCCGGTTCTGTTTCAGCTTGTACAAGAGAAAACTTTCAAAATAAATAGCATCAGGCTCTCAACAATAACAATAGATTTTAAAAATTTAGGCGTATAAATAGGCAATAGGCAACAATCAAATTTTGGAAACAAAACTAAATTCACGTTTAAAACTAAAACTCAAGTTTATTTTTGTTTCCAAAATTTGATTGTTATTTGTATTATATTTATATTTATATATTTATTTTGAATGTTCTGACTTGTACAAGCTGAAACAGAACCGGATAGAAAGTTGGTGGGTGATCTCTCCTCACATATAACTGATTTGAGCCCTGATGAAGGAAATAAATTTTCCGTAAGCTAGGCGATAACAGCGTTTTTCTGGATGAGTCCAGTCCAGATGTTTGACAATTTATTTGTTGAAGTTAAAGACGTGTCCATATTAGGAGCGGTATCTGAATTCGGTAATTTCACTCGAACCACTCTTGTGTGGCAGGTATGTACTTTGTCGAAAAAGGGACCATTATATTTTCACACTTGGACGAAACCGGTCGACTGACGAGACTCAGCAAAATCGAAAAAGGCGGATACTTCGGGGAGCTGGGGTTACTAACGAAAAAGCCCAGAGCCGTGTCAGCTTACGCCTCGGGACGTGTGCGCCTGGCTTTCGTCGATCGGGAGTCCTTTGAACGGCTTTTGGAGCCCTGCAGGGAAATCATGAAGACCAACATAGCCCTTTACCGCGATCAGTTGGACAGAATGAGCCCGTAAGCGGAATATTGTTTGTTTATTGGTTTATTTAGCTAATTTTAAACAAGAAGAAATCCGTGTGTTGAGAGATTTGGGGGACAGGTTCATCGAAAATGAGATTCCATTGAAATAAGCTTGTTTGAATCTTCCTTTTGGACTAAAAACGATATTTTATTTTGTTTAATTGGTATTCCCTTTTTGGAACCACGCTTTCTTGAGTTTGTATGGTTTTGTTTGTGTTGCTTACTCCCTTCTTGCGTGGAAAATTTTGGAGTATTCTCTTCTTTATCTGTATGAATGCATTGTTGGAAGTAAAACTTAAAAATCAAAATAATTTCTATAAGTTATAATCAATCATGAGTTTGAATGAAAAGGTTTGGAATATGTGAGGAAAAATAAATCGCATTGGATCGATTTGATTGATTCTAAATCCAACATGTAGTAAATGCATAATTTGGGTTTCAGGTACCGAATTCCCCGTCAATGATAAGAACATAACCAAATTGATTTAAAAGTAACAATTAAAATTAAATAACGCCAAAAAAGTTTTTATTTTTTTTTTAGCAATTATTCTTACCAAAACCAAAACTGCAAAGAAGTGACGTCCCCGTGATTCAGCATGAAAAAGTAGTTCAGAATCATGTGCTCACTGAGGGTTTTTCATCGTATCGAAATTGTACGCAAAAGTAAAATGTTTATGAAAATTTGATGGAGAATTTGAACATGCAATAAAAACGGAGTTTTTCTTTGTTATAAATCTTCCTTGTTGAAATGTGATATTCGAATCTTTAAAGAAAAAATAAAGGGAGGTTACTTCGATAACCTTTTGGATTTATACACTAATAACGAAGATAGGAAGGATGGTCCACTATTTAAGAAACACCCTGTATTCAGGAAAAAGTAAACCTTTAAGTACCTTGCTGTTAACATAAAATTACAGAATGAATTTGAGTTCGTTCTTACTTATTTCTATTTACTTTCTTTCACAGAGAGAAGACTGTGGGGAAGTGACTGCCTCTGTGGATGTTTGTCCTTAACTTTCACAGTTATGGAGTAATAAGCTTCATTGATAAACATACATCCTCGCGAGAAAAAATGCGATCATGCGCCAGTATAATATAAATGAGTATTAAGAGTTGTGGTCTCGTTCCCAGCTTCTCATTTATGGGATAGTTCTAAGTTTTGTTTTCGAGTCTACCAAAGTAGTGGGAACTTCATTTTCACTTTTCAAGTTTGAAAAAACTCTCCAAAATTTTCAGTTGCGTTCAGTGGGAATTTTCAGTTGCCTTCTTGAATCAATGGGGTGTGCACATGGGTCGGAAAAACTGTTCATTGTTATTTTTAATCTAAACTAGACCTCATTCTGAGAATTTTTTCACCTACCGCGACCTTCTAGCGTGAGAAGACCTTTTTCCATGATTTTTCAAAGTTTCGAATGTTTATGACGTCACAGTGGGCTGGGGGTCCCTCCCTGGCGGGAGGGGTGCGTGACGTCATACACTTTCGAAACTTTGAAAAATCATAGAAAAAGATTTACTCATCCAAAAAGAGAACTGCTGGAGTCACAATTCTCAGGATGAGGTCTACTTTCGATTAAAAATTAAAAAAATAAAAAAATCAGGCGCACCCCACATTTTGGTTTTTTGTCAGCCTGTGTGTCAGTCATGAAATTCGTGTACCGGGCAAAACTATACGAAGTTATTGTCCTATTTCAATGGATGGGTATTATATGGGTTGGCTTTTAGATGGTACCCTATGAAGGTACTCTCTATGAGATTAGGTACTATGGATTGGCTCATCTATACAATCCGGTTATGGATGCGAGTATATGCCACACCCATTCTACATACTTTTTAGGACGTCCCACAGTAAGACTTGGGCGTCCTTATGCAATCGATCTGGGGTGAAGTTGGACAACACTCAACAGAAAGAAAAAATAACCACACAGTAATCCGTTTTGGGCCATTCTGAATCCAAATCCGCGAAAAAAACCATAGGTGTATGTATGTGTGTGTGTGTGTGTGTAGGTGTGTGTGTATGTGTGTGTGTGTGTGACAAAATCTTGTGTCGTCTGCACAGGCCTTAGTACTCAACCGATTTTCATGGTTCTTTTTTTGTTCGACGCGAAAAACTATCTAGTTGTGCACTACGTCGCCGGAATTTCGAATTTTGCCTTTTAAGGGGAGGAAAGGGGGGGTTAATGCTCAAAAAACGTGCGTTTTTGGGCATAATCTTGTGTCGTCTGCCCAGGCCTTAGTTCTCAACCGATTTTCGTGGTTCTTTTTTCGTTTGACGCGGAAAACTATCTTATTGTGCACTACGGCGTCGGAATTTCGAATTTTGCTTTTTAAGGGGGTGAAAGGGGGGGTTAATGGTTAAAAAACGTGCGTTTACGGGCATAATCTTGAAAACTCTGCCCAGGCCTCAATTTCCAACCGATTTGTGTGTTTCTTTTTTTGTTTGACTCAAATAACTTCCGACTTGTACATGATTTCACCAGAGTACCAAAATTCACAAGGGGAGGAGGTGAGTGGGGGGATAATATTCACAAAATATCCGATTTTTCAATATTTTAGTTCCGTTTCTGCTTTTCAATTTTACCCAACCTTTGAAATTGAGGAAAAATTTTCATTTCACCTCCAGATTTTTATGAATCATTCTCCGTGCCACCATGGAACTAATAGTGGTGCCACCATGGTGCCAGGACACCATAAACCGCATATTTCGTGGTTTTTTTTTGTGTGTATCACCTTGAATACGGATGTGAACGTCGACGGACTGCCTACTAAACCTAAAAGATGAAAGTTCAATGTTACGACGTATTTCCGCTTTGGTGCCAGACTGGCGCCATTGGTGGAGGGGGGGGGGTGAACTCGAATTTGCATATTGGGTATCGTAGATCATGGATTTTAAAATGCTCTTCATATTCGAGGCTCCCATGCCGCTAGAAATGTTATGGTGGATAAGGGTGAGGGGGGGGGATCACTATTTCTTGCCTAAAGTAATAAGTAAATTACATCGAGTGAAACAGTTTTATCGCTTACCAACTGGTTAAACTGATCTAATGCTTATCCAATGGGACGTCCCCTGGAATGCATGCATTACTAAACAATATGTTTTCATTGTGGGTCTCAATTATTAATTATAGACAGCGCGATTTCTTCTCGCTGCGTTTTCAGGACAAAATGTTGGGTCGATTCGCTCATCATATAAATGCAGACGCCACCACTTACTCTTCCCAGGACTGGGTTGCCATTTCCAGAGATGCTGCTCGAGCCAAACACCGTAAATACAACCAGGCAGCTGAAGACCTACGTGTTCTTTCACCCCTTTAATTTGTTCATGTGATAGGTGTTCGGCAAAAAGAAGTTGAACATCTCACCCACATACTGGCAGAAAAATGGGATAAGCCGATATCCTTGGTTGCTGGGTGGGTGCGAATAAAAGTGCAGCTCTCGGTAATAAGAGCAGCAGCCTTGCGTCTCTTTTCCTCCAGGAGGGAAATGAGTGTTTGAGCTTCGAGGATGAAGCTAGTCATTCTACATAGCCGTACATAGCCCTCTTCCAACAAGCAACGTCAGCCAGAATAAATAAAAATAAAAGAGGAAAAAAAATCAGTTTCAATACGATAAATTATTATCGATAAAAAAGTAAATCTCTTTGTTTGTTTCACTAGAACTGACTATGGATGTATTGTGTTCGGGTGAACAATAATTGCGAACAAAACAAATTCACATTGAAAACAGAAGAAGAAAAACAAAAAGAGGCGTTCTATAATAAAAAGTTTGGGTCATTAAAGAACGGTTTTAACCTTTTAGTGCGAAAACCGCATGCTATCTAATTCTGTGTTTCGGGTCTTCCTTATTTCGTGTTATCTACTACGAGTGGTAGTTTTTACGAGTGGTCGTTATAAAAACGGCCTCGAAATCGAGGGAGGCTTCTCCCATTTCGTCGAGGGTTCGCTGGAAGGGAAGTTTATCCTGGTTTTCTCTCTTCATTTTCTGGAGCCGGAAGGTTCCTTCTAGGGAAACCGTTATCAAGATCCGAGGAGTTTAAAACCGAGCGAGGAAAAGGAGGTTCTCCGCAGGGTCACGACTGCAAGATCTTGTCAGGATTTCCTCGGTAGCATAACCGAGAGAAGATGTGGTGACATCGTGATGCGGTCTTACAGAGTGATTTGTTGGATTAGATAAATTGTTCATTTGGAAGCAATATTGCTGCCAGGCATTAAAACAAATAATTTGTCTCTTAAAAATGTCTTATAAATGTCTTATTATTTTCTGTATAGATCACCCTTCTGCATAGATCACTGGTTCTCCATCAATAGCACCTACCACCATCTGTATTCTCCCTTGACCTTCCCTCTCAAATTTCAGCTTCCTGCGTTCAATAGGATTGAAAATGACTTCGGAGCTCACTCAGCTGATCAGTGATCTGAAGAGTGAAGAAGATCTCGTCGAATGCTGAAGACGCCTGGAAGAGCACTTCCATTCAATATGATTGAAAATGGCTTCGGAGCTCACTCAGCTGATCAGTGATCTGAGGAGTGAAGAAGATTTCCTCGAATGCTGGAGACGCCTGAAAGAGCACTTCCATTCAATAGGATTGAAAATGGCTTCGGAGCTCCCTCAGCTGATCAGTGATCTGAGGAGTGAAGAAGATTTCCTCGAATGCTGGAGACGCCTGGAAGAGCACTTCCATTCAATAGGATTGAAAATGGCTTCGGAGCTCCCTCAGCTGATCAGTGATCTGAGGAGTGAAGAAGATTTCCTCGAATGCTGGAGACGCCTGGAAGAGCACTTCCATTCAATAGGATTGAAAATGGCTTCGGAGCTCCCTCAGCTGATCAGTGATCTGAGGAGTGAAGAAGATTTCCTCGAATGCTGAAGACGCCTGGAAGAGCACTTCCATTCAATATGATTGAAAATGGCTTCGGAGCTCACTCAGCTGATCAGTGATCTGAGGAGTGAAGAAGATTTCCTCGAATGCTGGAGACGCCTGAAAGAGCACTTCCATTCAATAGGATTGAAAATGGCTTCGGAGCTCCCTCAGCTGATCAGTGATCTGAGGAGTGAAGAAGATTTCCTCGAATGCTGGAGACGCCTGGAAGAGCACTTCCATTCAATAGGATTGAAAATGGCTTCGGAGCTCACTCAGCTGATCTGTGATCTGAGGAGTGAAGAAGATCTCCTCGAATGCTGGAGACGCCTGGAAGAGCACTTCCATTCAATAGGATTGAAAATGACTTCGGAGCTCACTCAGCTGATCAGTGATCTGAAGAGTGAAGAAGATCTCGTCGAATGCTGAAGACGCCTGGAAGAGCACTTCCATTCAATATGATTGAAAATGGCTTCGGAGCTCACTCAGCTGATCAGTGATCTGAGGAGTGAAGAAGATTTCCTCGAATGCTGGAGACGCCTGAAAGAGCACTTCCATTCAATAGGATTGAAAATGGCTTCGGAGCTCCCTCAGCTGATCAGTGATCTGAGGAGTGAAGAAGATTTCCTCGAATGCTGGAGACGCCTGGAAGAGCACTTCCATTCAATAGGATTGAAAATGGCTTCGGAGCTCCCTCAGCTGATCAGTGATCTGAGGAGTGAAGAAGATTTCCTCGAATGCTGGAGACGCCTGGAAGAGCACTTCCATTCAATAGGATTGAAAATGGCTTCGGAGCTCCCTCAGCTGATCAGTGATCTGAGGAGTGAAGAAGATTTCCTCGAATGCTGAAGACGCCTGGAAGAGCACTTCCATTCAATATGATTGAAAATGGCTTCGGAGCTCACTCAGCTGATCAGTGATCTGAGGAGTGAAGAAGATTTCCTCGAATGCTGGAGACGCCTGAAAGAGCACTTCCATTCAATAGGATTGAAAATGGCTTCGGAGCTCCCTCAGCTGATCAGTGATCTGAGGAGTGAAGAAGATTTCCTCGAATGCTGGAGACGCCTGGAAGAGCACTTCCATTCAATAGGATTGAAAATGGCTTCGGAGCTCACTCAGCTGATCTGTGATCTGAGGAGTGAAGAAGATCTCCTCGAATGCTGGAGACGCCTGGAAGAGCACTTCCATTCAATAGGATTGAAAATGGCTTCGGAGCTCACTCAGCTGATCAGTGATCTGAAAAGTGAAGAAGCCTTTGAGCAATGATTTGCAGCGTTTTTTACCCACCAACATTTTTTTTACCTACCAACTTTTTTTCACCTACCAGCTAGGTACTACCTACCACACCATACTGGCTTCACACCTTCACAATCAAGTTTATTAGAAAGAACGAAACGCTTCACACTCGATTCGAAAAATAGAAGCTTCATATGGAAATTTGATTACTGGTTACGCAGAAGGCAAAACTGTATACAAATCGAAGAAATGAACAGCGATCGCATTTTAGTCCGATAAAATTTGAATGGAGATTAGACCTCTTTTGCTATTCACACTCATGATTCTGTTTTATCGAAGGAAAACCTTCAAGTACTCGTAGGGACCGAACGGTTTGTCCTACAGAGCTCCGGGTGGTCTCAAAAATTTTTTAAAATTCAATACTATTTAAAATTGGTGAAAAAACGATACCTGTATTTCGAGAGTTTTCGATCTAGGGCACTCTTGAAAATTTCAACCCTTAATTTTCACCCCTTTGAAGTGACCTACATCAACCAAAAGCTTCGCGGCACAACTAGACCCCAAATGGAGCCCATATACCAAATTTGAACCAAATCGGTCCAGTGTTGCTAAGAAAAGTGCCGCGTACGGCGTACGGCGGACGGACGGAAATTTTTTTATTCGATTTTCGTATTCTACGTACCTTGAAACGTAAAACATCAAATTTTGAGGGGGGGTTAAAATTTTTTTTCCTTGCTCGATTCCAAAGGCTTATTATTGAAAATAATAAACCAAAACTGGTCAAAATAGTAAATATATAGGAATTTGAAATTCAAATTTGTTATTTTCTAGTATTTGAAAAAATAAATAGAAAGTCAGTTAAGTGGGTGTGGCACATATCCATAATCCGGTTGTATGGCTGATCCCATGCATTGTAGCTAAACTCAAAACATTCATCCCTAAGTACCTTGAAATACTCTCATAGGGGACCCTCTGCAAGCCAACCAACACAATCCCTGAGCAGTTCATCGAATTGGATGAAAAATGTAGAAGTTATGTCGGTTACAAGAAAGTCACGTTTGCGCATGCGCAGTACCTACTATGAGTCCAGGGGCGATGATTTTCAAAGGGGACCATCCACACCCCAATCCATAAATTCCCTGAAAATTGAATCGAAATCGGAGAAGTTTCATCACTTACAAGAATTTCATGACACAGACGAAAAACTCTCTCGGAAGCAAAACTCCATAGCTTTTTTTCTGGTACATAATATCTATTTTCATAAATAAATTCTCTAGCCTAATCTAATTCCTCACTCACCGTTATTTAGCCAAACACCAATTTCAAAGATACGGGTATTCTAATAGTATTTAAACGAGAGTGGTAATTTTGATTTCGAAGAAATTTTTTTTCAACCTTGAAAAGTGAAAACAGAGCATCCACTACCTCGGTAGACTCGGAAGCTTATCTTCATTTCAATTTCATAAATAAATTCTCTAACCTAATCTAATTCCTCACTCACCGTAATTTATGCCAAACATCCGTTCCACAACAATCCTGTAGACAATTTCAAAGATTCAGGTATTCTAATAGTATTTAATTCTCAACTGAAATTACAAATATACGTTCGCGCGTGCGCAGTAGCAATCAGTCTGGGGGCAATGGTTTCCATAGTGGACCGTAACCAAATCCGCATTATACCTGAAAATGTCATCGAAATCGGATGGGAACTGTGGAAGGTATGACTGTTAAGGAATTCACGGTTGCTCATGCGCACCAGCTACTATGCGATGATTTTCATTGGGGACTATCTACATGCCAACCCTAACAATCCCAATTCATTTCATCGCATTCGGACTACAATAACTTCGTATAGTTTTGCCCATTACGAAGATTTCTTGAGAGACTAGGAACCATAATTGTTCAGGAAGGTCTGAAAAGTAAAACGCAAGTGGAATTTTTGATTTTGGAGAAATTTTTTTTTTCCAACCTTGAAAAGTGAAAACAATGCTTCCGCTACCTTGGTAGACTAGGAAGCAATATTGTAATTTCAATAGCCGGATTGAATCGGGAGTGTCATAATTCAATCCTGCCTGGAAATTACGTAGAAAGCGATTGGATTCCCCTCTAATCGTATTCTTTCATAATTATTATACTTACTCCTAAAATCCTAGATTCCCTAAAAAACACATGGTTTTGTTCGATGTACGGCGCTGAGACCAACCTCTCCCTCATGACTGAGCGGTCGTGCGTTTTATTGCATACCCTAGCGCCTGGCTGAAGTGACGTTTCAACTACCTCGTCCGCACGTGGAACCAACTGAGAAAAACATGGTTTATTGGTAAAGAGGAAGATTCAAACATATCTAAATGATATATAACTTCCAACATTACATGGTTAACATCAACAACAATTAATAGACTACCTATATTTTTTTTTTTTTGGGGGGGGGGGGGGGGACGTACGGTAGACACACAGCTGTTGGAAAGTGAGTTTTACGATTGGCACACGAGTTTCGATTGACACACACAGTCAAGAAGACAGTCGATGTTTACGTTCACGTTAATTCATGCCATAGTTCCACTCGGGAGCTGGTGTTTAGTCTCTGACATACGCCGTTATCGTGATGATGTTAGAGATGGATTTGGCTCCTCAGTATTGCGTAAACCATGAGCAGCAACGATTCCGTTTGTATTGCCGGTGGTTCCGAAAGAGGGAATGATGTTTTTTTGTCGAGCATCAGAAGACGATTCAACTCCTCCTAGAAAGGTACATAAGTACACAATAATTTATGACCAGTCACTTTTTATAGTAGGTTAAATTTAGAGGTATTTAGGTAAATGTAGTATTTAGTAGGTTAGATTTTGATGATACTGTAAGATGGAGTCAGTGCGAGATGGGGACCAGAGGAAAAAAAAAGGCTAAAGAGAAACATCTGGATTGACAGATATATAATCGACAGATATATAATGAGGGGTACCCCCTTTCAAATACATGAAAAATTTGTCTTCTAAGCTTTGGCCTCATTTTGAAGAGTGAACGGATTTATTGTGTTTTTTTCATTGATTCTATTTTGTACTGTCATTTTTGTATTTTTTTTTGTTATTTTATGCTGTATTTTAAGGACGATTTGCCTCTGGCGATGATAAGGGGGGATATTATTGATTCTCTTTTGTGTTCTTAGTTTTTTTTTCTTAAACTCACAACATTTTCTTCGTTTTCACGTAATTTCGTTTTGGTTCAACTTTTGTGTCAATCGTAAGTCGTGTGTCAGTCGTAAGGACCACTTTTTTACTACACCGTATGCCAATCGTAAGGACCCCTTTTTTTGGTGGAAGAGTGTCTTAGAACGGAACACAAGAACAAGCACTAGTTTAAAATAAAATTGTTCCAAAGTAGGTTTCAATATTAATTTATTGCCATGAACATAATTATTATCAATCAAATTCTCTGACAAGTTCAGTCATGTAGCTCCATGCCACTTAAGAAAAGTTTTCCACAGCATCCATGATGTCACTATTCAAGGATTGAATTATCATCAAGCAAATTTCTCTCCTATCAGATGGTGGAAGACATTTACTGAAATAATGTTTTCTGGCTTTCATCACGTTAGGTGGTAGTTTCCAAAGTTAAGGATATATCATACTGCTTGTTAGTAATAAATTGGTAATGAGTATTATACTCAGTTGGAATAGTTCATTTAGTCAGAAACATGAAGTATAATACTACCTGTTTCTGACTAAATGAACTATTCCAACTGGAAAAATCTATTCCGGTATTCATCATTCTACAATCGTGACACCCTCGCGTTATATTTAAACTGTATAATCCGCCTTTTTGGAGGACCATTATTTCATGAGTCATTGTCTGTAGAGGAGCGAACTACTGGAGTTGATGAATGAACCGCCTCTGGGCAAGGCGAACCACCCCAGCGATGGATCCAATGATAGAGACTAATCCGTCAAAACCATTACGCTCCTTCGTCACATTCACACGCCCTTTTCCCTTTATAGCTTCGACAGTATAAAGGGAATTATTAATCCCCTTTTACTACCGTTGCGAGTTTAAATTTTATTACGGGACTCGGAAAGCTCTCAAACTGACTCATTAATCTCAGACATAATTATACGCTAATTTGAATTCCTCAAGTGAAAGAACGGATACGTTCAGAATAGTAATTAGTTACTTTTGAGTGTCCCAAGGGAGAACGCCTGTCCATCCCTATTTCAGTCGGCCTTAATCTGTATCTCTCCTGATTTCCTTTCCATCTACCGGTTTCCAAGACTTTGTCTGCCAGACTGGTTTTCAGCCCTTAAAGGGACCGGCAAGTCGTTTTTGGTGAGAAAAAAAGGAACACTTTTTTTAATCAATTGCAACGTTCTTTCTAATCTTGTACAAAGTACGCCTTTATTATTTGATACTCATCTCTATTCGTTAAATTATTACCATTGTGAAATAAGGAAATAACCATAGTAAGTTATTCAATACTAAGGATGCTCAGCCTCGTCATAATGAATCTGTAGTATCATCGACTGAACTTGTTGAAGGTTGTTGAAGCTTTCCACTGAATCAGGAAAATCTCGACTTCGCCTGCCCTGGAACTTTTTGAAAACACCTAGGTAAGTTTTATCACTCACAGAGTTATTGGATGTAAAATTTCATGACGACTCGAATCAAAACTGACGGATGGCGTGAAAAACACTAAGGTTATTTCCAGGTTCCTAAAATCAATCAATATTGATCGATTATTACGAATCGATTAATTTTAATTTGAAGTTACAGAAATCACAAAAAAATTTTTGTTGACCCATTTTTGACGAATCTGCGCGTCCGATCTTAATCAAACTTTCAAAGATTGTTCTTATATTGGCGCCCTTTCGATTAAGCAGAAATATAAAAAAAATTTAAGTAATGAAAAACTACTCAATTTTTTCAAATTTTCCTCGTGACTTTATTTTTTTGGGAGTTCTTTGTTCAGTTATAATTCACTAATTTTAGTGAAAATTCCAGCTCAATTTCTCAAGTAGGTACTTTAAAAAAAGGTAATTCAGTTTTTAACCTCAGAGCGGGCGCACCATCTGAGCTCACACCAATGGGCATAGGACGGCATTTTGGCTGCCTTCGAATAATATAATATTTTTAGCGTATAAGTGCGAGTGTACGAGTATACCATTGATCACTGACTTTCTCATTAGGAAAACACAAATAAGGTACAAAACCATGAATATTAGGTAAAAGAAATCCATTTTATTGAAAATAATTTCAACTAGGTGGGTATAAATAAAAACGAAGGTAATTTGAAAATATGACCAAATCAGACTAAAAAAGATACATTCAGTCTTTCTTCCAGTAACACAGCATAAAGACTTTATGAATATATAAAATTTATATTAATTTAAATAAAACTTAGTTTTATAATGCAATATCACAATATAATATTGGTAACACAATAAAGTGAGTATTTAGTGTACGTGAACACCCATGCTTACTTAGATCCAACGCCGACGTCAACATTCACACTGATTTACGAGCGTCGTCCGCAAATCTACGTAGCTTCTGCCTGTCAGGTGTCTTATGTTGTAATTAGAGAATACCTGTGCGCTCCGTTGCCCTGTGAATTGCTTTTGTCTACGCAAGATCGTTTTTAGTGGAAAGGCGGCCAAATTGCCGCCCAAGCACCCACCCGAAGGTTAAAAAACGCAAAATTTTTACTGTTCGCAGATAGAAAGAATGCGGCTGGCCAATTTTTCAAAGGGTATACCTGCTAAAATAGACGACTACCTGTTCCAAAATCTTGGGTAGCTTGTTGAGTCAGGCTGGGGAAAGGGCTGAGCCTCCATATCTCAGACCTTCGTAATTTGGGCATTGAGCAACTCGAGTCATAATGAGTTAGAGAGCCCCTCTACTCTGCCAATTGTTAGGAAAGAAGTCATCTCGATTGTGAGTTCACTTGCCCTTCAGGTTTACTCTTCATTCACCTTAAAAATTTGAAAGAAGCACCATCCTTTACTGGTAATAATTTTTTGTTGGAGAATGGGAAATTTGGCGTCCTTTCTAACGGTGCCCTTATTTTTACATGTTTACGGTAAATTGAGGTAGTTCTGGTAATATTAGTGACGTGTTCAAGAACACAAAAAAAAAAAAAAAAAAAAAAAAAATTGAAATTGAAAAAAAAAAACTTGGAAAAACAAGGGGTTAAAACTTCTACTTCATCATTGGTCGGTAGTTAACAACCCTCGGTCTCATTTTTCCTGGCTTGAGTGGCAGGTAGAAGAAGGAGGATGTTTTTGGGACTGTAATACACATGGACACCTCACCAAACCATCCGCATTCTTTCCTTCTGCAAACAGTATCTATAAAATTAATGGCTTACTCAAGATCTCGACAGTAAATGTTTGTGAAACTTTCATCCACATTGGTTCTTCAGATACGTACAGAGAAAACACAGAAAAGCTGCTCGCTCCCGAAAAACGACTTTCCGGTACCCTTAAATCTGTTCGTATGTCGGTTATATTAACGAGGATCTTGACCCAACAGCTTATTTTCTTAATTAAGCTTTATATACTTTATATACTTTTATATACGTTGACATAAACTCGTTTTTTTGTGTGTCCCTTTTTGGAATTCCGGAGTTAGAACTTCTGATAATTTAACGTAAATTAAATTACAAATGAATTGGCAAAGTAGTATTAATTATACCGAACGTAAAAGGTTTTATACGTGAAAAGGCTACTGCGGTTCGTCTCATTTGAAAAACGCTAGTGCCCTCATTATGGTAAAAGTTTAGAATCACTTTGCGGACTCCAAAGGGAAAGAGGGATCCTCATCCTCTGCAATTCATGGAGCTATGCTCTCTTCTAACTACGGCTTAATTGTAATTATCCCCCACTTATTTATTCTCATTGCTTCCTGACGAGTTCAGGTATTAGTCCTCCCACCTCCCGGTGTACACCTCAAAACAACAATACCCACCTTTACAGAGTAACCCCGTTGAGCCCACACTCACTTCGAACGGAGGGTTTTGAGGCAAATTAGAAATTCCTTCTACGCTACCTTCCTAAACCGTTTTCCTCCCCATTTCGCCACTAAATTATAACAAGAATATTTATAAATTGGATTTTGGAGACCAGTCGAGAGCACCAACTATTTTCATGAATTAGTATAAAACATGACACCATCTATCTACTAACCAATGACCGCTAGCTGGTTGAATAACCCGATTCCCGTGAGGTCACCGAAGTTAGGGCCGGTCGTGTTTGACCTTTGTGTTTGTGACCATTCGCGGGCGGGTTAACATGTCCTAATACTTTTTCGAATCGGGTCCTTGGTGAACCCCTCTCCACTTAAGGGGTTACAAGGCGATACGTAGCCATGAACAAGATCATCAGAAACATGATCATCCCTCTGGAAGACAACTGATGACGTCTTCGAAGCCAAGGTTATCAGTTGGACAAAAATTCAACCTGAAGTGGTTGTTTAGTTTACCTTACATTCTCCTACCTTCTATCTACTCTAATACTTGCCTCCTACC